>ML675604.1:88990090-89179491 GCA_007922155.1 Mesoclemmys tuberculata
GAGCATGTGGGCAAGACTCACCAGCCAACACCATCTGTACAAAGTATGTGCTAAATAATATATATAGCACATCCAGTGTGGGGAGCCAAGCACTAGTTGGGCTTCAAGAACAGACTGGAATTGGATAACTGTGTGAAGCTTCCAACACCTGTTACCTCTAACTGGGGAGCAAGAGAAGAGGTGCAGAAATAGGTGAAGGGGGTCCAAGAGGTTCTACCGTTCATTGGACTGAGAAAATTGTAGTGGCTGGGATGCTCTCCTTTTCTTGCAAACCCCCTATAGTTATTTGGAATAACTATCGTGTTGAACAGAGCTTCAGGAGGTGTCATCAGACGTGCCTTATCTAGACCGCCCTATTGATGGTGTTTGGAAACTGCCTTGTGCAAACATTTAAGATCAATTTTCAGTTGGCACCTGCGTGCGCCTGAGACACTATATACATTACAGTATTATTCATAATTATAGAAACTATTAAAATAATGGGCTTTCCCACCTGGCCTATAAACTGTTTGGGTTTTTTTAGGGTTATGCTTTGTCCACACTGGAAGTAAAACTATTAGCTGGAATTGCTTAAGGTCACTTCTTTGTTTTAAATGGTTTCTGAGCCTGGTCACTCTTGTATTGAGGTGGAGAACATGAAAAAGGACTCGTAAATCCCCATGCCCACCCTATTAAAGCTGTGATCATAAAAGCTACAGATTAAAAAACTCCTACTGTCAAGGAGGCCAAACCTTCCTGTCACACCCAAAGCTCTGTTATTTTGAATAAGGCTAACACAATGGTGAAATTGAGTTTTCTATCTGTTCAAACAATCCTCTAGTTTTGTATTGCTTCCTTTCAAGGGTAACTCTTACACAGGCCTAGATGTGCTTTGAAAATGTCAGATTCGGTTTAATCTTATTTATCCAGAGCACAGAACATCTGCTTTATATCCATAAATTCGTTGTCTCCTATCCTGCAGGCTTTGAAAGACCATGGACAGGATTTTCTTGTTGGCAACCAATTCAGCAGGGCAGATGTACAGCTGCTTGAAACTATTCTAATGGCAGAAGAGTGCAAGTCTGATATACTCTCCAAATTCCCCCTCCTACAGGTAAAAGAACAGCTCTAACAAGAAATGAAACATGTAGGGACAGATCCGCACTGAAGTCAATTGAGCTATGTTGCTTTACATCCTCTGACAATTTGATTCTTAAACATGTACAAGTGTTTCAGATATTGCCTAAGTTAACATGATTTGTTCATTAAGAATTTCTATGTAGTATAAGAATAGGGGGGTCAGATTAATCCCTGAAGCTAATGGAGTTACATCAGGGATGAATCTGGCTGGATGATTTAAACAGCAATGTGATAAAGATACCTGATTTTGCCCTCACTAATACCACTTTTACACCAGAGTAGCTACATGAATGTCTGTGGAGCCACTCTTGATTTATATTGGTGTAACAAAGAGCAAAATCCAGCCAGAGCATATCAATGGCCAATGGTTTGTCTTGCAAAGAGAAATGAGCCTGATCTGAACTCCTGTGATCTCTGGAAAAGATTGGATCTGGATCCCAACTTCACAGCTTGCACCTATCTCTACGTTCCAAAGCCCCCATTTGACAGCAACACTGGTGTTGAATCCCCTCAAATAATAGAGAAAAACTAGATTCACAATCAGATCTGAACTTGGTGGTTTGCAATATCATAACCATCTCTCACCTGGTTCTCTTAGAACTGGAATAGAACAGACAACTAGAAATATGCTAATTCTCCTTTGATGGAAGCAAATATGCTAATTCTCCTTTGATGGAAGCAAACAGTATCAGAGTTCCTTAAATGGGGCTAAGTTACCTGCAAGGCTGGATATCTCAATGAGTGCTTACAAATTCCTTGTATTCTCAGTCCTCCAGCACCAACATTCTGCTAGCATGGCGCTCAGGAGCAGCTAAGATTAAAGGGTCCTAGTACTTCCACTGTACTTCCTCCCACAGCTTTCCTTTTCCAGCTCCAGCAGCTGCTCCCTCCATGCAAAGTTGCAATAGAATCATAAAAGATTAGAGTTGGAAGGGACCTCAGGAGGTCACCTAGTCCATCCCCTTCCTCAAAGCAGGACTAACCTCAGCTAAATCATCCCAGCCAGGGCTTTGTCAAGCCACAGCTTAAAAGCCTCCAGAGATGGAGATTCCACCACCTCCCCAGGTAACCCATTCCAGTGCTTCACCATCTTCCTAGTGAAAAACTTCATCATCATATCCTCCCCCACTGCAACTAGAGACCACTGCTCTTTGTTCGGTTATCTACCACCATTGAGAACAGCCTAGCCCCATCCTCCCTGGAACCCCCTTTCAGGTAGTTAAAGGCTGCCATCAAATCTCCCCTCATCTCTTTTGCAGACTAAACAAGCCTAGTTTCCTTAGCCTCTCCTCATAAGTCTTGTGCTCCAGCCCCCTAATCATTTTTGTTGCCCTCTGCTGAACTCTCTCCAACTTGTCCACATCCTTTTTGTAGTAGGGGGCCCAAAACTGGACACAATACTCCAAATGCGGTCTCACTAGTGCCGAATAATCACTTCCCTCGATCTGCTGGCAATGCTCCTACTAATGCAGCCCAATATGCTACTAGCCTTCTTGGCAAGCAGAGCACACTGCTGACTCTTCTTATCCAGCTTCTTATCCACTGTAACCCCCAGGTCCTTTTCTGCAGAACTGCTGCCTAGCTCGTTGGTCCCCAGTCTGTAGCTGTGCATGGGATTCTTCTGTCCTAAGTGCAGGACTCTGCACTTGTCCTTGTTGAACCTCATCAGATTTCTTTTGGCCTAGTCCTCCAATTTGTTTAGGTCCTTCTGTATCCTATCCCTCCCTTTCAGGGTATCTACCACTCCCCCTAGCTTAGTGTCATCTGCAACTTTGCTGAGGGTGCAATCTACCCCATCCTTCAGATCATTAATGAAGATGTTGAACAAAACCAACCCCCGGACCGACCCCTGGGGCACTCCACTTGTTACTGGCTGGCAGCTAGACATCGAGCCATTGATCACTACCCATGAGCCCTATGATCTAGCCAGTTCTCTATCCATTATATAGTCCATTCATTCAACCCATACTTCTTTAACTTGCTGATAAGAATACTGTGGGAGACTGTATCAAAAGCTTTGCTAAAGTCAAGTTATATCACATGCACCGCTTTCCCCTCATCCACAGAACCAGTCACATCTTCATAGAAGGCAATCAGGTTAATCAGGCATGACCTGCCCTTGGTGAATCCATGTTGACTGTTCTCGATCACCTTCCTCTCTTCCAAATGCCTTAAAATGGATTCCTTGAGGACCTGCACCATGATTTTTCCAGGGATTAGGTGAGGCTCATTGGTCTGTAGTTCCCTGGATCCTCTTTCTTCCCTCTCTTGAAGATAGGCACTATATTTGCATTTTTCCAATCACCAGTGACCTCCCCCAATTGCCACGAGCATTCAAAGATAATAGCCAATGGCTCTGAAATCACATCAGCTAACTCCCTCAGCACCCTCAGATGCATTGCATCTGGCCCCATGGACTTGTGTATGTCCAATCTTTCTAAATAGTCCTGAACCTGTTCCTTCAGCACTGCGGGATGTTCACCTCCTCCCCATTCTGTGCCACCCAGTGCAGTAGTCTGGGAGCTGACCTTGTCTGTGAAGACAGAGGCAAAAAAGGCATTGAGTACCTCAGCTTTCTCCACATCCTTTGTCACTAGGTTGCCTCCCCCATTCTGTAAGGGGCCCATGCTTTCCCTAATATTCCTTTTGTTGGTAATGTTGGTGGTCCTGGAGGACCCCAAGTGAGGCCCCAACAGTTTGGGTTCGAGCCCGGTGCGCAATTAGCCCAATTAGACACCGAGACGGAGAAATCCTTGCAAAAGCTGTTTATTTCAGGATCCGAAATGGTGCAGGGAAACTCTGTCTCAAATCCTGCACACCAAGCAGCAAGCATCAACTTTATTTATACCTTCTTTATTTCAACGAGGAGTTCTTTCTCACCCCTCCCTTTTCCCTCCTTCAAGCAGTTTCAGCGTTAAGTCCCTGGGATGGCCATGAGAGAGAACAATGGGTGCTTTAAGCATACGGTTAATGTTGCAAACAGCCCCCTGTAGCATGCACAGTATATCATACTGATAAGCAAGCCATCAGCTTACAGCAGCAAGAAAATGTCCCAAAGTAACCCAAACGGAGAGGAGAAGAAGGGGGGGCTGGCTGGAGGCAGGAGCCTAGCACAGGAAAACTTCATCGGCACTCTGGCCTTCCATTTACCCGAATTACCTAGTGTAATGCCCCAACCCCACAGTGCCCCAAACCACAACAGTAACATACCTGTAGAATCCCTTCTTGTTCCCCTTCACGTCCCTTGCTAGCTGCAACTCCAATTGCGCTTTGGCCTTCCTGATTTCATTCCTGCATGTTCGAGCAGTATTTTTATAATCCTCCCTGGTCATCTGACCAAGTTTCCACTTCTTGTAAGCTTCTTTTTTGTGTTGAAGTTCACCAAAGACTTCTTTGTTAAGCCAAGCTGGGTGCCTACCATATTTGCTATTCTTTCTGCACATTGCGCTCTCAATAAGGTTTCTTTAAAATACAGCCAGCTCTCTTGGATTCCTTTCCCTCTCATATCAGCCTCCCAGGGATCCTACCATCAGCTCCCTGAGGGAGTCATATTTAGGCTGCAAACGCAACAAGGGTGGGTCTATACGCCCACAAAAATTGAACATGATTTTAAAATATATTAAAACATTTATGTTAGGGTTACCTATCTGGGGCCACTGGAACTGGCTGATAGATGTTTGCAGAACCTTTTTTTAAAATGACATTTGCATTTTGTTAGGAATTTTCTTTAAAAAAGAAAATATGTTCAATGAGAAGTTTATTTACCCGTTTCTGCTGCTGCAACACTCATATATCTGCACATGTGCACATCTATACAAAATTGGTTGTGTTTTTAGTCAGGGAAAATCCCACTTATTCCTTTTATAAAAAGCTGTACTAGAAAATGGTGGAGAAAAAGTTAGTGTATGTCAGGGGGCCTTTGGGGTGGCAGGGAGGAGAGAATTTTTTGTCTACCCTTTTCCCAAAGTGGAGGGAAAAAAGTTACACTAAGTAAGCAAAAGTGGATTTTTTTCCCCACAATTTGAAAAAGAAACATTTGATGACAAGGAAATTTTTCCAGGACAATTGGAGTTGCTGTTAAAAGCCCAATTTTCAGTGAAAAGCTTCCTAAGAAAATTTCAACCGGCTCTGAAGGCCATGAGTCTACAAGTCCCAGATGGACAGTGCCTGATACATGCAGAGAGACTCACTTGTAGTCAATAGGACTTTGTTGCACAACTCGCATACAATTCATTGCAGGGTCAGGCCTCAGGGTCCCTTTTAAAAACATGATTAACATATATCCAAGTATATTTTGCTCTATTATTTCCTTCCTGTTAAATGTTGTACCATTTCTTGTTTCAGGCATTTAAAGCAAGGATCAGCAAGATCCCCACAATTAAGAAATTCCTGCAGCCTGGCAGCCCGAGGAAACCGCCACTAGATGAAAAACTAATTCCAAAAGTGTTGAGCATTTTCAACATTGGCAATGAATAATGGCTTAAAATCATGGCAGCTGTATCACTGCAGCTGTGCATTAGCTGATAAAACTGCAAAGTGCAGTTAATTCAAAGTGTGAAAATTATAGCAACAAAATCAATTAACACATACTAGAAATCATGAATGCAAACATTTCCTCAGTATATCCGCATAACTGCACTAGCACATGAAATAGTTAATTGAATTATAGGATGCACAGAGCAAACGGGGTGACATTAAAACATTAGCTTTAAAAGAATAAAATAAAATAAAACATCTAATTACTCTTGTTGTCTGAGTGCAATTTATTTAATGAGTGCTGGACTTTGATTATACAGATCAGGGCTCCCTAACCTGACTCTTTCTGGTAGGTGAACATGTTCTCATGAGCCATTTAGGTAACACCACGCAGTACAAGGAAGTCTTAGAATAACCCAAACTGCAAGCCACAGCATATAATTTCAGAAAAAGCCAGGCAGAACAGGTAGATGTTGGCACAATGGGCATGAGACACATTTGAGGTTAGTCCTGCTTTGAGCAGGGGGTTGGACTAGATGACCTCCTGAGGTCCCTTCCAACTCTAATATTCTATCATACAGAATCAATCTTCCTGAAGCTCAAGTGTATTCAGGTGTGGCGTCATGGTTCAGGCTAGCAGTTTTTAATTACCTTTCCCTCTGTAGTTATTGCTTTATTGATGTGTTCCAAATGCTATCTTTTTAAAGTGAGCCTCTTTTCAGTACCTATTCTACTGCTGCAACACTCACGTATATGCACATTTCAAGCGGCTAATGGGCTTTTACTGATGCCAGTTCAGCAGTTCTCCACCTAAGTTTCCATTTGAGAAAAGAGGTGCTTGATTGTGCGTCAGGTACTAGGACTCTGGCCAGAGATGTAGAATTCTTCTGCTGACTCTCACTGATGTTCAGTAAATTCACCTGAAAAATAATGGATGCCTTTCTACAGTTCAAAAATGAAGTAATGTGAAACAAGCTATAATACAGAAATGTTAGCAAGACAATTCAATAAATGCCTTTGATCCAAACAGTGAATAGCTGCAACACCTAATCCTCTTTCAAAGTCATTTAGTAATAAACTAGTACCATACATTTGAAGTAGAACAAGTTCAGGGCAATACAAATTCCCTGGACAATCATTTGAGTCATTGTTAGGTTTTAGTAAAACAAACTTATTTAGAGAGGCTGGGCCTGCATGGGTATGTCCCATTTTAGAAACTACGGTAGTTGGCTTCCAGCATAAAGAAAGGAATTCTGCAGCAGCAAGTGTGTATTAACCACATACCCACCACCAAAAGTTTCTAAGCAATAGTAACAACTGATTTCCCATCCCCCTGCCTCTGGCATTTGTAGGGTGCCTATTGCAGTGTGGCTGTTTGTCAGAAACTTGAAACCCCTGCCTGAACTACTGAAGAGCTCATTTTATGGAGCAGCAAGCAGCTGTGTCCTCCTTACCTCTCTGACACAGTAATGCAACAAGTATGTGTTCCTCTACAGAGCTGCTGCTCTGCTTATGCACCAGCTCCTGAATCATGCAGGAAGCTCTCTTGTCCATTGAAGGAACCCACCGGTTACCATTTGTAACTACAGCAAAAGCCAAGCCTTTAATCCACTCCCGAGTTACATGATCCACCCTTAACTGCCCCACCTCTGTTTGGAAACTGGTTCTAAGGTTCTCAAACAGCTCCCCACTGAAGGATGATAGTGTGTACAAGCCTCTCACAGTAACTCTGCCAGGGCAGCAGCATACTCCTGTAGCAACAGCCATTGGGCTGTCTTATTCTAGCATTTGTTGAAGAGCTGCTCCCAAGCATCCAGCTCCAGTGCCCCTGCACAGGGCCCCCACATGGGGGGAAAAAGGGTACACTTTACTGAGGCTCCCTGGAGGCCCAGGGGAGGCCCAAAGGCTCTCAGCTCAGGCTGAAACCCACATGGGTATGTGTGTGGGAGGGGGCCAGTGCAACAAGTTTGTACTGGGCTGGAAAAAATCATGCTTGGGCCCCGTCCCTGCAGCTCCTAACTTTCCCCCTGCTGTACCAGTGCCCCATACAGAGCACCAACCAGCGCAGATGAATCAGCATGAAAACCTAGACAGGCTTGGTAGAAGATTGAGGGACACAGGTGGGCACATGGAGTTTAACTGGGGGAGGCTGGGACAGAGGCAGGAAGGTAAAAAACTGTCAAAACCAGCACTAGATAATGGCAGAGGTTGTCTGGTACAGGAGGAAGCAGCAGGAGTCCAAGTGGGAGCAGGCTGAGGGTTTTCTATTAGCAGAGTTCATTCTGTGCATTGGCTGCCGGGCCAGTTTAGGATTCTGGTTTTAATGTCCAGAACCAAACTCAGACCCTGTATCCCCTGCCATAGATGCACACACAGGGTTTATACAACTACTTTACCAGCTTGGTCTCCCACATGGAAGGGTGGCTTTCAGCCCCGGATTGACGGTGTGTGATGGAGGCTGTTCTAACACGAATTCCTTCATCGTCACAAGACAGCCTTGCGTGTGTGGACAGAATCAGACAGCGTTAGCCACCACACAGAGAGAGCTGTGCTGGGACCAAACGTGGCAATTGCAGGACACAAGCCAGGCCAGCGGAGTGCTTGATCTGCCTGCTCCCGGGCCCGGGGAACACCGGCTCTCCCTGCAGTTGTCTCCCCCGTCGCAGCACAGCCCCACCACCCCTCCGCTTTTCGAAGGGGCCAAGGCCGGCAGGCAGAGGCCAGCGGCCTGAGAAACAGCCGCTCCATCGCGAGCAGACCGCCGGGAACAACGCACAGCCCCATCCCTGCCCCTTGCGCCGCTGGCCTGGGGGAGAGCCCGGGGCGCGGAGAGCGGCGCCGGAGAGCAGGCAGCTCCTGCGGGGCTGGCCGCGCGGGAGCGAGACCATGGACACGGAGAGCGGAGCCGGAGCCCGCGGCTGTCGGGTGGGCTGGGAGCTCCCGTCCGTAGGGCCCGGGGAGAAGACGCCCCCAGGGGCGGAGCCAGCCAGGCCCGCGGCGCGGAGGGCGGCCCAGTGCGGTCCGGAGCGGGGAGCGAGGCAGGCGCTGTCCGAGGTCAGTGCCCAGCCGCGCGGGGCCCACTCTGGGTTCGTGGCCGCCGCTGTCCCGGGGCGGGGCGCAGAGCGGCGGCGCTGCCCCTGGGGACACGCGGGGGCTCGCTGGGGGGCGGGGGCCGGCGGCGGGGCTCAGCGGAGTTCCCGACCCCCGTGAAGCCCGGCGCCGATCCGAGAGGCAGAGCGGCCCCGGCGCTGCTGGGGCGGGGCGAGGCGCGCAGGCAGCGCCCGGCCGTGCGGGCTGCGGAGCGAGCGCCCCGGCCCCCGAGCAGTAGAGCCCCGGCGGGGTCTGGCGGCTGCAGCCGAGCAGAGGCGAGGGCCATTGCCGTGCTCCGACGCCCGCCCTTGCCGCGTTTTGTCCTGGCCTAGATGCAGGGTTGCGGGCCCTCAGGGATTCAAGAGGGATCCGCTGGCAGGGGAAGAAACCTCCAGGAAGGCGCCCGAGCAAAATGTGAAGCAGCGCTGCTTTAGGAAGGGTGGAGATTTCAGAACCGTTTCCAGGCCCGAAGCTGGGGGCAAAGCCAGAAATCCGAAAGAGGGGATCGGCTCGGGTCCAATGAAACGTTTGGATGGAGAGTCATGGGGTTAGATTTTATAGGAAACTGACATTTCTAAACAAGGCTGCACACTGGCAGTGTGGAAGGTTCTTTTTTCCAGAATGAGAAAGTCATTGAAATTGACCCTTTCTCCAGAAAAGTTTGTTTCTGGGTTTATGGTTGTCTTCAGCCTGCCAGCTATTAGCTGAAAAGCCTTGTCAGACTGTCGCTTGTGAAGCACACAGGCACTGCCAATTACAGCCACAGAGTTCAGTAATAAGATAATAGCTGAAGGCCCATTATGTAACTTTGCTTTGAGCTAGTCCAGGTTCCTAACACAGCTGGCCAGCTGTAGTCCTGTTTGAACTGGGACAGGAGAGTTTGTCTTCTTTCTGTGCATAGTTTTAACACTTTGACATCCAGTTAAGGGCCTGATCCTCAGAGAGGCTGAGCACCCACAACTCTCACTGAAGTCAACCCATCCATAAATGCCCATTCTGTATGTGTTGAACTTTGCTGATGAGCGTGTGTGCGTATTTAACACTAAGGACTTGGTCCCAGATCCTCAAAGGTTAGGGAGGTAGGCCTTGTCTACACTCAAAAAATAAGTCGACATGTCGACTTACAGTCACCACAGTAACTACTGTGATGGCTGATGTCCACACTACCTTCCCGGGGTCGGAGGAGTGCATCCTCACCAGGAGCACTTCCAGGGACCTTCCCATTCCCGGCCAGGAGCCAGCCTGGGTTTCTCCCATCCCAGTTCCCCACCGGTAGCCAGGGGAAGCCGCTAGGTGATCCCCCCTCCCCATTCACAGGGGGAAGCAGCCCAGTGTCTGGGTCCATCTGTTCCTGTTTCTCACCCCTGCTCCCTGCCAGGAGCTGGCAGCCTTGTCAGGTTCAATTTCAGGTGCTCAGCCCTGAATTTGACAAGGCTTCCCAGCTCCTGGTGCTGCCTCTTCTCCCGTCCCAGCTGGCAGCCAGGAGCTGGGATTCAGCTGCCTGGGCTTGCAGCAGCCCAGGCTTCTTACCGGGCTCCCAGGTGGGAGCAGGAACCAGCTGCCCTGTTCTGTGCGTGCAGTAGCTGCTCTGCTGGAGTGGTGAAACTGAGAAGAATGACAGCCCCACCACCAATGTAAGGGGAAGCAGCATTTTGACATTCTTCTGAGACATATTTGCTTCCTTCTTTTGGAGATTTTAAAAACCAGGTTATGTCATTCAGGGGTGTGAAAAATCCACCTGGATGTAGAAAAGCCAGCCTAAGCCTCCAGTATAGACAGAATTCTTCTGTCAACTTTGCTACTGCATCTTGGGGAGGTGGATTAACTAGGGTGACGGGAGAAACCCTCCCATCGCTGTAGTGTCTACACTGAAGTACTAGGCAGGCACAGTTGTGCCAAGGTAGCATTTTAAGTATGGACATAGCCTAAAATAGCCAATGGGGGATGCTGAGGAGAGGGGTGTGTTCTAAACCCTCCCAGAGTTATATGCTTAAATCCAGGCTGGAGGGAAGGTCCTATCTCTGTTTGCGATCCACAACTGGAAGTCCAGCAGAATAGCCACCTAAGTTATTTCTTGCAAGAAAGAGTTAGTTGTCTGCCTAACTCCATATAAAATGGTTTTGGGGCTGTTAGAAATAATTAAACAGGTTGTCCCAGGTCTGGATTGGGGAGACGGAACTCTTTATTGCCTGTTCGTTTCACCTCCATTCTGGGAGTGAGCAGCGAGGGGGGTTACTTTACAATTTTTTTATTTATAACAGTATGTAAATGTATACATTTTCAACAACTTTCTATAGATCCTTATTTGGTTACATTGACACCTATAAAATGAATATTAACAACTACATAATGAATATAATTATACTCGCCTTTGTTTGTTGTTTACAGGATTACCATACAGAGGTCAGGCACATCACCTTAAAACCTATAAATTTTACACTAACGTTCTGTGAAGTAGAGGCATACCAGAGGGAGAAGGAAAACAAAGTTTTCTTCCCTCCAAAGCCTTATGCAATAATAGTAATTAGCCCTATTCCCAGAAGATGTCCCAAAGGGAGGAAAAGAAAAGCAATAACAAACTCTAACTAGAAATTCACCCTAATTAGCAGAAACAAGGTTTGCCTTTACCTTGAACCGTTCCCTGTAGTTTAGGCCTGACTACTTGTCCAGCTTTTAACTCTTTACCTCTTACAGTCCCCCACTCTCTTTCAAAGAAAGGCCCAGGCACCCATTCTTCCCACACACTGGCTGGTGGAGCACTGGTTCAAGAGGCCCTGTCTCTAAATGGCCCAATGCCTTTGTCCACCAGTTATGCTATGGGGAGATGAGGGAGGAGGGTTACTGATTGGATGATTATGCCTAAAATTACACATCTGTTTTTCAGGGATAGGCTAGGATGGTGCAAAGTTTTAAACATCTCATAAATATAATTAAAAAAACAACTAATATGATTAATATTCCTACAACATGAGTAATACAGCCAAGAAGCGAATGAGAGCCCGTTAAGCCTGTTCAAAGGCACAGGCTACATTAGTCCAAGTACAGCCAGCAGGCAGTTCAGTGGCTTGTTGGAATGCATTCGGTTCCTCAGAGGGCCTGGGCTTCCAACACCTGCATTCTGCATTGCTTAATTTGGAGTTGTTTTAAAAGATGTGTCAGGCAGTCCCAATTGATCCAGGAAGGTTCTGGTATAGCCTTAGTTCAGTTTATAGGAATTGTTGGGTGTCTTGTTATATTAAGCTGTTTTATGGCCGTTAGGCAGATTTGATAGGTGGAATTTCCTAGTTTCAGGGAAAAGTTTTCTCGCCCAAACCCCACCCATTCCACACACCTTCCCTTCTTTAGCCCCTGACTATTGAGCATGGCTGATTCTTCCCAGCAGATTTTACTTCGCTCTTCCACCCAGATACCGGTTCTATATATTGTAATGGTGGTGGTTCTTCTGACCGTTCCTTCCATGTGTTACCTTGTCTTGCCCAAATTAGTTCCATCCGTGGATAGTATACGTCTGGCCCAACCAGAAATGTGTGTGTTGTTTGTTCCAACCTGCACCTGCCATATCGGCTCTTGGGACCATTCCCATTTGCACCCACCTCCGAAACCTGCCTGCAATAGGGTGGCAGAGGTCCAATTCCCTCTAGCTTCTCCCCCCCCCCAGGGTTGTTTGCCAGGTGGCTTTGAAAGGCCAATAGCTTTTTAATTGCTTTGCTGCACTGGTACTCTTTAGTCCAGAAGGCCATTTCCCCAGATGGGCATTCTGTAAGAGGTTTACAAAATGGTTTGTTAAAGTTTGCTGAACCTGGTTACAAGCCTTTTTCCATAAAATAATTTTGATATTTCCCACTAAATTTGTCATAAGGCTTTTGGTGGGGTTTCTAAGGGTTAAAATAACAGTTCTCACAGGTGGTTAGTGGAGCTCAATGCAGATCCCTGAAATATTCCCCTCTGTTCAGCAGCCCCAGGACATGTTCCAGGCATTGGACTCAAGCTGCTGAGTCAGATTCCTGTAAAGAGTTCCATCCTTCCCACAAATAGTTAACAACATCCCATTATTTTGGAGATTAATTTCTGCTGAGTTTGTAATTGCCTACAGCAGCAATTTTTCCTACTCTGGTAAATTATGTTGCACCCTTCCTTTACACACCATACCCCTCCCTCCTGCAGCCACATACCCTTTGAGGCTTTATACTTTATTTTGGGGGGGGTTGGAGAGTAGCATTTGGGTAACCCCTCCCCTTAACCTCTACTTCCCCCTACTTTTGTGGAATTGTGATTTCCAGTACTAAGCAAAACCAAGTGTATTATTACCCTGAATTACCTCCCCCATTAGTCCTTTCCTTTTACTGCAATAATGGGGCAAATAGATACATTAGCCCCCCAACAACTTGTGAGAATTTTTATTTACATATAAACTTATTACATTTCCCTTCTAAAATGGTTTATTTTGTTTTGTGTGAGCCTGTGATAGTTAATCCATGGGAAGCTGAGTTCATGCATATGAGAAAAAAGTTGAATGTGGCCTTCACCAAGTGACAGTGGGCCACTGTTTGTGCTATTACGGTGAGCTGTCTCACTCCGATGACTTTCCTGTGGCTTTTATGATGAGATTGAAGATTGCTTGATGAAATTGGTTGGCAATGTTGGTAGTATACTGAACAGCTTTACCTTGGAGATACAGCAATGAGTTTAATGCTTGCAGCAGAATTGGGGGTAGAAACTCCTGATGTATGGACATTACGTTTGGTACAAAATGGGGCGTTTACAATAAACGTTTGAAGGTCTTTGGAATATTGGGGTTCCCAGGTTATGCAGAGCGGCACTGTACAATTCACATTTCAGTCCTGGAGGTTTGAGCAGAAATTTGTTACTTGCTCTTTTCCCCCACCTTCCCAGGTTCACATTGCGAACGGTCAATTACCCAGGTACCATTCCCATTCCTAGGCTGTGTAATTACAGCTGACTATTAGCTATATTCCTTGTAGAGCCCTGTAGGATTATAGAATCATAGAATTATAAAATATTAAAGTTGGAAGGGACCTTCGGAGGTCATATAGTTCAACCCCCTGCTCAAAGCAGGGCCAGCCCCAACCAAACCATCTCAGCCAGGGCTTTGTTAAGCCACAGCTTAAAAACCGTTAAAGATGGAGATTCCACTACCTCCCTAGGTAACCCATTCCAGTACTTTACTACTTTTCTAATAAAAAAGTTTTTCCTAATATTTAACCTAGTACTTCCCCACTGCAACTTGAGACCATTGCTTCTTGTTCTATTATTTACTACTATTAAGAACAACCTAACTTTATTTTACTTGGAACCCCCTTCCCAGGTAGTTAAAGGCTGCTATTAAATCCCCCCTCATTTTTTCTTTTATAGACTAAACAAGCCTATTTTCCTGAGCTTTTTTAAATAAGTTTTGTGCTTTAGCCACCTAATAATTTTTATTGGTCTCCATTGGACTTTCTTTAACTTGTTAACGTTTTTTTATAGTGGGGGTCTCAAAACTGGACACAATACTTTAAATGCGGCCTTACCAATGCTGAATAGAGGGAAATAATTACTTCCCTCAATTTGCTGGCTATGCTCTTCACAATGTTAATAGTTAAATGGGGACCCACTGCCCAGGTACCATGGATACGGTGGCCCAAGAAAGCCTCCTTGAACCATGCCAGTATTAGCATAGCACTTTAAGAAGCCCCTGCCAAAATTATATTCTTTTGTTATTGAGGTATTAAAAAAAAATTAAATACTTAATAACAGAACTAAGCAATACTAGCTGTTTGTGTTTGCTAATTTTTTTATATTATAACTTTTTATACACTTATACTTAAATTTTTATTTTGTATATTTAGAAGCAGTTAAGTTTTAATGGAAGCCCCCCCCCCCTTTTTTTTTGTAAATTTGACTAATTGTTTAGTAATTAAATGATTTAAATTAGATTTTTTTTTGCTTGCTGCCTGCAGCAGTTATTTACAATTAATTGTTTACAGACAGTTCCTTCAGGAAAAGGGCCCATTTTTCTTCAGAATAGCTGTAAGGGCTTATGGAGACAGAAACACAGTAATAGCTACTACCTGACCCCTTGGTGTAATTTGTTTAACTATTATATCTTTACTCAATGTGACTGTACTAAATTATACATATATTTACTATACTGAATATTATTAAACTAAAATATTTTTATAATTAAACAGGTTGTCCCAGGGCTGGATTGAGGAGTCAGAACCCTTTATTGTGTGCTCGTTTCACCTCCAAGCCGGGAGTGAGCAACGAGGGGTTACTCTACAATTTTTGTATTTATAACAGTATGTAAATGTATACATTTTCAACAACTTTCCATAGACCCTTATTTGGTTACACTGACACCTATAAAATGAATATTAACAGCTACATAACGAATATAATTATACCTGCCTTTGTTTATTGTTTACAGGATTACCATACAGAGGTCAGGCACATCACCTTAAAATCTATAGATGTTACACTAACATTCTTTGAAATAGAGGCATACCAGGGGGAGAAGAAAAACAAAGTTTTCTTTCCACCAAAGCCTTATGTAGTAATAGTAATTAGCCCTATTCCCAGCAGATGGCCAGGAAGGGAGGAAAAGAAAAGCAATAACAAACTCTTAACTAAAAATTCACCCTAATTAGCAGAAACAAGGTTTGCCTTTACCTTGAACCCTTTCCCTGTAGTTTAGGCCTGACTACTTGTCCAGCTTTTAACTCTGTCCACACACTGATGCCCAATGACTGGTTCACATGTCTCTACTAGGCTGAGGCAGATTTGGTTTAGT
Source organism: Mesoclemmys tuberculata (assembly GCA_007922155.1). Lineage (NCBI taxonomy): Eukaryota > Metazoa > Chordata > Testudines > Chelidae > Mesoclemmys > Mesoclemmys tuberculata. Next base: position 89,005,569 of record ML675604.1, read on the forward strand.
GTGGGAAGTGATTACTCTGTGATGTGATCACTTGAGATCACTCTGCTGGAACAGCTCTGGGCAGGCTTTGTTAATGGAACACTGCATCGTAATATAAAGGCAACCCTGAACACTACATCTAATTAGAAAGATAGGAGCGGAGTATGGTCATGGAATGGTTTCTGTATACATGGGGGTCCACTCATGTGGAGCTTATTGCAGGATCAAGACCTTAATCAGGTTAAACAAAAAAGTATGTCTAAATTATATTTAAGAACCAGCCTGGGAGCTGGGACCTTGAGAGTCTGGCTACGTAGGCTTGAGACAGAAAATACAACTCATTGGAATGGATAGGAAAGCTGACATTTTAAAAATATTAAAGTTATGTCATGTACCTTATTATCAAGCCAGAAGAAACTTAACAATGATTTAATTTCTCTTACATTAATCGATGTTTTAAAAACCTGTATCCATCACAAAATGTAGCTTAACAGCGTCGCTTAACTGGCTTGCTGCTATAAACCACGATCAGATGTTCAGGCTGGATGTCAACTTCCGTAATTCCCATGTGTTCCTAAACCATCTTGACATGGTTTCCCCCTATAGGAAACTGGATTGGGCAAGTACAGTTTGCGTTAGTACAGACACTTCTTTTTCAGCTCAAATCCCGCCCCCCCACTCCACTCCCTAGCTGTTCTGAGTGGAGCAGCCAACTGATATTAACATGTTTTTGTGTGTCTGTGTGTTAATTTGACTTCCCCTTCACTTCTCCTGAGGGAGGAGAATGAAATTAACAAGCTTTAGGAAACGCTCTCCTTTAATTGCATTTTGCTGCTCACATTTGAGCAGATGGAGGCAAGCTGGAGCAGAGCCCAGAAGACGAGTGCAGATTGTTTTCTGATAGCTTTAGTTTGCTGCTCATTGAAGCCTTGCATGTGCAGGAGCAGGGTGGAGGAGAATGAGAGAATGAAGGGCCCCGGGAGTGCACTGGGAAAAAGCAATAAGGGGCCGAGGGGAGCCAGGCAGGCAGCCAGTTAGGACACAAAGGAAAGGAATCAGCAGAGGAAAAGACGGAAAGCAGAATGAAAAGAGCAAAATAGGAGAGGTTGGAAGGGAGCCAGGGCCAAATCCTGCTGTCTTTACTCAGGCAAAACTTCTAGTGATTGCAGTAGTAATTCCTTTGGGAATTGGTGATGAAAACACCCAATGGGGACTCTTGAGTATGGACAACCACTGATGCAAAAGACCCTACCAGCCTACTGGTATGTGCTCCTTTATTTATGGCCTTCATTTCACTGGTGTGTTTCTGATTCTCTGCCATAGAATTAACCTTTGGCCCCTGATAAGGGATTGCAAGTTTGTTGCAAAACCCATTCCATCAATAATTAAATCTTGTCTCTAACAATGGAGTCGTTTGCCCTCCGCCTTAAGCTGGTTTTACCTCTGATCCTCAAGGGTTCCACCAAAAGCCTTTCAAGTGACATATTTTCCCCATTCCAGTGTGTGCTGAATTCATGCCGGGCTGCTACTCTTAGAGACTTAGATGCACCCGCTTTGGGTGCCAGTGACCTTTAGAAAGGTCAAGACAGCCCATCCGTTGTCTGCTGGTAGGTACAATCAGTGTGCTGGCTGTGCAGGCAATGAACTGGCCTCAGAAATCCAATTGAGGTCAAGCTGATTGTTCTTTAGACCCTGTTTAGTTGGTTCTGTGGGGGGCCAGGATGTAAATCCCTATTACAACCTAGCCATTGCTCTAGAAAGTGGAGTGGGCCTTGCATACAATGCCCATATACAGTGTGTTTTGGCTGATAGTCACAGACTAAACCAGCCAGAACGTGGAAGACAGAGATCGCAATGGCATGGGCATTTTTAGGACATTTGGATGCCTTGAGCACTTAATTCCTAAAGGCACAACAGTCCTACGGTTTGGGATGTAACATTGAAGGGATGAAGAAACATCAGCATGCTCAATCTTTTCCTTTGGGTCCTTGGGGCGGTGACGAGTTTGACTCAGCGGATTGCAAAGGCTGGTGTCACATGAGCACTGGTAACAAAACCAGAACCCACGGAATGCGTTGCAGGCTCTGTGCTGCCGCCTGCTGATACATGAGATATTAGCTAGGAGGTGAGATGAATGGGAAGCAGAGGGTGTGAGTGAAGCCATCCCTGCATCGGTGTCCCAAGTATTTTGCCAATTGGTGCCTATAGAAATGGTTGGGACCATGCATGCAGCTGCCTTTGCTTTAGCTGCAGATGTAGAGCTGATTGGTGAAGAAGAGGCATAGTTACGGAGCCAGGCCAGAAGGGCCACAGTCCAGTTCTAGGTAGGGGTGTGAAAGCCTAACTGTTTACGTGGTAATCAGCTCTTTAAACGTTTTAAACAGCTGATTACTTTAAACTGGGGAGGGGAGCAGCAGCTGGCAGCTCTTGCTGGCGGGGAAGTGTGGAGCCCAGCCGGGGGACAAGCTGCAGCTGGGCTCAGCTCCCCACAAACGGGGAGGTGTGGAGCCAGGTGGGCTACAGCTGGGTTCTGGGGGGGGTGGGAGCCGCAGCTGGGCTTAGGTCCCCGTGAGCAACAGGGAGGCACGGAGCCCAGCATGATGGGGGGGATGAGCCGCAGCTGGGCTTGGCTCCCTGTGAGGGGCGGGGAAGGCATGGGGTGCAGCATGGGGGTTGGGGGCAAGCTGCAGCTGGGCTCAGGTCCTCCCCAAAGTATTTATTTTTAGAACATTTAAATGGATTTTTAATTAAACTAATTTTTACATCCCTAGTTCTAAGGCCATGTTTAAACATTGTTGGATCAGGTACTGGCTTACAGGTTGGGTGACTGAGACTGGTTAGCCTAGATCCCATGAGGGTATTAGCCATTGGCTGGAGCCTGAAGAATCAATTAGTTTATCCAAGTACATCCCACTGATCTGCTCTTGCTAAAAGGCCAAAGTGAATGGTAAAGGCAGAGTAGAAAATTAATTTTTTCAGTGTATTTAAATGATTTTGCAGATACTTAAGCTCTGCAGTTCTCCTTCAGTCCAGAGAATTGTCCACTAGTGGGTGACTGTGACACAGAGGACCATTGGTGGTTCGTGTCTGTGTCAGCAGCTCGTCACACCTGACATACACACTAGGCCTCACACAGTGCTGCATGATATTTTTTAAAGGCAACACGTAATGTTATTTGAAATCTAATAACAGACTGGTCATTAATGTCGCTCTGAAATGTTTGTAACAAGTCTGTAAGTGAAATTATGGATACTCTCTGATGATACGTCCTGGAGACTGTAAACAGATGAAGAAGGCAAAGCAGGTTTCTTCTGTCTAAAGGGGTAATCAGATATGGTGGCAGATGCCATGTCCAGGAAAGGAGTCTCTGACCCGCTGCCTCTGGGTCAGCTGGTGGCTAACCTAGCTGCAGCTTTGTAAGGGGGAAAGTCTGACCCTAACAGCATCCCAAGGCCAGAGGGTAGAGCTGGTTTGACCAGTGTGTACCCCAGCTCACTGGTGTCATGATCTCAATATAAAAGGTGTCATGTATATCATTGTAAAACTAATGACACACTGGTGGTGAAGATCCTTGTAAAATGAGTGTATTAATACTATATGTGGAGCTCTGGATGTTCTCTGATACTATGTTTTAAAGTCTGTATTTGAACAAAGTAGAAAAGAGGTCTATCCAGGCCTTGAATACAAATGAAGCAAGGGTTGACCAGTAGCAGTAGGAATTGCAATTTACATATGTGGCAAACAGAACCATCAAAACCCAGAAGATGGTTGGGGAGTCAGCATGACCAGATCACAAAGGACTGTGTATTTGCATGTCTGACTAGCCTGTTAGGCAGAGCCAATGAATGTATATTTATATGCAAGGTAAACAAAGTCATCAGGAGAACAAGTGAGGAAAGATGACTTCTTAGCAATCTTGATGGGGGATGGAAATGACATCCTCCAGGAACCCTTCCTTCTTTGCAAAGCAGGGTCAATGAACTTTGAGAGAGAGAGAGAGACTTGTCAAGGGAGGGTCAAAGAACCCCTAAGTTATTCATTGCTTGAGGCATTAAAGAGGCCAGAGCTCTTGCGATCACAGAAAGATGGTTCAAGAGGATTGAAGTCTTAGGAAATTGTAACTGGCTGAAATTAAATTTTAGTCTTAGAAGCATGTTCCTACTTTGGTTTGTTTGTAACCCTTTCTAATCTTTATTACTTCTACTGAGGCTATGTCCACACTACAGCCTGTGTTGGCAAAACTTTGGTCGCTCGGGTGTGAATATTCCACCCCGAGTGATAAAAGTTTCACCAACATAAGCACTCATGCGCACAGCGTCATGTTAGCAGGAGAGCTTGTCCTGCCGACATAGCTTCTGCTGCTTGCGGAGGTGGTTTTTCTTTTATGCCGACGCGAGCCACTTCACCAGACGTGCTGCAACAGCACAGCTGTATCAGTACCTCTGTGCTGCTGCAGTGTTGTACATATAGAGTATCACTTAGTGTCACTTAACTTATGGGGCTGTTGTGTTGTAGGTGAGCTGCTGGGGTCAGGGCACTGAACCAGAGCTGCAGAGCAAACAGACATAAGGGGACTGCCTGCTTGTCTGCTAGCTGTTGGTATCTGGGCTGTGAGCCACACTAGCAGAGCATTTAAGGTACCCAGGGCCATAGGGCAGGCGGTGACATAACCACTCACTGGTCTGGATTGCACTCACGAATGTCACAGTGGCATAAAAAAATGTCACTGCTGTCTTATTCCTAATAAATCATAATTTCAAAAAAAGGGAGATCAATAAGACAATGCCAATTCAACATTAGCTCAATGATTCCCTATAAAACAGTTCATTCTCCCATTCAGTAAACAGACAGAAATACTGTTTCTCCACTGAGCCCATGGAGGGCTTGTTTGAGTGAAGCCAGGTTTTTGGGTCATGATTACCTCTCTCTTCCTCCTCTGCATCTCCATCACAAGACACTTGGCAATATTTAGTATACTGGCAGGTAAAATTCAAAATCCCCCTTGAAATTATTAGGGAATTTTAAATGCTTCCTTTTAAAATCACTTTCCTTTGCTGTATTTGTCAGGGAACAAGAAAACTGCAAACATGGCTGGAAAACCCAAATTGCACTACACTAAAGGAAGAGGTAAAATGGAATCTATCCGATGGCTGTTAGCAGCAGCTGGGGTTGAGGTTTGTACTTCTTATAAAGTGATCAAATTAATTAATGGTTGGAATGACTGGTCTATTTTGAAAATATGACTCATCAGTAGTTATTAGCGCCATCTTCTGACACACAAGTGATCACACCAAAGCGTACAAGAATCACAAGAACTTGGATATAAATTCTGCATGTCAGTTGTCCTATTTATTATTTACATGGTCCTAACAGTATTCAATAAGGATGCTAGTGAAACTGGCATTTCATATCCTGTAGAATGTATTTATTTCATTCTTTGCAATGATGACATGTTCCTGAACAGAAATGCTGCTGCTGCTGTTACCACTCAAACAATGACGCCAGTTCCCATCCCTTTCGTGGCTGCAGAACTCCGACTTCACTATGCTGAAACACTCCCACTAATTGTATTTAAAATAGAAAATTATTTACTCATAAACTGCCTCATAAAAGGGCTTCTGTATCCAAGGAGAATTTAGCTGTCATTTGGTTCAGAAAAATTAAACTCCTAAGATCTTGGATTGTTGCTGCTGCTGCTGCAAATCAGGAATTTCTCCAGCTTTTTTTGAATATTTGATATTTGCAATTGTCTCTCATTTCCTCTTTCTTTAAAGACCCAGTCACACATGAATAACTTTGAAAAACTTTTTGTTTAGAGATAATTTTATATGCTTTGGGCCAAATCCTCAAACTTGTATAAAATAGCATAGCTCTCCTGAAGTCAAGCAAGCTGTCCCGATTCACATCCAGCGAAGGTCTGGCCTGATATGTCTTAATTTCTGTGCTGAACTTTTGCTTGAAAACATTGTCGTCATTTCCTAGGAACTCAATTTCTTTTTTGGCTTTCTCAACACTTGAAGTGAAAAATCTTTTTTATGACATTCAGTGATGTATGTTACTGAGGGGGATAAGCTGTCAGAGAGCAAGTTATGTGGGAACAAAGATCCTGTTCTCATTCAAATGTCTTTTATTTTTATTTTTTAAATTTAGGCAAGAAACATAAAGGCAGCACTATATCTTGTTGTTTCTCAACATTTTCCATGTGGCATCAGCTGCTTTTTAAGTAAAATACCCAAAGGCAAATATCCACTATTTGTTCAAATGTAACAGTCAACCCCTTTTATTCCTTTGTTTTCCAGTTTGAAGAACATTTTATGGAAACAAAGGAAGACTTGGAAAAGTTACGGAAGGGTGAGTCTATGACCTTATCCACACACAGACTTGCACCAGGTTAATTTAAAGGTGTGTTTTTTAAACTGGTGCAAGTTTGTGTCTAGACAGTCTTATTTTACAAATGGCTTTCTTTGATTTGGTTTAGTGCGGATTCTCAATGGAAGGGGAACTTTGTCCATGAGACAACTTCTCTAATATGATGTGGCCTGCATCAAAGATATATTGCATATTCCGTCAATCTTGCAGTAGAAGCTTAGGATCTCTCAAATATAACTGGAAATGTCCTTGTGCATTATAAGGCCTTTTCTTTCAGATCCATGCAATGATTCAACAGTTTGTGAGGGCTGAGTGACTTAACTTCTTTTCCTTTTCAAAGATGGAGCCCTGCTGTTTGAACAAGTTCCAATGGTGGAAATCGATGGGATGAAGATGGTGCAGACTAGAGCCATTCTCAGCTACATAGCGGGGAAACACAATCTCTATGGGAAGGACCTGAAGGAGAGAGCACTGTACTGTAACAGCACTACTCTTATTAATATACACTATCTTTATTTTATTTTAACATTTACCTGACCTAGATAGAGAATAATACTGCTTTAAAATTTAGCCTCACCGGATGCCCTTTGTATGTATATTAAAATTATAAATCTTTCAAAACACTGATCCCTCAAACTCAGAGCTTTGATTTGTGGTCCTTATCTGACTAGTAGATTTGTACATTCTAATGTACATTCTTATCATAGGCCACAGAACCTCCCCAAAATAATTCTGGAGCACATCCTGTAGAAGAACATCCAATTTGATTTTAAAAGTGCCAGTGATGGAGAATCCACCATAAATTTGGAATATTGTTCCCGTGGTTAATTACTCTCATTAAAATATTTACACCTGATTTCCATTAAGACTTTGTCTAACTTCAAATTCCAGCCATTGGATCACGTTATACCTTTCTCTGCTAGACTGAAGAGCCCATTATTAAATACCTGTTCTCCATGACTGTTAATGAACAAATTGATGATACTGTTAAGGCCCTCCACAGAGTTCTTTCAGTTACATAAAGACCAGAAGCGTATTAAGTTCTTGAGGTAACTACCAGTCCCTAATGGGATAATAATAAAGGCCTCATATGCCTTACTGCTTACTTTGATTTCTTTTCTATTTAATGATAGTGATTCAGAGAACTTAATCTTTGGAGGCAGCCGAGTGTGTGTTTGTGTCTGTTGGCCCAATTTAAAAACAGTTTCAGCCAGAAACTTCTGTTCACTTTAAAAATGACCATAGCGTAGTGCATATGTGCCAACAACAATCTCCTAAAACAAAACAATTTTCTGGTACCCTGTTGCTTAGACAAGGACTTCATCATATAAGAGAATTCTAGTGTCGCAGCATTGTACTATAGCTTAATGCGTGAGTAATGACATTTTTCTTGTCCATCCCGCCTAACCAAGTCACAATGAAAGCGTTAGCGTTAAGAGAACATATTAAGTTTGCTTTCTCCTGAAAAGTGACTCAGTGGGAATCCTTTTAAGGGTTTTCATGTTTGTGGCATCAATTACATCCAAATATATTTGCTTATTTTACAAGGAAAACCTTTCCTCCCACCCTCCCAAGCTGGTGATCTCAACTTTGGCTGTGACTCTTTCAGCATCATTACCAACAAATTATTTTGGAGACCATATTCTATCCTTGACTATAATAGGGTAGATCAAGTGAATCTAAGTTCCACCATTTGCTACTTGTTCAGCATTATTATTGTCATCAAAAACCTATTGTAAAAAATTATTGTCATCATTGTCATTGTCACATTATTATTATTATTGTCATCAAAAACCTAAATTGCTAGTTCTCAAAGTGCTCTGTAGAGCTCTTGCTGGTTATATAGTGCTGGCACCTCTTTCTTTCCAGCTGTTAAAAAAATACCCTTTAAAAACGAGCTGGTTGGAAGAGAGAAAACAAGGGGCAAAAACCTCTCCCAAAATTCCCATTGATTGTCAAAATTCAAAAAGCTTTTTGACCAGCAGCATAGCTGGTTGAAAAACAGGGAGAAAATTTTCCTGATTATTTTTTTGAATGTCAGAATGTAAACAGCTTTTGAATAGCACAGCTAAAAATGCTTGATACTTTCCTAATATTACTCTTCATGTAAGCTGTTCTTGCCAAAGGGACAATCTCTTTCATCCTATGAAAAAGACTAAAAACCCTTAGTCTAATGTGTTACTAATAGCGCAAATAAAGGTCAAGAGGTCAAATCAATTTTGTTGTAGTGCAGTGGTTGAGCTAGCCTCCTGAGTATTCCAGCCACTGCACTACAATAAATAACAAAGCTGATGGGAAAAAGTCAAGTTTTCAGAAATGAACGGACTTCTCTAAATGGGAAATAAAAACATTTGTTTCAGGATTGATATGTATGTGGAAGGAACAACAGATCTGATGGGAATGATCATGTATCTCCCTTTCCAACCACCCGAGGCAAAGGAGAAGAATTTTGCCTTAATCATTGAGAAGGCCACAACCAGATATTTCCCAGTCTATGAAAAGGTAAGTAATGGGGAGGCAACAGTTCAGATGTTACAAATCACAAAGGAGAACTGTTTTTACTATGCTTGTTGAAATTTCCCTGACAGAGCAGGAAATCTCCTCAGGGCAGGTGAAGCTGTAACTCCAGGACCGCACAGTGGAAACCTCATAGAATGATGTGAAAAACGGGGCCATCAAGCAACCTAGTGCTGATTCAGCCACTGAGAGTCCCTCAGTAGGACATTGTTCACTGTGAGCAAGGATGGCAGAATCCAACTCTTCTAAAGTACCTTAGATCATGGTGACAGCGATGTTGACTCTTTGCTAGCACTAGGGGATGCAGTCCTGAGAGCACAGATCTGAGTATATTTGTCCAAGAAGTTCATGCTTTCCTACTGTTTTGAATTAAAGATAGTTGAGATTCAGTAGTATTAATAACTAATCCTACCATCCTTACTGAGGCAAAACTGTTATTTATTGGTATTGTAATAGCCCCTACTGGCTCCTGTCAGGATTGAGGATTACCCTTTGTCCTGGGTAATAAATTACCCATTGAAGTCACCCTGGGAGTAATGAGGACTTTTGTTTGAGTGCACAGGATCTATGCTAAGAAGTAAACGGTTGCACGTTCCAATTGTATTATGAACTTTTAAAGATTCTGTATCTTTGTTTCTTCTAAGGTGACTTAAGAGAGCCAAAAACATTAGATGTGTTTCATTGTAGTTGGTCTTGTACCTGTAAGGGCAGTGCTACCACATGAGTACCTGTCCTGAGTAGCTGTTGAGTACCTGTTCAGGACAGATGCTCTCAGTTACGTGTTTGCTTATTTATATAGTGTAGTGTAGACTGACTACTAACACTCAGTTATTCACGTTGGCATCCAGCAGTTGGCTAGCGCAGCGATAGGCTCTTTAGAAATGCTGTTAGACTTGATTCTGCAAGAGAGTTGGGTCTGATGGACTAGCTCCACAGGTCAGGGATTTGTACACTTGATTGCCAAACTTCTGTGTTTGGTGATGCTGTTGCTGCTCCTCTGCTTCCTAAACAGCCTTGAACTGATGATTGTGAGGGCACCAGGCACAGACTGTCCCAGCTGTTGCTTTCTGTCCAGATGCTGCTCCTCAAGGACTTATTACCCTGCTGGAGTTTCCTGAGGCAGAAGCATGTTTCTCTGGATATTTGGCAAAAGCAGAGATGCCTACAAAGGAAAAGAGGGAGAAAAATAAAGTGGGACTCCAGGAGCTCATAATACCTGCTAGCCCAAGCAGTGTTCTTAATGACTTTGAAGATGGGTCCAGTTTCTCCTGAACTGCCTGATGTTAGCAATCTGCATAAGTGTTGCCTCCAGCTGCTAGAGGCTCATTCAGTTATAAAGGGAGGAAGGGAAGGATGTAAGAAAGGAGACTGTGCTTAGTAAAACTGGATTAGGGAGAGCTTGATTATGTTCCCAACCTACTGCAGATAATGAAATTACAAGCAGCAGTGTGAAACTTCACTGTAACTAGCAAAACAAACCACACGCACAGCTAATAGCATCTACTCTGAATAATAAGTGTGGTTCTCTAGAGCTGTCTGAGTCATCCTTGCTATAAGGAAGAATAATGTGATATCACGAGTGTATGACACCCATGCCAAAAACTAGGGAACACGAAAATACAGCATATTAACAGAGAACTGCATTTATTAACTGAGAACCACAGTTCGGGTGCTGTGGGTTTTGCAATACAACCTGCTTCATGCAGAGATTGCTGTGGTGATAGCTTAAACGTAGGTAATCAGGAAGCCTCCCTTTTTAATTAAGGCTGGGACACATCACAGGTAATCCTCCATACACTTTTCTTAACCACTTCCACAAATTACCCCTTCTCTTGCTTGCATCTCTACCATGAACCTACTTGTGAGACTGAAGTCCTACAGTTGTCCTGGCCTAGGAGAAGGTTATACACTAAATCATGGGCCTGGTTTGAATTAAATGGCTTACCCACAATCCTCTGCTTATCAACCTCTTGCTTGGACTAGCCCTGACAAATACATATCTAACCAAAGTAAGCTATTTCCCATTTGTACCCTAAGACCTGTCTGTTATTTCATATTCCGTAGATCTTAAAAGACCATGGCCAAGAGTTTCTTGTTGGTAACAAATTTAGCTTGGCAGATGTCCATCTGCTTGAAGCCATTTTAATGGCAGAAGAGTGCAAGCCTGATATACTCTCCTCATTCCCGCAGTTACAGGTAAATGAATCACCTGATCGCACCAAGGAACATACCCATATATTCAGACCATGTTAACCAATGTCAAGTATTGCTGTTTAAGACCATGAAGCCATTGCAACCCTGGGTCTCTCATTATTCTCAATGGAAGTTGCTGTGGAAAGAGAAGAACATTTTCAGCAAAAAGAAACTGCACGGAAGCCAAAATGCTTGAGAGAGATATTTGAATTTTGATGAAGATTGTAACTGTGTTTTAGAGGGAGACACTCTCTCATGCACTGGCCTGAAAGACCCCTGGTCAAGTCCTTGAGACACTCTCTCATTCACTCCTCTGGAAGGCCCATGTTCAAATCCTTGATCCGACCAATTCAAAGCAGAGTTCACTCTGCTTCAGGCAGAGCAAGGACTTGAACTTGGGTCTTCTAGTTCCTAGACTAGTGCCCAAATCACCACACTATTACCCAGATGTTCCTATTACTCCCCAAACTGAAAACAGACATTAACACAATTTCATTTGCGTGGCCACCTTTGCAAGGTTACAAACTGGAATAAAACCAATTTTGAAACCTTGAAAGTTGCCACAAAAAGGAACTGCCATCCTCCAACCAGTTCTCCTACTGACCTCGTCTAGAAATCTGGATTCAAATAGCTACCAATTGTTTCGTTTTGTGTTTTTTGCTCATGAATTTTTTTTGTAAAATAGATTATGCGTTTTAATCCATGAAGTTGTCATTTCCTTGCCCTCAAAGGCTTTTTACTGCTTCTTATTTTAGGCTTTTAAAGGAAGAATAAGCAACATCCCCACAGTTAAGAAATTCTTGCAGCCTGGTAGCCAAAGGAAACCACCAGCAGATGACAAGTTCATTGCACAAGTGAAGAAAATATTCAACATCTAATCACTAATCTAATTACTAAATATCACTGCAAATACAGTATATTAGCTCAGCCACGCTTAATATAACTGTAAATTTCACAAACATTTTATGACTCGAGCTACACAGGAAATCAAATTAGATAATTGGCTCTTCTAGCTTTAATCTGGGAAACTGAATTTTGAAAGTTTTTAGCAACACGTTAAATGCTAGCATGCAGAAGCAAAACACTTTAAAAATGCCACTGCAATAGTTATAACTAGATTGCAATGTATTGTAGACAAGGGTACAGTGTGAAATAATCTTGTAACCGGAGGATACATTTACTTGAAATAAAACGCTCATTACTTTCTGTTTGAGTCCATTTATTTATAATACATGTTCACAGCTGAAGCTCTTGAAGTGCATGTATAGCATGTATGCTATCATCCCCGTTTTTCAAATGCTGAAACTGAGGCATCGAAGAGTTGTTGTGTGACCTTAAATCCAGGAATAGAACTTCAATCTCTGATTCCTTCTCCATTTCCCTATCCACTGGACCACGCTACTTCCATTAGTATTTCATTCCTATTTTGATCCCCCTGGGGCTCCCGTTTTAGCAATTACCAATATCCTTGAAAGCTTTTCATACAGATTCTGAACCCTTATTGCTACATAACTTGCTGGGTAAGTAGTATCTTACAACACACAAGAAAATACATTAGAGCTCAGACTCTACAATCATTGGTATTTTATAAGCAGAAACGAAAAACCATTTAAATCTCTCATGTTTTCAGAATTGGGGTTAAACTCTCATTTAAAATGGTTTGTTCACTAGCACCCCAAACTAATTAAATCTACTGCTTGATCGAGTACCAAAGGGAGCTGGCAGATGTTCCCGTTCTTCTTTTGACTTTCCCTGACTTCCCAGACCCTCATGAGGCAACTTGAAGGGGAAGATGAGTGATGGAGGAACAGCCAGCCATACTGCACCTCATTCTTGCCTCCTCACCTTGCCGTTCAATGGTTAGTAAGGTGGGTGAGGGGAAGAAGTTACTGTTTGCTATGCTACCCATGAACTCAATTCCCCACTGCTAGTTCATTTTGAAGTGGTGGGTGGGAGCCTCTAAAGTGCTGCTGCGCCAGAGAGACATTAGCCCTTGAAGATGGAAGAAGCCAGTGCAATTGTGACTGGTCAGTTGACCTCCAGTTAGGCTTAAGAGAGCATCTGGGCTCTAGAGGGACGAAGTCTCTGGAGGAAGACAGGAAGGGGCAGGTGAGGGCTGTCTGAACACAGGGCAGAGACAGAAGGTGCAGCAGTGAGTTGCCATGGGAAAAATCTGCAGAAAGCTCTGCAGCCCTCCCTGAAGAGAGGCAGAAATGGGCAGGAAGCAGCAGAGGGAAATGCCTGCTGTCCTTCCTGAACTAGAGAGCCATGGCCAGAGAGGGTGATGCCTGCTGGCTCTGAATGCAGGAGCTAAGGGCAGAAACGGGCGGGGGGGAGGGGCGGTGTAATGAGCCATGCCCATGCAAAACCTGGAAAGATGCTGGGGCTGACATTGATGGGACTGTAATAAATTAACCCTGCAAGGGCTATTCCCACTCAGACTGTCCTGACTATGTGGGGGAACCACTGAAGGTGAAACTGAGGCAGGTGCACTGCTCGTGCTACGATCTGACACTGGAGAGCACCTGAGGTGCAGGGCCACCCTATGACACTTGCCAACACCAGGAGATTTCACGTGTCTGACAAGCACCACTGATGAGTGCATCAACCAGTGCTGAAAGCAGCTGAAGCAAGCCTAGAGAGTTTCCTTTCAGCAACTACAGTTGAGCCTTGGCTAATTTCAGTAAGTTCCAGTCCACCCGTGACATCTTTAATGAGCAGAGGGACAGTAAATGGGCTGGTTTCATTTCCTTGCTGGGTGCCTTTTCAAGAAGGTTGGATCTGACTGATTACTCCGCTTCACTGTTTCCTCTGCAGATACAGGCAGTGCTGCTAAATGTATCAAGTAAATAAACTGAAAAAAAATGACTGTTTTCGCTAGCTCCTCTTGCTTCTCCAAGGACTAATTTGGCTGATATATGATTTTTCACATTTACTGTGAGCTAGATCCACAGAGGAACTTAAAACATTCAGACTTCCCCTCCTCCCTCCCGTAAGCTGCTGCTTAACCCTGGAGATGCCTAAATTCCCTAGGGTTCTACGTTTCTGCTGGCAAAATCCCCTAGGATCCCACTGCTGGGCAGGTGCAAGACTAAGTCTGCACTGTATCAAGCAGCTTGTGCCTCCCCACACCTAAGCCCCAGCAGGATTCTCAAACTACACCTTCACCTATAATTTCAGAGTACCTACCCCCAACACACCTGTGAGCAACCTGACTGGACATTTACTTCAAGGTGTGTGCGCGCACGCCTGCATGTGGGGTCATAAGAGCTAGTGGTCAGGGCACTCCGCTGGGATGTGGGAGAGCTGTTTTGGAGGAGAGATTAGAACCCTGCTCTCCCATATCCTTGGTTGGTGCCCTAGCTGTTCCACTTTGGATAAATATTCACCGAGTCAGAGAGAAAGACACTACCCTAATGATTAGGGCACTCCCCAGGGAAGTGGGAGACAACTTCAAGTCTGTACAAAGTAGGCAGAGCAGGGATTTGAAAACGGGTGTGTCAAACCCACCAGCTATAATGGGGTGGCTGGTGTGTGGGGTGTTTTCTGGAGAAATGGCTGACCTGCCTGAGGCACCTAATTCACAGCTCTGAGTCCTGTGTGCAACACCCAAGCCCTGTTCAATCAGCAGTTCTAACCACGTTAAACTAAAAACACAGTGGCCCTAACTATAAGATCTTCTCAGCCAGCCTTTGTGAGGAACAGGATTTCTGCCTTCCTTCCCTTCCCAGAAACCCCTTTCTGTGTCTGGGGAGAGGGAGGCACAGGATTACTGGTCACCTCCTCAAACGTTCAAGAAGCAAGTAGCAACGATGCCCTATGAAGAGCTAGGTAGAGGGCCAGTCAGTCATTCCCTGAAGCAATAGGTAGAGCTGCGGTCCCCTGCCACCAGCCGGAAGCCAACTACAATTAGTTGCTGGATGTATCCACAGTCCGGTGGGGAAGGGTTATTGTAAAGAGGTGAAATGAATCCCTGTGCAACTCCACTCAATTCTGAGAGTCAGAATTAATATATCAACTGCAAACCGGATAGGTTTTGTTTGGAAGTGAGATTTTAGGATCCAATCCTGCAAGATATTCAGCATTCTCCAACTTCCATTCACTTCAGTGGGAGTTGAGGGGCACCTTACAGAACTGGACCCTTAATAACAAAGGTGTACACAGCTACCAATCAAAACTCTTCCATTCACACTAAAAACAATGGTCTCTGGAGTCTGTCGGGCAACATGAAAAATTAAAAGAGAAATGGCTTTAAAATGTTCCATCTTTTATTTGATTACTGGTAACAATTTGTACATTCTCTAGCCAGTGGAAGGAGAGATTTACATGTTTAGAAACAAAATATGGTCTACTGCAATGCGGAGCACAGGCCTATACTCTCACCTGTTAGTGATTGTGATAACACACACTGCCTTACATGATCAGTATTGACAAGACTTTAGTTTGTATGTTGTGTGAAGCTTCTATTGATTACTTGATGCTAGAAGCTTACAAGATTAGGGTTTAATACTATATACCTTTTTAGTTTAGTGGCGCATCCATACGTAGCTTAAGTTTCAAAGGTGTAGAGCATTTCTAATATCTACTGATTTCTATAGTGGTGCTATGTACTCAGCTCCTCTTGAAAAAATATCAAGCAAAGAAGTTGCTTAAATGAAAACAATCATACAAAAAGAAAATATCAAAAGCCTTTCAACATACCAAAGAACTTTGAGGAATTAAATTTTAGGTGTGTCTGTTAACAATACAAGAAAAGGACACCCATCTTTCAAGTACAAAGAGCTTGTCTGCTTGTTGAAGGGAAATGATACTCTTACTTCAGTTCTTAGTTGCTGTCTCTCACAGCAGCAGAAAAACCAGTCTCAAAATCATCAAAAGGCTGCATTAAAACACAGAACAAAAGAAAAAAAAACACAGTAAAGTTTGGGTATGAACAACCAAAGAGCAAAAAACCCATTTATGAATGTGTTATTGGGTACAGATGAGAGAAGCTAGAACCTATAACTTAGAACCTTTTAAAACACTTCCAGGGCCTGGCTCTCCATTGCATTTACCAGATTTATGCCAGCATACCTTGGAAGAAGTAAATGAAATTACACCAATGTAACACTATTGAGATCGAGACTTATGGGTTCTAGGACGTACAGCCCTCTAGATCTTTTGGGCCTGGCTCTCCTGTCACCGATATTTGTGTGAATGGAGTTATATGAATATAAATTTGGTACATGTGATCAGAGACACCAGTCTTCTATGTTTTGATTAATATGAGGGAAAGAGATTTTTGAAAACAAAAATACTGCATTCTGTGTGTTACTAGAATTCCTTCACGTTTTAATGATTTCCAAACATGAAGTTCATGTTTAACTGAAATAGCCTTCACACTGTTGCATTAAATACAGTGAAAGGCACAATCCAACACAGAGTGGCTACAAGGAAGATTTAATTAAGAATGATGTGGACAGCCTATGTACCTTTTAACCTTATATGGGTTTAAGACAGAATTTTTGACTGTCTGCACTTTGAAATGGAACCGTTGTTTACAACAGTTAGTGGAAATGGTGCTAAACACGTTTCTCCTTATCTACAATTGCAGCTGCACT
Organism: Mesoclemmys tuberculata; assembly: GCA_007922155.1. Lineage (NCBI taxonomy): Eukaryota > Metazoa > Chordata > Testudines > Chelidae > Mesoclemmys > Mesoclemmys tuberculata. Next base: position 89,022,227 of record ML675604.1, read on the forward strand.
AGTTCCCTGGCTAACATTGCTCATTGTTGCCAGCAATGGTTCCATTTTGTAACAGTCTTAGTCTTGACTTGCACTCTGGGTAGCCCCAGTGAACTCAGAGCAGAATTTGGTCCAGTATGTTTCGTTTTAGTGGTGAGCTGGCCTAGCCATGCAAAGAGTTCTGCACTAGGAGTTAACAACATTGCACAAATACTAATCTAATGGGACTGTTTTACTCAGGGCCTGCATGCATGAAATGCAGTTATTGTCAGAAGAGTGACACCAGTTTTATTCTCTCAGCACTCGAATGTAACATTTCTTTTTATAAAAGTCAGTAAGATGTTTCTAAGTGTCTGCCCTGCAAATTCAACCTAGGATCTGAATACATTCTACTTCTTACATCACTAGGAAACGCTTTAGCTTTGCCAGAAGTTAAAGTGTTTGTGGCAGGAATTATTGGGTGAAATGTTATGGCTTGTGTTAGGCAAGAGGGCACACTCGATGATCATAATTTTTATTTGGGGCCTTAAAATGTATGAATCACCACTGAAGACTCTACCATAAGAGCCTAGCTGATAATTTGGTTGATGTGCACCTTTGTTAGCTATGCACAGACACTACAGCTCTGAGAAAGGACAGCTTTTCTTCTACCTCATGCACTATCAATGAAAGTTCTCACAGCTAAATCTTTCAATGATGATGTAAAATGTAGAAAAAAAATGATTGGCAGGTTCATCTTGCAGTCTAAACAGTTAGAAAAATAATTTACTTGCAAACCGAAAAATGTTTTGAGAGATGGAGTCATAGAATAAGTATGGAATTACTATGGAACTAAATTATGGAATAAATATGGGAAAAGTCCTTTATATGTCAAAATAAAGAACAGCAGCAGAGGAATGAAACAGTTCACTCACATTATAATTTGCAGTAATGCTGGCCAAAATTTTCAAGCCTAGCTACCTAACTCAAGGCAACTAAATAAAAATAGTCTTATTTTCAAAGGTGCAGAGCACCTACATGTCTCATGGACTTCAGTGGAATTTACTGAGAACTCCTGAAAAGCCAGGCCATTTTTATTCAGGTCACTGAGTATGAACTTAAGAGCCCAAATTTAAGCATCCATGCAGCTTCTGGCACATAAAATATCTCAAGTACTTTCTAAGGCCCTCAACAATATACACTGATATCTAACTGATAGCATTCTCTTTTCTGAGGCTACCAATTACTTTCAGAGGTGTGTTTTTTTGTGGACAGCTGTCCACTGGAAACTGGATTAAGAACTTCATGCTCATTTCATTTAGCCTATCCAAGTCACTGGATAGTAACAACTTCAATCCCCATTGACTTGGCCTGGATGTCAACTATATACCGTTTAAAACAAGCTGAAATCACTGAGGTAGGAACTGAACTTAGATATGCACACTTACCTTAGACCAGCTATTAGTCCACTTGGGATTAGTTTCTTGGACCTCTTGAATCTCACTCCCATTACAGTGGTCAGAATAAAAGCTGAAACTGTAACACACAAATCAACACCATATTTACTGTTTTCCCCAAGGCTGGAAATTTCAGTGGAATTTTCAAGACCATGGTTACTTATCAAAAAACTACCAAATAAACTTCTCACTACCTCCAGCTGTGAAACTTCATATGATAGAACATGCAGTTAGTACAGGGAGAACTATAACTAGCCACATGCATGGCCTAGTGAATGGCGTATCAGACTAGGACTCAGGAGATCTAGGTTCTAATCCTACCTCAGTCACTTGCCTACTGGGTGACCTCAGGCAAATCCTTGTGCCTCAATGTCCCCATCTGTAAAATAGGGATAATGAGGCTTACCTACTTTGCAAAGTACTTTGAGATCTAGAGATGAAAGATAGAGTATCATTATTTTAATCTACAGCCTCAAAAAGCCCTCAAAATACAGCACCCTGATTTTCTCAGCTGTGACACTTTTAAATACTGCAGCATGCAGAATCTTACTTTTGCAGATACTGGTAGCACTGTCAAACCATGTGAATTATTCCTCTACATGTGCAGGTAATGAGCCACTACACACTGTACCAGTTGGCTGAACACCACCTCAGAAATCCCTTGATCGTATACTATGATAGCACCTTTCCTGTGTTTCAGGAACCTATAAATGCCAAGGCTAATCTCTGCTTTCAATTACCAAAAAAGATTAAAAAAATAATTTTTATTTGCAAACTATCTTGAAAAAGATAAACAGCTGCTGGTCACTTATTTTCCCTCAAGAACCTGGCTGTTGATGTCGCCTACAGCATGGCCACATGTTCCTTGATGGGGGTGGAGGGTAGCTCGAAGGGGTGGGGGGAGGAAACAGGCCTCAGACCAATTCCTGGCTGTGAGGGGCAGTGCCATCTGAGTTACCACTAATGGCATCCAGGGAACCAAAATCTCCACCCCAGCTGGTTCCTCTGATGTTAGACCAATGTGGCATTGTCCAAAAGGGATGGGGGCAGCTGAATAGCATGACAGGATATTGGATGCAGCATAATATAGGTTCTAACCCCAGTGACATGATTAAGGCTACAGAGGAAGTCACATAATGATTCTACTACTCTTTCCCCAGCTGTAAAATGGACACCACCTGGAACAGGGGTTTTTGATAAGTGAGTGATTGTAGAGTGCTGTGCGAGTGGAAGGAGTCACCAGACTATGCGTACAGCTATATGGAGGGGTGGGGGAGATGAACTGTCACTTGCAATAATTTTTAAGAGTCAGCAAGAGCATGGATCTCAGCACAGGCAGCAGGGCTCTATTTCCCTGCAGCTGGAGGCTGGCTGTGACCCTGAGTTCCCCCTCTTTTTTCTTGTGAGGCAACTCCAGGAATCTCTTTCCAGAACCCACAAGCAGGGCCCCCACATGGGGGGGAAGGGTACACTTTACTAGGGCCCAGTCCAGACTGCAACCCCCGTTACCATGAAGAAAAAACGTTTCACGGCTCAAGAGATTTTATGTATGGGATGAGGGATTGTGGTATGTGTGGAGGAGGGGGTCCGTGTTACAAGTTTGTACTGGGCCCGAAAAAATGATGCTTAGGTCCTGCCCACAAGCCAGCCCTGTGCACAGCGGACTCACAGTGGACCGGAGTTAGTTATGTTTGGTGGGAAGGACGCAAAACCTTGTTCTGCAGGCTTATCTCACAATGCGAAGGCAAGATCTGACAGTTAAACACAGTTCATAAAATTCCACTCATGAGTGCTAAGCATGGAATTCCACTCATGAGCGCTAAGCATGCACTCATTGAGCAATGGAGCAAAAGTGATTTCTAATCATTGCTTTTACTTTATGCTCCCATAATCTGATCTCAGGCACACGCCTGGGCAAAAACAAGACTGTTCCACCACATGAGCTTCCCCTCCAGCCCTGAACACACCTAACTATTCCAGGTTAAAAAGTGTGTCCGTTCCATGAAGGCTCTACTGACCAATACCCTGCTCCAGGCACCAATGCCTGGATTATTCAAGAATGCTGAGACACCTTGGGTCCAATTTTCATGGGTGTTGAAACGAATGGGAGCTGTAGGACACTCAGCACCTCAGAAAATCAGGCTTCAGGGGCCTCAAATGGGGCACTCAAAAATAATGGACTATTTCTGATTATTTAGGACTAAATTCCCACAGCTGCTCCAATCACAGAAATCTGAATTCAAGAGTTCAAGGAAGCCAGGACAACGTAAACAACTCATTTATAAAACAGCGATGATGGAAATTTGCCTTCGGTGCTTGTATAATATAATTTCCCATACATGTGAAAAGTAAGAGTGCTACTATTCTGGTTTTCTAGCAAAGCATAACCATTTATTATAGGATCCCTTGTTACAATCAGAGTTAGAAGTGGATACAGTATGAACTACTTCTTTTTAGGCCCAGATCCTGTACAACCTACGTTGTCCTACTGAGCTCCAGATTCATTGGGGCTACTGCCATGTGCAATGTTAAACATGGATGTAGCTTTCTGAAGGCTCAAGCTCTTACTTTGCAAACAGTCAAAAACAAAATTTTAAAAAAAGTCTAACAGCAGAAGTGTTTAAAATATATGCAGAGAGAACATTTATTCTATGTCAGATGCAGTAAATTCTATCTTACCACCTGTCTGCAGTACTGTTGTAGCCTTGTTGGTTCCAGGATATGAGAAAGACAAGATAGGTGAAGTCATATTTTTGTATTAGACCCACTGGTCTGGGGAAGGTAACCAGATTGTTTGAGCTAAATACAGGTGGGACAGGTTCACAAATGCTGTAGGAGACCACTTGAAATGAAGTGGGCAATTAAGAGTTAGCAGGCAGTGGGGTGTATTACAAATTGTTGTAATGAGCCATAAAACCAGTGTCTTTTTTCCTCCAGAAAGTCTGCAAACTTAACCTCCCCCAGAACACCACTCTTGCCACCATGGATGCCACCTCCCTATACACCAACATGATTCACCATTGCTGCCTGCGTCAAATACTTACAAGATAATGACAATGTTCAGAGATCCAAACCATGGAACAAGCCCTGGGTACTAGAATGGCTCCCCAATATGACAACATCTTCATGGACCACCTCCAGGAAGAATTTCTGGAAAAGTATACCACAAAACCAATGGTATACCTGAGATACATAGATGAAACATTCATCCTCTCAACAAACGACCTAAACTCCTTCACAGATTACTACCACAACTTCAACAACTATCACCATCCATTAACCTCTCTCTCAAACTCTCCCACGCTACCATCAATTTCCTGGACACCACGATCAGCTTCAGCAATGGAACTCTACAGACAAATACACAAAAGAAACCCACAGATCACCACGCATACCTTCACAGATTCAGTAACCACCCCAAACACACCAAGAAATCTATTATTTACAGCCCAGCTTTCAGATACCACACTGGAAACCATATGAAGTCTCGTCAAAGAATCTCATCCATATTTGATGGGGACCACATCCTGAAAGAAATCATTCCCGAACTCCCTCTTCTGGCCTTCAAATAACCCCCCAACCTCAGAGGCAAGCAAGCATCATCAGAAGCAAGCTCCCCACAGATCAAAACATACCAAGTCAAAATGGCACAAGAGCCCCTAACAATAGATGCTAAACCAGACATATTGCTACTGTTACAATGATCGATACTCCCGCCCAAACACACCTTTCAAGATTCATGAGTCCTGCACATGCCTATCACAATATGTGGTATGCATCAAAATCCACCACTCCAACTACGTGGGTAAAAGCAGACAATCACTGCTTCCTCCAGTGGACTCATAGAAAAATAATAAAAGGCAAAAAACACCCTATCACCCAGCGGTGAACACTTTTCACAATGCCATAACTCCATATCTGACCTCTCAAGTTCTTGTCCTCAAAGAAAACCTGCACAACACCTTTAAAAGCCGAGCCTGGGAATTTAAATTCAGAACTCTGCTGGACACTGAAAACCCTGGACTCAATAGAGACACTGGTTTTATGGCTCATTACTACAATTTGTAACACACTCTGCTGCCTGCAAATTCTTAATTGCCCACTTTATTTTAAGTGGTCTCCTAGAGCACGCAGGAGCAATATGCTGAACAATTTGTCCCCAATTGTATTTAGCTTAGACACTCCAGTTGCCTTTCCCAGACGCCAAGAAGAGCTCTGCGAAAGCTTGTACCTTCCACCAACACAATTTGGTCAATAAAAGGTATTATCTTAAATATCTAGTCTTTGGTATATCCTACCACCTGTATTTTGTATATATAAACTTTAATAGACTAAACTGAAGCAAAGCGTCTAACTATTTAAATTGTCAGGCAGACTGAGGTATCATATGATGCAAAAAATTAAACAGTAACATTTATTTTGAACAGACTTTTAATCCATGTAAAAGTACACTTAAAACTATTTTTTATTTTTTTCTAACGCTCTTTCTTCTAGTAATGTAAAATACTTACACAATGATACCTTCACATCTCTGGGGTCATATGTTACACAATACGCTCCATAACCAGACACCAAACCAAAGAAGAGACCAGCAGCCAACGAGACTATACTTCCTGCAGCAAATAATTTAAAGAAACACGAAAATCAAAACAGGAAGAACATACAAAAAATAGACTACAGAATACCTCATTAGATAACTTTCTGTATATTTTGCTGCTGCAACTAAAATCTGAAATGAACGCAAGTTTTCACACATTTTGAATACAAATTAGTTCAAGGGAAAAAAATCATTTTTACTATGTAATGTTACAATGAGTAGGTCTGTATAACAGAATAATAAGAATAAAGTTCCAATGCTGGGTATTGTGAAATCCATACTCCAGATTCCCTCTGAATTCTGTTTTAGGGTACGTTTACACTGGAAACACTGCAGTGGCAGAGCTCTAGCTGTGCTGCTGTAGTGTAGACACTTACTACAGAGACAAAAGTTGTTCTTCCATCACTGTAGTAAATCCACCTCTTCAAGAGGCAATAGTTAAGTCAACAGAGGAATTCTTCCATTGACCTAGCACCATCTACACTGGGGCTTATGTTAGCTTAACTATGTCTCTCAGGGGTGTCAAAAATTCACGTAGCTAAATCAACCTAAGTTTTAGGTGTAGACCAGCCCTTATATAGATGTACAGTGGGAGATTTAAGGAGCCAATGTGTTTAGCATATCAAAAAGAAGATCAAGAGGAGACTTGATGAAGGTGATTATACACCATAAGAGAGAGAAAATACCAGATACTAAATTTCCTCAATCTAGTGGAGAAAGGCAGAACGAATTAAAACCAGAAAAATTCCATTGGCCCAAACTACCAAGAGAAGAGGTGGGTTTTCCATCTCTTGATATCTTCAAATCAAGACTTGATGCCTTTCTGGGAGATACATTTTAGTTAAATAAGTTTTTGGACTCAATACAGGAGTGACTGGGTAAAATTCAATGGCCTGAGTTATACTGGAGGTCAAACTAGGTAATCTAATGGCCTCTTCTGGTTTAAAATCTATTAATCTGGACAGCAGAAGTAGTAATTCTTTTCTGAGCAGGCCTGAGTCATTTCTCAGGATCAGACTCAGGTAGCCATTTACACTTGTACGAAGTGGGTTTAAAATGCCATCATTCTGGTTTAGGAACAATTTACTCCCACTTTGCCTCGGTGTAAATGACTTCACAAGGTTTAAGGCGGTAGAGAATTAAATTTCTGTATCAAATCTTGCCACCATTTACCTTTGCGAGTATATCCCATGACACCGCCAAGAGCCAACAGTGCCGCATAACCAAAACCAATCCAGTCAACAGCCATGATCACAAATCTGGAAAAGACGACAAATTGCAAAACTGACGGAGGACAAGTTCTGCTTTAAAAAGAGATTTCTTGTTTAGGATTATGAAGCGATATCTGTGAGAGCTCCAAATAATTGCTAACAAGTTACAAGTGTTAGTATTGTGTCAATACTCCAAATGTTCATGTGCCTTGTGCCTCCTCACAGCTTCCTGCCTCTCCATGTTGTCTTTATTTTTTACCATTACGTATTGTGGCATATTTAAATTAGACTCCAGTCCTTCAGAGACTTATGCACATGAGAAGCTATGTAAACAGTAAGCTGACTGGGGCAGGGAGCTTGCTTTCTGCTTGTCCCCCTCTCTGTGCCTCAAGCTCTTAATTAGTAAAATGGAGATAATAATACACCGACTACCTCTGTAAAGCATAATAAAAAAATGCCTTGAGATCTGCCGATGAAAAGCACTGTACAAGAGCTAGGTATTATTACTGTTCTGTTCCTTTTGTAAAGTTCCTTGCACACTTTTGGGTGCTATAAAATAAGTAATATAATTCATCAAATATAGAATTACAAATAATGGAATGTTACACTAAAAAATCCCAAAACAACATGACCGGAAGAAAAATAATCAGGCAAGGGACTGCTGTTTCTCCAGAGATGCAAACTCCCCCCTCCCAACCGAAGAGCGAGCCTCCTCCTTTCCCCACCCACCTCGGTCTGTGTCCTGGGAAGGGTTTTCTAGCTCTTCAGTGCCAGAAAACAAGACACAGAGCAGGCAGGAGACCGCCGCCTAAGCACGTGAATTAATGTAAACACCGACATGACGGTTACATTTATTCTGAGCCCCCAGATATGCTCTCGGGGCCTGCACAGCGCACAGGGAGAGACCAGGTTGCACCCGTCCCCCGGCTGCAGCTCCGCGCAGCGGCCTCGCCCGGCACAGGGTAGCCTGTGAAGCAGCGCGGGATGGGAACGGAGCGGCGGGGCGCGAGCGGAGCGGGCCAGCTCCCCGCCAGCGCGCGGCGGCTGCCGCCCACAGGCTTCGCTCCCCGCCGCCGGGGCCGAACCGGACGGAGGAGCGCTGCAGGCCCCGCGCTGCGTTCCCAGGCGGACCTGCGGGCACGCGCTGCTGGCTCGGCTCGGCCCGGCCCGGCCCGGCCCGGCGGGCCCTGCTCTGCCCCGGGCACAGGCGGGGCCGCCCCCCTTTCGCGGGGACCCGCCCAGGGGCGCTTGACCCCCAGCAGGAGACTCCCCTGGGCGCCAGCGGCAGCCCGGCCCACGGCTCCCTGCCCCCGCGCCCGGCCCCGGTTTGAGCAGCCGGGACCCGCTACAGGCTGGGTCCGGCCATGAGCAGCTGCGGCGCTGCTCCCCCCCGTCCCTCGGCGGGAGCAGAGACACCGCCACCGCCGGGGGCACCCCCATATCCCGCCGGTACCTCGCCGCCGCTCCGGCCTCCAGCGCCCTCCGCACGCGCCGCCTCCGGCTGCAGCCAACAGCTGATCGGCCCCGCGCGCTGCTTCGCCGGGAGGCCGCGGAGGAACCGAATCAGCGGGGCGGGGGCGGCAGGACAACGCGGGCCTGCTGCCACCTGGTGGGGGAGAGAGGGCATTGCGAGGCCGGCGGCGCCCACGCCGCCCTTCGTCTGCTCTCCCCTGCAAGCGTGTGCCGCGCCGCGCACTCCCGCGGCGGTGCGGGGCGCTGTGTGCGCGGGTTTTGCGTTCTCTCTCCAGGTTACCCCCTTGTGCCTAGGCTTTATGATCCGGTCTCTTTACATGCTCACACGCCTAGGCCAAGCCCCTGCTGCCTTCAGTGAATGAACCCCTCCACTATTCTCTTTTTATCCTCTTAATTCGAGGAGGTCGCCTTCAGTACACACAAGCCAAGCCCTGCACCTGAACCCAAGGTTGTTAGTGTTTTTAAGGCTGGGATGCTCTTCTCCCTGGTATCGAAGTGGCCCACAAACATTAATTAATTTCAGCAGGGCCCCTGTGAGAAGAGATGGGAATAGTTTCCCCTCTCTTCAGAGAGTGCTCTAACCATTGGACTGTGGGATATTCAGATAGGGTCGCTCTTGTTAAAGTTGTTCCACTTTGTATTAAACAGTTAAAACCTTAATCAGGCCTGAGAGAAACTTTATAATTCAGTGGCTAAAGTTTTCAGCCGGCCGGTGGGAAACCCCTCTTCAAATCTCTTCCTTCAGGCTGAGGATGTAATAGAATAGTGGGGTTGGGTATCCCACATTCTGGGTGGGTACCCTAACACCTGGGCTAGAGGTTATAACCGAGGCCTCTTCTTTCCCTCTCTGCCCCCAGGGCATTGTGTGGCATTAGGGGTGTATTGGCCCTTTTCTTGCAAGAAACAGCTGAGGCACCTAAGGCTCTCCTCTCCAGGAAGTTTCACAGGGGTGGGCAGGAAAACACAGGGGCCTGCTACCACCTCGTGGGAAACACAGGGCACTGTCAGGCCAGCAGCACCCACGCCACCCAGCGCCTTCTCTCTCCTGGAGAGAGGCCCTGGCTGTGGATCACAAGTAGAGACAGGCTCCATGCTTACTTGCTTCAGTCCAGGAGAGAGGCAGGGCTGGTGCTTCTATCCTAGGAAGCAATGACTCTGAAAACGGCTTGGGAGTCATGGTAGATAATCAGCTGAGAATACAATGCTGTGGCCAAAAGGGCTAATGTGATCTCTGAGGGCATAAAAGGGGGTTATTGGGTAGGAGTAGGGAGGTTATTTTACCTTTGTATTTGGCACTGCTCCTGGAACCCTGGTTCAGGTCTGGTGTTCTCAGTTCAAGAAGGGTGCTGATAAATTGGAGAGGGTTCAGAGAAGAGCCATGACAATGATTAAAGGGTTGGAAACATGCCTCAGAGCTTGTCTACACAGAGTTAGTGCCCAGCAAGCTGGGGGTGTAAATCAACAATTGCTATGTGAACCCTATGACTGAGTACTAAAAGTGTAGTTTGAAACAGCAGACGGTCAGAGCACAATATGGAACTTTCAGTGCATGGTAGGAGGGTTTACAAAGCCAGTTTGGGCATGGCCTGCTAGAGCACTGTCTATTTTACATTCCAGCTTGCTGTGCACTAGCCTTTTCTACTGCCATGCCCTTACAGTGATAAGCTAAACAGATTTTGTCACAAAGAGAAGGTAAAGGGGTGATTTGACCAGTTTATAAATACCTACATAGGGAACCAATATTTAATAAAGGACTCTTCAAACAAGACAAAGGAATAACAAGATCCCATGGCTAGAAGTTGAGGGTAGACAAATTCAGACTGGAAATAAGCTGCAAATTTTTAACAGTGAGGTTAATTAAACATAGGAACAATTACTCAGGGGTTGTGGCAGATTCTCCATTGATGGCCATTTTAAAACGAAGATTGGATGTTTTTCAAGAAGACACGAGCTAGTAAATTCAAACAGCAATTAGTTCTGTGACCAGTGTATGGAGGAGGTCAGACTAGATGATCACAGTGCTCCCTTCTGGCTGTAGCATCTGTTCATCCAGTTCTCCAGGGCCACATTCAACTTCCTCTACCAAGAGACCATTTTTTCTTTCTGCAATCCCCCGTCTCATCCACTGCACACCTTCCAACTTTTGCACCTAATGAGAAAAGGTCCTACAAACAACAGCCTTCTTCACAATACAGTGCTGATTCATTCCTAGAGTATAGTTCACTCTGTACATAGAACGAGACCAGGGTCCTGTGGAACAAATAATATGTGATCATGTAATTAAAGACTGTATTACACACAAGGTGGCTGAATTAAGGTTGCATGGGGAACCTTAAATTTCCCAACTTCTGGATTCTTGACTTTGCAACCTTGATGTTCTTTTGTAGCATTGGGGGGATTTATCTAATGTAGCATTTGGGGATGTCATTCCTGATTTTACAAAAACCACCTGAAAAAAATTCCATCACGTGGTACCATATTGACTCCCCAGCTTGGGTCATCACCAGTGTTTGGGCTTTTAGATCCACAGCATACCCTCTTGCACTTGAGCTAATGAAGTAGCTGATCTCAGTAGCAGGCTAAGTGCTTGGATCAATCTCCAGCGGGGGATGAGATGCATTGCGTCAGTGGGTTCTGCAATTACTTGCTGACAGCAGAGGAATGTAAAGAATCAGGGCTCTTGGGCTCAATTCCAGATTCCTGAGGGGAGTGTTCTCTAGTGGTTATAGACCATCCTGCCCCAATCTATATCTTCCAGTTCTTCCTGCCCAGCTCCTCCTGCCACTCTCTCTTCCCCCATTCAAGCCTATATACCCTCAGATTGTTTCCCCTCTTCTTCTCCTATCCAATCCTCCTACTCCGCTGCCCTCCCCTGGCAGCTTGTCTCCCTCTCCCATCTTTCTAGCTAGTGTCACCTCCTCAACCATCTGATTACTCACAATCCCCTTTTCCATGCTCCTTCCCATTCCTCACCTCCCTCTGCTTCCTCCTTCTCCTAATTGCTGGGGCACCAAGAACACAGGAGTGTCAGACTCTGGGTTCCAGGTGGTCAGAGCGGTGGTCAAAGCCTGATGTAGCATTGGGACCAGGCCAAGGGCGGCTCTGAAACCAAGTATCGGGGACAGACCATGTGTCAGAACTGGGGTCAGAGTCCATGGACAAGCCAAATCAGCATCGGAGTCAGAATCTAGATGCAGGCCAAAAGTCAAAGCCAGGCTGGAGTCAATTCAAGGGGGTGGAAAAGAAAAAAAGATCAGTATTACATTAGCTGTCTTCTAGTTACCTCACATATAGGCTGATTTAAGCCACAAGTTACTGTCTTGGCTAGCACTCCTGGGGAGTGATGGCCAGAGGGTTAGGACCATTGAAATGCAGAGGTGGGGTTTGGTAGGGGAGCCTGGGCCCTCTTACTGCACCAGATGCAGATCCAGGGTCCTGTGAGGGCTACCAAAGGGGTCTGGCCCCAGGATTACCTTCAGATTACCCTTCCCTGGGCCACATCCTATCACCCCTCTTGTGTCCAAAGTTCACTGTAGCAAGAAGCTGTAAAGGGGGGTTAGCTCACCACTTGGGGCTCCTTGTGGCCAGGCATGGTGTGCCAGCTCTCTCCCTGTTGGCCCAGCAGCTGTCTCCTCTTGTGACTCGGGCCTCCAGTCAGGTCAGTTCCAAGTCTCCCCCTTTCCAGGGTAGTCTTTAAACAAAACAAGGGAAATGAACACAAGCAAACTGAGCCAGTATTCAAGAGGGGGAAATGCCTCTCTTTCAGAGTCTATCAGATTCAAGTCCTCTCTTCCCCCAGGGAGGGACCTTCAGGCACTTGTTGAGGGGAGAGCTCTTGCTTTCCTTCTGCATAGCAAATTAAAGATCCTTTCTCTTCTCTGGTCAGCCCACAAATGAGCTACTCTGCTTCCCTTTTAATGCCTCCTCCAGCCTGTGCATCTCTTGCAGGTGTGGCAGAGCAGGTCTGGCTGGGCCCAGAGCAGCTTCCTAACCCCTTGCTTCCCAGTGTGGGATTTGCATACGCCATCGCAGTTACATACCTCAGTTGGTAATGCTGCAGTGTCCTTCGGAACTCTTGGGGTATAGCATCTGGTCCGTGTGACTTACTACTGTTTAATATCAGTTTGTTCCAAAATGTGCTCTACTGACACCTCAATCTGGAACAATTCCTTATTCCCCCCCTAAAAATAATGGGTCAGGTGAGGGAATCTCTCCTATATCCTCTGCAGTGAAGACCAATGCAAAGAATTTTAGAATCTGTGCAAGGGCTTTGTCTTCCTTGAATTCTTCTTTAGCACTTTGATTGTCCACTGGCCCTATTGACTGTTTGGCAGACCTCCTGCTTCTGATATACTTATATATATATATTTTTGCTATTAGTTTTTGTGTCCCTTAGCTAGTTGCTCTTCAAATTCTTTCTTGGACTGCCTAATTATACTTTTACATGTGACTTACCAGAGTTTTGTTCCTTTCTATTTTCCTCAGCAGGATTTGACTTCCAATATTTAAAACATTCCTTTTTGCCTCTAACCACCTCTTTTATTCTGGTGGCTAGCCATGGTGATTTTTTGGGTCCTCTTACTGTTTTTTAAAATTTATTTGGAGTATACATTTAATTTGAGTTTCTTTTATGGTGTTTTTTTAATAGTCTCCCTGCAGTTTGCAGGCATTTCACTCTTATGACTGTTCCTTTTAATTTCCATTTAACTAGCTTCCTCATTTTTTGCATGTTTCCTCTTTTTGAAATTAAATGCTACTGTGGTGGGTTTCTTTGACATTTTTCTCCCTGCACAGAGAATTAAATTAAAGAATTAAATTAAAGAATTAAATATGTATTTAATTACGTTATGGGTACTATTACTGAGCGGTTCAGCTACATACACTTCTTGGATTAGATCCTTTGTTCCAGTTAGGACTAACTCAAGTATTGCCTTTCCCCTTGTGGGTTTCATGATAAACTTCTCTAAAAAGCAATCATTTAATGTGTCTAGAAATTTTCTCTCTGCACCCCTTTCTGAGGTGACATTTACCCCGTCAATTTTGGGATAGCTGAAATCACCCATTATGATTGCATTTTCTGACTTTGAAGCCTCGCTAATCTCCCTGAGCATTTCAGTTACTGTCACAATCCTCATTAGGTAGTCAACTATATATTTTTACAAGCATGGAAATTTTATGCATAGAGATTTTATGGTACAGTTTGATTCATTTAAGATTTTTTACTATGTTTGACTCTATATTTTCTTTCACATATTCCATTCCCCTACCATTGTGAGTTACTCTGTCATTCCTATACCCTTTATATCCTGATATTACCACGTCCCAGTGATTACCCTCCTTCCACCACATTTCTGCAATGTCAATATCCTCATTTAATGACAAGCACTCCAATTCACTGATGTTAGTATTTAGACTTCTATCATTTGCATATGAGCACTTGTACATTTTGTCAATTTTCAAATGCTTGCATTATATTGAAATGGGACTCTTTTGCTTTTGTTTCTACCCAAACCACATACTTCTCCACATCTGGTGACTTTTCCCCAGCCCTTAGTTTAAAATTAATCTAAAACCTTTTTAATTTTACATTCCAGCAGTCTGGTTCTGTTTTGATTTAGGTGGAGACTGTCCTTCCTGTATAGGTTCCTCCTTTCCCAAAAAATTGCTCATTTCCTAATAAACCTAAAACCCTCCTCCCTCCACCTTCATCTCATCCACACATTAAGACCCTGAAGGTCTGCCTATTTAACTGGCCCTGCATGTGGAATTGGAAGCTTCAGATAATACTATGATGGGGAGAAAACAGAGATGGCATCGAACATTGTAGCAACTGTCCACCAGACCGGAATGGACACTAATGACAAAAAGACATAGCAGAAGACACACCAACCAGTTTGGAGGCTGAACTGAAAAATCTATTTGGTTTGGTTCAAACCCAGAGAGACTTTTCCCCCTTTTTTCTTACCAAAAACAACAAGAAACCAGTTTGGATCGAACAAAATGCTTTGGTTGAATCAAACCTTTATTTTATTTTATTTTTTTAAAGTTTTGGGATTTTTATCTTTTGTTTTTGATGTTGCTTTGGTTGTTTCTTTAAATAAATTGCTAATTTTTTTAAATAAGTTGTTACAAAATTACCTAAATTTCTGTTTCAAAATGAAAAGTTGAAACAAACCATTTAACAGCGGATGAAATTAACTGCTTTGACTTTTTAGAAATTTTTTCCATTTTTTTCAATCTGAAACTATTTGCCAAATTGAGCCCAAATTTGCAAATAGTTTCAGTTCCATGAAAAATACAGTCTTCAGCAAATTTACTTATTAGACAAAATTTTTTGCCCAGCTTTACTGATATGCATTGTGGGTGTTCCTGAGCAGGTAATACCCTACTTTTCCCAGGAGGTGGCAGCAAACCCTTTTTTTCCTACTGGTCATCTCAGGAGGGGGCCAGACAAGAAGAGAAGGAGCAGGAGATGCTGGTATTACCTCCAAAAAGAGGATTAAAGGGTCTATGTTATTAAAGTGCTGTAAATGTTGCTTCAAAGCTCAGTCACAGTGTGTTCCCCTGCATGGGCTACTGTAAATGTGGTATTTTCTAACTTCTGGGTGTTTGACTTTGCAACCTTAACGTTCTTTTAGTGTAGTTTTTTGCATGTACCATAAATACGAGCTTTGTCTGCAGTGGTTGAATAGCCCATAGTGCTAAATGAAGTCATCAGTACATGTCCTGTCCCAATAGGACCAATGTAAAATCTGTGAAGGATTCTCTGTGAATACTGTGGGGTCTGTTGTCTCAAAATCCTCATGACAAATATTGTCTCTGATCCTACAACTAACTCTCTGTGGACAGACTTATGTGCCAGCAAATCCCTTTGATGTCAGAAGGATTTCAGAGATCCCAGTGATACGTTAATATTTTAAATTCACGACAGGTTTTGAATTAATTATCTAGAGTCAATTTTGAGAGGGCTATGCTTTCGGTGCAGCATCTGACCTGGGCCACTACCAAGATACCAGAACATATGGATTATTAGGACCCAATCCTGATAACCCTTGCTTAGGTGAATAGTGTTTACTGTCAGGTAGTCCAACTGACTACTCATATAAGCACTACTCAGGTAAATAATGGTAAAAAGGGCCGGGCTCTAGTTGGTTCCAGTGTAGCCATTTCTATGCTCCAGTTCTTTTCTCAAGGTATGTCTACATCGCGGGCTCTTCAGTGATCAATGCAGCAGGATCGATGGGAGATGGGCTCTCTGATTGACGCCATTAGTCCACCTCCCCAAACAGAGTAAGGCTGCATCGACGGGAGGGCATCTCCTGTCAACACAGCACTGTGAAGACACCACAGTCCATCAACATAAGTACGTTGACAGGAGATAGGCAAGCTATGTAATGTAGCTTGCCTATCTCCTCTCTACTACTGCTGTCAGTGTAGACCAGGCCTCAGGGAGGTTTTTGATGCAGTTTCCTGCCTAAAACTTATTAGAACTAGGACATTTGGAGGGAAGGAGCCCATACCACTATTCATGCTGAATACTGGTGAATGTTCTCACCCCATACTCCAAGACAGTCTCATAGACTAAGTTTAGACTGGACCAATATGATCATCTAGTCTGACCTCCTGCACAACGCAGGCCACAGAACTTCACCCACCCATTCCTGTGGGATCTTTTTGAACATTTTCTTCTTTTTTCTTCTTCTTTGCCTCATCCCTTCAATTGGCATGGACAGTTCTTGTTCTTCATCTCTAAGTGTTCTTGTCAAGTTTGTTTGCCAATCTGACACTAGCCTTCATGTCTTCTTTCAGCTTCTCAAACACCTTTTTCTAGGTCTTCTTCATGGTCTTGTCCCGTGACTACTAGCTCTTGTACTCGCTGACCAACATATCTCACATCTTGTTGTTTCATATGACTCAGCCATTTGAGTCAATAATTGCCTTAGCTTTTCCATAATGGGGCTACCTACATCATTCTGAACATTTTCAAATTCTAGTTTTCTTTCCCTGATCCTCCCCTTCCAAAACCCAGCCAAACCAAATACAATGGTGACTGTTTGATCATATCACATTTCAGATTAGTACAATAGTAAGACCAGATCCTGAGCCCCTCCTCCATTTCCATTGTGCCACTCCCATAGTGCCAAGGTGTCAGAAAGCTGCCCTAACAAGGCAGCTAGGGATTCTTGCAGCCTGAGGGAATGTCTAGCTGGCATAGAGCTGGTGAAACCAGCACCCAATGGGAGTTGTTACCAGGCGCATAGGTTAGAGCAGTCCTGAGCGTGCTTTAACTTACAGCAGAGGCCAAAGCATCCCCAAACTGGCCCCAAGATTGGGGGAGTGCCCGTTGGTCAGGCCCAGAGATCTGGCGTAATAAGATTAGTTAGCTAATTTTCAAAATGCAGCCCTACTTTTTGTGACTGATAACTGTGAAAGTAATTTTGTGGGTCCAAATGCCAGCATGCAGACATTGAATTATCATATGAGGTCTACATACATTTATTAGAACCTGCAATTAATTGTGCATTTCCATTTATTCGCAGGCACAAAAGGAGAACCCAGCTTGAGGCTTTTAAAAAGGAAATAATAATTAAAAAAAGCAGGCCCTACATATGAAAGTATCAGAAAAAAAGATGCCAAATAAAACTGCAGCCTATACTCCAGATTTCAAGTTAAACATCTGTTAAGGAAGAAATACCTCATGGAAAAATACCATGCTTCAGCCATCATTTTAACCACAAAGTTATAGCTCCACCATAATGAGTGTAATTATAGCATTGTGAGTACAATGATACAGATAATGGCCTGCCAGTATTTCCACTATAAACCCTAATTTGAGGTTTATAATTTTGTGAAATACAATTATTTCCAGCTGGAATACCCAGCAGACAGATTCTCAGCCCAACAGCAATTTTTGGGGGGTTCATTTACAAATTCAAACAAAATTGTTTCTGTGCAAAATGACAGACCATTATGGATCACCTACTTATTTAACTGCACTTTTGTATCATTCAAAAGCATGGTCTCCTGATCTGGTTGCAAGTCACACAGGTCAGGATGTTTCCACAGCTGGAAAAATCTAGGCAGCTATCCCATAGTGCATTAGCACAGGATAAAGTTCCTGAAGGACATGCACACAAAGCAGCACCAGCCATACATGGGGCAGTGTTGAGATGTCCTACTGCAGAACTGGGAGAAAGGAGAATTGACCAGACCACTTACACAGGCAGAATTAAGAGGATCTGTCCACAGTGCAAAGAAGAGTGCACTGAACTAGTTACAGGAAGACAATTAACTATGGGCCAGTTTGGGCCTCTGGAAGGGACAAAAAGTTATTAGCTGCCACCATTTTAACTTATTGTGGGTGGCCACAAATCTTATAAATAGACGGTAACAAACTTGTTTGAAAGTTGTAATATGAATAGGGCCTAAGTAACCTGATTCACAAGAAAGGAAGGAGTGAAAGTCACAGAATAAGGACAATGGATTTCTAAAAAGCAGACTAACAGACTCAGAGAACTGGTAGGTAAAGTCCCATGGAAGGAAAATCTAACAGGAAAAAAAGAGTTCAGGAGAGCTGCCCATTTCGCTAAGGGACAATATGAAAGGCACAACAGCAAACTATCCCAATGAAAATGAAAGATAGGAAGAATAGTAAGAGGCCAAGATGGCTCCATCAGAAGCTCTTTAATGATCTGAAAATTAAAAAGGAATTCTACAAAAAGTGGAAATATAGATGAATTGCTAAGGAGGAGTACAAATCAATAGCAAAAGCATTTAGGTACAAAATCAGAAAGACTAAGGCACAAAAGGAGTTACACCTAGGAAGAGAGAGAAAATGCAATAAGAATAGGTTCTATACATTCACTAAGGGCAAGAGAAAAATGAAAGAAAGTGTAGCTCCACAGCTTAGCAGGGAAGGAGCGCTAATAACAGATGACATAAAGAAGGCTGACGTTTTTAATGCCTATTTTGCTTGTCTTCACTAAATAGATAATTGTGCTAAGTATCTGGTTACAATTTAATATTAACAATAAGGGGAAAGGAATAAAAGCCAACACAGGGCAATAAGAAGTTAAAGAATATGTAGATAAGTTAGATGTAATCACGTCAGCAGGGCCTGATGAAATTTACCTTTGGCTACTTAAGGTAGAAGCAGAAGCAAACTCAGAAGCATTAGCAATTATCCTATCATGGCATAATGGGGAGGTCCCAGGGGAATGGAGAAAGGCAAACATAGTATCTATCTTAAAAGGACTCAGAGACTCACTCAGCCCAACTTCAATACCTGGAAAGATGATGGAACAAATAATTAAGCAATCGATTTGTAAGCACCTATGGCTATATGTAAAAGCCAATATGGATTTGTCAAGAATAAATAATCCCAAACCAACCTAATTTCCTTCTTTGACAGGATTACTGCTTTTTGGATAGGGGAAAGCTGTAGCTCTTATATATCTTGATTTTCAATAAGGCTTTTGACAACGTCCTACATGACAGTTTTCTAAGTAAGCTAGGGAAATGTGGTGTAGATAAAATTATTATAAGGTGGGTGCACAACTCGTTGAATGACCGTACTCAAAGAGTTCTGAATGGTTCACTATGAGACAGAGGGAGTAACTAGTGGGGTCCCACAGATGTCACTCTGGTAATAGTCAATATTTTCATTAATGACTTGGGTAATTCATGACCATATTAAGGATGCAGTAAATTGCATTTGGCTCCATCAAGAAACAGAGTTGTTTGACTATTTTTGTTAATTATCTTTCTAATTCAAACATTTGACTTCTGTAAGTGTAGTGAGCTCACACTAAGAGAAAAGATATAATGACTTTTTAATACAAATGCAATCCCAACAGGGTTTGAACTCAGCAGCTATGAAATATAAAGCCAGCACTTTATTCTCAGGACAGAACAAATGTTCATAACACATAAATTGGATTGTTAAGGTGTTATTATGGTCAGTGGAGGGAGCCAGTTGTTCTTTGGATTAACAGAAACATACCGAGCAGCAAAGAGAACATTATTTTAAATTTCATTGAATAGTTATGGTTACTGCATTCACAATGTGGTCTGTATTTCAGACCAAGAACTACATGCAAGCCAACTATGGAAAGAAGCAGACTGAAATGTAATGTGGCTCAGCTGCTGCACATGGCCGCTGGTCTTTGGAAGAGAGCACTACCTGGGCCTTAATGACCATGAGGATGGGTAAGCTAGAGCAATAGGTGCACACAGCAGCTGAGCAGACAGTCCACATTTGGGTGCCACATAAATTGTGTGTGCATGTGCGCATGTGTTGTGGGAAAAGAGGAGAAAGCTCATGGAAATAAGCTTCCCACCCCTTCTGCATGACATCCACTGTCCTGGACAACCCTTTCTCCCCAACGTGGAGATGTCTGCAAGGTGGAGGTGATAATGGACTCCCTCAGAACCCCTCAAAACAACATTTTTGGTGGGAGTGGCAGTGAGGGGGGAGGAGGGTCCATTGCTCTCTCCTTGCAGACTGCCTGCAGGAGGCAGTGTTTTGGGCTGGGGGACCCTGCTGTTGTTTGGCAGTTCAGTTTCAGAACTGTCAGATGGTACTGGAGCTGGGAGGCGTTTGACCTCCCCTGTCACTGTCTCCCCAGCTGCCATTGTCTAAGAGCCTACTTCTCACAGGGAACATTAAAGGAACACACCATGATGTCATTCACTGCCACATACAGTTGTAGGCAGGTCTCTGCCTCCTAGGAGTGGGTCGGGTGGTCAGGGCAAGGCAGGAATGGGAAACAGTAGACTATTTCTAAGATTGTTGCCTAGGAGTATTCCCCCTCCCTCCATAGTATCTTGCTGATGAGCAAACCAGCATCAGGCTAAACCCTTTATTATGAGCAGAACTCTGTACTGAAATGAGGTAACAAACTTTTCTACTGTTCTCTGTAGCTGCAGCCTGTAACTTCCCTATCCTGGGCAAGTTGCCATGTTCCCATGGAAAAAATAAATGGAAATGAAGCCTGAAAAAAGTGGAAACATGACCAAATGAGCTCAAATTTGTGACCAGAACAAAGATGGCAGATTTGACATTTCCGGTTCTGTTGCCACTGGCACCGGAAGTGCACAGAAGCAACCAAACCAAAATCAAGTGGAAGTGAGAAGTCCAAATCCTGCAACCTCGCCTCATGTGCAACAAGCAACTTGCTTGTAAAACAAGCCCAATTCTGCTTCTTTATTTCTGCTCCCAGCAGGAAGTGTGTCCCAGGAAACCAAAGGCTGCATTTAAAGTGTGTAGGAAGTGTGGCATTTCTACACTTCCTGCAGGATTTCCTTTATAGCACATCTTCCTTTTAAAAAAAATTTCTGACTTAACTCTTCAGGTTTCTTAAACACAACCCCAGCATGTCTTGATCAGGGCATTTCAGCAAGCTTCACAATTTGCTGTGTTGCAAATCTTCTTTGGTCAAGTCAAGTCTTTTGTCTGTAACAGACTGTTTGGTCTCATGATCAAACACATGGTCAGTTTGTCAATTGTTTTCACCTTGTGTGTCTGTTATTACTTCATTTATCTCAATCAAGTTTTCAGGTGTCTTCAGCAGATGCTTACAATTCCTTCATAAGATTTTCCTTCATCGGTGATCACGGAGCATGAGTGAGGCGAGTACTATGTCCACTGCGGTCTTGACAAATTCTCATGGAATCTTACCTTTTTAAAGGTCTTGCTCCTTTA
Organism: Mesoclemmys tuberculata; assembly: GCA_007922155.1. Taxonomy (NCBI): domain Eukaryota; kingdom Metazoa; phylum Chordata; order Testudines; family Chelidae; genus Mesoclemmys; species Mesoclemmys tuberculata. The sequence goes on from ML675604.1 coordinate 89,043,626, forward strand.
TTGTAATATTTTGTCTGATTATGCTTTCCCAGTCCTTTCTTCTTCACTATCATAGCCTCCTTAGTCAGCCTTTTTTTTAATCTCATATCTGATAATCAAGTATTTATACATCTGTTGCAGAGTTCAGCAGGTGACTTTCCACATTGCATTAGTGTAGCTCTGTAGTTGAGTAGTGCTAAATATGGATCTTCTTTTGCAACCATTGCTTTTTTTGAGCAAGTTCTTCACTGTATTTATTCCACCTTCAGCTAATCCATTGGTCAGAGGATATCTGGAACTAGATGTCTCATGGTGAAAGCCATACATTTCAGTGAAGTCCAGTAATTTCCTATTCTTGACCTGTGGCCCGTTGTCAGGCATTACTGTTCCTGGAATTCCGTGACATGCAAATATAGATTTAATGTGTGTGACAACTGTTGTTGCTGTAGTATCTTCAAGTGTGGGAAATTGGTAAAGTAGTCGATTATAACCAGGTGATGGTGTCCTCCCAAGCTGAACATCTCAGTTCCAACTTTATCCCATAGAACTGAGGGCTGTTCATGCAGTATCACTGGTTCTTTCTGTTGGGAATCTCGGTACTTCTGACACATTCCACACATGCTCACCGTTTTTTCGATGGCACTATTCAGCTGTGGCCAGATGACAACTTCTCTAGCACTCCTTTTTTATTTGATTCCCAGTGCCGTCCCTCTGTTGGTTCCAATATTTTCCTTCTCTGTGGGAATTGTCTTTCACTGCAGGAAGCACAATCTGTGTTTCCTTCAAGAACACTTTTGAGATCACTGAAAGCTCATGTGTATAGTGGGAAGTGTTGCTATTTTCCTCCTTTGCTTATCATTTGTATCATGGTGTGCAGCATTTCATCGTTAGCTGTCTGTCTCCAGTTCATCCCACGTGTCTTGAGATACAGCACATAATCCTTTTATCATGTTCGCATGCATGTTTTTGCTTCTTCCAGATCATCAATCTATGTATTGTCAGATGGAGCACGTACTCTTGAGAATGTGTCTGCCATTACTAAGTGGTGTCCAGGTAGGAACTCTAGGGTCACATCATAGTTGTGTATTTTCAGTAATAGATGCTGTATACTTGGTGGTACTTCTCCAAGCCCCTTTTTGTGTATTGTAATCAGTGGTTTGTGAGCAGTGTCTGCTTTGAAGATACAGCTATAGATAAAGTCTTGAAATTGTGCACATCTATACGCCATTCCTGACACTAATAGTACTGGTCCCAATCCTCCTTCCGAGGCATCCGTTGAGAGTTTGATGACTCTCAACAGGTCAAAACATTGCAGTTACTGTCAGTTAAATGTTTTAAGGGACATTTTCTCTGTCATGCTCTTGCATCCATGCCTATTTGGTGACCTTGTGAAGTTTAGGAATCAGCATAGTTAGAAATGAATTTACTGACATAATTCAACATGCCAATCACCCTTTGGGTTCCCTTCATATCTTGAGGTCTTGGCATGTTCAGAATTGCTTGAATCATTGGTTTATCAAGCAAGATTCCCTTGGAGGGACATCCGTCTCCCAACCATATTATTTCTGTTGTTTGAAATTGACATTTGGCCTCATTTAGTTTAAGGTTATTAACTCTTGCAATTTCCAGTACTCTCTTCAGTCATTCCTGACGTTCAGTGGCATTGCTGCCTTAAATTACTAAATCATTAGTGTACACTTTCACGTCTGCTAGTTCCTCTAGCATCTGACTCGTACAGTGAAATACTTCGGAATCCGAACATATTTCAAAAGGCAGTCTTAGGAAGCAGTGTCTGCCAAATGTGTTCAAAGTGCACATCTTGGAGCTCTCTCCAAGGAGATCTGCCAAAATTCAGCCAATGCATCTAATTTGCTGAATAATTTGGCCATTGCCATCACAGTCAACAGTTTACTTCTTGTGGGCAAGTGAAAGTATGCTCTTTCTATGCCTTTGTCCAATTTCATAGGGTCCATGTACAGCAATAGTTCCCCTTTTTAACTCGACAGTTACCAAGGAGTTAACCCAATCTGTTGGGTCCGCTATTCTCCAAAGGATACCATTTGTGGTCATGTTTTGCAGCTCTTCTTCAGCCTCTTTCTTAAACCTTGTGGAACTTTTCAGGTAGCATGTACCACAGGTTCTACATCTTTTCTTAACCATATCTTGTATGTTAGTGGTGGGCACCTATCTTCATAAATTGCTATTAATACTTCCATAACTTGTTCTGTGTTGTCTTTCCATCTCTCCATGATATGCATCCTCTTAATCAGACCACGCTCCTGCCACTGTCTAGGCCCAAGACTGGTTGCTTGCCTCTGTGTACCATCACCAACTCTTGTTTTATCATTTCCCATTGTATAAAAATGTCAGTGTGTATACTTCCAATCCTGGAATTGTTCCTCTATTATTGTCTATTTCAGAGACACTTTTAACTCTTCTACTTTTATATGGTCCTTAGATCTTTCTATTTTAGTTTCATTTATTTGTACCCTGAGTCTATCACATAAGTGCCATTTGTGCATATTTTAAGTAGCCAATATTTTGCATTTTCAGCCTCCTCTGCTGTTGTGCTTAAGGACAGCTCTTCCTCTTCACTTGAGTAATCTCTTTCTGCGCTTAATACATGCTCTTTCCTGTTTCTTTGCTCATTTTAACATACCGGTTGGTTTTATTACAGTTTCTACATATGTGCCTGAATGTTGGGCATTTCCTATACTCATGCTGATTGCCACATTGCCAGCATTGCTTCCATGTTTCTGTCTTTGGCCAGTTTAATTTATGTGAACTTTTCCCTGGCTGGTTTAACTATAAAACTCACAGTCATGTGCACTGTGCCTGCCCCTATACTTTTATTTCTGTTCCTGTGTGTTCTGCTGCTCAGAGTATGCGTATTTCCCTTTCTAGTGTCAGAGCCATCTGCCTTAGTAACTGTTCGTGGAATTTTTATTGTTATACCCCAGGACACTGTGATCTTTATTGAGACAGTCTTTTAATATTCCATATCCACAGGACTGACTTTTTAGTTTTAAGACTCCTCTGCTCTCTCTCATTCATTCTATGTACTCTTCCTGAACATCTCTCTCTTTTGTAAGTAACATTTTTTTTTCAAGGGACACATTATTTCTGCAAAGCTTTCCTCTTCCCTCACCAAACCCAGTCCCTTTCTGTGTGGAATGAATTGTAGACATCTAGGGCCAGTGCAAAGAGCAGAGCAATCTTTTGTTCATCCAGTTTATTTGTCCCAATGCAAATATGCAACTCAAATTGCTGTTTGACTGTTTCCAGGCAACTTCAACATTTCCCCTGATTCTCAGGGCTGTGGGAAGTTAATGGCAATGCAGAGGCTTTGTAGCAGCCATTGCAATGTTGTCTCTCACAGAGTTTTCCAGCACATTGTGCCTTCCACTCCTGGTACAGTAGTATTTACTGATGTGCAGACCGGCATCAAGAGAAACACTGTATTCTGACCAGAGCTATGTACAGAAGTGAGAGTAAATTTTCCACCGCTCTGTTTAGCTGCAGCCTATAACTGCCATGTCCTGTCCTGTCTGTCTTCATTTCTGCACCAGCAGGAAACCAAAGACTGTACCTAGAGTGTATGGAGAATGTGGCATCTCTATACTTCCTGGAGAACAGGGTGCATGTTCTGTGAGTGTTCTCCATGTATGCAGAGAGAATGGTTACTTACCTTGTAACTGTGGTTCTTCCAGATATGTTGCTCATGCCCATCTGAATTAGGTGTGTGCACACTACATGCATGCGTGCCGGAAATGTTTCCCTTAGTGTTATCCGTAGGGCTGGCTCTAACACCCTTTGCAGTGGCACACGTATGCGCCCGTATGTAGGGCACTGCTCCCCCCCCCATTTTCTTCTTGCCGGAACTCTGACTGAGGGGAAGGAGGGTGGGTTTTGGAATGGACATAAGCAACACATCTCGAAGGTAAATAACTGTTCTTTCTTCTTCGAGTGCTTACTCATGCCATTCTGAATTAGGTGACTTACCAGCAGTACCTCTGGAGGCAAGCAGGAGTTCATGGATGTGATGATTGTAACACTGCTCTGCCAAGCCCAGCATTATCCCAAGCTTGCTGCATGATGGTAGTGGGACATGAAGTTTATGTATTGAAGACCATGTAGCAGCTCTGCAGATATCCTGTATGGGCCACTGAAGACACTTGAGTTTTGTAGGCATAGGCTGACAAGGATGATGGGGGTGTGTCCCTTGCGGCGGAGATCCCCTTGAGGTCTGTGGGGGAGAGTGGCCTGACATGGGTCTCATTGCCGCCCCTGAGCTGTTCTTAGCCGACTTTGGCACCAGTGAGTGACCACACTCAGTGTGAGTCTTTTTGGACCACTTCTTCAGTACAGGAGATGTCGAGTGGTGCTGAGAAGACGACAATTGGGGGGCAATTTTTGCTGACACTGAACTGCTTTGCGCTGAGTTGGACCTCGGTTCTGATGCCGGTCTAAGTGCAAATTCCATCCGGATGGTCTTGAGCCTAATGGCTCAGTCTTTCTTCATACGTGGGCGAAAATTCTTGCAGATTGTACACTCTTCCCGCACGTGAGCTTCTCCTAAGCATGTTAGGCAGCTGTAGTGCAGGGTGCTCAGTGGCATCGGCTTCTTGCAAGAAGCACAAGGTTTAAACCATGGCGACCAAGGCATGTCTTGACCCTGGATTAAACACACTAAACTTAACCAATAAAAGGTAGTGCTATACACTGAATACAGTAGTAGACCACTAGGTTGATGAGAACTTGCGAAGCAAGCGAGCGTTCCAGCACCATCACAGGCGGTCAGAAAGAACTGAGGGGGGGGGGGCCGGCAGCGCTCTGTACAGGCATGTACACACACCGTCGATGTATGTGGCGTGCGTGCATGCGCGCACACACTTAATTCAGAATGGACATGAGCAAGCACTCGAAGTAAAATCAGAGGTTTTGCTTTTTCAACAAAAGAATTCATCAACAAGTCTTTTGGTGATACATGGCTTCACACAGGGAAATGAATATCTGGATCTGAGGTCAATTAGATCGAACCACCAGACTCATCACCATGCTATTTCAGTGCCTCCTGGGTAGATTAAATCCTCATAGAGGGGCCCTTGTGGACTTAATGGAGTCTTCTACTTTTCTGCCCAAGTTGTAGGAGGAACTGCTTGGATTTCTGGTTTCTGAGAGGTGGGTAGGTCTAAGTCATACCTAGTATGATGGAAAAGCTTTAAGCCACAAAATACACAAAAGGAACATAGTTCCAGCATTTGATATTGATAGACTCCCTCTGAGATACTCAGAAACACTCTTCTAATACCAGTGCTTGGTTTTTTAGCTTCAACTCATCACTGTCTTCCGTGACTTAGTCTGTTGTAAGCACCTAGCCACACCACAAGCTATTATTTACAACTGAGGTGAACCAAATTTTCTTTTCATAACCTAACATTTGAGCCGCTGCTTGTGTTTATAGCAAACCAGCCCCATGTGTGTTTTGAGATTCTCTTTAAAGAAAAAATCCAATATATTTTCATTTCAGTGTAGTTTAAGGTTCTTCCATGTTGCTATTTTTAAGACTCAGTATTCATGTGCTATATAAAGGATGGATGTTCCTTGTACAGAACAGTGTGGTTGTTATCTAGTGTACCATGATCTATTTACTGAGAAAGTTTTAATAAATAAACCACAGACTTGAACCCCTGAACCCTTTAAACCAGCTGATTCCCATGGGGAGTTCAGGAGTTTTTATGGACAGACACTGTGTTCTCATGAGAATTTTATTAGCGTTTATGGACTCAGGAATGACTAGGGAGAGAATTTATGAGATTACATGAGAATTATCACATCTTTCATTCCAACACCCTAAGAGTTTATAAAATAAAGCCTTCTTTACACTAGGATTTTTAGTAAAAGGTTAATAAAATGTTTAATGTTATCAATGATTTCTCAGCAAGTCAGCACAGCCACTTAGCTTTACCAGCTCTTCAGTTTTCAATGTATCCTGGGACATAGGGAAGGGGAAGGCATATTTGTTAATTGAAAAAAGTTAGTGAAACACAGACATTACTAAATGCAAAGAACTGTTTTTAAAAAACGTTGATTAGTGACTAACAATGAGCCTGTTGTATATTTTCCTATCCTATATACTGTTTACTCTGCTGAATATTCTCTAACATTGCTTCTTGCTGTTTTATTAAAATTTAGAACAATGATTGTATTTTGAAATGCTGTAGATAGATGCCCATTATCTTGCCTGAAATTTAACTTAAAATGTTGCTGCTTAGGATCATGCATTTGAGCTGGAAATGTGCCTAAACCCAGAATTAAGGTCTGTGGTAGTGAACTACAGAGGAAATGGTCTAAACAAAGCTCTCTTCTGGGGATATGCCAACATTTCATTACATTTTGTATACTAAAGATTAGACCAAAGACTCAGAGCCAGGAAGAGCAGAGTTCTATTCCTATGACTCAAAATATGACCTTCAGCGAGCTACTTGACCCATTTTAGGTCTAAAATTGGGTAAAAACAGGCGTTTCATGTACCATTCAAGAAAAAGCTGAACGTGTCTGTTTCAGACACATTCATATCAGCCAAACTATATCTTAACATAGATGAGTTCATTGGATTTGAACCTGCCATGTGAAGTTTGCATCTTCTATCACTGCTGCACCATCCACAATACACGGATGGGCATCGTGACACTTACATAACTATACAGATGGTATTTCATCAAAGCTTCAGGCAAAACCCTGAAATGGACATGTTTGCATTTGGCTACTGCTGCTGAAACATTAATCTCACTGAAAAACCACATGCCAGCTTTGAAGTTAGCTTTTGTGACGTCAACTTTCCAAAATACCTGTTCTGCTTGAGAGAAGGCTCTTCTGCCTTTCCATAGTATCTACTTGTGGCAGTAGGAAGAAGCTGCAGAACATTCATCTAGAAGTGTGCTTGGGTGGAGCTGGGAGGTTGGTTAGGGTTGGAGCATTTGTAGGGTTGGAGCATTTGTAGGAAGCAGGGGGGTGTTGATGTAGTAAATGGCATTTATTCCTCTGAGTCAGTACTACAGCAATATCCCAGCATGGTGGTAAGGGCCACTTTGCTTTTGGAGGTGATCTCTTCCCCAAGGTCCTGGCTAAGTGCAGATGCCATTGAAGATGCCATAGCACTTTTTGTAAATCAAGTGGTAATCTTTGGGTCTTGATCAATCTAGTTTAGTTAAGAACATTCTGCCTACCTCAATTATCCCTGCAGTTTCCGTTGTATATTGTATTTGCTTCCTGTCTTAAACCACTTCTTCACTCTACCTTAGAAATAGCTACATTTCAGTTTAGATGAAAGCAGTCCTGTGGGTTTATTGTGCTTGAGATTCATTTGAATGAAAAGTGCTATATAAATAAGATATTTATTTTACATTTTATATCCTTACCCTTTTGTTTCAGTCCCAGACCGTCCACCATCTAATCTAAACAAAACTGGGAGTGAACCCTTTAAACTTAATTCTGTGTTACAAATCTCTGACTCTCTTCCAGAAAAAAAAAAAAAAAAAACAGAAAAGAGGCCAGCAGCATTTGACTGACCACACCACAGGATCCGTTCTCAAGATCTTAATGTTCCACACATGATAGCTATCCATAAACGCTCAGAATGGTAACTGGTATTACTCACTGATAGGTCCATATTGGAATCAAAAGAAGAGTTATCCAAGCATGGGAAAAAACATAAATCATTCCAAATACCTCTAAGTTTTAATACCTCATTACAAGACAGGGACCATATCTCTGGCAAGGCAGTTGGTCTATGCATTTCCAAACATTTATGCAAAGCAACTCAGGCCATAAGTGTTGTACCTAAAGGAAAAGTATCCCACAGCTAGCATTTCAAGTTCCTTCAGAGATTGAAATGGTAGGAGAGAACATGCAAGCAGAAGCACAAATCATGTAAACTATTAAACAAAAATGTGTAGCTTAGGCAGTGTGCTGGCTGCAAACCAAATTGGAAAAGTTTTAAAGATGGCCTCACAGCCAAATGTCATTTCTAACCTCATATTTATGTTTTGTGTACTTGACTAAATCTTTCCCTCCCTTTTGTTTGACAAGTCATGTTCCAGGATTTTAATTCCCCCATTTATGTTGTGTGGGATCATAACCAATTTGCAGCTGAATCATTATTCTGAAAACTTTGCTGAATATGTAGGATTCATTTCAAATTCCAGTTACGCTCATAGGGAGAGATTTTCAAATACCCAAAGTTATGTGCCCAATAACCATAGACATTCAAGAGGAGTTAGGTACTTCTGAAAGTTGAATGTAATGGGGTGCAGCTATACCTTCCTTGGAAAATCAATTGGATCGGTGCTCCTAAATCTCTTAGGCACTTCTGAAAATCTCCTTTATGTAGTTGTGTATTATAGGGAAGATTTTTAAAGTATCTAATTCCCCTCTGTGCCTTTGAAAATCTCCCCCATACTACACAGCTCACATAAAGGTAATTTTCAGACTCACCAAAAAGAATTAGGAGCACAAGTCCCACTGGTTTTCCGAAGAAGAACTAGCCACACATGACTTTCAGGTCATTACTTAATTGATTTATTGCTTTATCATGTTAAACTTAGCATGGGTGTTCATCACAAAATTACATTTTTGTAAAGTGAAGCAAACATGGGACAGTGTTTCCTGTTCAGGTGCCCAGGCTGTGTTCCTGACAATTTAGTGACAGCTTCTTCAGTTTTACTGTATTCTTTCCTGTATTCTTTTCATCAGTTTACTTTGCTTCATCCAGCCCATTAGACAAACACAGACTAATTTACTGTATCGGGACTATGCGTTAGGTTCCAATTGGTAAATATTGCAAGCAAGAACTGTAACGTCACCATATGTACATCACCTACATTGTGTGTCTTAATAGTGTGACAGCCAAAGATTGCTAAGAAATATTTAAAAATGAAAAGTAGAATTTAAATACAACAAACTAGATTTAAATGCTAAGACTATATCAGTGATTCTGAGCTCTATTCTCACTTCAAGAGGCACTCATTCATTCTTTATTTTTCCTAGAATAATTTTGTTAACCTCATACCCCTTTGGACAAAGAGTGAATCAATGACACTAGTCCCACCTTTTCTGAATGGGCACATCCATTCAGCCTTCGTAAATCACCATTGCTGTCTAAGTAAACCAACTTCGTTTCTTTTCCACTAACCTCCAGAGGGAGGGATCTATCAGTGTTTTTCATTAGAAAAGTGAAGGCATGGGGAGAGGGAGATAAGATTGGTAGAAACAAGACCTGCCATGAAACTAGGTTGGAAGTGTTCCTCAATAAAACATACTCTACTGATAGTGTACTTCGCAATGCAATCACAAAACATTGCAGAGCGTCTTACCAGGTATTTAGGATGCACAAACAAAACAATCACCTAACTAAAATTATGCTACCAAGACTATTTACAAGAAAGAACTCCTGTGCCTTGGTGGGAAAGACCATGCAGCTCTCGCTTTTGTACTATCACTGCAAACAGTCTTCTACAATGAAAGTGAGTGAATGAAGAAAACCCTATACTACCTTTGAATAGAAATTTGAATTAAAGAATGGAAGAATCCTTTTTTGATGTACAGACTGATATTACAGAGAGGCCTATAAATGTTTTTTGAAACACTAGGCGGCTATTGCCCTTCACAGCTTACAGAAGGAAAACAGATAGAAACTTCTGCCTTCACAATTGTGTAACACTGCAAAAGTGCAAAACCAAATATGCTTTTTCCAGCTTCACTTTAATTGTTAAACTTATTTTTGTAGGCAGCGAAACAGCCGAGAAATGTGAACTCCAGGTCATGAAAGAAACACATATGAATAGTTGAAGAATTTGTGTTTTTAAAGCTGCAGTATAGGAGTCTTATTTTCATTTGAAAAATTCCCAGTTTTAAGACAATTATTTTTTAGGGTTGGTATCAGCATGCCTTTTCATTTTACAAAATGTTCATGAACTACATTTGAAACTTATAGTATGACAATCTGTTTCTATTGGCACAGCCATGTTATTCATCTGTCTTTTCAGTCATATTTTTGTTGGCATTCAGTCATATTTGGCTCAATATTTCATAAAAAAAAAGTTAATTGCTAAATAGTGGCTTTCTGGGACTCAAGAATCAAAAGTAGTTAAAGCTTCTCAAACTTAAGAAGAACAGACAGAGTAGAAATATGGTTCAGCATTTTACACAGTGTACCATGGAGAAATGAGATGTAATTATCGCCCCCAAACACAGTAAAATACGAAACTTGTCAGTTTAGATTTAAAATCAGCAGCAATTCAAAATCCTGACGGACTTTGGAACATAATGGAAGTTCATCATCTCATTTTCCTTGTACCACATTTTCATACAGGGGTTTTACATGCCCGCCAACAGTTGCTCATTCCCAGTGCTCCTCTTTCATTACCATTATTATTATGCTAGCACAAGAGGGCCTAGCAGAATTGTACCTAGCACCTTGTATTGTAGGCACTGGGTGACACATAACAAGAGGCGATCCCTGCCGCAAAAAGCTTACAATCTGTAGTAATAGATGAGACAAAAAGTAGGCGAAAGGAAATTTGATTCTCCTTTTACAGATGGGCTGATACAGCTAAAGATGTGTGAAGAACCATGTGCTGAATAGTGGGATAATGGCCATGGCACAGGTGTACTGCAGGGAAGTATCAACCTTCACGTGTAAAGTATTTTCAGGATGCTCAGCTGAAAGACTAGGAGAAAGAAAGCCACTAGGGGTATGTAAAAGACCTGCCCTTATCCAGAGGATAGCCTTTTAGTCCATCTTTAAGCAGCACCAAAAGACGATTGTAAGCACAATTTCCCCTCTTGCAGGTCAGCTGAAAAATGCCATGCAGGCTGAACATCATCTTTGATAACACTCACGGGAACACGTGTCTGTATTAAAGGAAACAACACACAGGGCAACATATGGGGCATCAGGAGACCACGGTTCAATTCCTGACACTGGCCTGGCTAGGTGACCTTGTCTAAGTTATTTCTCACTCCGGGCCTTAATTCCCCCCTTGTAAAGCTTTGGAATCTATCGCTGGAAAGGTTTAAGTGTTATTATATTATTAAAGTATCCAGCATTAAAATGGACTGTGGGAGGAAGGTTTTAGGGTTGCTATGCTTGAGAAGTCAAGCTCCCTGTTCCATTAGAACAGGCACCATGTTTTCTGGCTTTAAGAAAATGTTAATCCTTCACTTAGAAAGCTTCTCAGTCCCTCCTGCCTGCTGAATGTTGTCTGCCCATTTTGCATGAGCAGTAGGCCTGGGAATTATTTGAGTGCCCGTTGGAGTATGCTTGGGTGAGATAACAACTTACATCCCCTGGGCCTCCCATGAAAGCAAAATGTGTATCTCAGCAAGGCAGGCTACCCGAGAGCAAATGGTTTAAATAAATAGCGAGCCTCTGCAGCCGGTTTCGTGATAAAAGGGACGTGTTGTATTTGTACAGCTATATCTCCTCCAGCGGCTGGATGGACAGCTGCTCTCACTATCTGCATCTGCATTTAGAGCTTTATCTTTATTCAGCTTTGACACTCACAAGTGCCTTTTCTTTGCACACAAACAAATGTAAGCCAGGCAACATGTGAATTTGACCCAAGGGAGAACGTGGAATTCTTGTTTGGTGGATAAACATCAGTCCCCAATCCTCTACTGCTGCCTGCCTGCCTGGACTCCCAGACCCACTTTCATTCCTCAGCATCTGCTGTTGCTGCACTTGTCCGTGTCTTAAGTGTCCCCTGTATCTTGCTAGGTCTGACTGGCACCACATCTTCCACCAGCTGCTTCCTGCTGCATGACGACTGCCATTTCACTCACAGGGTTTAGGAGAGATTTTTATTTCTACTGCTGCCCCAACCCCATTGGGGTTAGCCTGCCAGTGTGGCTGCAGTGATGTGCAAATACAGCTCTGTGGGGCACACAGCTCTTCCTTTCTCTGATGCTCTAGCGCTGAGTGGCAAAGGGCGGACATGGGGCTGTGCAGCCGCAGGCAGACAGAGGCCACAGAAATGAGGGGCCAGAAAAGTACCTAGCTACAGCGATACATTATCATTTATGATTACAGGCCAAATCACAAAACAGGAAATCCCTGAGAATTTTAAACAAATTCCCACTGTCAGGGTCTGTTTCATATGGTTCTAAACGAAAGAAGAGGAACCAGCTCTACATCCAGTCTCAGGGGCTGTACCACCCATTTTATGGAAGCGTCTGCCCCACAGTCCTTACAGAGAAGTATTACTCAATAGAACAAGCAATAAGTTGCTTACCCAATATTTCTTGAAGAGATGCTTCTTCTCCCAGTCAGGCAGGCTCCTTACACGTTTCTGCTGGCCTTTGAGAAGGGTGATGTTTATAGACACATCCCTATTTCCCAGCAGGCCTTGCCAAAACCCAGGACAACAAATATAACTGCCATATCTCAGCCTGCCTGGCTCTCTTGGATCTCAAGAGATCCACATGTGGCACATGGTAGCCTAGTCTCCGGCAGGCTGTAATACTCTGGTCTAATTTCAGTGGGATTTAGTGTGCGGGTGCTGGGGCCTGTGCCGCACACATTAGATGATCAGGTGGTCCCTTCTGGCCTTAAATTCCATGACAATGGGAGAGAGGTCAGCTGGGAGCTACTAAAAAACACCTTTTTTCCCTACTGAGGGACGGGGGTGGTTTCAGCCCACCTTGCTCAAGGAACTCCGCCACTGGGCACTGAAGCAGGGGTTGGCAGGAAGGGCTTCTTTATAAATTGCAGTCTGCTTTTCCAAGACCACGCCCGCCCCTTTGTTGGTAGTGCTTTCCATCCCTACGATACAGGTATTACTACGGCCAGACCTGGAACAAGAGATCTGCTTATAAGCCTCACAGAGCAGATATAACCCAGTATATTTACTATCCATCTAGATATAGTCTTCATCAGCATGATATCCAAGCAGTCATTAATTAATTTATCTTCATAATTTAATTAATATCACAGTCATTAATTAATTTACCTTCATAATACCTCTGTGGCATAAGGAAGTATTGCCCCCATTTCACAGATGGGGAACTGAGCCACGTGGATTAAGTGATTTACCCAAGATCTTACCAGGAGTCTGCAACTGGGCTACGACCTGAACCCAGGCATCCTGAGGATCAGTCCTGTGCAGTAGACCATCCCTCCTCCATTTTCAGCCTGTCACATCCAAAAGCAAGGTAGGCATTTTATAGACATGTAATCAGAGCTTAATTTGTGCCAGGCTTGCTGGCGCTCAGCCCCACCTTCTCTTCTGTCAATGGCGTTTAGTAGTGCATGTGAAGCTACACTTCCGTGCAAGGCGTGACCTCACATCTACAGCATATGTGAGGTTGCACTTTGTGGAGGATGCCCCTTTGAGTCCTGGCACCTTTAGTAAGCACTAAAGGTAATGAGAGAGCTCCCTGAACGAAATCGCTTACAATCAAGTCAGATAATTTATAGACAAAGATGGAGTGGGAGAGCGGAGTTAAAGACAAAAACCTTATTGGAAGTGATGTGTGAATGTGCCTTTCACTTAAAATAGCTGTGAGACAGGTAAGAGGCCACACCTAAGATAAAGGTAAATAAATCCCATCCAGGAGTTTTGGATTGTGTAGGCGGGGAAGCTTTTCTGTTGAGTATTGTTGTGAGACTGGCAAAAGCTGGAAGGGGAAAACAGGTATGGATCATGCCAGTAGCTCTGTTCTGTGCACCCCCCCTCAAAGCTCTGGGACTGTGGCTAGATGAACCGTTGGGTTGATGCAGTATGGCACTTCTTAAGTTCTTACACGTGTGCATCTGTGTGCACGAGAGTGAATGGGAAAGGAGAAAACACAGAAACTGAGGACAGACATGAATAGAGAAAGAGAGATGGGGAAAAAAACCAAGAAAACCAAGCAGTAGCCTTGTGTGAGCATTGTGTGACTCTGGAAAAAGCCAAAGACTGTGTTTTTGGGTCTGTTGGCTAAAGAGTCTTGAGAAGGTAAGCTAAGAAACTGCTCCTTTTGTTCTTGCTTCCTCCTGCATTTGGAGAAGCCAGACTTGGTACATTCCTTGTAATTAAACAAAACTGCATCGAAGAAAGGTCCCGACTCCCTCAATTTCTACTTCCAACTGGAACGCCCCAAGGCCTTGAACTTTGATTAGCCACTTGTGTCGACAAGGGGAACAATATTTTATATCATGTGAAACTGTGAGGGTTTGGAGTGAAAATAGGATGATTGGGAAATATGCGCTCTCTAGGGCCTGCTTCTCCACTGCCTTGAACAAGCTGTGCAAAGTGGGTCTATAGCATTCCAGATCAAAATAGTAGCATTTTACACTTTCTTTGCACAAGTATAAATGACAATGAGAGGAAAGCAGTGGCGCACTACACCCCAAATCTTATTAGCTCTAATGCTCTAAGTGGGGAAAGAGAGGCCTTGGTATGCAAACCAGGATCCTGTTACTTTGAAACTCTAGGTAAAGGCAAGATCAAAGGGGCATTTGAAATACTAGACTTTGAGAGAGAAAATTGGGAAACAACATCTCCCCTTTCTAGCTCTGGTGCTAACAGATATACAGGACAATAGCTATCATACACATAAGAGACTGTTTGAACTCTGCCTACATTCCAAGCCCCCAGATAGTGCACCTGATCAAACACTACATAGTTTGCACTGGTGATGTAATTCTTGGCCTTCCTGCCTGATATGAGGATATATACTTTTGCACCTGTATCATCTAAAGGGACACAGACCATAAAAGATTTGGATCCTGGGGAGCAAAGAGAGATGACAACAAGATACTTGATCCCAAGGGGGAATTCTGACATTCTGACGTGCCAAGGGGTCAGAGAAGGACTGAAGGTTTTGGGGAGTGGATTGCTTTAGACACGTCATCCTTTCCATCTCCGTGGTAACTACACATAACAGACTGACCCATCTGAAAGCTAACACACATCATCCTGTTGATTCCCTCATGAATTCTGACCCACTTCCAGGTGCTGAGCGCCGCAAACGTTTCCTGAAGCAGGAACTCCAGCGGGGTAGTCACACTCCAGGGAAGGGTATATTTTCCAGGGCCACCTCCACACAGCCAACACCAATCTTAGATGTGCTTCTCAGGCATTATATGTTTAAATACTTCGCTTGGATACACTTTAGAGTTCCCACCAGCCACTTGAACTAACAGCTCCCTTTGCCAAACCGCAAGAAGGGTTCTGTCCTCCAAAATGTGGAAGGGCTGAAATGATTAGCAAAAGCTTTTGTAGCATTGTCACTGACGGCACCAGCAAACCTGAGCAGTTCGGCAATTTTTAGAAAACAAGATACAGCTCTGGATTTTTGACTTACCCGTCTCTGCACTTTTGGCTGCAATTAACCAGGCTGCAGCCAAGGATCTTCTGTGGTCTGAAGGGGATGTGGCAACAGTAGTTTTGCCCCAGGGCAGTTGGGCGGGGGCACGGTTTGGGGACGCTTCAGACCCTGGCCTTCCCCTCTGTCCTAGGTGAGCCCCTGCAGTCAGTCCCTGACCCTGGGCACTTTGGGAGTCCCGTCTCCAGCACCACTTGCAAGCCCTTATCCACACTGATTCTCTGCTGTGCCTCCAGCTCTCTCCAGCTCTAGCCGTCTGGGGAGTGGGCTGCACCTTGCACTGGCGTCCCTTGGAGCACCACAGGGTAAAGAACAGGCACTTTGCTGCTTCTGGACTGGCTCAGCCAAGTGGTCCCCGGCTTCAATGTGCAGGATGCTCCTCTGGTTCTGTGCAGCCAGCCAGTGTCCTGCATCCCCCTCAGCACCCAGTGCCAGCCCCTGCAAAGGGCAAGTGCAAGCCAGGCTCCTGGTGCCTTTGGTGATAAGATCTCGGGACCCTCTTTCTTTGAGGTTCCCTCAACCCACCGCTCATGCCTCTTGGGGGAGGGGTCAAGTGGGAGCAGGGCCTGAGAGGGAGTGGGGATGGAATGTGGGTGGGGCCTCGGGGAAGGGGCGGGAGCAGGGCCACGGTCCACAGCACCAACAACCCCCACCTCCAGCCTCCCCAAAAGCAGGCGTCAGGTGCTGCCCAAGACTGGTGGCTAACGGAGGATGACGAAGTTCATTAGAAAGAGCTATGTGAGTCGTTTATATCACTAGCAGCTGCAAGAGTACTGGCCTGGATGGCTCATGCAACTGGGCCCCATGAGCGGCTGGGCAAAACAACCTTGTCCCATGCAGTGCTCCTCCCCTGTGGATGCCGCCAGCCGCCTCCCCCAGTGCTAAGTGCATGGCGAATGGGGAAAGGCGAACAGGGGGTCAGCGGACACGCAATGGCAGGAGGTTTCTGTCTTGTGACAGGGTTTCACGGTTGGTGCTAGTTAACGCTCTCTGTTTTTAATTTATTTTTTTCGGTCAGGTTCTGCTGTTACAGGCGTGATGCTGTGGTAATGGCAGCTGGCCTCCCTGGCACGGGGTGAATGTGGAACTTCTCTAATATGTGCTTATAAATAAAGCTCTTTATTTCATCAAAGAAGTTTACTGCTATCACAGCAACACATCGTACAACGGTAATCACAATAATAAAGGTAAACGCATGATCAGGGACAATTAGAATGCAAGCACTATTCCTCAGTGCAGTTATCTATTTCAATCCATACTTCAGTCACTTCCTTACATCAACCCACCCTGTGAACTCCCCATCCCACATTTTGTAAGTGGTCATGTCATTCAGAGGTACCTTGCATAGCAATCAACTCCCCTCCCCAGCCACTGAACACCCCCCCCAGTTAATAAGCCCCATCCCCACAAGCACATCATGGAGGTACTATCCCCTCCTCTTCCACTGGGGAAGACCATGCAAGACCCTAATAGGGGCACACAAAGCATCCCTGCCAGTCCCACCTGTGGTAGGTGCACTTTTTGGCTGAGCATACTCATTCAGCGGCTCCTCGCTGCCATAGGTCCATTCAGGGGGACATGGCTCACTACTGGCTTCACAAAGACTGCGACAAGCACAGCAAGTCACAGCGATGAGGACAAAATTGATGACACTGGCATCCAAATGGGTCTGTAGACATCTCCACCAGAATTTCAATCTGCCAAAAGCACATTCAACAACCATTCTGCAGTTGCTGAGTGAGTAACTAAACAGTCTTTTGCCCTGGCTGCTTAAATCAGGGTACGGTTTCATAAGCCAGCGCAAAAGGGGGTTCGTGGGGTCACCCAGAATAACGATGGGGACAGTAATTCCATTTACAACAACATCATTTGGTGGGAATAGTGGCTGTCCATCAGGGTAGAGTCCCACTCAGCAAAAAAAACCCGAGTATCATTAACTCTCCCAGTGCAGCGCACACTGCCATTCATAAATTGCCCTCTGTCATCACCAAGGCCTGCATAACAATGGAGTAGTGCCCTTTGCTGTTTATGTGCTCCTTGAGGGGGGCAAACTATGGGCACATGAGTCCTATCAATGCCCCCAGCTCAGTTTGGAAACGCCATTATCTTAAAGCCAGCAGTTACCTCAAGAATATCTTTTATGCCTGCCACTTTGGGGTCAACCACATACCTGGTTGCCTCAGAAGCCACCTCCACCCCTTTACCCAGAGTCAGCTTCCCAACATCCAAGAGGTCGGCAATGGACCTGTAGCAGTCTAGGGTAGTCATCTTCCAGATGGTTATAGCACCCTGCTTCCACACCATGATGGTCACCCACATGCATGACACTGGAGGGCTGGGGAAAGCTGCTCCTCAAGCTCCGGAAACACGAGCTAGCTCTCATCATGTGACAGCTCTGGACCCAGTGCTGGTCATCCCAGGTGTCATGACAATGTGAGCCCACCAGTCTGTGCTTGTAGCCCTGCACCAGAAGGGCCAGCCTCCATCCGTGGGCATCAGCAGCTGAACTGAGTGTCATGAGCCGAATCAGCTGGTTCGTGCCTGGCGGCACTCCTCCTCCTGTGCCATCATAAACTGTGTCAAGTATGTTTTGGTGGGTCAGAAAACACCACTGAAATGTCCACCAGCACCTCACAGGCACTATGCCCATTTCCTGACACAGGAGTAAAAGCCCAAGCAAAAGTTCTTCAAAAGACATTTCCTCCATGTTGCTGGCTCTGGCAGCTGGGAGCTCACAGACCAACAGGGCTGCTCGGCAGGCTGTGGTGGCAGCTGTTAAAACTTCCAGTAACCTGCTGGGTGGACAGTCCAGTTTTCCCACAGGGCCCCGCAGTCAAAGAGCTGGAGTGGCCACATTTCAAGAGGGTTCTGGGGAGTCTGGGATATGGTTGGTTTGACATGCTGCAGTGTGGACGCCAGCAGTCCAGATTCAAGCTGAAGTGAGACAATTATTAACGCAGGGTTAATAATCAGTGTAAACGCTAAAGCCCTGGGTTCTCTAACTCAGGGTCAGATGGCTAAAATTCCATTCACCATGGGCTTACATTGCAGTATAGACACGCCCTATGGCGCCAATGAAGCAAAGGTCCCTGCTTTGGCAGCTTCTGCCCCTGCCAATTGGAGTCTCTAGCTGGCTCCTCTCTGCAGTTTTCTCCCAAGCCCACATAGTGGGAGAGGGAAGGAATGTTTTTCCTGGCATGAAAAATTTATATACTGTAAATTGAATGTAGTATTTATCTCATTCAAATCTCTAAAATAAATGTAAAGCATTTAAGATTTGTGGTATATTAATATTTCCGTAACAAACTATTCTACATACAAGCCACAAAATTGCAGCTTGTTTTCATAAAGGATTTTGTCAAACCAGATTTCTAGTGTACATAGCATTGGAATATGTGACATATCTATCCATAACCTTTCTCAAGTCCATCACCCTATTTTGCTGGGGTCACAGAGCAACTCTAATTATTACAGTAGCTCCTTGTAGCAATTGTATTCTACAACGATCGTCAACATTTGTGATCACGTGTCAATTGCTAAAATACACTCTACACTCAGAAAGCATTCAGAGGTTACCATGACTCTCAAAACTCAGACCATAGCTGTTCTGCACTTCTCATGGGTCAACATCCAGTGAGCTGACCTTTGTCATCAAAGGCCTATGCTTCCAAACTAAAGGTGATTCAAAGTGTCAGGTCCAAGAAAATCATTTCTCCAGAGCCCTCAACTGCCAATTTTGTAAACCAAAACAAACAAAAAACCCACACGCAATGTGGGAAACAAAACTTGAGCATGCAAATATTGTTCTTAGTTTGGAGCCTGAAAAAGTAAGTATGGCCCTACATAGCAGGAAACAGAGCAGCAGAAACACTTACAAGCAGCTCAAGAAACTACAGTACAGTTTTGATTATCCCAGTGTCGTGGGGGACTTCAAATGGGTTTGGATAATCAAGTTTTTAGATGACAGAGGGAATTTTTATTACTATTCATAGGCATCAGGAGAGACGACCATGTTTCAAATATTAAACAGTTCTGACTAAATAAGGGTGTATTGTATGTAACTTTCGTAATTGCAGACTGATTGACTACTTCTTGGGAGCTTTTCCTCTGATTTCTAATGTGGTGCTAGCGTATTACCAACTCTAGCAGCTGAAAAATGAGAGAGACTAAAATTACTGGGAGACTGGCTTAAAAATATGAGTTTGGGGCTTTTCAAAATGACATTTTTATTTGTTTGATTTCCTGTTTTGCTCTTACACATTTTCGCACAAATTAAAAATACTCTATCCGGATGCCACAATAAAAGGTTGTGATGAGGAAGAAAAGGGACACCTTGATTAAAAAGTACAAGAAGGGGAATAAGCTACACCAATATAAGGGACCTTTATAACAGAATAACTGCATTCACTCAGGGGGCTGGACTGGTAAAACTATTTTGGGGAAAAATCACTTCCCTACCCAAAATAGTTATAGTGACAGAAAACCCGTGAGTACATCTAGCTTTCATTAAAATAGACCAAAAGGATAGGTGCTCCTGCTTCACAGCAAAAAGGCAAACATGGAAGAAAGAGTAGCTAAAATGATTTGTCACCAATGGAAAGAGTGGAGGAAAGGGGGCTACATGGCACCCCTCTCCCCCTTTCCTAAGGATCTGTGGTTGGAATCCCCAATACACAATGCGGGAGGATATGGAGTGGGGAATATTACTCCTAAGCAGGGACTTGGGAAAGCCTGGGAAAAAGTCTGTACCATTATGCCCCACCACCACCACCACCATCACTGGGAATCCTTCAAAAGGGGTAAATCTGCCAGAACCCTCCCACAGAGACCCTTTTAGTCCAGAGATTTTTGCTACTTCTCTTTTGCTCAACTAATGTGATCCGCCAGGGGTTTGATTCTCCTCTCCCTCACACCAGCGCACGTACCTGGGATGACACTGGAACCAGTGGAGTAAAAGCTATTATGAGAGCAGAAGTTCAGGCACCGTATGTTTAAAGACAATTAAAAGTCCAGTCAAAGATAGACAAAATGCCATCCTGAAAGAAAAGGGGACAGAGAAAGTAACAAAGAAAAGGAGCTGGGAAAGGTGGCATACAGGAACAAAAGCAAATGAGAGGAAGCAAATGGGAGAAAGAGCTGAGGTCAGGAGAAAGGTGAAGAAGTGGAAAAGCAATTAAGGGAAGGGGAACAAAGAAATGGAAAATTCAGAAACCTGCAAAAAGTGAAAGAAAGCTTTAGAAAAGTTAACCAACAGAGAGACAAAGGTGAGCGATGAGAGCGTGGGATGAGAAATAGCAAGACAAAACCAAAACAAATACCGAAAAACTTAACACAATTGTGCATTGAATTTATTCTAGTCATTCTCATGTTTCTAAACAGCAGGGATTATCACAGCAATGAGAGCTGGAGGAGACCTACTGGGTCAGGGAGTCTTTTCCACTGCAGTGCAGGGCTCTTCCCAGCACCACTTTCTTTCTTTTCCTCTGCTTTTTCCTCCCACTTTTAAAATAACTATTAAACATAAACCAAGTTGTTGACAGTACAAGTTATTGTTTGCATAAGCAGTAAGAGTGCGTGTTAGATACACAGATAAGAGGATATAGCGGAGCGCAGGCAGTGTATGTTATGGGTTATAGGAAGGCTACATAGTTATAAAAGTTACAGCAGTTATCTATTTTAAACAGATCACTCAAGTTGGTCTATCCTTCCACAGGTCAGCTGTTAACTTAATACAGGCCCCAAGTCTTTCCATAAATAAACTATGTACTGTTCCAACGCCCAGTTCTGTAATATTAGAATTAGACAAGTTCCTCCATTTTAGAGTCTTCAGTTTTCTTTGAGCACCACTTGCACAGAGAACTATGCACAGCTGCCTCTCGTATATTGTTGAACACACACCAGGTTGCCTTGGACACTGTGGCTCCCCTACAGGTATTTTGTTATGTCCGTTCGAGAACCACCATTAAAATGTAACACAATACCATGCGACCTTTCATTGTGCATCACTTTGCATGGAAAGTCAACCAACAGTAATGTTTAAAAGATCAGCAACATCAAACAGATGTTTGTCCACGTAGGAGAAATAACTCTGATTAACAGCATAACAGGCATATTGTTTACACACCCTTGCAAATACAAGCAGAAAGGAACAGGATAGCTGGAACCCATTGGCAACTGGCTGCCATATCAAGCGCTAAGGAATATTTTGCAAAACTTGGGAGTCTCGCTGCCCCTGCATTATAACAGAGCTGGTAACATTGCTAATGCTAATCTGAGCTTTTTTCACCATCCTACAAGACTACACTGCCATTTATTACCTTAAAATGAATTTTAAAGTTATCAGTGTAACATTGCAAATATAACGTGTGGACTGACTATCATTTTCATTTTTTTAGAGTCTCCCCCAAAGTTATGTAGAGTAAACTGCATGTCTGAGAGTTTGATTCGTTTCTGTTGTTTGCTTGTTTTGCAATAGGAACATAGGAAATGCCAGCATGGATCACAACAGTGGTCCATCTTTCAGTGTATGAAATACATGAAGCACTACCGGAAGATGAGTTGTGCCCTTTCTAATATTTCATAGTTCTAATATTTCATATCTTAATAATAAGTGAGTTTGTTGGAGTCCTTCTCTCATCCGCAGACAGGATTCAATACACCTAGCACTATGGCACCACCTTTTAGGAAACCAGGAAATAGTAAAAAGTAGAGCATATGCAACAGCAGGTCTGTTTCTAAATCCAAACCAGCAGAAGATGTGATAGGTCTGTTTGCCTCCCAGTTAGGACAGTTGAGCCAAACTCATGAGTACAATTTGTTGATTGAGATTCTTTTGGCCATCTAGCCATAATCTATGCAATCTCTAGGAAGAAGGCTTCTTCTCTGAACCTGTTCCTCTCACCTCCAAGCTATAAAGCGCAGGAAGACAGAGTGTAAGGGGGTTTTTCCTTGGAAGAGAAGATTAAGGTGAACAATGAGGGACCATCACAAAGTCCAAGAGCTAAGAGAACCAGGGACCCCAATGCCACCTGAAGGTAATCAGAATAGCAAGTGCTTTGTCTACTCAGATATAGCACAAGGGCCTATGGATCAGAGATCGCAGACACGTAGGGTAGGAAAGGACCTCGAGGTCATCTAGTCCAATCCCTGTACTAAGGCAAAATTAAGCATACCCAGACCATCCCTAAAAGGGGGCTGTCTAACCTGTTTTTTAAAACTGCCAATGATGGGGATTCCATAATTTCTCTTGGTAATCTGCACCATCTTTATTGTTAGAAAGGTTTTCTTAATAACTAACCTAAAGCTCCCTTGCTGCAAACTATGCCAATTCCTTCTTGTTCTACTTTCAGTGGAAATGGTAAACAACTGATCATCATTTTCTTTATAAGAGCCCTTAATGCATTTGTAGACTGGTACGTCGACTCTCAGTCTTCTCTCCTCTGGATTAAACATGCCCACGGTTTTAACTTTTTCTCATAGGTCAGGTTTCTCAGACCTCTTATTTTTGTTGCTCTCCTCTGGACTCTATTTCATTTGTTCACTTCTTTCTTCAAGCGTGATGCTCGGCACTGGAGACACTATTCCAGCTGAATCCTCACTGGTGCTAAGTAGAGTAGTACCATTATCTTCCAGATATTACTTACAATACTCCTGTTAACACACCCTCCCAGAAGGCATCCCACATTCTAGATAAACTCTCAAGGGCTTAAGAGCAGATTCTGAGGAGTTTAGCATTGGCTCTGGAGGGAAACCATTCTACATAGGGAGTTGTGGCTTCTCCCCTGGACACTACTGGGAGGGGAATACCCTAGAGCATTCTGCTATCAGGGTCAGAGTTCGGGGATGTTTTTTTCCCTCCATCTCTCCCTCCCCCCATGCTGCAAAAATAGAAAACGTAATAGAAACTGTTACTCCTGAGGAGTAAGGCATGGAGTTGCACTCAGTGCTTCTGGGATTAAGGGTGTTTTAATGTAAAGCCTATGAATGCAAGATATTATCCTCTAATTTGCCACACAAACACAGATTCCTTTGAATCATACTGGGCTCTAGTCCTTATACTATCCCAGTCTCTGAGTGTGGCCTTGGCTTGCCAATCATCTTCTCCAGATATCAGCCTCCCCATATGCAGAACAGGAACAATATCTCACAGAGCACTGTACGATTCAATCCAATTTGAGAGTGTCAAATTGAAGGTACAGTATATGATGACTGGTGGCCTTCCATGGATTTCCACTGAGCTCTAGAAGCTAGGATGCATTATAAAAGAGAGACAAGCTGTCTAGGACTCAATGGTGCAATACTGAATCTCAGATGACAGCAGGTCCAACTGCCCCATATTGAGAAACTCTATGTTAAGCCACCCAGCTCATGAGATGGAGATTTGTTTATACTTTTATTTTCCATTAATGAAATCAGTCAGTAAAACACATTGGGGCTGCAGGTCCTTAGTGCTCTCTCAGCTCCCATCCATCCAGTTCAGGTTTTAACAAGCAAACACAAACACTAGAGAAATTCTGTGATTTATTACCAAGCCAAAGTGAATCTCAAACATTAAAACTACCCACTGAGCATTAGGCAGAATTGCTAAATAAAATATAGTGCAATAAGAATCATCATTGTGCCACTGTTTTCTAAAAGCAACACCAAAATGAGGCTCCAAATTGTTTTATATATATTTTTGCAAGAAACCATTATCCTAAATCTCCTGTACCTTTGTTCTCAGCAGCTATGAAATTCTGTTTCTCCAAACTGATCTAGAAACACAGGATTTCTATAGGATTCTCTCTCATTGTAGTATAATAAAACCGTCCCATGTCTAGTGCTAGTTTTCTATTAATGCCATAACAACTTGTTTTGCTAGTCCATAGAAAAGAAAAGTGGAGAGGTTCCCTCTCATCAACATGAGAAATTCTGAGTGCCAATATACGGAAATAATTGATTTTGTAAAGGGACCTTGCAATGCACAAGCAGTGTAACTACTGACAGTTGTGCAGCCTGGACAAGCTTTGTTCAGATATATACAAGTGGGCAGAAACACACAAACTAAAACAGGAAGAGAGGGCTGGACTATGGCTCCAATTCATAATACTCTGATTTACTGAGTTAATGTCTTTATGATCATGTTACTACACTCAACAGTTCTATCTGAACCCATCTTAGGGTGCCACTTTGAAGACATAAAGGGCTACATTTTCAGAAGATCAGTGTCTTTTTGCAGGCACTATTTGCATCCATTATTTTTGTAAGCACAAAAGTTTCACTCACAATTTTGCACCACACTTGAACTGTGGCCACAAATCTTAGTGGTTTCATGGCAAGTACAAAACAGGCAGGTAGACGTGTAAAACTGGTAGAGCTGTCACTCGTAATGCATATACAGGTTTTGAAAATATGCCTTTTTTTGTGGACACAATTTCCACCTGCAAATAGCTGGTCAGGGCCAAAGTCTAGCTGAGATTTTCCCCACTACAGTTCCACTCACTGAAGAACAATACACTCTGTATTAACGATAACTTAATTTGAAAATGTTTCCCAGCAGCTGCCTGCCTTCTTTTCTGTCAGGGAATGGAGGAGGTGGTTCAGGACAGAACAGAGCTTGGTAGCATCTCTAAAACTTGGGGACTGAGAACAACTTGCTTCCTTTCCCCATTGTTTAAATTATAGGGTTAAGTGGAAATTGGCTATAGCTGGTATTTTCCATCTCACCACTAGATGGTAGTAAATACTAGAGCTGAGAGAAACATCACCTGGTGAGTAAGGTCTCTCCCTCCTTCAGGACAAGTATACTACAATGCACCGCAATGCCTCAAGCTAATATATTCATCCTGTGGACCTTCAGCCTCCCTTGCTCCCCTTCGTATAGCCTGTGTCCCATGTTAACACAGCTCTCTCTCCTTCCCTCTCCTGGGTAAATGAGGTTACCTCCTCTTAAACCCTCTTTTAGCCCCCACTACTGATGTTTGAAGAGCCCCATCCACCCCAAGGCATCAGGCGCATTCTCTCTGCTCACTTGTTTTTAGCAGTTGTCCTGCTCTTCAGCATGAAGCTCTTCTGGTCTCCGTGGCAGGAAGCCCCATAGCTTCTGCTGGAGATACGTGCTGCCTCATATTGCAACCTCCTGGGCTGAGGAACAGAAGGCAGCTCTCACCAAGGTGTAGCTCATGACAAGGCCAAACAGGACTGTCTGTAGGAAAGAGTTCTACACAGATTCTTCCTCTAGAGGCCCCAGACCCTTTTTTTCCTCTGGCACAGAATTCCTTAGTGGCCTTCTCTTATGGCCTGGAAACTGGTCAAACCCCAGGTTACATCCAGTGGTGAGTTTCCTAAGAGTTAAGGAAGTTCCTAAGTTTAAAATCAATGGGTAATTTAGAAACCAGAAAAACTGATACAGCAAATGGTCATGTCCTAATTCTGGAAATTACTTAGGGAACAGCTAGATGCCAGAATAATCATCAATGTCAGAAACAGAGATATTATAGATAGAACTGGTAGAACTGCTCTAATGTTGCCCAACCCTTCCCATTATAAAACACTATTTTCAGTTCCTTTAATCATGTTGCCTGAAATATCATCTGACGAGTGCCTCCGGCTGAATTTTTTAGAAAATTTCAGCCAAAACGTTGAAGCCATTTCTCGGAGCAAGGCCAGGTAAAAATACGTTTTGACAAAATTCTGGCAATCTTTTGTCTGAGAAGCTTTAGCACTCCACTGCTTTGTAGCAAGGATTTGAAATTTCGCAGAAGGGATTTGACCTTTCTGACAAGCACGTGCCTTTAGCTGTATTCATGAAAATCCACTCAAATTTGGCAAAATGATAAGCTTTTGAAAAATCAGTTTGGACAGCCATTTCACGGGGCAGAGACTCCTCAGAGCAGCTGGCTTGGACAATGCGGCTTCACAATGCTGTTGAACTCGTCTCTTTGGAAGGTTTAGTCAAGACCAGCCCCTCTCTTGTTTCAGTGTCAGGTTGAGCAAAATGACTGAAGCAGCCACAACCCCTTCTCTGTCTCTATTGCTGCTGATAATCCCACTGGGGATGGCACAGCCTTCCCTGAAGTCAGAATGAAGAGGGGACAGTCATTCTGATGATAAACCTCTAATTTGTTTCCACAGGTTTCAAGAGTCCACAAGTACCCTCTCTACACTCAGAGAGAGAGAGATTGGAGCCCATCAGCAAAGCCCAAGGACAGTGCAGTGAGTGTTTTGCTCTTACACAACAAAGAGATGATCAGATGGAATTTTTCTGCTTCTGTATCTTCCCTTAGTCTGTGAGCTCCTTAGGTCAGGGACATGTTGGATTTGTCTTGTGTAAGGGCAGAAAGCATTCAAGGCACTAGCCTTGTGAAGTACTCTAACCCCACCCAACATGAATACCGTTTTAGCTCCAAGCAGAGACCATGAATCTCTCCCCTCTCCACATCCATCCACCTTCTTCCCTCCCTTCTAAGCCATGGAGAGGACAGGAAATTTACCATTGCCCTCAGGGTGCTCATAACCCTTGCAGCTCTGCATTAAAATAATGACTGTAACCAAATGTCATGCTTCAGCACTTCAGCCAGCCATTTGCAAGGATCAGGAAGAATCCCCTCTCCTCCATGCACAGCTAGCCAGATGTATCCTGGGGTTTTTTCCATCTTCCTTGTCAGCATGAGGAATTGGCCCAGCTGGAGGCAGGACACTGGATGAGATGGACCAGTACTCTAAGGTGGAACAACAAATCCTTTATTCCTAGAAGCTTAGTTGGTAAATCTTACTCAGGGCCAAAACTGGTCACACCAGGAAGGAATTTCCCTGATGTCAGATTGGCAGGCGTTGGAGGAAACCAGGTTCATCTTCCTTGGCAGCACGGAGCAGGAATCACTTGCTACCATCCTCTGGGCATAACATCTTACCCTAATCAATTCACTGCCATTGTAGGGACCTCCGGTGTTGGTAGCACCTTGGTCTATCTTCTCTGCCTGGCCCAGAACAGTTTAGTCTCCTGAGTACTGGAAAGTGGGTATTTGGCTCTGATTTGATCAATAAAACCTCTGGAAAGGCTCAGAAGCAAGCTGTTTTATATCTCTAATTCTCTACAGAGCGGGTGAGTGATTTACCCCAGAGCATCACTCAAGTCTGAGTGGGGAACAGAGCTCAGGAGTCCTGACTCTGAGACATCCTGGATTGTACAGCAGCAGCACTGGGGAGATGGCACGTACCTGCAGCAGAAGACAGGGTAAATGCTTCTTATCATGGGGCCCAGAGTGGTTGCATGTTTAAGCATAGGCCAGCTGCAGAAAACAGCTGGGCAGGAAGATTACTGCTGGCTTCCAGCTGAGTAGTTAGAACTCTCCTACTAGCAATAACGGAGGACAAGGAGAGGGGGAGAGAGGTGTTTGTGTGTGCACACGTCTTTCTACAGAAACTGGTAGTGGGGAGCAGTGCTGTATTGGGGCATGTTAGGTGCTATGATGATACACACACAAGAACACTAAATAGGCTAGGCAGAAGACACCTGCCCTCACTACAATTTACTGAGAATAGATAAATGCTTCCTTAAGGTAAGAAGAGTTAACGCTTAATTCAGAAAAATAAATTTCCTTCCACTCCTCCCTTGCACCACAGCCCAGCAACTTCCCCTAGCCAAGAACTGAACCAGGAAATCAGGTTTCATAAACTGGCTGAAGCCGGTGACTGCCTGGGTCCTGGGGAGGGTAACAGGATGGTAAGGAGCATTTAGCTCCAAGGTCCTGGTTCTAATGAAGCCTGTAGGTAGAGATTTAAATTTGTTACTCTGCAGCGGCTGTGGCCAATGGAGCTACAATGTTGGGGACCCCCCTGGCCATGACTGCCATAAAACACACAATGATAATACAACCAGGTTTGTAGGTTAGGTTCTCTCTGGTTTGATGGAAAATCCTACATCGAAGTTGTAGGCACACTGAGAATCTGACACAAAGCAGAGTCGTTTGTATTGAAGACTTCTATACAAGATACAAAAATTAAAGAGCAGCTGAGAAATTATTCAGTATGTACAAGTATAACTAATAAGTTTAAGTTTTCACTGTATAAACATGAAATAGATACAAGTGACCATTTAGAAGGGCTGGTTCCAATTTCAATATTTACTTGTCACTGTGCACATTCAAAATCAATAGTATGCTCCTTTGATGTAATACCCCCACATCTGCATTTCTAGTGGAATGTATGTTTAATACAGACCTGGTGTAAACATTTAGTTTCCTCACTTCGAACAGCAAAATCCGTTCCGTAACTATGGATTACAACCCTTTCACAAGTGAGACTCAGCTCATAAAGTGACAAGTATAAGAAGACAAACCATTTAGGAGAAAGACAAGGTTACATAAACTACAAAATAGGGAATTACAATAGATATTTTAAATTAATGAAATGAACTGGTATTTTTCATTGGTTTCTGCTCACTCAATTATCCAAATATTTTGTTGCTTGAATTGCATCATGGATTAGATTTGTGCAAACAACTGTAATACTCCTGTTTATGTTCAGCAAGTTGTAAATCATTCCAAGCTCCATCTCACTGGGACCACAGGGCTCCACATCAGTGAGGCAGACCAGATGAGCAAAAGAAAAAAAAAATAGTAGCATGGGTGAGCTCACAAGAACTGCCAGCACTTCCACTTAAATTCCTGTACTTGGAGTAGACCTGTTCACTGGAGCACAGCAGCAGGCTAAGGCTGTTCTGCAGTTCCCAGGCTTATAAGGCAGAAAGCTGGGAGATAAGATCTTTCGAGTATTAGCCATTCGATGGCGTTCGTGGGCATGGTTAATCCTCCAGACTAGGGGATTCCTTCTCAGTACAAGGAAAAAAAAAGTCACCTTCCATTATTTATTTTGCGCCAAAATAAACAAGCTCCACAAGACCTCCACTCTATTCCTTACTGTTGGCGCACAGACACCTAAAATGATTGGCCATCCACAAAAACTAGCAGTACTAAACTTGCCAAACTAACATAGTGAGACAGGGTGGGTGAGGCAGTATCTTTTACTGGACCAATTTCTGTTGGTGAGACACAAGCTCATAGACTCAGACTTTAAGGCCAGAAGGGACCATCATGATAATCTAGTCTGATCTTCTGCACATTGCAGGACACAGAACCTCTCACACCCACTCCTGTAATAGACCCCTAACCTCTGGCCGAGTTACTGAAGTCCTCAAAATCTTGATTTAAAGACTTCGAGTTACAGAAAATGCAGTATTTACTCTTGTGTAAACCTGCAAGAGACCCGTGCTCCATGCAGCAGAGGAAGGTGAAAAACCACCAGGGTCTCTGCCAATCTGACGGGGGGGGGGGAGGGATTCCTTCTTGATCCCAAACATGGACCCTGATCACTTTGGCAAGCCCCAGCAGCCAGATACCTGAGAAAGAATTCTCTGTAGTAACCCAGAGCCCTCCCCATCTAATGTCCCAACACCAGCCTGTTGGGGATATTTGCTAGTAGCCTAAACTTGTTGATGCCCAGTGTCTATCAATTTGTTCTTGTGTCAACATTGGTGCTTAACTTAAATAACTCCTCTCCCTGCCTGGTATTTATCCCTCTGATGTATTTGTAGAGAACAATCATATCTCTTGAGTTACACAAAGCTGAAGAACTTTGCAGGGGAAACTCCCCTCCAGCTCTGGGGGCACAAAGATGCAGATGGTGCCTCTCCCTTCTCTACTCCCACACCCCACTGTGGCCTTGGTGGAAAAAAACTCCAGAGTGGAGCCAGCCAGAAACTCCAGTCTGGAGGAGCAATTGCAGAAGTAGCTAAAACAGGGGCTTTTGGCCCCCAGAGAACTTTCTATAGTTTTGACTGGACCTTTCTCTGCTCTGTGTTAATTGGTTGTTTGCTCCAACCCTCCCCTTCCCCCTTTCTCTTCACTTCAGCTTCATTCCACAACTGCCCCCCCAGCCTCTCTTCTCCTGTCCTGTTACACACACTCATCTTCCTTTCCCTTTTTTTCTATTTAGCTTATTCCCTCCTAACTAATTCCCCTCCCTCCACAGAAAAAAGGGAAGTGATGGTTTCCACTATCACACTGCTTGCATGTAACTTCTTTCCCCCATTTTCTGTCTGCCTTGCCTATTTAGACTGCAAGCTCTTCAGAGCAATGATTGTCAACTACTCTGTCTGTCCAGCACCCCACTCTTGGTGGATCCTTAGTCAGACTAATATTGTGTATATTAATAAACATGATTAGTAATGCTATATACAAAATCTTGCAGGCATTCTCAGTTGCAAAGCTACTATCACAGTCTATCCATCTTCTCAGTACTGTACATGAGCATTTATAAAACATTCCAAGTTCCTGAAACTTTTTAGCAGCACAGAAAAGAAAGACAAGGGCATTCTTATTTTTATTTGACTTTTGTTCACACAAACCTTTTTACTGAAGAGTGTTAAAACCATGCATGTTGACTGTTTCTGTAAAGAATAATTCAGCTGTAAACAGTTATAAACATAAAGGCTTAAAAAATCACTTCAAACGAATAGGAACAGCAAAAAAGTGGAACGAGCATCTGGTTCTTTTCTTTTTAATAAAGAAATATTTCAAGTTGACATCAGTGCGTATTAAGAAATAGCATACAATGCGCTGAACACCCAATACATGAGCAAATTCATAACAATTTTCAAAAATTTATAAATTAACTGCGAGAAAAAAATTGTGTAAGAGTAGCCAGGAGACTGACATTCAAAATAAACAGACCAATTGCTTTGTTCCACTAAATCAATTATATTCTACATAGCTTAACATGAGAGATCCAAAAATTGTAGTGATTAGGACCTCCAAAACAGCAGTTATTCTGCTACAAGCGAGTTAAGCAGTTTGCATTTATTTTTGTTGTACAGTTAAGTATTATTCTTAACTTTTGGACTGTTGCATCAAAAATGTATTTTAATCATAACACAGTGAGGATTCATTATAAATTTACATTTCATACGGCGAAGTCAGATTAACAGAAGAACACTGCGTTCCGACTGTATCCATTGGGGCCATTCTGTTGAGAACAGCACAAGCTGTATAATGCACATGGGAAGCACGTTTGTCTGTTACATAAAATGGCTTATTTTTCCTGGTTTCAGCCTTCAGACAATACTAATATTCTAAACATTGTTCCCTGTCATTGTTTTTAAGATGGTTCATCAACACCTCCTGCATAAATGAATGATATAAATATGGCCAGTGACAAAATCCAGGTATGGAAGGATACAGAATTACAAACTAAAAATTGTGCTGGATCATTTTTCAGGTGGACTTGTAAATATTATTCTATAAAATTTTAAAGAAAAATCTGTATTAAAAGCAAGCACTTGTTCAACTATTCTGACTATGATGGAATTTGAGAAACAACGATTATTTCAATACGTATATTATTATTTTAATGCATATGGAGTTTATGCAATGTAAATGCTATTAAAGCTAATAGGAGATGCACATTTTAAGCTTGGAGAAGTAAGCTAAAAATATACTGTAGGGCTTGGGTTTTGATGTTGGGAGATTTCCTAATGGAAGAAGATAATACAGGATACTCCTCTCTTTCTGGTCCCTACTGCAGATAAGTCTATTCCCTTGACACGAGGAAATGAAATTTCCCCCACGTAACTCATAGATACACTAGCCACGGGAACCATAGACCTGCTGACAACAAGGGGATTTTTAAATGTATATTTTCAAGCAGGTGAAATACTGGTTGGATATGCATTTCTTTCACAATTATTCTACAGTGCAAACCATATGTATCAACATCAAAATCTTCAATCCTTTTGACGTGTACATCAGCTAGGATGTTGTGAAATCTAGTGTAATATAACAACACTAAATGATTTCTTGACTATGAAATATTAAGCTAAATCATAGATTAGCAAACAAAGGCACATGCTTTAAGTTTAGCAGGAACATTTGAGAGTTCCTTGTTACCATAACATATACTCCTGCTGAAGAAATAGATTATACAGAGTACATCAATTTGCTTCAAGATAATTATGAGGTAACAGGAAACTTCTGAATGTTCACAACTGTTTATGGCACATATACTCTAAAGCTCTATTAGTTTAGCTGAGTCTTCAACAAACTATCGACAATTTGGACGTACAGTAGGCTACAATATGGGTAGGCCACAATTAAATTTAACGTATCATTATACTGCACATATTCTCTTATGCACCAACACAGGGTGCACAAAATAAGCTGTTGGTTCAATAATATTAATTACAATTAAATGTTTTGTATATGTAAAATAAGATCAGCTAATAATGAAATGGAATCAAAAGATCATGCACTGGATAAACAAAACTTCTTCCCCATGAACAACGGTTCTTATGCACTTTTTTCTGCCTTGCATAACATTCCATGATTTACCAATTTACTTGATCAGCTTCTGAGGAACATATTTAGATAAAACTGAAAAGCAAAATATTGAAAAACATTAACTTTGCTGTTAGCTGTAATGCAGCTAGGATAGATATAACTGAGTTGCTGCAATAAAATGAAAAGTAACAAAAACTAAACATGAATAATAGTAGAAGAATATATATGTATCCCCTAAATTAATGTTAGTAAATACATTCACTGGTCCACTTAAGTTACATCTCTATAAAGACATTTCCACTAATCTTCAGCAGATACAGATGGATGTTCATTCATGGGGAAAGCAATATGTAATATAACTCAGTTTATCTGTCATCTTTACAGCAAAATCAGTAGCAAATTTGTAAAACTAAGTATATTTTCCCCAGACCAACCACACATAGGTGTAAGTCACAAATTCTAATTTATCCAATGTTCAATCAATAAGGCTTTATTTATATTTCT
The DNA here is from genome assembly GCA_007922155.1 of Mesoclemmys tuberculata. NCBI lineage: Eukaryota > Metazoa > Chordata > Testudines > Chelidae > Mesoclemmys > Mesoclemmys tuberculata. The sequence continues at coordinate 89,076,790 of ML675604.1, forward strand.
TTATAAATTCAGGAAAAAGTTTGGTGCAATGTGCAAGACAAGATAGCACATTTCTCTCATTGGAGATCAGCATTTGCTTATGCTTTAATACTAACCCATAGATAGCCTATTAAAGTCCCATATATCCAAGTTTTTACATAAAGTTTTCTTCCAGATTCTGTCAGAAGCATACTAGCAGTCAGGCCACCTAGAAACAGTAAGGATGGTAAAGTTTTCTTGAGGCTTAGTTTAGAATGAACGCATTTCCCAGGGAACTTGTTTCTTCTTTTAGAATCCTTTGCATCATAAAACTCTATTAGTAACCTGTGAGCAGGTAAAAGTTCAGAGACAAATTCATGTATTAGTTCAGGTTTAAAGCAATTTACTTTCATCTAATAATTATATATCTTATCCTACATTACCTCATAGACCATTATCTATATCAATAATTATATTATCTATCTACATTACCTCAGAGACCATTATCATCATCTACTCTGACCTTCTGCACAAGGCAGGCCACAGAACCTCACCCAACCACTCCTGTAATAGACCCTAAGCTATGACTGAGTTACTGAAGTCCTCCAATAATACTTATCAGTGCACATAGCAACAGCTTTGTAATAACAGACAACGTAGTCTAGGTATATTGCCAATCAATGAAGATACGCTCTGCACCTGGGTGCTCAAACTTAATCCCTTCAGACAACACAAATGATTTTTCTGCTGACCACGAAAACAATTCTTTTCAATATGCATGTTTGTAACTGCTTTTACATTTATTCTGCACCTAGCAAAACAAGTTCCCAATCCAATAAAATAAATATTAAATCAAATAATATTTTATTGTCAATAATTCATAACAAAGGCAACTCTGTGAACAAAAGGAAAAGTGTTTTCATGTAATAAAACTGGGAAGATAACGAAGTCTCAGGAGACTCAAAGGGTTCTGGAAATAAACACCAACATGTTATTCTTACATTTGGAAATCGAAATGTCTACAGTGGCTATTGCTTTATGGGTTCAGCAACAAAAACAGCTGCCTTCTACTGGTTTTGGAGAGCAATATTTTAGCATGTAAATAAATTCTGAAAATAGTGAATGTTCCAGATTCCTAAAATTCACATGCCAAGCAGTAATAGATCTAGGTAAGAAGGATGGTCTAGTGAACAGGGCACTGAACTGGGACTTTCTGGGTAATCCTGTGTAAGTCACTTATTTTACCTGTGACTTAGTTCTGTATCGGTAAAATACAAGAGTACTTCTCAGCCTCACAGGAAGGTTGTGAAGAGAAAATGTATAAATGGCTGTGATATGCTCAGATACTATGGTGATGAGGGCCATATGTATGTCTAGCTCTACAGTTCCCTTATGGATGGACTCAGGGATCAGCATTCCAATTAATCTGTTCATTGACTTCAATGAAGTTACACCAGGGACAATTGGAGTCTTTTGTGTTTGAAATGGGACTTATCTCTACAGAACCAGTTGAGTCGAAAGTGGCAGCGTTTTACTTATAGGATGTAGGCAGGTATCTAGAAGTTAAAAACTCAATAGATTCATTAGTGATCACCTATTTATATCTAGGAGCAGCTGCCAAGTGAGAAAACTCTGGCAGGTCAGTTCCAGCTGAACCATGCTGCATGGGAACTAGAGAGGACTGGAGGGGACTCTAAGATGATGTGGAGGCACAGGCCTCTAAGTATGCCAGACCATAATGTGGATCCACTGTGTGCATGTCCTGAGGACATCTACCCCCATTGATGTAACGATTTGGGAGGAACTGTGAAAGAGGAAACAGAGGGTTTGCTTCCAGCAGTCCTCTACCAAAGGGTTCTTAGCAAAGTGAGTGATCTGGTCAACATAAATGTTTAGGAGGTCTAAGACTGTTCCTTTGATTAATATTAAAAATAAATTACTTTGACACATATCAAATCTTAAGTCTCAGCTGTGACATAATGACTCTCTCTACTCACTTATCCTTTACTTCAAAGCGTTCATGAAGCCATCTTCGCATATACATCTGTTCTTCTGGAATATCTTTCAATTCAATTCGATCTAGGTAAATATGAATTTTTGGGCATTCCTTACACAGAAACTCTAACAAAAACAAAACAAAACAAAACACAACACAACTGAGTCTTGTAAGTACTTTTTACATGGTAGAAAAAACATTCTCCAAACAAATACTAAATAATAAAGATATAGAGTAAAATGTTCAAAATGTACTTTGGAAACTAAGTACCATTTTCAAAAGCACCTAAATCACTGATGGGATTTAAGCTTCTAAGTGACCTAGGTGCTTCTGAAAATATTTTTCATTGTCTGGTCCAGTTTGGAAAACCCTCCAACACTCCACCAACCCAACTGTACAACATGGAGAAAGTTTCTTATGGATCCCAGGAACAATCAGCTGATGTTCTATAATGTGAGATTTGATTACCCCTGTTTCAGCATGTATTATTACATGTTACTGTTCATAAAATTATCCAGTCTATGATTTTTAGATTTTGGTTTAAACTGCTTAAAAATCTAATACCTATTTCTTGTCCCTTTTAAAATCAAAAGTTACAGATTTTTTTTAAAAAAATTGCTCCTAGCTTGAAATCTCATATAACAAAATTCAAACTACAGAATCTTCCCCGGCCAGCTCTAAGAAGATGTGGGATAGAATGGAAACAATAATCTATAATTTAAGTGTGTAATAGCTAAAAATCAATTGCAGTCCTCAAAACATGTACTTCCTCTGTCTTCCATGAACTGGCAATACTCCCTGGGGCTTGATTTGGATCTCACACCTCTTTTACACTGTACAATGCTACTGACTTCAGTATCATGTCATTCCCGATAGAACAGTGTAAGTGAGAGACAATTCCTTCCCATTCTTAGTAGGAATGGGACTGTGTAGGACTGATGGTGTCCTTTACTCCCAGACCAAGTTTTTATTAGCTTAACATATACTGAATGAAAATACTTCAATAAGATTCTGGGGAAATAGCCTGATTGGCTTGTTATGCATTCTAAATCAATAAGTTACAACCTAATGTCAGGACACAGTAATTACAGCTCATTAAGTAAGTGAACTACACGGGACTTGGGTATTTTTAGTTAACATGTCTGGCTGATATACAAAGGCCACCCCCCCTTTTTTTTAAATTATACTGGCACCACCAGAGACAAGACAGGTGATGCCAGTTGTAGGTGAAGAATCTTGGCTTCTCTGTGTTCTTGATGGAACACTGGGTATACGTATGTTGTACACTGTTTGGTAATCTATATAATCTCAGTGATGATATACTTATTTTAAAATATATTACCCTGGAGTTATTTCACCCTTCTGCTTAGAAGACAGATCCTCTGATACCTCTTAATTTTTCTGTTTTTATAGAGAGCATTATACTGCTTAACTGTTGTCTGTTAAGATGCTTCTCATTTTTTTCCCATTTCATATTTATGTTTAGAGCATTCGCTAAGCAAATACGAAGCCAATTATGCACAGAACTCTTCATAAGCTGAACAGCCTACTGCAGGCTGTTACCTCTTCTAAACTGTTCAAATTGTTACATACTAATGGATCTTACACACTATGTTGGATTTTTGAAACTCTGTGAATGCTTTGTGTTCACAAATGATGATAAAAATGTCAGTTTAAAAGGCAGTCATCATGGTGTCCCAGCAACAAAAACCTTAACACACCTTCTCATCCAGATGGTGTATTTTTGGGGAAGGTGACAGTACCTCAGTATTTGGAAGATGTTAAACTTAAAAAGGGACCAAAAATGCCTTTGTACATTATAGACAGACAACAGATGGAAAACAGATGGCCACTATGCTGTAATAATCTAGTAAGTGGCTGTAATTTTACTTAGCCAACAGTACAGCCATGCAAGATATGGGGCATTTTGAAGAAAAGACAAAATTTGAGAAAAAAGAGTCACAGACCCATGCACCTCATCATGGACTGTCAAAGCTGAAACCCATCCTGATTCTTGCATGACTAGACCAGTACGTATTATATGATACCATGTTGCAAAAGCTATACTTACCACACATGAAGTATTCCTGATTTTTTTAAAAAAAGGTGGGGATGAGGGGAGACAATGAAAGCTCACGACATTTTGATGTGGGAATATGTGATACAGGACAAAAACTTTAGGAGGTGGCATCCTTGTCTCTCAAATGTGATGTTAATTCTAACAGTGAGATCCTGCACAAATTGTCTTTTTAGAGGAAAAAAGTTTCTAAGTATTTCAATTTTCACACATTTAGGATTCTGAAATACTTTAAGAAAATAAATGAGTGATCCATATCTTGGGCTCTAATCCTGAAACTCATGGAGCATGGGTGCCTAAAAATGCAGAATGAATATTTTAAAACCAAAGGGACATTATCTATGTTTTAATAAATTCTCATAACTAACTTTCATTAGGGTACAACTCATCCTTTGGGCAGGGGCTAGAAGCCTTACCATGGAACTTTCTAAAATATGCAGGAATCGATTGTAGGGAACATATGGTTGGAAGCTGTAATAGCAAGTCTTTTTTCAATTTGTATTTTAGGCCATTTACCTTTTTAAAAAAGAAGTAAGACTGCAAACTAGATTTACAAGATATTTAAAATATTGTTCTGGAGTATGGTGGAACTTTTATAGTGTATAGTTATCATTTCAGGTTTTATTTTACGATTCTATTCTATAAGGGAATAAATAGCTCTTCCCTGACATTTATTTATATGTAATTAAGTAAAAACATAAATAAAATCCCAAACAGTCTAAAAAAGCATTTCAAAACCATGGCATTTTTACAACTATTATCAAATTCTGTAGAAGTATTTTGATTAGATCCCCACATCATTGTGAAATAGCAAAGGACTACATTACTGCTACTGCTAACAAAAGGGAATAGAACATATATAGATCAATAGAAGCAAACAGAAAAAATTGTTCCATAGTTTTTGCAGTTCAATTCATTCAGCTAAACAAAGGAGGATTTGATTCCTCATGGTTTGCTACTCGAAAACAATGTGATTTTTTAATCAAACCTAAAAAGAAACTGTTCCTTGGTGGCAAAGAAATTCCATGTACGTGAACACTGGTGCTCTCTCCCCCTAGCAATGCTGATGCATGTGGACCCGTACTTTCCTCTAGCTTTTGAGCACAGCTTAAGTTTAACTCACCTAAATCAAAGTCCTAAACCTTCCAGCCATCAAAGTTTCCCCACTATGTAAATCCAGTACCTTTACTCATATCTGCACAAGCTCACCCCTGCAGCTGGATGGCCAGATCAGCCTACATCCAAGGCTGCTATACTACTTTCTTATCTGTAGCTACAAGTGTTACAAGATCCCTTTCTCTCCGAGCCCATATCCCCTTGCTCTTAACCCCAGGACCATTTTTAAAATGTGCTCTCCAGTACATCTATACAAAATGCCCTAATGCAAGCAATCATGCCAGCCACTTAAGTTATTTTTATTATGCATTTCATTATAGGGTTTAATGTGACTAATCCCCCCCCCCCTTTTTTTTAGACACACAATGTCACTGCAACCACTTAAGTCCACCAATGGATAAGAACAATATATAGAGCTGCCACTTTTGAGAGGAAACAGATGGATTTTATCACTATAAATTCCAGAAGTTTGTGGTAGTCCCATGACCCTTAATTTCACATCAGTTTAACTCCCAAAAGGCTTTTGTAATTAAGCTAAGAAGCCTTATTGTAGCAATTTATTACACACAAGCTAAATTCCGGGAACTCACCAGAATTAGTTACAATTAACAGCAGGAACAAAGAAGTCTGAACTTTTCTCTTTAATTGAGAATCAGGCACTGTATCAAACTTTTGATTAAGGACAAACTTTAGTTATTATCATAAATCAAGAACCAAGTATAATACATGTTAAATGAACATTAATAATTCACATGGGACCAAAGTGGACTGATTCTCATATGGGAGGTAACATACTAATAAAGGTTTCAGTCTTACAAAATAACTTAACAGCAACTCAACATCTATGGGTATATAACTTTTATAATCCTACTAATGACCAGTCAAAGAACGAGGAAGGAAAATATGGCGATTTACAATGTTTTAATGGCAAGAATGTTAAATCTTTTAGTACATGGTGACATTCCAAGCCCCAGTATACAGGAAAGAATTCATGGTAACATAGCACAAAGAGATATAATGTATTATTTGGGTTCTTAAAAATGTCACTGATAGTCTCCAAGGGACAATCAGATCCCAAATGTATTTCAGTCTGAAACAAATATCTAGCCAATAGTATTTCACTAGCTAGACCTCCAGTAAAATTCCATCACTTTTTATATATTAATACCATATTTTCAAAACATATTAACAACATTTTCAGTCTTCTGCATCAAGGAAGGCACAGATCAGTCCATAAAAGATGAACTTCAAAGCAAAAACCAACACTCCCTCAAACACAACACTATTCAAATAAATATAAAACTTCCACTTAATGATGTGTATAAAAAGCCACAAACTCCTCTCTCCAAAAATTAGTTTTTTTCCTACCTCTTTAGAGAGAGAGAGAGAGAGAGAGAGAAAGCACGAACGTGTGTGTGTGTGTGTGTGCTCTCTATACAATATTAACAATATGGGATACATACTGTCACAGTTGGATTCCAAATAACTATGTTTATTGACTATGTACAAATATATACAACCTACCTACCTATGTACACTGCTGCTGTGACCGGGTTTTGATGGCTTCTGCAACAGAAGACAGGAAGACCCACTACATGTCTTCCAAACTATTTTTAAAAATTACCCAATATTTATACACTATATAATCTTTCCTCTATTAGCATGAAAGAACATACAAACAATTATAAATATATTAATATAAAAATATTATTGATAATACACATGCTACAAATTAAGGTTGAGAGGTGGTTAAAGACCTCTCTGGATAATGTCTCATAGACATAGCAAGAGTTTCTGAAACAGTGTCTACACTTTCTGGTATAGCTGTATCAACAGCATCTTCCTGCTTTGTACTGTTAAGGTGACTTGTAGAAGAAATGGACATGAGGCTCACTGGCTCTATCACAAATCACTGTACTGTACTGAAGGCTCGGTATTTTCAATAGGCAGCACTGGTGTCTAACATCCTGCTGAACTTGTACTCAAAAGCTGGTTTATGTGACTTTTCTATTACACGTTCAGTGCTACTTCTACTCAATAAGACAGAGGACCAGTCTGTGATGTATTCATGCTAGATTTCCATGTATTTTTGGTAATTGCTGAGATTTCCCCGCCCCACACATGAAAACTGTGCAGTGGGACTATTTGTGGCCATTGGATCACACTGTTTCTTTCAAATGTCTCTCTCTAACTCAGGATTTAAAAGTTTAAATGAGGTTTTATACATATTATAATACATAAACATCTCTGGTCCCTGATTTGTAATTGCATGTACTGAATTCCTATATGCCAATGGGAAATCTGCAATTCTGTGTTGCAAGCTACATTTATCTGGGGTTGTAGCATGAATCACTTGTTTGAATATCTGAATAAATCTTTCCACTGATCCCTTTGTGGCAGAATGGTAAGGATACAATGTAACATGTTTGATACCATTTCTTCTGATAAACATTTGGATCTCTTTGTATGTGAACTGGGTTTCATTGTCACTTAGTGTCTGTTCAGAAATTCCTATCCTTGAAAAATAAGAGTTTTAACACTTCCACTGATCTAGTTTAATTCATACAGAATATTTCAGGCCATTTAAAATGAGCATCTACTGCAACCAAACACGTCTGTCCCAAAAATGGTTCAAACAGTCTGCAAGGACTAATTGCCACAAGGTAGTTGGACACTCCAAAGGATGCAATGAGTATGTTTAGACATGTATTGAGTTTGCTGACAACCTTTGAACTGTTTTGTCATTTACACTATTAGTCCATCAATCCCTGGCTACCACACAAAACTCCTGGCCAGGACTTTCATTTTTGCAATTCCTAAATGTCCTTTTGGTAATTCTTGGGGCTTGTCTACGAGTTGTCTCCATTGATGCAAGGTAAGCAAGTATATTACGAAAGTAATGGAACCGAAGTCGATGTACCTTGCATCAAGTATCCATACTGTCTTCACTATGCTACATCGACAGGAGATGCTCTCCTGTCATAGCTTACACTTCTCATTCTAGTGGAGTACCGGAGTCAATGGGAGAAACGTCCGGCAATCGACTAAACATCGTTTAACCTTCAACAATGCAACTTCAACCCTGATGCAGCTTGGAAAGCCAAACGGAGTTTCTGAGTAGTTACAAATGAACAGCTTGTAAAAGATCCGACACAGAAGATCCCTGGCTTTGATCTCCCATGTAGCTTGTGGGCAACCGTAAACCGCATCTGCACAAACCATGGCAGATGCAGATAGTTGCTGAACAAATGGAAAATTAAAGACTCTCCAGTATGTGACTGTGACCTAGAACAGACCATGGAACATATAACAACTCAATGTCCGATTCATAAATACAAAGGAGGCATCGCAGCAATACACTGCTACACCAGACACAATTATCTGGCTTAACCATCTGAACATATTATAGCTGTTTCTCTACATTTACATCAACCATACAGAGAAGATGTCGCTGCATCGATGGCTGTGGTAATAACAGAGCCCCAGAGTGTAGACAAGCCCTTGGAGTTTGAGAGACCTTGGCTAAATAGGAATAACCACTCTAGTGCCACACATTAGGCAATTTGGATATATACTTAACTGGTCTTTTCAAGCTAAGAAAACTGGACACAGTTGTTTGTGTGCCGGAGTCCGTCCACTCATTGTAATATAAACTTTAGCCAGCACTGGATCCTTTTAAATTTCACATTGTATCATGGCATTTGTTTCTGGCAAGGGTTCAATTTGTGCTATATAGAATCTATCTACTGCCTCTGACTCCACTTCATCATCTTTTCTGCCCTTCCAATGGCAGATGTAATCTGCATCACCACGTTGATTGGTACCACTGAACTTAATATTGTAACAGAGAGCACCCAAGAACATTCCCCATTTCTGTCACTCTGCTGCCAGTATTCCTTTCCTAACTGAAACTAGCAGTTGATGATCTGTCACAAAAATAAATTGTTTCCTGTAGAGATATTTGTGAAACCTTTTAACTCCCCAGATTAAACTCAGATCTTCTCTATCAACTTAAGCCATTACATTCTACTGAGGTAAGAGATCCAGAATCAAAATGCACCAGGCTTTTCAGTATGATCATCCAGTACATGTGAAATTATTACTCCTGTTCCATATGAGAAAGTGTTACAAGCTAACTTCATAGATCAAGACACCTTTAAGTGCGTAGGAGCCATTTCAAATTATACGAGCCTCTTGGCTTCATCAAAAGCTTTGTTACACTGTAGGGACCAACACCATTTCTGTCCATTGTGTCAGGGGGTGTAACTGTTGCTACATGGTAATAATTGACCATACTCAGAAAGGAATGTGAGTAGCACATTTTGCATCACAGGTGCTTTAAAAATAGTTTCAACTTTTTCTTGTGATTTATGGAAATCATCTTTGCCAACGGTGCGACTACTCTATGCAACTGAACCTTCAAAAATCCGTATTTTCTCTTTGTCGCTTTAAGACCATACTCGGCCAGCCTCGCAAGTAGTTCTGGGCGGCACTCAAGGTGGTGCTCATCACTAGGTCTTCGGACATCCGAATAACACAGAACACTTGGAACGCCCTGTAATACCTGGTATGTGTCTTGCTGACTCTATTCCAAACACTACCCAGTTATACTGAAATAAGACCTTCTGTGTGTTAATTTTGTTTTCACTGTCTTCAATCTCCGTTTTTAGATAGGCTTGGGCTAAGTCAAAGGTCCCCAAACTGTGGGGTGTGCCCCCCCAGTGGGGAGCATAGGAATCTATGGGGGGGCATGGCAGGGCCTAGGGCAGCCCCTACAAGGCAGGGGGAAAGCACCACCCAGCCCCACCTACGCTCCAGCCTTGGCTCCTGGCTAGTCACAACTCCTGGCCACGGCCTGGGTCCTGGTTTCCAGCCCTTTGTGGCCCTGTTTGTGGCTCTGCGGCCCTGTTCCTGGCCTCAGGCCCCACCTCCCAGCCCCATGGCTGCAGCTCCAGCCCCCATCCTGGCCTCAGCTGCAGCTCAGGCCCCGACTCCCGACCGTGGCTTTGGCCCCACTCTCGCCCCGGCTCCTGATTATGGCTCTGGGGATGGGCATAGACCAGGTAATTGGGGACACAATCCCAAAAGTTTGGGGACCACTGGACTAGGCTGACCTTGGAGAAATGCTTACCACCAGTTATTGAGACCAACATTTTCTAACATTAGTTTAGACCAACCAGTTATTGAGACCAACATTTTCTAACATTACTTTCTAAAGCACTGAATTCCATAAGCCAAGAAATTACAGAATGAAGAATGGTAGCGTTTTCTTTTCTTTCATCTGCTCTAAGTTCATGGTTCTTTAATTTCCGCTAAGTGTCCCTTTGCTTTTATATTAATGGGCAGGTAGAAATGATGTGACGATCATTTCTCACTATGACCTTCATCATTCCAATTAGCTATTCAAGTGTCCTCTCACTCTTCTCTTTAACAGGTTAATAATTCTAGTTTCAGGTTCTTACATCATCTCTCTAGCTATGTCTATTACCTTTCTTTGGACTTTAAGACATAAAAGGTGAAATAACGTTTGGACAGCGGTCCTGATGAGGATTATTTTCTATCCCTGATTTCTTTTTATTGCCACTGCACTTGGCTAACCCATTGTTACCTCCTCACTACTTCAAGTAACCACTTACTATGTCTATTTCTTATTGTTAACCATCTTTTTATTGACTATTAATCCACATTAATTCAATCTTCATTAATCATTTTTTGAGGGATTTAATCTAAATGTTTTTGAAAAACCAAAGAATCTCACTGGATTACTTACCTACTATTTTATTAGATTGTACCAATAATTTAAGGATTACAAAGGCATCATTTTCCCTCAAGGAAGTCAAATTGGTTTGACCCTCTCAGGTTATATTGATCAAAATGCTGCGGTAACTATCAAACAAAACAAAAACGTTTCAGACCATGTTATCTGGAACTGAGATAGGACATAGTCAACAATTTTCTGGATTTTCTTTGACTCCTTGAACAGAGTCTATCTATGTCACTTACTATTTTTATTCAGTGTTTATCATTGTCAGGTGTTACTATTTCACACTATTTCATCTAGAATCCTCAGATAAATACCATCTGCTTGTGTTAAAAGCTTCAGGCAGAGTATATAAAGATGAAAACATGAATTTACTGGTCACTGAAGTACCAATGACAACACTGGAGACTAACCGAGATTATTGAAAATAAACAATGAACAAGCAGTGCAAGCTTCCCTACGCTGGCCCACCAAACTCTCTCATCCCTTATCTGGACATACCAACTTTAGAGGTGTGGGAGAATATAATTTTGTGTAATTGCCACTTCTCTGCACTGACTGCTCCAAGCAGTGATGTGATGTCTGTGAGAAATTGGACTGAGAACATTCATTCATGTCACAAGAGGCAATGAATAACCAACAAATAGCAAGAACTTCCAGTCAGTGATTGGTATTGGATGTTAAGCAGTACCCTGGAGGTGAGGAGCCCTGTATCATATTATAGCAGAACACCAATTCTGCTATAGTTAAAATCAGCTTTATGTTTAAAGCTCAACTCTTCTAAGTACTCTAAAATTTTCATGGTTACTCAGATTGCCTTGAAATTTTATGTGCCTCATAGGGACATGGAATAAGGTCAGTGATCCAAACATGGGGTATTTAAACAAGGAGTTCCCAAGACATAGCCCTTGGGCTCAAACAGTTTTTCTTAAAACTGACATGTTCTGGCAGCTAATTTTTGCACACGGATACAGATCAAACCAAGGCTGAGATCATCACACGAGGGTCTCAAGTGCTTTTGAGTGACTCCAACAGAGTGCATGCCACCCATTAACCTTTTGGGAAAAATCAAATTACAATACTATTAGCCAAAGAGTTTAGTTCTTCAATTAGGCACTTCAGCATTTGCAATGCTTGGCGTTGCACAGATTACACTGAGCATACGCAGACAGAGCTGCCAACAGGATTTTTAGTGTTGAAAGTTTCACGTCAGGCTCAAGATGATAAATAGTAGCCCTGCTGAACCTAGCACATCCAGCAAGTGCAAGTTTGATACCCACCTTGAGCAGAAGTTTGGAGAAGGCATATAGCTAAAGATTGGTCTCTGATGGGGAGAGGGATGTAATCCAAGTAATCAAAAAAAAATTAGATATGCAAGTGCAGGCTGGAAGGGTAGGGGCATGTTAGGGATGGGGGATTGGGGGGACCAAGAGTGAGGGGGTTTGAGCTACTTCAGTGGAAGGGGACAGAGGAGATGAGGGACATTAAGAAGGAAGTGGCAGGGGAGAATGGGAGCAGGGCTGCCTCACACCGACATTCTCACCTTCTGAGTGAGAGTCTGAGCCCCACTCCCTATTTTTGTGTGCGCGCCAGGATCCTTTAGGAGGGTTGGAACCCCTCTCATGACCCTCCACCTCATGTGAGCTGAGATATGAGGACCTTGCCTCCCTGGGGTGTCAGAGCCCCACACCCTGTACTCATGTGTGTGTGTCAGGATCTGGGGCCTCCCCACCCATTTATGGGTGTCTGACTCCCCTTGCTGTCCCCCTTCATGTGAGCCAGATTCTGGAGAGGACATGTCTTTTGAGGGTGGGGCTGAGCCCTCCTCCCCCTTCCCCATGTGCTCTTTGGTAACTGCCCTTCTGGGGATGTCTACTCCCTTGTGTGTGTGCGCCAGGACCTGGGGAAGCCCTGTCCCTCTGGGTAGGGAGTTAAGAACAGGCATTCTTGACAGAGTTTTTAAACTAAGGGCTGGGGGAAAAGCTGACAGGTGGAGGAGCACATAGTTCTGACAGAGACAATCCTTAAGGAAGGATTTATTAAAGGAGATACTCTATAGCCTAGTAAAGAGGGGAGGACAGAAGTTGATAAAGTACAAGTAGGAACTGAAGAAAAACAGTCAAATGAAAAAGGGCCCCATTCACTTTCATCACATGAAAGCAGACAACTAAATATTGACACATTTTGTAAGTGCTTGTACACAATTGTCAGAAGTGTAAATTCTAAGATCAGTGAACTTGAGTGCATGATATTAAATAAGGATGCTGATATAACAGTCATCATAGAAACTTGGTGGAACAATGATCATCAATAAAACATAGTAATAGCAGGGTACAAAATACACAGGAATCACAGAGTAGCTGGGAGTGACACTGTATGTTAAAGAAAGCATAGTTAAATTTACTAAAAGTCTTAAATGTATTAACTGTACCTTAGAACCCCCCGAGATGAAATTCCATGCTTGCAAAATAAAAATATAGCAGTAAGAATATGCTACTGACCACCTGACCAGGATGAGGATATTGACTGTAAAATGCTCAGGGAAATTAAAGAGGCTACAAAAACAGAAAACCCAATAATAATGGGGGGATTTCAATGATCCTCATATTGACTAGGTACCCATCATCTCAGGATGGGATGCACAGATAAAATTTCTAGACACCATCTGACTGCTTCTTGAAGCAGCTAGTCCTGAGACTCATAAGGATAAAGGTATTTCTTGATTTAATCTTAAGTGGCGCACAGGATGTGATCCAAGAGGTGACTATAGCTGAACCACTTGGTAATAGTGACCATAATGGAATTAAATGTAACATCCTTCTAGGGTGGAAAATATTGAAGAAACCCATCATAGTAGTATTTCATTTTCAAAAAGGGAAACTAACAAAAGTGAGGAAGATAGTTAAATGGAAATTAAAAGAACCAGTCACAAGAGCGAAATGCCTATAAGCTGCAAAGAAACTATTTAAAAATACCATAAAAGAGGTTCAAACTAAATGTATATCCCAAATAAAACAAAAAACTGAAAGAGGACCAAAAAAATCCTATCATGGCTAAACAAAAGAGAGAGAAAAAAAGAGGTGGTTAGAGGCAAAAGCCATACTTTAAAATTTGGAAGGCAAATCCTAGTGAGAAAAATAGAAGGGAACAAACTCTGGGCAAGTCAACTATAAAAGTACAATGCTGGCTAAAAAAGAATTTGAAGGGCAACTTGCAAAAAACACAAAAATTAACAGCAATTTTTTTTAAGTACATCTGAAGCACAAAGTCTGCCAAACAATCAACGGGGCCAGTAGACAGTCATGGTGCTAAAGAAGCACTCAGGCAAGAGAAGGCTGCCGCAGAGAAATTAACTCAATTTTTTACATCTGTTTTCACTGCAGAGTATGAGAGTGAGATTTCCATACTGGAGCCATTCTTTTTAAGCGACAAATCTGAGTAAGTGTCCCAGATTGAGATGTCAATAGAGATGTTTTCAGAATAAATTGATAAATTAAACAGTAATAAATCACTTATAAGGACCTGTTGGTATTCACCCAAGAATTCTGAAGGACCTCAAAGACGAAATGCAGAACTACTAACTGTGGTATGTAAACTATTGCTTAAGTCAGCTTCCGAAACAGCTGATTGGAGAGTAGCTAATGTAATGTCAATTTTTTAAAAGGCTCCAGAGGCAATCCTGGCAATTACAGGTCAGTAAACCTAAATTCAATACCAGGAAAATTAGTTGAAAGTAAAGAACAGAATTATCAGAAACATGGATGAACATGGTATGTTGGGGAAGAGTTAACAAAGCTTTTGTAAAGTAAAATCAAGCCTCACCAAAATATTAGAATTCTCTGAGGGAGTCAAAAAAGCATGGACAAAAGGGTGATTCAGTGGGTACAGTGTACTTGAACTTTCAGAAAGCCTTCAACAAGGTCCCACACCAAAAGCTCTTAAGCAAACTAAGCTGTCGTGGAATAAGAAGGACAGTCCTCTCCTGTATCAGTAACTGATTAATAGATAGGAAATGAAGGGTAGGAATAAATGGTCAATTTTCACAGGGGAGAGAGGTAAATTGCAGGGTTCCCCAAGGGTCTGTACTGGTACCTGTGATGTTCAACGTATTTATAAATGATCTGGAAAAGTGGGTGAATAGTGAGGTGGCAAAATCTGCAGATGATACAAAATTACTCAAGATAGTTAAATCCAAAGATGACAGTGAAAAGTTACAAAGAGATCTCACTTAAACTGGGTGACTGGGTGACAAAACAGAAAATTAAATTCTATGTTGATAAGTGTAAAGTAATGCACATTGGAAAAACAGAGTCCCAGCCATAGATATAAAATGTTGGGGTTTAAAGTAGCTATTAGCATTCAAGAAAAATCTTGCAGTTATCATGGACAGTTCCTTGAAAATATCAAACTATGTGCAGTAGCAGTCAAAAAAGCTAACAGAATGTTGGTAATCATTTGGAAAGCAACAGATAATAGATCAGAAAACATTATAATTTCATTATATAAATCCATGGTACACCCACACCTGGAATACTGGGTGAAGTTCTGGTCACCTCATCTCAAAAAAGATGTATTAGAATTGGAAACAATGCAGAGAAGGGCAACAAAAATGGATTAGGGGCATGAAATAGCTGCCATACTAGGAGAGATTAAAAAGTCTGGGACTGTTCACCTTTGAAATGAGACAACTAAGATGGGATACGATAGAGGTCTATAAATCCATGAATAATATGGAGAAAGTAAATAGGGATGAGTTATTTACCGCTTCATACAACACAAGAACTAGAGGTCACCTGCTGGAATTAAGAGGTAACACAAGTTCAAAACAAACAAAAAGAAGTACTTCTCCATACAATGCACAGTCAACCTGGGGAAATTGTTGCTATGGGATGTTGTGAAGGCCAAAAAGTAAAACTGGGTTCAGAAAAGAATTAGATAAAAGTTTATGGAGGATAGGTCCATCAATGGCTATTAGGGACTCAACCCCATGTTCCAGGTGTCCCTAAACCTCCAACGGCCAGAAGCTGGGACTGCATGACAGAGAATGACTCAGAATAGTCTTGTTCTGTCAATTTCATCTGAAGCATCTGGCACTGGCCACCCTCAAGAGACAAGACACTGGCCTAGATGGACCATTGGTCTGATCCAGCATGGTTGTTCTAATGTTCTAATTATATTAGTCATTTACGTTGCCAAAATCTTGCTTGTTTGGACAGGCAAAGTATTTTAACCACAGAATACATAGTGGCCACTTTACTTTCTCTCTCATGACTACCACTGAACACAACTTGTGAGCAAAGAATTAACCAAGTCCCAAGATACGCATGGGTTCTGAGGCAATAACACATGCTCTTATGAAGAATTTTGATTTACAGATATGAAAGCACATCGGATTTCTTGAGAAATATGTTTTAACTTTATGGAAGTCAATTTTCATTCACATGGGAAATATTGCTTCAGCATAATAAATCTTTTGCCTTAAATTAGAGATGTGCTTATCAAGTTTGTTTTCCATGCAATAAATTCCAATCAAAGCTGCTCAATTGAAAAAGGAATGACAACTTTATCTTCTTTTGAACATTAACATGATTATGTTGCCATTTTGTTTTTGATATATTTTTTCCTTTTAACGCTAACATGAATATTTATATATCATATATGAGATATTCTATAATACTAATTTTAGGAGTTTGTCTGTATTGACTCAAGTGACTTGAATGTACAGCAATGCATACCTCAACCCATGTTATATTAATTCTTGAACAGAACAATTCTTAGAATTGCCTGGCAAATGGTAGAATGGTTTTGACTTTTCAGAACATATCTACTTTTCTTCTATTTTGTGGCTTGAGTGTTCAACTGAATGATAAATATGATCATTTTAGTAATTTTTTATATATACTTACATGCCCTATAATAAATGATGTAAATTATATGACTACTACAATAATCTGGGATGTTTTGGATAGATGTTTCATATGGCTTCTTGGTAATGAATAAAATAATTGTTTAGTGGAACGTTCATATGTAGTATTAGTTTTTCTGTTACTGAAAGTACAGGCAAGTGTGAGGCCATAATCATCTCAACCTTCACAATTAGTTGGCTGAAAGATATATCTGAATTTTTTTAATATATTTGTTTATCACCATAACTTACACGGCACTTTACAGACAGAAGATATTCTTTGATCAGAACACTTTACACTTAATATAAAAGTTTTAAAAAAAATTGTTTTGAAGAGAGAGGGGTAAATGTTAAGTTTGAAGAACTGAATGGAAAATTGTGCTCTCAAAATGTTTACTACAGATGTTTTTCAGGCTTGCAGAATTACAAACTGAATCAGGTTTTACAAAAGTGCACCTTGGCAATACTCAGTGTTAGGGAACTGCCAAAAAAGTCTGAAGAGAACTTTAAGATACAAAGTAATAATGTATGGGATCCTTACGTAAAATAATTAGACAAATAAATAATATCAGACGTCTAACATACAAACATCTATTATAACAGTAATGGGGAAAGCAATCGACCAGAAGGTTATCCCAAAAAAACTCTGGAAAGGCTACAGTGCAATAAAAAATGCTGATTTAAGATTGACACTGCTTAAAGTTTTATTGGACATGTACCCATATGACTAGGTTGAGCCTAGGAGACAAAATGCTTTTGGCGTTCAGAAGACTAACTTTTTTTTTAAATAGGGGAAAAATACAGGTCATAGTATTTCACATATTCTTCATATTTCAAAAAAAGTTTCACATGTTCTTGAAATAGTTTATAATTGAACAAAAATTAATATGGATTGGGAACTGCTGAACTACATTTCTGACTGTCAACTAAGAGCTATTCTTAGATGGGAGAAGAATAAGGAAAATCTATCTGTGAGAGGACCTGAAGGTCTCTAAGGGAATTTTAGAAAGACAGATATTATATAAATCATTTTTGCAATGAAGGAATACATTGAATAATTATTTTGAAAAAAATGCGTAGTTCACACTTAAGATTTGTATAAGAAACCCAACATCAAGCTGTAACAAAACAAGGGTCATATAGGTTAGACAAAGATCCAGGCTCCTCCTTCATACTAGCACAGAAGAGCAACCCAAAACTCAACTGGATATTTTATATTGCATACAGTTCTTTCAACTAGCACAGAGTCAGAATGCTCATGCAAACCTTTTTACCCTTGCTCCAATTTTAAAAAAAAAACTCTGCACCAAAGCAGACTCTGAAGTCAAAAAGGCCTAGTCAGCCAATATGCAAAGTCAGATAGTTAATGTACTGAAAAGATAAATGACAATTAAAGAACATCAGATTCACAATGGACACTTTGGCTTTTATTATTGACAGAGGCAACTTAACACACTCAGACAGTGATGCCCAGAGTGATAGTAATTCACCAGTTGAAGCTGGCGAAATGAAATCTGGCATGCCAATATTGTTGCAAGTAAATGTGAGTTATTTTGTTACAGTAAAAAAACAAACAAAAAAAACCTGTCTCCTGTCTTAAGAGAGCTAAAGGAACTACTACTAGTTAGTTTACTTAGAAATCTCCATTAATTCATCCTAGCCTTCTACTTCATTATTTTTAACAGCACATAATTGAAACTAAACTGCATACAATATTTTCTATAAGATTTTAAATTCATTAACTGAAATAATTTGTAATTTTTAAATAATGTTATTGTGGGTTTTCTTTCCCTTGTAAATTTTAGCAGTCAGATTCTAAGGTGTTTTCCGACATATACGAAACACTCCACAGACAGCCAAAGGGCAGATGCATATGACAAAAATAAGGAGGATGGAGCGGGTGGCTTTAAGCAAACTTGTACAGTCTCCCAAACCTGGGTTCAGCACAAGCCTAAAAGTTAATGTCTCCTGGCTGGCCACAAGAGTTCATCTTAATCACTTGGGACCATCAAGGCACAGGGCTGACTTGGCCATGGGAATACTCCCTGAATTGAGGGCCAGAAGTAGTGGAATGGTGTAGGAGCCTACGGTTTGGGAATCTCTGAATTGTGTAGGAGTCATTATATATGTCCATCATCCAGGGATTCCCAATGCGAAGTCCTCAGTGGGTAGGACCCACTGAGCTTTATGGCTGCTGTTAATCATCTGAGCAGCACAAAGCAGCTAGACCTGTGTCATGGACCTGGCCCTGTATT
This sequence comes from Mesoclemmys tuberculata, assembly GCA_007922155.1. NCBI lineage: Eukaryota > Metazoa > Chordata > Testudines > Chelidae > Mesoclemmys > Mesoclemmys tuberculata. Next base: position 89,095,858 of record ML675604.1, read on the forward strand.
TTTATAAGTGTACTTATGAATTAACAAATAATAATGTCAACTCACCAGTCATGGATGGTGCCACTTTTCTTTGCCCTTTGTGGTCCACAGTACCTTCATATGCTACTGTAACATCATAAACTGCATCTAAGTAGTTCTTCATTGAATCAATGGCAACGTGAGTTGCCTTCACACGAGGCGTCAGCACATGTTTTAATACTGCAAGTCCTAGGAAAGAGCGAAGAACACACATTGGAAGGGTAAAATTAACTGGACTTAAATACTGAAAATATGCAAAAGAAAAGCCATTTTCAGAAGCTGATTGTTCAGAGGTTCCCAAACTGTGGTCTGTGTAGCGTAGTCTGGCTACATATTGCATTAAAAGGATAGAACATACTTAATGTATTTTTACCTAAACAACTGCTGAAGTTGCAATAGAGACATTATATGATTGTTAATGGAAAGGGAGGCTGGTCCATAAAACTATTTCTGTATTAAAAATATGGTTCACTCTATGAAAAGGTTTGGGAACCTCTGTAGTAGTTATGAACAACATTTAAACATTATGAGGTGGATGTAGAATGTCCCTTCCTGAAATTTTTTTATCTTGGAACCAACTCAGAAAGCAAAACAAACACAGATAAATTCAAAGAAGTTTAACATTCACCCAACATCTTACTCCCTGCATGCAACCAATTATTTCTCCACTAAATATTGCATTCCAATACCTTTCCATATCAGTGAAATAGAAATCTATTAAAATTAGACAAGATACTATTCTGGGCTTTGTTGCCAAAGTGTAAGTGGTGATTTCAATATGCTTATGTTGTTTCTCCACCCTAAATACCCATTCTCTCTCTTTCAAAAGACACTGTATAATTGCAACCATCCCACAGCCTGAGAAATCAGAAGTAGTTATTCTCACAGCCCATCAACTCCAATTTTTCAGTTTGCTAGAGGGGGATGATTAAGAGCAAAGGGGCTGATGAAGTTGCTGCAATATTAATGGTACACGTTTGCAACTTCTGCTCCTGGCCCTTCCTCATTCCATTTTCTCTACCATTCTCTTTTCACTGTGCACAGCATGGCATGACTGCTGCTTATGCCACCACTGCCAAGGAAGCACTGTCTGAAATAGCAGCAGCATCACACATGGGATTTTGCTGTTAAGGAATTTTGAAAAAGCAAGGAAGGACAGCAAAAACATGCAAGTTCTCCAGCCCCACATCACAGTTAACTTGGAGATATCGGATTAATCCTGTTTCTACACTTTTATAAAATCAAGCCAGTAACAGAAAATAAGAGATACCATGTTGAGATAGGATAGAAGGAAAGTGGTAATACCTAAGGTGTGAAATGAGTATCAGGATATCACTACAGAAATAATCTTTTGATAATAATGTGAATCATGGAGAATCATAGAATATTAGAGTTGGAAAGGACCTCAGATGGTCATCTAGTCCAACCCCCTGCTCAAAGCAGGACTAACTTCAACTAAATCATCCCAGCCAGGGCATTGTCAAGCAGTAGCTTAAAAACCTCTAAAGATGGAGAATTCATGTAACCAGAGACTGAAGAGACACGATTGTTTAGTTCAGATATCTGCAGTGTATTACTGTTCTGTTCCCTACAGAATATACTCCAGAGCTTTGTCCACTTCAATTTTAAATGGACTCACGTAGTGGAACTTTCACAACTTCATTTGAGAGATTACTATACAGCCTAGCAGATCTCGCTTATGAGATATTATCCCTTTTTTTCAATCTAAATTGTTCTTTCCTCATTTCTATTCCATTATTACTAATTATATGTAATTAGTAATAATTACTACTACTACTACTACTAATAATAATAATTACTAATTACTAATTCTTGTATCTTCCCAGGTATACAACTGGGAAAGAATTCTTTGCCTAAGAGGGAGAGGAAATCTTTGTTTAAAAAAATCAAAAGATATGCATTAATAAATAATATTTGCCAATGACTGCTAAGAGGGCCCATAGTCTTTCATCAACAAATTATAACAACTCCCATTAAAGTTAGTAAAGTTTTAGTTGGTCTGAGGGAAGACTAGATCCCTAGGTAAACAAACATCTTTTTATTTGAAAATATGACTAAGACTAGTCTTAAATGTGATTAAGACTAGCCCAACAATTCATGGGAAAACAGTTTTCAAAGGTAACTTACTCTTAACTCCAGAAGGCACAAAAGGAGGTGGATGGAACACTCACTCTTCATGAAGATGTTGGAATATCAACTGTATTTTTCACACACAGTAAAGACGAGCAGATGAAGGTCTAATTCAACAAGATACCCAAACACGTGTCTAACTTTAAACATATAGTCATATTGAATATTGGCTAATAGGACTACGTCCTGCTTAAAGTCAGATGCTGAATCAGGGCTGTAGAAAAGGCTTATAACAAACTGGAAAAAGGTTACTTCCAGGTGCATAACAGAAAGCAGGTTGAGCAGATATGAAAGTATTTGTAGTGGGGAAATGCAGAATGAAGAAATGTGAACAATTGTGAAAGAATGTCAAGAGGTCTACGCTCCCTGAAAAAAGTTACTAATCTTTGGTAACTGTTGTTCTTTGAAATGTGCGGCTCATGTCGATTCCATGTGAGGGTTGCGTACACCCTTGTGCACAGCTGTCGGAGATTTTTTGCCTTAGAGGTATCCATACGACTAACTCTGATGCTTTCTGGAGTCTCACGCTCATGCAGTGGTATATGAGGAGTCACCAGCCCTGCGCCCTTCAGTTCCTTCTTGCCGTCAACTCCAATGGCGGGGATGGAGGGTGGGTCATGGAATGGACATGAGCAACAGTTATGAAAAGTTAGTAACCATTTTTTCTTCTTCTTCGAGTACTTGCTCACGTTGATTCCATGTTAGGTGACTCACAAGCCGTATCCCTGGAAGTGGGCTCGGAGTTCATGGATGTGCCACTTGCAATACTGCTCTACCAAAGCTAGCATCATCCCGGGCCTGCCAGGTGATGGAACGTGAAAGTATGAACTGAAGATCATGTAGCAGCTCTGCAGATGTCTTGGATCAGCACCTGAGCCAGAAAGGCTGCTAATGAGGCTTGCGCCCTGGTCAAGTGACCTGTTACAATAGCTGGTGGAGGCACTTTTGTTTGCTCATAACAGAAGTTGATGCGGATGGTTATCCATGAGGAGATCCTCTAGGAGGCCAGCAGACCTTTAATCTTTTCTAACACTGTGACAAAGAGCTGCATCAGCCTTCGGAAGAAGTTAGTCATTTTGATATAGAAGGCCAAGGCCCATCTAACATCTAGGGTGTGCAACCTATGCTCCTCACTGGATCTGTGTGGTTTTGGGAAGAACACAAGCAGGAATATATCCTGGTTATTGCGGAACCGCGACACCACCTTTGGAAAGAATGGTGGGTGGGGTTGCAGCTGGACTTTGTCTTTATAAAACACTGCATAAAGTGGTTCTGAGGTGAACGCTCTGATCTCGGAGACCCTTCATGCTGAGGTGATTGCCACCAGGAAGGAAACCTTCCAAGAGAGAAGCAACAGATAGCAGAGAAGCTAATGACTCGAAGCAGGGACCTGTGAGCCTTGAAAGGACTAGATTCAGGTCTCAGGGAGGAAAAGGATCTCTGACTTGTGGGTAAAGTCTCTCCAGGCCTTTTAAGAACATGATTGCTATATCATGGGAGAAAACTGATCTACCCTGCATTGGAAGATACAAAGCTGAAATAGCTGCCAGCTGAACTTTAAGTGACAAGAGCGTTAGGCCTTTTTGATGCTTGAAATATAACATGTAGTCCAACAGAGACTGTATTGAGCTTCAGTGAGGAGAAAGGTTCCAGTCCAAGGCCCAACTTCCATTTGGCCAGGTATGTTGCTCAGATAGAAGGCTTTCTGCTGCTCATGAGAACTAAACTAAACTTGTGCTGGGAAAGCCTGCTCCTCTGCATTCAGCCATGCAGCAGTGACGCTGCCAGGTGCAAGGATGCTAGGTGTGGATGCAAGGAACGGCCACGATCCTGGGAAAGAAGATCTGGCCAAAGTGGCAGTTTCGGGGGTTGCTGTTGAGAGTTCTAGCAGGGTGCCGAGCCGGTGCTGTTGCAGCCATACCGGACTAGCAGTACCAGGTTTGCCCTGTCCCGCTTGGGACCTAGTGGACCAGTGGTACTGCAGTGTCCCTGCCCAGGAGAGCAGGAAGGTATCTGACAGAGCGCCTCTAGCGAGCCTGCAGATGCAGCAGAACTGGTGGCACTTTCTGTTCTGTCTGGACACAATATGGTGCCGAGGCCCAACAGTCCGATGTAATCTGGGCCCATGAGACAGGAAGGAGAATAATCGGTTCAAAAATAAATGGATCCTGAGGCCAGACTGGGATGCAGTCTTCAGGAGTACCCTCAAAACGCCTGCTGCAAAGCACACTGACTGCACGCAGGGCCTGACTGAACAGCAGAGGAGAAAGAAATGGGATGGTGGTGCTTAAAATCCTCCTCTCTGTCCCTTCTCTTACAGGTTCCTTGCTGCGGCTGACCCAAATATCTAGGTGGTGCCTGGAAGTGTATCCTAGATGCCTATAATGTATACAGTTTAAGGGATTGTAAAGTGGCCCTACAGTCCTTCAGGCTCTGAAGCTTCAAAAATGGGTGTTCCCCTCAAATGGGAGATCCTGTATAGATTGCTGCACTTCCTGAGACAATCCCAAGGACAGCAGCCAGGAACAGTCCATGGATACTGCTGAGGCCGTTGACCTGCAGGATCCAGCGCCATGTGGCAGGAGGCTCTAACCAATGTCTTGTCCTCATCCAAGATGGCCACAATCTCCTGCCTGGTGTTCTATGGCACAGAGTCCTTGAATTTGGCTATGGACTCCCAAATATTATAATTGTATCTCCCCAGCAATGCCTGCTGGCTGGAAATTTTGAGCTGAAGACTGGCTTTGGAATAAATCTTTCTTCCAAACAAGTCCAGCTTCTTTTCATCCTTGTCCTTAAGAGTGGAACTTGCTTGGTTTGCCTGTCCCGCTTGCTCACTGCAGCCACTGCCAGGGATTGGGGGAGGGGGTGGGATAACAGGTATTTCTTTCCCCTGGTCGGAACATTTCCCTTTTTGGTCCTATTAGATATTGGTGGCAGGGAAGATGGGATCTGCCAAAGGGCTCTGACAACCTTCAGCACCCCTTCATGCACTGGAATACAACTTTGGCCAGTGCTGTGGCCGCCAGGATGTCAAAGAGGCTGTGCACAGGCTCTGTGCCTCCAAGCCTAGGTTGGATGTAATCCTTTTAAGGAGTTCTTGGTGGGCCCGCAAATCATATGGCAGTATTTGGGGAGCCAGGCCAGCTATCGCTTCAGCCAGGGATGAGGAGAGAATGGTAATGCCGGGAGAGGGAGCAGTGGCTCCTCTTCTTCCAAGGAAACTGTCTCTACCTCCAGGTCCTGCAGTTCGGTGCTGGTATCGGATCCTGAATCTGGGTCCCGTACCTGGCTGGCACTTCAGATTGTTGCTTCTCCAGACGCGGCTTTAGGAGACTGGAGCAAGTAGTGTACTGATGGCACCAGGATCCCCCATGGGTTCCAATATGGCCACTGGATAGGCCATTGTCCTTACGGCCAGGCACCAGCTGCTGGGCCAGCACTGAAAGGTGGCATGCTGCCAACCTGTGGTTTTCAGGCTGGCGACTGGGCTGTCCCTCTGACTCCAAGGAGGACAGTTCCTCCCTCGGGGTCCAAGGTAGGGCTGATTGTAGCTCCTCCTGTTGGCTGCAGTGGGGAATCAGGGAGCGCTGCTGGTGAGATGGTGACCGGCGACGGGATTTCCCTTGCTGGTGTTGCGTTGGAGGGGACCGATGCTGAGACAGCGGCGTGCAGCAAAGTTTTGGACTGCGTGATACCAGGGGATCCATTGCTCAACTACCGGTGTCCGGTGCCACGAGGGCAATGAGCAGTACTAAGGAGACCGAGACTGGCAACACATAGCCGGTGAGTCACTCCTCTGGGTCGGAGACTGGGAGCGCAGTGCCAGGGACCAGGTCAAGATGACATAGAACTTGGTTGTGGCGTATTATGGACCGGTGCCGAGATAGCAGGTTTACCCCTGGAGATGGGTGCCTTTAATGGCTCCAGTGCTGAGCGTAAGGCCAGCAGAGTGGGAGGCACCGAGAGGGCTGTCAAGTCCCTGGTCACTTGAAAGGTGTCTGGCGTCGAGGACACTTTTAGGTGCAGGTGCCCCCTTCCACTCCTGGGAGTCTGAGGTGGCTCCCTCAAAGGACTTCCAGCCTCTAGCTGCTCCAGAGCAGGTAAATGGCCTGAAGCAGGTCCGTTGCCTGACCCCGCCTTCTTATTCCTCTTCGGCATGGGAGAACGGCCTCCATCAACGTGCTGCTTCTTTTGGAATCGATATGGGCAAGCACTCAAGGAGGAACAGCTAAACCTTCAGAGTTGTCCTTGGGGACACAGAGGGGAATGACTTGGACAAAAGTGGGAAAAAAGGTTACTTCCAGCTGACAGGTGCATAACAAAAGGTAGGTTGAGCACATGCGATGGATTCAGCCTGAATGAGGGGAGATCTGTGTGTATGTGTACACAAAAAGTATATAGTTTTAGAGCATCCTAAAAGTTTTAACCAAAATGTTTAAAATTCATGATTGCTTCAGCTGACCATTCTGATTTCTATAAGAAAACATCGTTATGAGCATGCCCAGAATATATGTATTTTTATCTGTGTTTGGCAGTGGAACTATAGTCTAGTTCCACAGAGTTTGAATGTGCACTCAAAAACACAATCTAAAGTCAATGTTTTGATTTTTTAATAATGGTTCTGTGAAACAGACTGCATGCAAAGTGAAAAATTCCAGTCTCTTGCTGTTAACAAAACTTGTTCTCCAAATCAAATATTAGAAGGCTATGGAGGTTACTCACTTTTAGCCTCATCTGTTAAAAGGAGATAATCTATCTTTTGTTGGTTTGGTATAAAAAAATATTCTTCTTTTAACTGGCCATGTCCCCTGCTATCTGAACATCAGAATTTCCAAAGCAGAGGGTAAACATATTAAATACTACAGTACTGATCAAGGGATTTTTTAATTTTCAGAGTTAATATTTAAACAAGTTATTTTTGTTTAGGACTTGATAAAATCATTGCGATATTAAAAAGTTTTGCCAGAGCCCATTTGTTGCTCCTAAATTCTTCTTTACAATACAGAAGGCTACAAGACAGCGAAGTTTGAAACACCATGAAGTATTTTTGGAAGAGCCTCCGGGATTTTCTTCACTTCCTGATCTAAAACTGTGAAACTATCTTGTATAGTAGTATTAAACAAGCCCAGTTTCTGAAGTGCTCTGGAATTCTTATAGTTGAAAGGATCGCTCTAAGTCATTATTCTTATCTTGCTTCCTTAGGAGTATGCCGTGTTGTAGCCATGTTGGTGCCCGGATATTACAGAAAGTTGATGAGGTAATATCTTTTATTGGACTGACTTCTGTTGGTGAAAGAGACAAGCTTTCAAGCTTACACAGAGCTCCTCAGGTCTTTGAAAGCTACTCAGAGGGTATGTCTGTACTGCAATTGGACACCCATGATTGGACCATACCAGCTGAATCAGGCTTGCATGGCTCAGGCTAAGAGTTAATTACAGTGCAGACATTCAGGTGAGGGCTGCAGCCTGAGCTCTGGGAATCTCCCATCTCTCAGAGTCCAGGCTTGAGCCTGAGCCCAAACATTGACATTGCAATTAAACAGCCCCACGAGTCAGTCAGCTGGCATGGGTCAGCCATGGGTTTTTAACTGCAATTTAGGCCTTGTCTACACTAACAAAACCAAGTTGACATAACGTAGGTCGATTTACAGTCATCGCAGTAATTACTGCAGTACCTGATGCCTACACTACCCTCCATGGGTCAGTAGGGTGCGTCCTCACCATGAGCACTTCCACCAACCTAAGAAGGGCAGTGTGGGAAGCTGACAGCCCAGGCTACCTTGCGATGGGTTGCCCCCCCAATTTCCCACCAAAAGCCAGCCCCAGGATTCTCCCATCCCCATTCCCCAGCAGGAGCTGGGGGAAGCTGCCAGGGGCATCCCCACTCCTGTTCCCAGGGGGAAGCAGCCTGGAGCTTCTTGTCCTTGGCAGTGGGGTGCTGCTGCCCCAACTTCTCTCTCTCCTTCCTCCCCCCACCCCCCCCGTGGCCTGCTCTGAGCCCTAATAGCCTGTCAATTTCACAGCTCAGGATAATGACACGGCTGCCCTGCTCCTCACAGGGAGAGGGCAGAGAAGCCAGCCCCGGCTTCTCCCATCCTGGCTCACAACTGGGGCCCAGCTTCTCACAGCTTCTTCTGTCCGGGATCTCATCTAGCCGCCCAGGCTTGCAGCAGCCCAGGCTTCTTGGCTCGCTCCTAGCCAGGAACAGGCATCAGCTGCCCTGGCTTGCAGCAGCCATGGCTTGGGCTTTCTTGTCAATTTGGAGTGGTGAAATTGACATGAATGACAGCCCCAGAAGTAAGGGAATGCAGTGTCTACATGGACTCTGCCTTGCTTTAAGTAAGGTGATAAAAGCCCTAAACCTCTCATCAAAGTGGTTTTGTAGGAAAAACAGGGCAGTTTTGTTGGGGGGGAGGGGAAAATGGGGGATTGCACTGTGTACTCCAGCACTGTTTTGTTGACTAAAGCTGACCAGCCTTTAGACATACTGAGTGTGTCAAAGCTAAATAGAAGGTGGAACAGATTGTTTAGCATAAGTAATTAACACATTTCAAGGAACCATTCAGGGTGAAGTAGCCTATTAACACCTCTCCAGTCACAGGGGGGAAAGGAAAACAAAAACTTGGGGGAAGGGGGTGTTAAATAGGTTACAGATTGTTGTAATATGGCTAAGCCATAAATCCAGTCTCTCTATGCAGTCCATGATTTTTAGTATCTTGTTTTAGAATCTTGCAAAGTTACAAAGTTAACCTCCCAGGCTCATCTTTTGAAGGTGAAGTCCTGTGAGGATGAGGACTCAGAAGTCAGATATAGAGTGATGATTCTGTGAAAAGTGTTCACCCACAGGTCATACAGTGTTTTTGTCTTTTATCATTTTTCTGTGTTAGTTCATTTGAGAGTGTAGTGATTGTTTCATTTCCCCCACAGTTATCGGGACATTTAGTGCACTGGATGAGGTATGCCACATATACAATAAGCCCTATTTGCAACAGTGATATTTGTTTATCCAATATTACATTTGATTATATAAATATTTTGAAGAACAACATGGTGGCTATGCTTTTTTAGCTTGTGAACTGTCATTTCAAAGGCTGCCACTATGTTATTTTTCAAAATGTTTATTCGGTAAATGTAATATTGAATATTACAGTATTGTGCCTGAAACTATACCGTTATTGATATGAACATTCCATTCAACACATATAAAGAAGTTGCTTTAACTTTCCCAAATATATTCCTTCTGGCCTGAAATTTGTCATTCCCCCTGCCGCCGCCGCCACCCTGGTGATCGATCTTTCTGGAAACATTTAGACTCACTCAGACAAAATAAAACGACAAACCCTCTCTATACTCAAGGAGTGTTCTGTGATTTGTGCATGTTCAATTAACTCTATATTGACTTGATTTGCAAACTCCGTACTCACTGCGGAGTGTGTGTTTTGTTACTTTTTAAAAAAGCATGACTATGAATGGGGTTATTGCTCTCAATAGGTCCAGAGTGCTAGTGGAAATCAGGCCTACATGGGCGCAGAGTTCTTTTCATGATCTTGTCATTCATACAGGCATCCATATGGGAGCTACTGGGTGCTAAGCTGTTTTCAGAGTTTCCAAGGCCAGAAGGGACCACTGTGATCGTCCAGCCTGACCTCCTTTATAATACAGGCCAGGGAACTTCCCCCAAATAACTCATAAAGCAGATCTTTCAGAAAAACATTCAAACTTGATTTAAAAATGGCAAGTCATGAAGAATCTACCATGACAACTGGAAAATTGTTCCAATGGTTAAGTACCCTTACTGTTAAAAATTGACCCCTTATCTCCAGTCTGAATGTGTTTGGCTTGAACTTCCAGACTTTAGATCATGTTATGCCTTTCTCCGCGCGACTGAAGAGCCCACTATTATATATTTGTTCCCCATGTAGGTACTTACAGAAAACATGAAATTTTGGAAATATGATCCTGTTTTGGAGATTAGGGTGGTCACTGGGAACCTGTTAACTGTGAAAGTAGAATGAAGTTCCTTCCTATTTCAGGAGTTACTAGTGAGCTCTGAAGGCCTAAGCACAAAGTAAGTTCTGATTCTAGCCCTCCCATCTAATTAATAATGAAGCTAGCTTAAGAAATAACTTAAACATTAAAAGCTGAAACGGACTATTTAATATGCCTAACTCAGTATATTGAAGACAAGTGAAAGTACTGGGCACACATCTTTTAAAAATATCTGTTTTATAATAATGTTAGATATTCTTGTAAACACTTAATAATCTTTGCTAAAGTCAACATACCATAATTTAAAACCAACTAGTTATATTACAGTTATTGTGGCAGCCTGCCTGCACCCAATTCACAAAACAGACTGTGCTTAAACTGTTTTTAATATTGGGCAATACGAAGTTAAGACTATGTTAAAGTATTTGAGGTCATGAGATTTTACTTTAAATGCCAAAGAAAACAAGCTAAATAACTAATAATGTCATACTTTACCTTGTAATGCTATTCTCACTGCTAATATATAGAGATGAAGCTAATTTTTTAATTTTACCAAGTTAGTAAACTATTATAAAAAATACGACGCCTTAACAGACAAGCTAAGGAAGCTAATAAAACCCAAAAGAACTGGCCTCTATTAAAATGGTCAGAAAATCCAAAGAAAATCAAAAGCACAATGATGCTACAAGTATCATTCTGGTGAACAGATTCCAGCAAAAATCAAGATTATTTCAACCCAGAAAAAAAACTACTCAGCAGAAATGAGTGGGACACTTTCACTCATAAGTACAAGGGCCCAAGCGACCACCATCTTCAGAAATTAATTTTTTCATTAAAAAGAGATCTAATAATGTCTGACTATTCACTTGTATTCTTCCTCAGTACAAGTCCTATCTGAAAGCAATAAACAGAGGAAACGCCAACCATGGCCTGGAAAGATCAATGGATATTTATCATGAATCTGGTAAAGTCAGCAAATACTTATGTCACTAGAGCCCAAAATAGACTGAAACCTAGACTTCAGAGTCAGATAGACGAACAAAGATCAGTGTCTGCCTTTTACCATTCATAATCTTATTGATGATAAATCACTGGACAAGAAACTTGTCTGAGAGATCCCCCAGAACCAATGTTAGGTCAACTGATTCCCCTCTTTTTTACCTCAATCTAGATACTGTATTCACCTCAGACCCAGAGAGAACATATCTGGAGAAGAGGAGCCGTGATATTATTTCCTACCAGGTTCAGACACAGGAAAATCTCATCTGAATCAGACTCCTTTGATTATCTCCACTTGGTCTGAGAGTCCAAAGGAACTAACCTTGATACTGTTTTTATCTAAAAATCAGACACAAATGGCTTCCTAGAGGAACTGACAGAAACACTAACATGGTAAGAAAGTCATAAGTCTTGTTAACTTGTAAAACTTTAACATCCTCACAGAGTCTCTAGTTGAGTAGTTCAAAATCTACTATTCCAAAAATTTCATATTAGGGTTCTCATGCAGTTTCCAAACCAAACCCAACTGTGGAGCCTATTGTGGGGTATGAACACAGGAAATGGAAACATCTCCCTCTCCTTCCTCCCCCCATCTTCCTCTTCCAGAGAGAAATGAAAAGTCTTCCCTTTGCAAGAAGAAACCACTACTGTGATTACCAAAAGTTAATGGAAATTCCAAAAACTCTGAACTGTGAAATTCCAAAAGTTACTTACGAGAAACTCCAACTAACCAACAGGCCAAGGAGTAAGAGGAATCAACGGAACACACTCATTACAATCCAACAACTGTTATGGAGACTTTCAAAGTATCCTGTCCCACCCAGATTACCATGGTTCACAGACTGTTTTTGAGTAGTTTGGAAGGTTATGGGGAAAAATACAAGATTTGGCAATATTAGTTTTAAAATCTCATAATGGTGTTTCCTGTGGATGAAAAGTGGAGAGAGACTCTGAGTTTAATCTTTTTCAAATACTTTCTAATGGGTTCAGATAGAGCAATATCCAACTGACTGGATTTATATACAGTAAAATCCCTAATTACTAATTTCGACTTGAACAGTTCATAAAATCAAGAAGTTCATAACAATGAATATCTGAAAATTACAGCAGGGACAGTGTATAGTGTAGATAACGAAAGGTAATAAATGTACACGGTATAAATGATATTTCTTTGTTTGAGAGAACTGAATCTCTGCCACCAAATCTCTCCATTTTTTCAAAGCTGGTATGATCACTTGAACTTTGAATGAAGAACTGAAGTCATATTTGGCAGCAGAAACATGACTTGGGCAGCAGAAAAATGATATAGCTGATCATTCATAAGACTGATGTTCATAAAATCGGGGTTCCACTATATGTTTACATCTATTGATAAGTGAACTCTGCCGACAAGCTGGATAAGCTAGATGCATTTTATCCACACTTTTTTTAGTCCTAGAATTTCTTCTCCCTACATGGTTAACAGAGAAAGATAGTTCTAAGTTATATATGGAAGTGGAGACAGCCCTTGCTCAACTGGGATGTGTGGGTTGGAGTCGCTTCTCATATTACAAGTATTACTAGGGCACAGACTCTCACTTTACTGGAAGAGATTGGGAACTATGTCAATAACACTGTGCTAGAGAACTGATCAATAGTGAGGTTATAAAAATATCACAGCTCTTTCCACTGTGGGTGAGTAAGCTGCTCTGTGGCATATTCACATCTCCTGTTTCCAGTATCTTCAGATAAAGACACTGTCTGCTATCCAGCCAATAAGATACACGTTATCAGGCCACCCACACTGACAGAAAACCATCTGTTAGGCCACAATCTTAAAATGAGTCTAGCATCATAAATGTATAAATCCCCCCCAAAAGACTATTAGTATCAAGGAACAAATATGCAGCTTCCTGGTGGAGGGACTTTGAAGACAGGAGGAAGGTGAAGGGGAACATCAAGGAAATGTGTGAAAATATGCAGGCAAGTAACGAGTGAAAGTTGTTTTGTTTTGTGAACTCTTAAAAATGCAAACCATGCTGCAGAATGTACCTGTAGCAAGGCGCTGTGGCCTTCCTCGGAGCCTGGGCCTGAGGAAGGGTCGCAATGCCCTTCCTGGACAGAACAAGGCCCTGCAGGCCGAATACCCTGGGAGAAAAGGGGCAGAGCCAGGACAGGAAAGGGACATTTAAAAGGCTGGCCTAGCAGCTCAGTCGAGGGGAAGCTGCCGCTGGAGGCAGACATGTCTTCCCAGAGGCTGTGGTCTGGACATGACCCAGACCTTGTGGCTGTTCGGAGCAACTGCCCCAGAGACCGGAGGCTCTGAGGTGTGCCCGGGTTGCTGGGACCGAGTGACTGGAGAGTGTCGCTGGGCCCTAACAGCTGGGAAGAGCCACCTGAGACCACTGAGTGGAAAAAACCCTGAGGCCAGCCCTGACCTGGAGGAGCTGCCTGACGTCGGGGACCCCTGGAACCGCCTGAGCATGGTGTACAAGAGGACCCCCTGGGACCTGGAGCAGCTGCCCTCTGCTGATGACCCTGATGCATTTCTGGACCTGCCGCTGGTCGACAGTGAGGGACTTGTGGAGATCCCGCTCGCCGTCTACCCCAGCGATGTGGAGGGAGACATCTGGCTGCAGGTACCCAGGGAAAGGGTGGGAGGAAGTAGCCCAGGGACAGCCAACCAGAGAGTGGCTGAGTGCGTGGTCAAACCAGTCAGCGTGTTGCGGCTGGATCCCCGCTGACTCGGTGGCAAACCACTTTGCCACTGACAGGGCCCTGGGCTGGAACGCAGTGGAGTCGGGTGGGCCTGTGTCCCCCTCACCCCTTCCCTAGCCACCCTGGGAGTGCTTGGCTTCCTCGGAACTTGCCTACCCGAGGATACCGAGCTTTACTAGCCCCGCCTGCCTGTAAGGCCAGGGCTGTAGACTACTATGCTTGCCCCGTCGCTGGAGGGCCAGGGACTACTGACTGAATCACCAGCCCTGCCCGGCTTGCTGGCTGTGGGCTGTAAACTGCTTGTCTGCCCCGCCCTGCCTGAGGGCACCAGACTGCTTAACAGCCCCGCTGTTGGAAGGCCGGGTGCTATAGACTGCTTCTCCTGCCTCGCACTGCCTGAGGGCTGGGAGCAACAGACTGCTTAACAGTCCCTATGTGAGGACGAGGGGCCTAAAGACTGTGAGGGAAGCACGCCCTGCTGGGGGCCGGGGCTAAAGACTTGTAATCCCCAAAGCTTATTCCCCTAGATCAAGGCGCTGTGGCTTTCCTCTGAGCCTGGGCCCAAGGAAGGGGTGTGACGCCCCAGCTGGACCATGCTACCAGCCTACAGTACTGTATATCTGATAGGCTATATAACAGACTAAACCATGTCACTGCTGTGTTGGAAAGACACTTCTCCTTTGGTGACAATGTCATTTTGTTCATGACTTTGGGACATCCAATATAGAGCTGGACTTGCATTATCAGATGTCAGTTCAGAGCAACTGCACCTGTATTCCTCCTCTGATGTCCACCATGGGCACCCAACTCTAGGCTCCTGGCTCTTCAGCCATTGTCTCCCTTGGGCAGAGATCCACATCTCTCCCCCTCATGACTAAGGCTTTTCCAAGCCCATACTGTGATATCCCCAGCAAGCCAGACTGCCTAAAGAGCCCAACAACGGTGTTCTGCTTTTTCTTTTCCGTGCTATGAAAACTTATTGCCAGCAGTTACAAGTTAACATATAGCTCCTTCTACACACATTTATTCTCAAGGCGAAAGCAGAAAACATACTAACTACAGTAAAAGAATCTATACACATGGTAATAAGTAGAGACGACCCGTACCTTCTGATATTGGGGGGCACAATTTAAAGGTTCGGCTGCCCCTGGAACAGCTCAAGTAATGCAACACCTCTCCTCTGGAAGGCTTACCCTCAACCTCCCTCCACACCACTCCAGAAAAGCAGTGGCCCCTCCCTGCAGCTCCCAGCTGTTGCTCCTGCCTCTCCCCATGGGGCGCAGCTTGCTGGCCCTAGCAGCTGCTGCCTAAGGAGAGGGTCTGGGTCACACCATGGGGGCCAGCAAACCTCGGCAGAAATCGGGGGGAGGGGAGGGCACGTCACCTCACGTGTCCTACCATGCATCGCCTCTGCTAATAAGCTTATCAAAGGTAATACCTGAAGTGCTCTCATAGGAGCTAGTCATTCAAACCCCACCAGGGGCTTTTATTTTGGTTACAAGTTTATAGCAGCCTGAGCTCAGAACTAGCACAATTATGAATAATTCAGTGTTTTTTCTTTATACAGTTTGGGCCTTTCATCTTCAGATTCCAGGAACAGGTGATCAACAGACAAAGCAGACCGTGAAAAGTTACAAAGGGATCTCGCGAAACTGGGTGACTGGGCAACAAAATGGCAGATGAAATTCAATGTTGATAAACGCAAAGTAATGCATATTGGAAAACAATCTAAACCAGATATGTCCTGTTCATTTCTTCTGAAGCATCTGGCATTGGCCACTGTTGAAAGCTAGGTGGACTATTGGTCTGACCCAGGATGGTCATTCTTACTTTCTTATAACTGGCCCTCTCCTCAGGGCACAGCTTTAAAACCAGGGGGTGGGAAATTTGCATTCACCTCCCCTTACAGAAGTTACATGAAATCCCAGCCCACAACAACACATAACCTTTGCATTTAATACAATGAACTCCAAAGATACTTAACCTTAATTCAGTAAGGTTTTTCAAGGACATTGCAGGAAACTGCATATCTCTAACACCAGAATCCTAGCACTGAATATCAAATATATTTTATTTCTCCAGGGCTTGTTCTTTGAAGTCTTCATGAATCTGCCCATCTTCTCTAATCTTCTCTAATAATCTCTCATCTTCTCTAATCTGCTCATCTTCTCTAATAATTCTCCAGTAATTTGATAATGGCAGGCAAAATTAATTGCTTGTAGTTGAACAAAATGATACTGTGCTAAGAAAAAAAGAACATACTCAAGCATTGGCTAATTATTATAATTCTGAAGTTTTCAAAAGTAGATGCCTAAAGCCAGCCATTTAAAAACTAGTCTGATTTTCAGCATTGCCAAGTGAACGTAGCTGCCAGTGGTTTTAATGGGAATTACTGTTTGCTAGCCCCTGGGAAAATAATCAGGTTACTTATGTAGGTGCTTAAGAATGGAATCTTAGGTTAAACATTTTAGCCTTTGATTATGGCTTGGAATTACAATATCCATAGGCGTGCGCAGCGCATTTCGTTCGGGTATGCACATTTCATTAGGGTGTGCACCCAGAAAATTTTATTTAAAAAAATTTTTTTTTTTTTTAAAGGCGAGTGGGACTCGGGGCAGAGAGTAACACCGTGAGATCTTGTGTTCCTGCGTGCAAGATCTCTCAAAATTTTACTCTCTGCCGCAAGTCCTATTCTGCTGCTGAATCTCAACGTCTTGCAGCAGCGTGCGCAGCAGCCACGGGCCAGACCAAAAGGGTTTGCCACCCCTGCATTAGGGTGTGCCTCAGCACACCTGGCACACCCCATGCACATACCTATGACAATATCCCTTCCTTATTAGTGTCTATTTCAGAACAAGCTAAATATAATGTCCATCTTGCTTGTGACACTTAAAAATTCTAAAGGGAAGTGCTGCATAATAACCCACCACAGTCAAAAATGCCATTTCTGCATTGGCTTCCCGCCAATTTCAAGAGGTGGGACTCAAATAATTGAAGATATTAATAAGAATATTACGAACCCTTCTGAGTAAGAGACACTCCTGTTATCAGATTCTTAACTACAAGGAAAGAAACTAACACCCAAAGTAGCAGGGCTTTCCCATGAGAAACCAACCCCACAAAAAACACTGCTCAACATCCCTTTCCCAGTACTATACACCCCCGTGGAAAGAAACAAAAAAGACGCTAGGGAATTTTTATCTGCTTTTTCCTTTTTCGCCAATGTTTCCAATGCTCCACATGTGGCACTTCACAGGCGTCACATTTTCAATTAATTCTACATCTTCCTCTCTACATTTTACACTGCATTTTGTATTCAGTTTGCTTATATAAGAGTTGAAGGTATACAAAAGCAAGCTAACACCAAAGCTGCTGTTTTTGTAAAAGGGGAGTTTCAAATAAACATTTCTAGATATTAAAATACTACAAATTATTTTAAATGCAACCCAAAACCAGTGTTAGGGCCTAATTAAGTCAATTGAAATATCATTTTTATAGACTACTTGTACAGAATATTTTAGATAAAAGTTTGTGTGTGCAAGATAAGCTTAAGTTGTAAGAGTGATATTAATCAAGATGATCTTTTCATTTAAATGACATTCTAAAATAAGTATTTTCAACTCTTCATTTAATTAATTAATTTTTATTTTGTGTGGGTGTGTATGTGCTTGCAAAAATATGTCTAGTTTCTGGCAGTGGTCACTTAATCAAATAGACATTTATAGAAAATTTCTGAGTGCATTTTGCCAGTAGAGATTGTTTTGTCTTGGTTTGGTAATGATACACCAACTTTAATTTTAGATCATTTTAAAATATTTTCTCATCACTTCAGAAGTTACTAAAGAAATTTTAGGAAAGGAAAGGCTCAAGTTAATTACCTTTGTTTTCAAACCTTCTGAGAGCCCTTTATAAGATCTAGTGAATTTCATGTTTTCCTACACCTCATGAAATGTTGAAAATGAGATCCTGTTTTCCTCATTGTGATGTTATAAGCCTAATCACTAGAGAAAGATTACAATTAAATGTGATATCCCTAGTGAAGTGTAGAGGAGCTACTAACTTAGATGTAGAAGTATAAAGAAAAATGTTTGTATATTTTGTATGTTTTACTGAAATACTGATCTCAGCAGAAATGCTTTAAAGGGTTTGTAGATTTTTACCAAAGAAGGCAGTAAACACTGCTTCCACTACAAAGGACTAAAGGATCAAACACTAAATCCAAATGCAAATACAATCCACACCTATATGTTATTGCTCCCCAGGCTCAACAACTCAAAACCACTGACTTGTGCAGCCAAAAATCAAAACTGAAAGATGCTTAACATGATAGACCACTACCTAAAATACCAGTATACATGTCATTGGAAAGAACAAATCAAATACATCCACAAGCTGGACTGCTACAGATCATACACAGAACTATCACAACTGGCTAGCTGACTACCTCACCACAATGAAATGTGCAGACTTTCCTCACATGTAGAATCAGTGACCACAAACTGAAATATTGAATTAATGGAAATTGAGTATGCACTCAATGTGACAAAAGGGGAATTGAAACAGACACACCTTCTCCTCCAATATGCCAAACACAAAGATGTGTGAGAAAGAAATTTCCACAAAATACCAGGAATCATAACAAGACATCTCATCAGAAAGTGATGAGGAGAACTGTGCCTGACTCTGGGAGAAAGGAGAGATGGCATTGTATTACATAGTCACCTGCACCAGGTCAGGAATAGACAATAAATGGACAAAAGGGATCAAATCCAAACATAGTGTGTTAACTCTACCCTGGGTGGGGTGTGTCTGCCTCTGACAGATACTCATGGGCCTTTCTAAGGCCCGGTCCACACTTACTTTGCGATTCGGTGGCAGTCGACGGGAGATACGCAAGTGATTTATATCACTTGCGTATCTCCCATCGACTTTGCAGCGTCTCCTCTGCGCGCCGTCCACACTGCGCTGCGTCGAAGGGAACAGTGCTCCCTTCGACGCAGCGCTACGCCACTTACCAGGGTGGTTGCTGGATCGACTGAGCGCGTCTATACAGCCTTGGCAAAACTTGCATAACTTGTCATGCATATAAGTTTCTTGATTGGAACTGTTACATTTATGGCACCAAACTGAATGAAGGTCTCAAGTGATTTCCCTCTTCTTTGCGGGACTATTATTTCTCTGGATACTGCTGTATCATCCCCTCCGAAATCCCTTGTATATCTGAGGCTCATTAAATACTTCTTCCTGGAGAATACATTTTTTGCCTCTGAAATATACTGTATTGCATCAAAAATCTGATTTTGTTTTTAAAATGTTGACTATTGTTCCAATTAAAATATAAGAGGTTTCCTAGAACTTTCTGGCACCCATTGAATGTGAATAGTAAAAATTTTTAGAGTGTGGCGGTCACCTCAGTATTTGATTATAAAAGCATCTCAACATATCACAATACAATCAACATCTCAATAAAGTAATACCTATATTTTAATATCAGTGACTGCATACACTTACGCCTGGGGTTTCCAATGAAGTCTTATTGCAATAGAAATTGGGTGCTTAACTTCTTTAGGCTCTTTTTAAAATCTCAGTTTATATGGTAAAAATGAAAAAATAATGCAGATCTTGAGGAGTAAAAGATTTTTAAAATGCTAAAAACCTAACATTTATAAACAACAGTACTTCTATAGTCCTTTACATATTCAAAAGCACTTGACAGGCATTGAATGAAATCCTGGCCCAAATGAATTCAATGATAAAACTCTGACTATTTCACCCATTATCAATAACAGTGGTTCATTGTCCAGATATAAACAACAAAATGAACACACCAGAAAAAATGCATATACTGTCTCTCTCAGTTTTTCTGAAAGCCTCTCTACTGACAAAAAGGCAATGTTTGAGGTTGCTTCCCATGGCTCAAAGTTACTTCTAATACTGTTGTAGTAACAGTAAAAAGTTAACTTCAGAGCAGCCCACCAGGGTTCAGCTTCCATTCAGAGGGGCATTATTTGAGTCTGAAGCCTAGCCTCCATATGAAGTGCTTTACAGCAGCCAGCATGAAATACTGCAGAAATGCTACTGAGGGAAGCTCTTTCTGCAGCAAGCCAGCTGTGAAGTTAAATTCAACAGAAGGCAATAAGCATTTGTATCCATCTTCATCCTTTCATATCTACAGATACTATCTATAGAGTAGTTTGTAGGCTACAAATTAACTCCTATTTGCACACACAGACTTAAGGATGTGGAACAATTTATAATATTTTTTCATTAGATATACAGGAATATTTGATTGTACTGTCTAATCAGTGTGTGTCCACCTCAGCCTCTCCCCCATAACAAGAATATTCATGCCCCTTAACTCCATCTTTAGCCTCTAGAAGTTTCTGACATCCTTTGGATTTTTGTAAACAAAAACCTGGCAGTAAACTCAACCAAGAACTTGGCAGAGTGCGTTATGGCAATTTTCAAATCCAGTTCACTAAGTTCATTTTTCACTTTTCTGAGAGCGCTGGGTTAAGGAGGAAGCCCATTTTCCTCCCATGGAAATTCCCCATGTTCCACAATCTTCAGTATTAGCTTCTTCATACCCAGATTGCCACAAGGCAAAAACAATTGTATACATCTCATTTGCTTGTTTTAGACACTGGAGGCTTCATAACCAAATCAGGCTGACAAGATCCCAAATTTTGTGGTTCAGCAAACCACCATGTGAAAGTCTATTTTAAAAAACTAAAATAAAAATCACCTCTTTGTTTCACCAGAGACCTCAATTGGGTTAAATTCTGTGTGTTTGATATTCTCTCATTTTATCCATACATAGTTAAGCTTATTTACATTTTCATATTGTATCATGCCAAGGGCATGTATTTGAGATCAGTAACCTGCAAATTAAGTTTTTGGATGTTGACCAAAGTGATAGTTTTGGGATTATAGAGGAAAAACAATCTTGCAATCTGGTCAATCTGAATGTATAGTCACTGCAGCATTTTTATAACTGATGTTTACCTAATAGCTATAAATGAGACAAAGATACATATCAATCTTATACAACGAAGATTGGGGGGAATAAATTCATCCTGTTGTAATGCTGTCTGCTTCAGAAAGCTTTCTCCAAGGAATCAATTTGGCCTACAGAAGGTAAAAATTGGGAAAGGTTTTCATACCTCTCAGTTGTAAAAGCAAAATCATCTTCTCAGGTATGCTCACAACCATGCTCAAAACTGTGAATGTTCCCAGAGTTTAGATACTAGTACAGAGTATGAAGGAACAGCTTTCTTCTGTGCTCTGGGATAGCTTTGTGATCTTTAACAATTTTGTATGTTTATGTAATAGTTACAGGAAACCGTTTTTATGCTTTAGGTTTTGGTACTTTAACTGATACTGAACAAATATTTTAAAGAATTATATTTAATCAAATTTGTATAAAAATTTAAGTTTAGCAAAAATAAACTTAAAAAATTATCAAGAGAAGTGTCTCCATATATTTTTATTCAACTTTCTATATTTTTAAAGAAAAAAAATCCTCCTAGTGTTTACAGCCCAAACATCAATGCATTGTGCTAGTGTATAAGAATCAAAGTGAAACTGTCTGTAACAAAAGATAAAACTGACCAGACTATTTTTATTGTCCCAGTTGTGCAAAGTTTAAACAGCAGATAATGAATTTTGAATTACTAAATTGTGAAAATACAAAGTGAATTACTAAATTTTGTTAAATTAAAAGTTAACAAAAATGGATGCTGCAAACAAAATATACTATTTTTACAACTGTAGTTCAGTTTTATGATATTTTATAACATATTAGTAAACTTTACTTTGAGAATCTTTCTATTGTCTTGAATGGGAGCGGGAACAAACGCACACTGAGCTATTATATTTTTTGCTGAGAGGTTGAGGAAAGACCACTTTTTCCAACAAAATGTAAGAATGAGAAAAATGCAGAGAAGGAAGATTGTTTTAAAACTGAAATCATTTTATATCCTAGTAATATTTATATTAAAAAGATACATTTTAAATATTTTTAAACAAGAGTTTCTCTTAAGATTTACAACAATAACAGAATATATTACTAAGAAGATGCTGGAATAAGTAAACAGATGCTATGAAACATCGAGGACCAAAACAACCTACAGTCAAGTGACAAAATAGAGATATTAAGACCAGAAAAAAAAAATCAGTAAACCCACCATTCATTTTCACCAGGAAACTGAAGAGATGTATGCATTATGACTTAAACATGTACACCACACACACAAATTCCATTCTTCCTGAGAAGCAGAAAAAAAATTATATCCCTTTGGGCTAAAATTAACAAAAGATTCAAAAGCCTGACAATATCAGCATGCCGATTCACATACTTCTGAATTCAATTCAGAATGTCACAGAAATAATTTTCCAAGATCCACTGTTGAATTCTTTATTTTACTTCTGATCAACAAGAAAAAAAAGAAAAAAAAAGCACAAACAAAAACCAGTAAATGCATTCTCTCAATTGCTATACTTAAAAGTTTAAACATTTTGAGATATTGACTTCCACCACCAATTGGCTCACAATGCCAGCTTCCATTGCCTACTTATTAAATTTTCAAACAAGTACCTTCATGCTTTCTCCCTTGCTTTCCCTTTCCACGTGGGAGGTGCTCTGTAAAAACATCTGCCAAACTAACTCTTTATCCTTTTTCCAATCCGTTTTTCAAGCTCTCTTTTGTCATAATGCCTACAAAAAACTCAACACTTACGCCACCGGTGTGCTGAGACAACAGCCTATTATGATGAGCAATACTGTCTCGTTGTTCCTTTGTATTCCGTATGTACTCTCTTGTCTTATATGTATATTGCAAACTCATTTGAGATAGGAATTGTCCTTTATTTGTTTGTACAGCGCCTAGCACGCACAATGGGGTTCTGATTCATGACTAGGGCTTCTAGGAATGAACGTTAGGAAGAAACTTTTCGCTTTGGCAGGTCATTCCACATACAGTGCTGCTTACACATTTACTGGCTATCATCAGAGACAGGATGTTAAACTTGATGGACCAGGAGTCGGATCCAGTATGGAAAATTCCCATGTTCCTAATAAACCTGTTCTAAAGTAATTCCTTTGAAGTATATATATTATAGATAAAAATCAAATAGACAACCTAGTTTTTGAAAATGGAGACGGGCTTGTACAATGTGAAAATATGCACTAAAATTTCAATTAAGTAAACAACCTCTTTACTGAAAAACATTAGTAAATTAGTAAAAATGACAGCTGATTTTGTTAAGAGTGATTTATGGAGTGGACAAACTCAATTCCTAATTCAAATCAGAAGACATCTGAAGTGATCTTTTATATGCTACAAAATACACAAAAAAAGTCTCTCTCATTCTCTATCTCACACATACACAGATGCGTGAAGTTATAACAGAATAATGTTCTCTCCCTTTTCATTCAGCAAAGTTCTTTGAAGTTTTGCTTACCTTCTTTATTAGCAAACAACTGACTATCTGCAATGACTTTTGGCATCTCTGGATTGTAACGAGTTCCCTCTGGAAAAATCACAAGATACATCTGTGGGATTAAAAAATATATATGCACATATTTTTAAAATCAGGCATAGCATGTAATTTCTGAAAACCTTAATACAATTTTTGCCTTACACATGAGATTACGATCACATGCCAGCTACAGCTGCAAGTATTTGAAGAAAATCAACAGTCATTACAAAGCTATAGGAGGCTTACTTAAACTATGTTGCATATATAGCTGGCTCATTTGCAATGCTACAGTTTAGGGTTTAAAACTGTTTTCAAACATTAACCCAATTTTCAGGGTTTTATAAGTCTGCAAAAAAAGGCCATTAGGTGATTTAACTAATTTTAAGAGAGAAGATAAAAAACCCACATACCAAAAGGAAGATTAGGAAGTCAGTTGAGGGGGAAAAAAACAGCAGGAGCAGCTGAGCTAACAACAAAATTCTTGTTCTCATGCAATAATCTTTAGTAATTTTGTGAGGAGAGGGGGAAAGAGAAATGTAAATAAACAGACAGTACTCAACTCAAAATATAGTGTCAGAATTAACTCTAAATATAAAGTTTCTACTTTTTTTTACCATTAACATATCACAGTGGATCTAAAGTGGATTTTCTGCTTTCCACTCATGTTATTTTCAACTTAACTTTCTTCACTGTTACGTTAAACTTTATCTCAGACCCCATAAATCAACAGAAGTTCTATTAGCTGATCAAATACAAATTCTACAATGTTACATGACTATGTTCCATACCTCTGATTGGATTTGCATTAAAATATACATAATATGCACTGGAAAATGCCATGTTATAACAAATGTTAACTAGCATGAAACTGAACAATTTAACACTCAGTGTAAAATCATGTCAGACAGCTGTCGTTAACCCAAATAGCTGATTTCCCTGGTGTTACATCAGGACTGGGTCTTGTGGGAAAAGATTTGAAGTATAGTGGCCTCACAGACAGTCAGAGGAAAAAGGTAGGTGTTCCATGCACACAGGGCAATGGAGAAGACGTTATGGAAAGGTTTGAGCAAAAAGCTGACATCTAGGAGGACAAGATTGGCATTTGTGGCATGAAGTCTTTAGAGGGAGAAGTGATGTGAGAAGAGACAGGAGTGGACCACTAGGGAAGGTCAAAGTTATGAAAATCGGTAAAGGGGAGGAAAAGAGGCTTGAGATTTATGCAGTTGGACATAGTGAGCAAGTAGAGCATGTGGCCACAACAACATGCAAGAATCTTAGCATCTACATTTTTGGTTAACAGCAGGAAGCAATGTGGGTGGTTCAAAAAGCTGTAAAGGAGGCAACATCTTGATTGCTATGAGAAAGGCTTGAACAAATGAGATTCAGCTGAGTGGAAAGGAAAAAATAGGATGGACTTTAAAGGTTGTAGACGAAAAAGTGGCAGGGCTTGGATATAGCCTGGATGTGTAGGGGAAAAGAGACGGAGGAGTCAAAAATGACACCAGGCCAAAGTGACAGGAAGTACAGTGGCCATAGTCACAGTATTACAGAAGAGTAGGACTGGAAGATAACCTCGGTAGGTCACCTAGTCCAATCCCCTGCAGTGAGGCAGGAGTAAGCATTATCTAGAGTGACTATATCCCAACCTTTTAGGCTTGAGGGCCACAGATATCGTTTTCACAACCCTGAAGGGCCACCAGTCTCCGCCAGCAGCCCCTGCCCCACTGCAGCCAGACGGAAGGAGTCCTCGCTGATCTCCTGTCTCCCTGGCTGCAGCAGGGAAACCGCATGTGTCCTGTAGCCCCATGCATGCCACTTGGATCACTAGGCAGTGACTCCCTTCTGCTGCTAGAGGAGATCAGTGCTCCCCTCCCTCTGGCTCCAGCAGGGACCCCAGAACCTAGGGACCCAAGCAGAGTGCTTTGCTCTCTGCTGGAGCCGGGGGAGGGGAGCGCTGATCTCCCCTCCCTCTGGTTTCAGCAGGGACCCCAGCACCTATGGACCCAGGCAGAGGGCTTTGCCATGCTCCCTGTTACAGCCAGGGGGAGGGGAGCACTGATTTCCCAACCCCTTGGCTGCAGCAAGGAGCCAGCACCGGTCTTTTAGCCCTGCAGAAACGTGCTCGGCCTGGGTCCTTAGGCAGCGGCTCCCTTCTTCAGCCAGCAGGAGGGGAGCGGTGGGCTACTCTGAAAGCCCTTGTGGGCGACTTTTGGCCCCCGGTCCACAGCTTGGGAATCATTAGTCTAACCTGTTCTTAAAAGACTACACATGACAGAGATCCCACAGTCTCCCTAGGTAATTTGTTCCAGTGCTTAACTACCTTTACAATTAGGAAGTTTTTTCTAATGGCTACCCTAAATCGCCCTGACTGCAGTTTAAGCCCATAACTTTTTGTCCTGTCCTCAGTGAATAAGGAGAACTATTTATCACCCTCCTCTTTATAATCTTTTAAATACTTGAAGAATGTTATCATGTTCCCCCTCAGTCTTTTTTCTCCAGACTAAACAAACCCAATTATTTCAATCTTTCGTCATAGGTTACGTTCTCCAGACTTTTAAATAATTTTTGTTGCTCTATTTAGAACTCTCTCCAATTTGCCCACGACTATCCCAAAGTGTGGTGCCCAGAACTGGACATAGTTGAGGCCTTATTATTGTTCAGTAGTGAAAGAATTACGTCTTGTATCTGGCAACAGTATTACATACTAGACTCATATTTAGTTTGTGGTCCACTATAACCCCCAGATCCTTTTCTGCAGTACTCCTTCCCAGACAGTCATTTCCCGTTTTTTATTTGTGCAATTGATTATTCCTTCCTAAGTATAGTACTTCACATTTGTCCTTATTGAATTTCATCCTATTTATTACAGGCCATTTCTCCAGTTTGTCAAGATAATTATGAATTCTAATCCTATCCTCCAAAGCACTTGCAACCTCTCCCAGCTTGCTATCGTCCACAAACTTTGTAAGTATCCTCTCTATGCCACTATCCAAATCATTATGAAGATATTGAATAGAACTGGACCTAGGACAGATCCCTGCAGGATCCCACTTGATATGCCCTTCCAGGTTGACTGTGAACCATTGACAACTACTCTCTAAGTTTTCCAACCAGCTGTGCACCCACCATATAGTAGGTTCATCTAGGCTATATTTTTCTAGTTTGTTTATGAGAAGGTCATGTAAGACAGTACCAAAAGCCTGACTATAATCAAGATATATCATATTTCCTGCTTCCCCCCATCCACAAGGCTTGTTACCCTGTCAAAGAAGGATATTAGTTTGGTTTGACATGATTTGTTCTTGCAAATCATCTTTATCATCTTCTAAGTGCTCACAAACTGATTATTTGCTCCACTCTCTTTTTGGGTACCAAAGTTAAACAGACTGGTCTATAACTCCCTAGATTGTCCTTATTCCCCTTTTTATAGATAGGTACTATAAATGGCCTTTTCCAGTCCTTTGGGATCTCACATGTCCTTCAGAAGTTATCAAAGATAATTAATCACTAATGTCTCAGACCTCTTTTGGTTAGTTCTTTAAGTATTGCAGGGTGTACTTTGTCAGGCCTTCCCAATTTGAACACATCTAACTTGTCTAATAATTCTTATCTTGTTCTTTCCCTCTTTTAGCCTCAGATCCTATCTCGCTTACACTGATGTTCACTATGTTAGTTGTCCAATCAGATAGAACCTTTTTGGTGAAAACAAACAAAAAAGGCAATTTACACTTCGGCCACTGATGTGTTTTCTGTTATTGTCTTTTCCATCTTATTGAGTAATGGGCCTACCCTGCCCTTGTTGTTCTCCTTGCTTCTTATGTATTTGTAAAATGTTTTCTTGGTACCCTTTATGTCCCTAGCTAGTTTAATCTTATTTCTCCCTTGGCCTAATATTTATCTGAGTTTGTGAAAATCCTGTCTTCTTGAACTCCATTGTCTTTATTCTGCTGTTTTCCTTCCTACCATTGCTTAGAATCATGAACTCTTATCATTTCATGATCACCTTCACCCAAGCTGCTTTCCACTTTCAAATTCTAGCACTCTCCGGCCTTCTGGCACTCGCTGGTAGCCATTTAGTCTGATCCTGTCACAATATATGTATGTAACCAATAGCTGCACTAAATTAAGAGCTGGTCTGCCTCAACTCTACTCATCTCTTTCTTGAGCTCTCAAGTTTATTTGTTAATGGAGCAGGCTTCACTCCAGAAAGCCTAAACAGAAATCATTTTGATTCTTTTCTTAAAATTGTAGGTGAAAATTATAAATAATAATATGATCCCAAATATATCTCTCTCAATCTGCAAACAATCCTTTCATTGACAATTAAAGCAATGAATAAGATAAGATTTTTTTTACATTACATTAAAAAGTTTTTGTTTTGTTTTTGCATGTTGTCACACTCTCGTCACTAAATTGAGTAAACGTGTAATGCCCTGACTACAGCATCAGGTAAACGAATTATTATTCTGAGATGATACGGCAAACAATGGCAGACGAGGTATAGAGCAATATTTATGCTTGTGCTAAATTCATTGGCACAAGTTCTGTATGATTAAAAGGTCTTCCATTAAAAACACAATCTGATGTCTTGCGGACGTGTCATATTAGATTTCAGAACTGCCAAGTATCTTCATGAATAGTGTGTTAAGTGCATAAGGTTATCACGTTCTTAGCTCAGTAGGGTAAATAGTGGGCTGAAGGCCATTTACAACATCTATATTTAAACTATTCTCAGACAAAGCCAATAATGGAAACTTAAGTTTCCCCTGAAATAATGACTCAGTAGCACTGCTTCTTTTATCTTAACAGACACAAGCATTTGGTTGAATAAATATAATCTTAACAGTTCTATTTCAGTCTGGTAAACTTACATACTCCTCTTTGGTTAAAAAGAAGTTTATAACAGTACCCCCATTTCTACATCAGCTATGCTGATCACTTCACATCTACATATCATCGCTGGAACATTCGCAATTTCACCTGAAAGCCATTTTCAAAAGTTCACTGAGAACTGCTGCATGAATTTCCTGATCCAAAAATGAGTCTGTTCTCTGAGACTACCTGCATGAGTTAGTGCTACTCACTTTGAGAAAAGTTTGCAGAAAATGCCCTTAGGCAACATTCTGAGACCATAGAACATCAGTGCTAATTCTCCTCTGTGATCAGGCTTCTTTGAACTGCTCCAGCAGCACAAAGCAGTTGGAAAGACAAAAAAACATATTTAAGCCTGGCTCTCCCAAATTCATTTGGTACCAATTTAGATGGCTAAATCCACATGCGCAATGGGAGTGAAAAAAAATCTATGGGGAAACAAAGCCACCCAGAATTATTTCAATTTATAAAATGGAGTTCAAAGTTCAATGTGAATATACAAACCTGAGTAATTTGGTTTATTCTGGTCTCAGCGGACATGATTAATTTTAATTTTTAAAACAACTTTCTGCTGAAACATTCTCTTTAATTTCCAACAGGAAATTATCTAACATTTAATGTTTGAGTTTCTAGTTGTGGAATTACAGGGAATTACTTATCTTATTTGTCGAATTCCAAAAAAACATTTGTGATGGGGGGGAGGGAGGGAAGAGGCCCTGGATACACATTCAAATTATATATATATATATTTTTAAATCAGAGTTATCTGAGATAGCAACTATATATAGACTGGCTCAATCTGGAGTTCAAATTAAAGGCTTAAATACATTTACTATTAGCAACCAAGGGAAAAGCATAAACAAACAGAAAGGCTGTGCCTTAAAAGTCAAAAATTGTTTCTCTTGGGATGGAAAGAGGGACTGTGGGAGGGAAATTCTGATTCAACTGCTCTCCAAAGACACAATACCCAGATGCAATAATCCAAAATCTGAGCAAGGACATAACCATTGGGATAGTGGAGGGGACAATTTCTCAACTTCATAACAGTACCTTGAACTGCAGGTTCTTGATTTCAGTGTTTCTCAACCTGTTAGTCACAACCCAAAGCTGGGTCATCAGAACGTGACAAAGAGTCATGGGGATGGCTGCCCCTTCCACTCGCAGCACCGTGTACATGGTCACAGTGCCACTCAGGACGATGGGGGAGCCAAGCCAGGCCAAATTTGAGTGAGTGACATTGTGACCCCATACATGTCACAATATCCCTCCCACAAATTTAGCCTGGGCAGCCCTTTTACTGGGGGGGAAGGGGAGGAGGTCTGGTCCAAATATGAGTTGTGTGATGAACCCAAAGGTCACAGTGCCAGGAGTAGAAAGCTGAGCCCAGCTAACAATATGGGACAGAAGCTAGGAGGGACTAGTTAGTGTCTGTTTACGTTGGATGCAGCAGGTCTGGGACAGAGGGGTGAGGGATTGTGTCCAGGATTTTTGTGGTCCTGGCTGCTCTCCCTAACCTACTGCTTCTTTGCACAGGGTGGGAAAGAGCATGCTCCTCCCTTGGTTTGCAGATAACATGTTCTCTGATAAGTACCTGTCCCCTGATATGCCCCCCACCTTGCAGCTGGGCAACATCCCATCTTCCACACCCCCGTGCTGGCTCCAGGTCCTTACATACTGCTTCCCCAGAGCCATGCCCCTCTGTCATACTACACATCCTGGCCTCCAAATCTTCCCCCATCTTATCCCCAGCCCCTTCTGCCCTTCCCCCAGACAATCCACCTTACACCTCTGCACCCCAACTCCCCCACACTCTATTGGCTGTGTGGGGGAGTGGGGTGTTTTTTGGGATGTTATTGGCTCATTACATTTTCCCTAGCCCCCTTTGCCCCATACCCCTCTTGCAGCCCCCACTGCCTCTCTGCTCCCCAGTCCTACCCCAGCTCTCCCAGGACCCCATTCACTACACCCCTACACATCCAGGCTCCAAATCCTCCTCCCACCCCTTTACTCTCTGCTCACCATTACCTATGGTGCAGGCTGTGTGTTTTGGGGGGCATGTCTTGGCTCACTCCACCTCCCCGAATTGCTGGTGGTGAGGTTCCCTAGGTGCTCACATCTGGCCAGAGCTTAAGAACATAAGAACAGCCATACTGGGTCAGACCAATGGTCCGTCTACTTCAGTATCCTGTGTTCCAATAGTGACCAATGCCAGGTGCTTCAGAGGGAATGAACAAAACAGGTAACCATCAAGTGATCCATCCCGTTGCCCATTCCGAGCTTCTGGCAAAAGAGGCTAGGTGCACTTCAGAACATCGTTTTGCATCCCTGCCCATCCTGGCTAATAACCATTGATGGACCTATCCTCCGATTAATTTATTTTTTTTGTAAACCCTCTAATAGTCTTGGCCTTCACAGCCTTCTCTGGCAAAGAGCACCATAGGCTGACTGTGTTGTGTGAAGAAATACTTCTTTTTGTTCATTTGAAACCTGCTATCTATTAATTTCATTTGATGACCCCTAGTTCTTGTGTTTTGATAAAGAGTAAATAACACTTCCTTATTTACTTTCTCCAAACCAGTCATTTTATAGACCTCTATCATATCAACCCTTAGTCCTCTTCTTTCCAAGCTGAACAGTCCTAGTCTTTTTAATTTCTCCTCACATGGAAGCTGTTCCATACCCCTAATCACTTTTGTTGCCCTTTTCTGTACCTTTTCCGATTCAAATATATCTTTTTTTGAGATTGACAACCAGATCTGCACACAGTATTCAAGATGTGGGCATACCATGGATTTGTAGAGAGGTAATAAGATATTTTCTGTGTTATTATCTATCCCTTTCCTAATGATTCCCAACATTCTGTTAGCTTTTTTGACTGCTGCACTGCACATAGACTCATAGACTCATAGGTCAGAAGGGACCAATATGATCATCTAGTCTGACCTCCTGCACAAGGCAGGCCACAAAACCCTACCCATACACATTTATAACAACCCCGAACCCATGACTGAGTTATTGAAATCCTCAAAAGTGAGATTTGAAGACCTCAAGCTGCAGGGAATCCATCAGCAAGCGACCCATGCCCCACGCTGCAGAGGAAGGCGAAAAACCTCTGGGGCCTCTGCCAATCCACATTGAGTGGATGTTTTCAGATAAATATCCATAGTGACTCCAAGATCTCATTCTTGGGTGGTGGCATCTAATTTAGATTTAAGCTTCTGGAGTCTTACCTCTGAGCCCCCCCCCCCCCAATGGACCCATTCGAAGGGGTGGGGGGGGGAGAGGTTGGATCTGGGGATGTCTCAGACTTATGGCCAGAAGAGACCACCATAGTCATCTAGTCTGACCTCCTGCACATTGCAGGTCACGATATTTCACCCACCCACTCTTGCAACCCATAACCTCTGGCTGAGGTACTGAAGTCCTCAAATCTTGATTTAAAGACTTCAAGTTGTACAGAATCCACCATTTACTCTAGTTCAAACTAGCAAGTGACCTGTGCCCCATGTAGCAGACGAAGGAGAAAAATTTCCAGGTCCCTGGCAAGCTGACCTGGGGGAAATTCCTTCCTGACCCCAAATGTGGTGATCAGTTAGACCCTGAGCACTTGGGAAAGAATTCTCTGTAGTAACTCAGAAACTTCCCTATCTACTATTCCATCTCTGGCTGTTGGTGATATTTGCTATAGCAGATGTGGAAAGGCCATATGCCATTGTAGGCAACCTCATCATACCATCCCCTCCATAAATTTAACAAGTTCAGTCTTAAAATCAGTTAGATTTTGCCTCCATTATTCCATTGGAAGGCTATTCCAGAACTTCACTCCTCCGATGGTTAGAATTCTTCATCTAATTTCAAGCCTAAACTTATTGATGGACAGTTTATATCCATTTGTTCTTGTTCCAACACTGGTCCTTAATTTTACAACTCCTCTCCCTCCCTGGTGTTTATCCCTCTGATGCATTTATAGAGAGCAGTTGTATCTTCCCTCAGCTCCCTTTTTGTTTCGCTAAAGAAGCCAAGCTTCTTAAATATCCTCTCATAATTCAGGTTCTCCATTCCTCTGATTATCCTAGTTGCCCTTCTCTGCACCTGTTCCAGTCTGAACTCATCTTTCTGAAACATGGCAGACCAGAACTGCACACAGTATTCCAAATAAGGTCTCACCAGTGCCTTGTACAAGGGTAACAACACTTCCCTTTCTCTATCAGAAATACCTCACCTAATGCATCCTAGGATTGCAGTAGCCTTTTTCATGACTGGGGAGGGGAGGCTCTCTCTGTATGGTGACAGTTCACCAAGGTTTACAAATGAGTCCTGAGCCCAAAAATGTTGAGAACCCCTGATTTATATCAATATCAACATCCCAGAAGTGATGAGGGAGCCAGGGTATCAATTGGAGCACCAAAGCAAAACTCCCTGCAGCTATCTGCAACTGGTAAACAAGCAGCTGAATAATGTACCGGTCATAACTTTTGAGTGGACTTTAAGAAGTCATGCCATGTAGAGAACATAACAGTAACCCAGCCTGTATCTAGATTGTATTTTTCTGACTGTTCATTTTTCAAGAACCTGTTTTCATAGCTTTAGAATACTTCAAATGAGATAGGCTGCTCATACTAAAAGATGCCACCATGACATCAGCCAAGGTATTCAATACCTACTTCTATTTTATATTCACCTCAACAGACTATGAGCGTTGATTAACACATTTGCTAGCGTGCTCACCCCTAAATGTACAATATGTTAAGCCATTTCAGAAATAGTAGTGGTCTCTGCTGGATTACTCAAAAGGATCCTGAAACATCATTTTGGTTAAATGATATGGCAGTGTCACTTAATCTCTACCCAATTGCAAGGATTAACTGAAACATGCACATGGCCTAGACTTTAGTGACCCTCATTTAAATACTGGAAGCACCCAAAATCCTGATACAACTTCTTAACTAAAAAAGGGAAAAGGGAAGATTTTTCCAACTATTTCCTTTTCATGGTTACTGCAAGCTGGATCTTCAAGTTAGGTTGAGACATTTCTGTGTGAGAGAAAGGCGGAGAAAGATTCTTTCTGCAAATTTACAGCAATGAATATGATGTCTATTGACAAAGAGAATACAGTAGTTCTCATTTGTGATGAGAGGACAATATATAAATACCATATGTAAGTATTTTCTTCGATGGTTTATTTTGCGATTTGGGTATCTGCCATTTGCTGCTACAAGTTAAGTGTAGTGTATATATGTTCACTATGATATTAATCCCTACCATGCTAGTCTCGAAAGAAAATGGAAGATTTCTATCCATATTGACAGGAAGCACAAATATTTAATGTATTTATGTGGTTAAATTTCAAACACAAATGTAACAGCATGAATCTGACTTTACAGTAATATTAATACTTAAAGTGGTTAAATACCACATAGCTGTTTGAACGTAAGCTTGCTTTGTGCCAAAAATTATCACTTTCATTAGCAGAAATATTTTTAAGCAGCCAACAATTTTGAGAGCTTTTACTGTTAAATTATAACATGAAATTGCTATGGGGCACAACTTAATTCAAAGTAAATTTTACCCATATACAGAGGGCAGAATTTGGCCTTTTTAAAAAATAATTTTAAAAAAATATATGGCTACTAAATGCATTACAGAAGAGTCATGAAAATTTAACAGCCAAGACACATCAACTCATTCACCTTCCATCATACCAATTAATAATAATTATATCACTTACCTGCCCACCAAAAAAAGTTTTCTCACAGGACAAAATAGAATTTTACTCCTGGGAGAAATTCTGTGCCAAAAATTAAAAATTCTGCACACAATATTTTAAAATTCAGCATATTTTATTCATCAAAACAACACTATATAATCATGACAGTTTCTATTATTTTGGGAATTATTTTCAAAATACCTGTCAGTAAGTCTGTCCACAACAATATAGACACAAAAACATTTCCCGCAGGAAGAGAGAGCTAAAAAAACCCTACGACAACCCCTCCCTTTCTCTGTCCCCTCCCCACCAGAGCCCAGGCAGAGGGCCAGACACCTACACCCCCCCTTCACCTCAGTGCCCAACTGCAGGGTGCCCCTCCCAGCACAGACATGCATCCTACCCAACCAGAGCCCAGCTGCAAGCCCCCCACCCCAGATAATCACATACCCTACCCATCCAGAGCCCAGCTGCGGGGACCCTCCTGCAGCCCAGACACCTGCATGCACCCTCTCCGCCACAGAACCCAGGGATCCAGTGGAAGAAACAGCCTGATTCTGGGTCGTGGGCTTGTATACAGTTTCCTGCACGCCGCCTCCTTCCTTTAGGAAGGGAGGGGAACTGCAGCAGCTAGGAACCCTCCAGCTCCATCTCCCACAGCATCTTCTATTTGCAAGGTGGGGAGCTGGACTCTGCCAGGTCCAGTGGCCCTTAGTGGCAGCTAGCAGTTTTGCAGCCCATTTCTTTGGGGAAAAAGGAAATTCTGCGCAAATTCTGCATTGTACAGTGGTGCAGAATTCCCCCAGAAGTAAGTTTTGCAATGCTAAACTAAATTACATTTCACACACTAGCTAAAGACCTACATAAAAATTCTGTCAGATATTTCATTGTCATAACTTAAATCCACTTCCTACTTCTATAAATCTAAACACACATGTTTATTTACACCTTAACAAAATATTTCCATATTAAGCCCAACTGAGGCCAGAATGTGTTTAAGTGCTGTCCTGAGTGCAGATTCTGGAATTAGGGCCTTAAATAAACACATCAGAACTTTGACTGACAGTGTACTAATCAAGTATAAACCTCTTTTTGATAGACTCTTTAAAAAGGCCACTTTAATATTTAAAGATAATTATGCCACATTCAATCATTGAATATTGAAGAATATTAAAACCAAATAGTGATGGCTTCAGTGTTAAAACACATGCCATTATTAGAACTCATCACTGAGAGAGAGAGAGAGAGAGATTCAAATATAGAATCATAGGGCTGGAAGGGACGTGAGGAGGTCATCTAGTGCAGCCCCTTGCACTGATCATCCCTGACACGTGTTTGTCTAACCAGTTCTTAAAATCTCCAAAAACAGAGATTCTACAACCTCCCTTGGAAATCCATTCTAGTACTTAACTATCCTTATAGTTAGAAAGGTTTTAGAAA
This sequence comes from Mesoclemmys tuberculata, assembly GCA_007922155.1. NCBI lineage: Eukaryota > Metazoa > Chordata > Testudines > Chelidae > Mesoclemmys > Mesoclemmys tuberculata. The sequence goes on from ML675604.1 coordinate 89,131,213, forward strand.
CACAGAATCATAGAATATTAGAGTTGGAAGGGACCTCAGGAGGTCATCTAGTCCAACCCCCTGCTCAAAGCAGGACTATCATCAGCTAAATCATCCCAGCGATCTTCCTAAAGTCTAAACTAAATCTCCCTCACTACAGATTAAGCTGATTACTTCTTGTCCTACCTTCTGTGGACATGGAGAGCAGTTGATCACCATTCTTTTTCAAAATAGCCTCACTTTCTTGACCCATACTCAAATTGTGATCCACTATAATCTACAGATCCTTTTCAGCAGTATTAGTCCCTAGCCAGTTATTCTCCTTTTTGTAGTTGTAGATTTTTCCTTCCTAAGTATAGTTACTTGTACTTGCCTTTTGCATTTGTCTTTAATGAATTTCATCTTGTTGATTTCAGACCAAATCTCCAATTAGTCAAAATCATTTTGAATTTTAATCCTGTCTGCCATAGCACTTACAACCCCATCAAGTTTGGAGTTCTCCACACATTTTATGAGTACAATTTCCACTCCATTATCCCAGTCATTAATGAAAATATTGAATATTACTGGGCACAGGACAGCCCCATTTCTCTAGTTTGCTTTTGAGAATGTCATGTGAGACTGTCAAGAACCTTACTAAAATCAAGATATATCATGTCTCCTGCTTTTGCCCTATCGACTAGGCCAGTAACCCTGTCAAGAAAGAAAATTAGATTGGTTTGGCATGATCTGTTCTTGACAAAGCCATGTTGGCTACTATTTATAACCGTATTATCTTCCAGGTGCTTACAAATTGATTGTTTACTAATTTGGTCCAGTATCCTTCCAGGAATCGAACTTAGGCTAACTGGCCTGTAGTTCCCTGTGTCCTCTCTGATCTCTTTAAAGGTAGGTAGTATGTTTGTTCTTTTCAAATCCTCTGGGACCTCACCCATCCTCCATGAGTTCTCAAAGATAATAGCTAGTAGTTCTGAGATTGCTTCAGCTAGTTCCTTAAGTAGCCTATGGTGAATTCCATCATGCCAGCGATACCAGCACAGCTACATTGCTGTAGTTATGGCAGCAAAATCCTGTAGAGTAGATGTCTACATCAATGATAGGGATCTTTGCCATCGGTGTCCAAACACCATCTTCCCAAATGATGGTAGCTACGTCAACAGTAGCATTCTTATGCTGACATAACTGCATCTACACTGGGGACTGGCACCTCAGTCAGCGTTGTAGATTTTTCACATTCCTGACTGGACACAGCTATGTTGACCTAACTTTTAAATATAGACTAGGCTTAATTTATCTAAATATTCTTTAACCTGTTCTTCCCCTGCTCTGGGCTGTGTTCCTTTCCTCATGTTGTTAACATTAATTGTGTTAAGTATCTGGACACAATTAACCATTTTAGTGAAGACTGAAGCAAAATAAGCATTAAACACCTCACACTTCTTGATCTCACCCATCATTAGCTCTCCTTCCCCGGTAAGTAGAAGACCTACAATTTCCTTTGTCTTTCTCTTGCTCCCAATGTATTTACTGAACCTCTGCTTAATGCCTTTTATTTCCCTTGCTAGGTGTAACACATTTTGTCCCTCAGCCTTTGTGATTTTGTCCCTACATGCTTGTGCTATTCTTTTGTATTCATCCTTAGCAATTTGTCCATGTTTCCACTTTTTGTAGGATTCCTTTTTCATATAATTTAAAGCATAGCTGTATCAACAGATATCTCAAGCGTTACCAAGTGGGTTATAACGCACCATGCCAACAAGGGAGAACACACATCATCTTAATGTACAGTAACTAATGCAAACGAAAGCACAGTGATTCCAACCACTGAACCATGGACCGTAGAGGGAGTCATGAGAAAAGTCACTTGGCAGTAACAGTTGTTCTTCAAATAGAAAGGATCAAGAGATTTTTTTCTGTAGCACACAAAGTTATTCAGTTTTAAAATGTCACTTACATGAAAAATGATACATCATCCTGATAACTGATTAATTAAGATTTTGTAAGAATGTTTCTTGACTTTCAAAAGACCAAACTAATTTGATATATAATTAAAAAAATCAGTCTGACACGCATTACTACAGTAGGCAAGATGCTGTTTTAAACTATAGGGAACAGTGAAATTGGCTGTTTCAGGAAAGAAATTCAGCTGCTGTAATGGCAGCTATAAGGTTTAATGGAGAAGAAAATGTTCACATACTGAATTTTTCCTACATAATATAGACTTTAGATTAGTTGGTCAAAGTTTACAGCAACTTTAACTAGAAGTCTTAATTATCAATAATCAGTGAAAATACATAAAGAAAACATGCACATGGTTGCTTGTCTTGTAATTTGCAGATATTTGTTATTTCTAATTCTTCTGATCTAATTATTTCCAGTTACAAAGATCAATTATTTTAAAATAATAATAAAATAAAGAGAAAAAAAGTGTAATCTTACTGGAGTCTCAGCTTTCACTTGGGCCTGAAGCTTGTTTCTCATTTCTTTTTCATTAAATTTGGCACTTCGTTTTACATAGATTCCTCCATGCTAGCATATAAAAATTTAAAAATGAAAAGCATTTAGTATTTACCACAAACTACATTTGATGAAAGAACAAATGTTTGAATTTGGATACAAACAATTTTAGATACTATAGTGAAAGGTCATTAGAAGCATCTATTGAGAACATTAGCAGTCTGTGTAGTAGAGAACATTCTCTCAGGATGAAAGACACACTATTCTACATTTGCATGAGCAATATATACTCTTTAACAAAGTTACTATCAGGAGAAGTGTTATACATGCAGATTAGAATGTCTACACAAAGAATTAGAAAGCACCTGAACTGTCTTGTTTAATAATTTTAGATACTGACTCAAAAGACAACACTGGAACTGACACGAGGGTCTATTTCAGCAAACACGCAGACACAAGTAACTTTACTCATGCAAGTAGTACGAGTGAAGTTATTCATGTGCATAAGTATTTGTAAGTCAGACTTTTCAAATCTAGATGTCTTACTGTAAACAGCAACAGAAGACAAATACTGAAGACGTATGTTATAGGTAGTGTATCATAGCTACTGTGGCAGAGTGCCTTCTCTGCCTCAGTGGGTCCAATGCTTCCCTCTAACAGTGGGCTGGGATATACCTTCATCCCTCAGAATTCCCTCCCTCCCCCCAGAAATGGGGGAGTGTAACCTGTTTTCCAAAATGGCCATTCCCCTCTGGTCTCCAGTCCCATCTCTGAGCTGGCTAGGCCCTTGCCTCTTTGTTGGGGCTTTGGTTGCTTCAGTGAACAGCCAGTGGGGGTGGGGCAGTCCCACCCTCTACTCCAGGCCCCAACAAGTAGCAGCCTCATATGGCTGGTTTCAAGAATGCTACTAGCTTCCCTGGGCTATCTGCCCATGGACCCTCAGCTTACTGTCCACTCCCTGCTTTAGCAGGGCCTCTCCCAACCCCCTTGTGTGGGGAGTGTCTTAGTCTCTGATAGCCCCTCCAGGAATGGCTGCACCGAGTCAAACACACAGCTCATTCACCCCTCTGGCAGCGTTTTTTCCCTCGGGCCTTCATGCCTAGAAAAGCCCTCAGCCCTGCTTAGGCAGGGTTTCTCCCCTGGCCTCTCTACCTGTGGGATTCTCTCCTTCTGTACCCTCCTGGTCCTTGCCTGCATCTGCACCACTCAGCTCCCCAATAACTCACCTCACTCCCACAACTCCTATCACCCCCCTTATCTGGATAGCAGAGAAGCTTTTAGCAGGCTCTAGGCAGGTACTTGATTGGCCCCAGATGCCCTAATTAACCAGGCGTAACCCCTGTTCAGCTACCAAGGGAAGAGGGATCTGCTGATCCGGAGACTGATATACCTGCCTCCCACCACTCTCCTGTATGGCCCCACAGTCACAAGACCTTCTTGTTAACCTCCTCCTAGTCCTGGCCAAAGTGACCATCTACAAGACCGGGGAGAGGAGGTTGGCTGGGGTTGTGCTCTATGACTGTGGGGGCTATTTTCCTTTCTCCATCCATTCATGCATCCGGGCAGAGTTCCTCTCGTCAGCGTCTGCTGGCTCCCTTGACACCTTCCGGGAGCAGTGGGCTCTGTCCAGGGTTCTCTGCTCAGTGTCCCATTCTGGTTCTTTTAGTTTGACCCTGTGACCCCCATGCCTGTTCCTGTTTTTTCATTAGTTGTCTCATGTAATTAGTTGAGTCCTGGGTCCAGTAACTCCTCCCCTTAGCTTGGAGGAGGGGCCTTTAGCTGTGGGTGGGCTCGTACCCACCCACTTACCTGGAACCCAAATAGGACCACTCTCTGTATGGCCCCACAAAGTCGTGGGACCTCCTCATCAACCTCCTTCTAGCGCTAGCCAAAGTAGCCATCTACAACACCAGGGAGAGGAGGTTGGCTAAGGGGATGCCCTGTGAATGTGGGATCCATTCCTCTATCCATTCACATATCTGGCAGAGTTCCTCTGGGCAGCATCCACTGGCTCCCTAGAGACCTTCAAGGAGTTCTCTGCTCGGTGTCCCCTTCCAGCTCCCTCCGTTTGACCCTTTGACCCCAACACCTGTTCCTGTTTTTTCATTTGTTGTCCCCCACAATTAGTTGAGTCCCAGGCCCAGTGATGCCTTCCCTTAGGCTGGGGAAGGGGCCTTTGGCAGTGGGTGGGTGGAACTCAAACAGTACTACTCTCCTGTAGTATGTATGGCCTGACCCTGTCACAATACATACATGTACGTATGTATGTGAGTATGTGGTTATTATACACTTTAAAGGAAATCTGGTAAATTGCAAAGAAAAAGTTAGCTACTGTGATGATATTCAGATAAATTAAAATAACTACTTGTTTTAGAAGGCAGAAGATTCTTCACAATAATTGCATTTTCACTGGGAAACCTTATGAAAAAGCTAATCCATTTCCTGGAAAAGATTAGTTTTATAACATGTTCCAGACATATTACTGTTAAAACTTTAAAACTGAGAGACTGATTGCACCATTAGGTTTGAAAAGAGAGAAACACAATAACTAAAGTAAAAGGTATGAGAGGATGTAAATAACATTTTCATATTAAAAATTAATTTCTCATTGTTATAAATAACAATATTTTGCATGTAAACTAAAATCTGTTATCTGACCAAATCACTTTTTCATCATCGCTGCACATTTACTGGCTTTTCCTAAGTATTGCATCAGACTACTTACACTGATTTTTTTTCCCAATAAAAATCTTTGCAAGATTTAAACACAAAGAAAGAACATTTTCCTATCAGCTCAAATAGATGTTTTATTAAATATGTGAGAACTAAATAAAGGTCCCAAGAGGATGCCTGATTTTTAATAAGATGGTAAATGTCTCATGAGCAAACACCAATTTATTATCAATGAGAGAATGGAAGACTGATATGGCTAATAAATGGATCTTAAATCGAAGAGATTGATAGGCATGTTATTTTGAGCTGGAGCAAGTACTCAGGTATATACAGAGTGAGGCAATGAGATGAGACATTATCATCATCCTTTGCCCACATTATGAACTTTTTCCATTTAAAAATGTAATGTTTTCTAGTAGATTCTTTTCTAGAGTTCACTAATAAATCCTGGAAAGAAGTGGAACAAGATGGGCAATAATTTCAGATTGGTTAAAAACCTAAGTGACGTGGACTGAGTTTGGGTTTGGATGGCAGACTCAACCAGCCTGTTGAGTAAGCAAATCCAGAATGACAGGCAGCATCTTGTACATCCCTTCTGAGATGTGTAGTAAATCTGTGAACAGTTGCTGCGTGGGCCAAGTAGGCACTATTAAAATGATCTTGTTTATGTTCCCCCTAACACTGTTATTAGATAGAATAGGAGGAAAGGAAACTTTGGCTCCGTGATATGAGGAACACATCTGCCACTGAATGTCTGTCTGTGATCTCAAACAAAGCTTCAAACATTTTTCATTTTCTTTGGTTGTCAAGAAGTCTATCTGTGGATATCCCTAACGTGAGAAGATTTCCTGCATCACTGAAGTTTTCAATGGCCACTCATGGGTGTCTATCATGATTCTGCTTAGTTGGTCTTCCAGATTGCTGTTTTTCCATTAGATGCATAACCACAAAGTATCTGTTCTGGAGAGCATACCATCCGCATTGCCTCACTGCAAAATTAAGAATGGGCTCCTGTCTGCTTGTTTTTATAAAACATTAGAGGTGTTTTCCGTAACCACCTGGACAACTTTGTGCCAGCTGTGAGGTTAGAATGCTTTTAAATGTCTAACAAATTGCTCTAAGCTATAGAAGTAGGGTTGCCACCCATCCAGTTTTCATCCAGACAGTCTGGTTTTTGGCTTCTATGTACAGATGTCAACTTAGGGTTGCCAGGTGCCCAGTTCGACTGGAAAGTCTAGTTGAAAAGGAGACCTGGCAGTGTCTGGTCAGTACAAAAGTCTGGTTACTGCAGGGTAGGGGGAGGCACTGGGACATTAATCCATGCCAATCCCTGCTCAACCAGAGCCACCTCCGACCTACAGGCAGCAGCAGCTCCCAGCCTAGCCCCAGAGCAGACAGAGCCCAGCTGGGGGTGGGGGGTGGAGACGATCCAGCAAGTGACAGTGGGGGGTGAGGGAAAGGAACGCATGATGGGGGCAGGGCCTGGGGGGAAGAGGCAGAGAAGGGACAGGGCTTGGAGGGAAGAGACGGAGAATGGGTGGGTTCTGGGGAGGCGAAGAGGCAGGGCAAGGAGCAGAGCCTTAGAGGGGTCTGGTTACCAGCAATTAGAAAGGTGACAACCCTATCTAGAAGATTTTAATGTAAACTTATCTTTGGGGTGGCAGGGATTCCATGTCCCTGGATTGTGAACCTACAGAAGTGGGCACACCACCTTATGTTGTATGCATATTAAATATCAGTTATAGATGGAAGAAGACTGAACCATACCCCTTTGAGGACTGCTATTCTAGAGATATTAGCTCTTCTTTTGGAATGGAAAGCTTCTGATTGAAGATGTTTGTACTTCGTCTATAATTGGCTGACAGTTCTAGTTTTGAGACATACATATGTTGTTGAAGTGAAGAGTCCCATCAACTTTAGATAGAACATTAGCTTTTGAGAGTGCATTAGGTGCAGAGTTTCTACTGCTGATTTTATGGTCAGGAACCTTTCTTGAAGAAAAAGCACTCTGCTTGTCTCAGAGTCTGAGAGGGAGAAGATTTGCTGAGTGGTTTGTTAGAGTGACTTCTCTGGGTTTTTCATGAAACCGTACTTCCGAAGAGAGTATATATGCAGAGGAGAGTATTACAAAGATGTTCCTTTAATAACACTTTTATTCACCAATCCTCTAAATCACAGGTGTCAAACTCTTGGCAAGCGGGCCAAATCTGGCCCGCGGGCTTGTGTTATCTGGCCCGCGGTCCGAATCCGGCCCGCCGGCTTGTGCCAGCAGTGTTTTCTGAGCGGAGCTCAGGAAAGTTGTCGGAGATCTTGCGTGAGCTCTTAAAAATGAAATGGACGTCTTAAATGGTCATCTTAAAAAGGAAATGGCCGCCGAATGTGACCCTGCAGGGAGATTTCACGGCGGAGAGTGGAGTCTGCGAGTCCCTGTGAGAGCCTGTTCTCATTCCTACTCTCCTACTGTGCCGCCGAATTTCACCCTGCGGGGAGATTTTTCGGCGGAGAGTAGACCATGAAATGTAGAGTAGACTAGTGTGTGTTATGCGTGGCCCCCCTGAACTCAATTTAATGTAAATGTGGCCCGCCATACGAATTGAGTTTGACACCCCTGCTCTAAATAAAGGTACATGAGACTTCTCTTTCTTCTTAGGTGAGCTGCCACTGCCGATAGACATTTTGAGAATATTCTAGGAGCAGCATAAAGTCCAAATGGAAGGACCCTGTACTGGAAGTAGCCCTCTCCCATTGTGAAACTAAAGTGAAAATATGTAAATGCCATGTCCTTTAAATCAAGAGGGGCAAACCAATCTTTCAAAGGGAGGGTATGATAGAGGCTAGGGTAGCATACAGAAATAAGATGTCTTGATGAAAGTATGGAGTTTCTTGAGCTCTAGAATAAGGCAAAGCCCTCCACCTTGGTTATTGTTCTTGTTTGCAAATCAGAAAGTACTTTGAATAAAACTCCATGACCCTGCATTCCCTTGTTACCTCTTCTTTATCCTCTATTCTGAGGAAATCTAGAACCTCTGATCTCAACAGGTTCTTGTGAGAGAGAAGGGATTTTTTAAAATTGTGTTTAATATCTTATGTGGACACTCTCTCAAATCCACTTGTCCATGATTATAAAAGACCAAGCAGTAGGGGCAAAAAGCCTAGCTGACTTCAAGACTGAGTTTGAAAAGTTTATGGAGGGGATGGTATGATGGGACAGCCTAATTTTTCTTTAAACTGATTTTTGACTACTAGCTGTAAATATGCCCAATGACCTGTGATGGGATGTTAGGAGGGATAGTTTCTGAGTTACTACAAAGAATTCTTTTCCAGGTGTCTGGCTGGTGAATCTTGCCCACATGCTCAGGGTTTAGCTGATCGCCATAGTTGGGGTTGGGAAGGAATCTTCCCCCAGGGCAGATTGGGGGGTTTTCGCCTTCATCTATAGCATGGGACACAGGTCACTTGCTGGTGGATTCTCTGTACCTTGAAGTCTTTAAACCATGATTTGAGGACTTCAGCAACTCAATCATAGGTTAGGGGTCTATTGTAAGAGTGGGTAGGTGAGGTTCTGTCGCCTGTGTTGTGTAGGAAGTCAGACTAGATGATCATAATGGCCCCTTCTGATCTTAACGCCTATGAGTCTATGAAAAAAAAATGATACAGCCAGTCTCCAATTGAAGGGGAGTGAACCTGGACTAAAACTGGATCAGAGCTCTTGGGTTTAGGTCACAAGGTTGACGTACTGTCTAATACTATAGCTGTCAAAGATGCCTAATTGCCTCAGTTTGAAGCTCTTTTAGTTTGAGAAAACTGCCAAGGAGGCTACTGCTGGTGATATTATTGCCTCCTATGAGTAAGGTGAAAAGACGAAGGATGTGTTGGTTTTGGTAACTAAAAACTAGTTCTTGTGTTTTTTTTCTTTGCTGCTGATTGCCAGTTCGTTGGGCATCTGTGTACCTATTCTCCATCTTTTACAGACACTCATCAGTACTGGTATTGAACAGTCCTCCTTCTTCAACAGGAAGTTCCTCCACTTTAGCTTTGTAGAAGCAACAGCTCTAGCTGCTGCATCTGAAGTCAATATATGCTATTGAGGCATATCATGCTATTCGGAGACCTTCTGTGATGATAGCACGTACAAGTTTCCTCTGTTCATTCAAGAGCAAGTCATTAAACACTGACATTTTCTTCCAAAGATAGTATTGTTGCAGCCTGTTGTTCCCAATAAATCCATTTCCTTTCCATCTTTATCTGAGGAAATAGAGTGTACTAATTCACCCTTAGGTCTCTGAACAGCAGCTTCTAGAGTAAGGAGTCTGAAAGACCCTCTTGGGGTAAATGATGTAATCTGTCCATCTTTTTGGACATTGGCTGAACTGAGCCTGGACTTGCCCAAATTAGCTTTGTGGGTTGCAAAAGTACACCTAGTATTAGCAGTGATATTCTGTTTGAAAAGTGAGAGCCATGCTTGGCATATCGCTCTCCAAAAACAGCAGCAAAAAGGAGCATAAAGTCAATAGTTCATTAACTCCTCACTACATGTTCTGTCACTCCACCTCAGCCCATGGTTATGATCTGTGATTCCCTTCTAATAGCCAGTTGTAGCTGGCTACTTGACCAGTCAAGCAGTGACAGCGAGTAGGGGACCAGAAGGCAGCACAGTAAAAGAGTCTCTCAGTGTTGCTGTCCAGGGACCCACCAGATTGGGGACACAGATACGGTCAATCCTGCCAAAACTCTATTGCTTTTGCCAGCCCATCTTCTGTCCATATCACTGGTCCTGGATCAGATGAAGGTGGGAGAGAAAGAACACACAAACTGTACAGCACTTGCAGACCATGTTTTTGTGCAGCAGGGTCACACGGAGCCATAACTGTTAAGATCCATTAGTGGTTCTGCAGAGCCACAAGTCTTCTTGCCCAAGCAGCACTACTTAGCAAAGGGAAGAATAGAGCTGCTTTCAGCAGAACTGACTCACCACAATATGGAATAAAATCCAGCAATAGTAAGAGGTAATGATTTGTGGGTCGTATTGCATGAAGTAAAAGCTGGATCCAGCCTTAGATACCATTACCCCTGACTTACACAAGTCTTGTCATTACTGATCTTAAAAATGTTAAATATTTGTATGAATTTTAGGAAAGGCAGAGCCACAGTTCTCCCCTTGATTAGCGTTATCATATTCAGTAATAATGGATAGCTTTGTAATTCACTGAATAAACATGGGTGCAAAAATACTTAAAGAAAGAATAGGCACCGAATCTGCAAAACGCAAGAGTAACTAGGGGAGTTCACTGTATTACATCCCTTTTACGTCACACATTAAATATTGATCACAAGAATGCACAGCTAAAAACAAAGCAGCAATGAGAGAAAGAATTTAAGATGTTCCATATTGGTAAAATATTTGTTTTTACTGAATTTTGGTCAAACACACAGGGTACACAAGTGGAAGCTATTAAATGGAGCTTTAGTGGTCAATACAACACAACCCTGTGACAAACACACACTTCATCAAGTTAGTCAGTCAAGCCCAGACATATTCTAAATAACATTTTTCTCCTTAATTATTCTGAAAATTGTCTGCTGACCTTTTACCCAGTATGGTTGCATTTTGGTGGAGAAAGTTTCAGCAAAAACTGTTCTGCAGACCCATACAAAAAATATTAAGGCCAACTTTAGATACACAGCTATTACAGTTTTAGCTAATAAAACAATCCTATGTCACAACACATTAATGTAAGGAGCTTCTTTGTTTGTTACCATTAGAAGTACATTTCCAAAAAGGAATTTGTTAGCTATGCAGTCATCTATAGATCCAGTTCCCTAGTGTGTATTGTATTTATACTGTATTTGCTCGTGAGTAATATCAAAATATATGTATAAATCTCAAAAGAAATTTCTGAAAGTCTGTAAGTATACTTTCTATTTTTCCCCCTCTGTACTTTAAAACCTGTTTCTAGATCAACAATGAATTATGTTTACAAATATGTTTCCTTAGCGCCTGAATTCTGTACAACTACGTATCCAAAATATGTGTATATTCCAAACAGGATGTTTACCTGAGATAAGGAATATAAATTCCATGAGTATTCCGTAAGTACATATCACTGGAAAGTTTTAGTGGAGTGCGAGTGACATCACTGACAGAGCATCAACAGGAAGAAGAGGAAGTGTTTTATGTTTTTGCAGTGTTTGGTGTGATAAAGACAATAAAAATACCTATTAGCTTGCGCTACAGTCCTGGTGTATCCCTTTTCAATAATTTAAACACATTTTCTTAAATACACATAACATCCTTGTCCGTAAATGGTCTTCCATTTGTCCCACTGAATCAGAAATATATCCCTCTGTATTTAATGTTTTTAATAGTGTGAAAAGTATTATGGGGCACACAAAACTGCATAGCCTTAAGTTAATAGCTATGTTCTGTAGACAAGTGTAGCCTACACTTCACACTATTTTCCAGAGAAACATTCTATTAACAGTCAGTATAGTCATCAGGAAGTTGAACACAGGACATTCCAAAGAGCCATAGCAAGATTTTGGAAAATTACAAAAATAACTTTGGATAGTGATAAGATGATTATAGTGGATGCAACAGATAACCTGAACTGTTAGTATTATTATAAAATCAGAATTAGACCACCACAGACATAGTGACTATATGCAAGGGCAACAGTAGTGTTCTTTCCACAGATCATATTCTCCTCTTGCTCTCTGATAATGCATAGCAGAGGAGAAATAAAAGAACATCAGAAACTGAGACTTTGGTTTGTAGGGAGTAGGGGAGGGAACAGAAAAGAAAGGTTCATGGCCTTCACAGCACATTCTCCCCTATCCTCAGGACCCAACAGAAGCCCCTTCACTGGTGCACCACAGTGTTTGGGCTCATTGCGTTTATTTAGAGTGACTGAAGCAAGAAAAGCAGACACTCCCTATGGCATGCTTTCCTCCATTTCCACACAGTGTTTGAAAATAGATGTTTGCTCCAAGCAGCACTGAATTTGGCTAAACCACCTCTACAATTACTACTGTAAAGCTACGGCAATGCCAGCCACTGTTAGTAGTTACTAAAGGAGCCATGCTATCATGCAGGAAGGGTTGGCCTAGATAATTGTGCAGAGGCTCTAGGTCGTTATTGGTGTCATCAGATCTGCACAGACACTTTCAGTTTAGGAGGACCCTGACCATTCTGTAATTCCATTGACTTCATGAAACTACCCACAATTTACAAAGGGTGAAAGGAGATTCAGTCTCTTACACACTGGCAAGCATGCATACATAAGTATTTGAAAGGTAGAATAAGTGTCAAGGAATCCAAGTTAGACACCACGTTTACATTTTGCCCCATGATTTTAATTCTGATAATACTCTAAAAGACAATATTTTCTTCATTAGAAAGATTAGTTCAGAAATAGTTAAAAATGGAATGGATTCTCTGATAAACAGCTGTCTTTTCCATCAGTGTTAGATAATTGTTCTAATTTACACCCATCTGAATGAGAACAAGCAATTTTCTTGTTAAAGTAAAGGCTCACCAAGAAATTTTGACTCATTACTATTCCGTTTTAAGAATAAGTGTTAGAAATACACATTAAAGATCATAAATTTTGCGCTACATGTGCAAACAGCAAGAAAAAACAAACAAATGGGAGTTACCTGAGAAAAATACCACCCATACAAGGGAAGCCATTTTAACCCATCTTTCAGAACGTATCGAACATGGCCGAGAGCATTCTGTCTGATTGCCAGCATGTCTGCAACAATCCAGTCAACTGCAAAGACAAAACCCAGAGCTCTTTAGTCAGACTAGGCCGCAAATGTTCATGTTGTACACAGGATAGCGTTAAAACACTTCTGAAACAGTAATTATGTTTCTAATAATAACAGAAACCTCATGAGAGGGAAAAAACATGTAGTAAACACTTAAGATAACTGATCTTTTTCAATAGCAATGCTAAGAAACCTTTTCAGAATCATGTTTATTTGTTACTTCCTTGTCAACTTTTCTCACACTTCAATTATTCCTGTTCATTCATAATTTTAAATATTTCACTCCAAGAGGTTGGTGTTCTTTGGTTATTTTAGTTTCATAGAATCATAGAAATGCAAGACTGCAAGGAACCTTGATAGGTCATCTAGTTCAGTCCTCTGCACTGAGGCAGGACTAAGTATTGTTTAGATCAGCGTTTCGCAACCTTTTTAATATCAGGAACCAGCTTGCTGCCTTTCTAAACTGAGTCAGGGAGATCTCAGGGACAGGTTCTGGTCCTCAGACTGGCCATTGAGAAATACGTCTAGCCCATCCTTGACATTTATTAGTTTTTTAAAATCTCCAATGACAAAGATTCCACAATCTCCCTAGATAATCTGTTCTAGTGCTTAACTACCTTACAGTTAGGCAATTTTTCTTAACATCTCACTTAAATCTCCCTTGCTGCAATTTAAGCCCATTACTTTTTGTCCTGTCCTCAGTGGATAAGTAGAACAATTTATCACCCTCCTCTTTATAATAATGTTTTATGAACTTAAAGACTGTTATCTTGTCCCCCTCAGTCTTTTCTTCTCCAGACTAAACAACCCCATTTTTTTCAATCTTTCCTCATAGGTCATGTTCTCCAAATCTTTAATCATTTTTGTTGCTTTCTTCTGGATTGTCTACAATTTGTCCGCATCTTTCCTGAAGCATGGTACCCACAACAGGACAAAATACTCCAGGTGAGGCCTTATCAGTGCTGAGTTGAGAGTAAGAATTACTTCTCGTGACCTGCTTACAACAATCCTTGTTGACTTATATTTAATCTGTGATCCACTAGAATCCCTAGGTCCTTTTCTGCAGTGCTCTGTCCTAGGCAGTCATTTCCCATTTTGTATTTGTGCAACTGATTATTCCTTCCGCAGTGTTGTACTTTGCATTTGCCCTTACTGAATTCCATCCTATAAATTTTAGACCATTTCTCCAGTTTGTCAAGATCATTTTGAATTCTGAATGTTTATTCAGCATTAGAAAGTTCTGTTAAGAGACAACTTTTTAATAAAAGTTATTTTTATTACAGCATTTAACTCTCTTAAAAGATGCTCCAAATTCACATATCTCTATATTAGATCCAGAAAACTCTGCAAGAGACAGCACTTCATTAACATCTTTAACAAGAAAAAAACAATTTAGTTTCAGATCCAAAAACTTGGTGATACTTGAAATTTTGCCATAAATTACCTGTAAAGATTAAGGGACTGATCTTGCACAAGCATCACTTTATGCATGCAGTGACTTAAATGTATGTGTATTCTATAACACGTGAGTTCATGTAGTTACCCAAAACTACATAGAAGTAATAGTGGTAGGTATCTAGCCTTTATGAAAATAATTGTAGTGGAGGTTTTAAGAAGGGATCACTGGAAGAGGTGCATTCTTAATGGGGCAGAGTTAAGGTTGAGTTACATTATCTGTGGTATACAGTGGTTGTGCTAGTGGTGAGATACATCTTTCCGGGTGGGGGAATAGACAGTATGTACTATTATTTAACTTGTTTCTTTGTTGTTGAAGATTTACATTCGACACGTGTTTGCATCAACCTTACGACACACATTTTCTGTGTGCACACATGCATACACTAACTAGATCTTTCTAGAAACCATGCGTTAGAATCCATTACTCTATTGGCAACGTCTTACATGTCCAAAATGTGGAAAGCAGACATTTTATGACAATCTTCTTATTTTAATATGTTAAACATTGTAGTCAAAATATTTTAAAGAGGACTTCCCTGTTTTCCAGTTTTACTTGATCAACTGCAAGTTCAATTTGTGGCATTCAGCCATGTGACTCTTCAATTTGCTAGCACAAAGAGCCATCAGATGCACCCAACTTAACAGGAAATTTTGTTTTAAGTTACTAGTTTTCTATACCATGTATGAAAAATATACTTTCCCTTTCTCCAAACCTGGAAGATCACCTACTTTGTATGTCCCCATTTAAGCTTGAGAGACCCACTCTACTTCCTTGCCATCTAGCTTTTCCTTCTTTATGACCCCTTCCTCTGAGGACACCATGGATTTCCCCTTTGGACTCCTTCAATTCTGCTCTTTAGATCAGCTGCAAAGACCAATGATGAATAACGAAAAACACTTATCTAAAGCAAGAACAGACTTTTTAAAGAAGTAAAGTGGCCTCACTCCAGTGGAGGGTCCTCAGCTCTGGGACCTGCTGCCTTCACTAGTTTGCCAAAGCCAGATTCCATTGATCTTCAGAACAAAGTGCAAGACTGTCTTCTCCTGGGATTTTGCCTAATGGAGGCACTTAGGAGATGCTATAGAACTGAAATGACGGATGAGACTTTTCCAGATTTGACATTGATCAACCAGTTAGGAATAGTATCAGGACTGTTGATCATCGCCCAAACACTATGCCATAGACAGCTTCATTAATTCATTTATTTTCATTCAATTTAGAATAAATAAAAAGTTCTCATGCACATCCAACCAATCCTTTAAAGTTTCAAAAACAAAATGCAACATTGCTAGCTCACCCCTTTAACAAGCAGCATCACATAAATCAAATACCAACACCTCCATATACACCTACCTCTTGTGAGGAAAGCTAAAACAAAGCCCGTAAGTTTCTAGGTACTAATTATTAGCTGTAGTTTTCAGTGGGATTTCTCACTCCAACAACCATTGTTTGATGAGGTGCACAGACCCAATCAAATGTTTAGCATGGACATAATTGAACCATGATCCTTGAGTTACATGTGGTATCTGTCTTTCCTGTAGAGGAATCCAGACATAAGGAAACTTGGACGAGCAAAGCTGGATCAAGTTACCTTATAATGCACAGCAGATTGGACTAAAAGACTTATTCCTCCAAGGTGCCGAGTGCCTTCACTGAAGTAAATGGAAATTAAGGTACTCAGGGCCTCATCCTTAAGGGTGCTTAATAGAGGAAATAATTTCAGGAGTTTCTCTCGCTGAATTTAGCTGCATCCTAAGAGGAGAGGATAAGGGGATATCTTGGTTTTAGAATTTAAATATTCTAACTTACATTTTTGTGGTCTGTACAGACAGGGCTGAAACTTACAAGATGCCAAGTGCCCTCAAATCTTATTAACTGCACTCTTGCTGAGTAGGATCATATGCAAAGATACTTTGCAGGTCCAGAAACATCAACAGAAATGTAAAGCACAGTTGCTCTTGTGAAGATTGTATTTGTCTGGACTCATATTAGCTAATAATCTGCATTAACAAACGGTGACACCATCCCTTTAAGAAATTGTTTAAGAAGTAAGTGCCTATAACACACACTTTCAAGGTGACTTTTTGTTTAAAACGTCATATTATCTTAATCAGAATCAATGTGTGTGTATGAAAAACAGTACTAAATTCTGGTAGCTCTAATTTTTATCCACATTACTTTTCAGAGCATTTTCCAGATACTTTGTTGCCAAGGTTGCTCTTTAAAGAAAATACAGATTACATAAATACTACAGATATTTAGCTAAAACATATTTAGTATCTCTACTTAAGATAATTATAATGAGACAAAATATTTCTTTTTAAATAGCATACTCAACACTTTAAGATTCTGTTTTCTACCTTCTAGTAAGGAAAAAAAAAAGTGTGCAAACAAATTATACAAACCTGTACACTGATGATTTGATAAGTATACTACATTTTCTTTATTTTTTGGCAAATCCCCATAGATTATTATCTAAAAAAGAAATAAAACATTACTTCATTATTTACATTCATTACTTCAATTAATAAAAAGACAATGAAAAAGCTTACTAATAAACAACATAACTTCTCAGCAAGTTACCACCAATTGAATGAGATCTTTTCAGGACCATCATGTGTACAATCTATTTCCAAAAAGTGAGCAATGTTTCTACACTGCTCCTGAAGTAAGAAAGACTTTTCCTTATTTTAGCCTCAAACCTGCAACTGGATGCATCCAGGCAGATCCTTATGCCCATGTAAATCATAAATTCATAGTGCTTAAGGCAAAAAAAGACCATTAGATCTTCTAAGATTATACAAAATTTCACCCAGTTACCCCTATATTGAACCCAATAACCTGTGTTTGACTAATGCATTATCCAGAAAAGCATCCAGTCTTGAATTGAAAACATCAAGAGATGGAGAATCCCCATTTCCATTGATATTGTGTCCCAATGTCAAAAATTTTTGCTTAACTTCCAGTTTGAATTTGTCTGGTTTCAGCTTCCAGCCACTGGTTCTTGTTATGTCTTTTTCTGCTAAACTAAAGAGCACATTAGTAGTATTTTCTCCCCATGAATGTATTTATGCAATCAAGTCACCCCTTGATCTTTTTGATAAGCTAAACAGATTTAGCTCTTTAAGCCTCTCATTGCAAAGCATTCTCTCTAGCCTTCAAATCACTTTTGTGGCTCTTTTTCTCCACCTTCTCTAATTTTTCAACGTTCTTTTTAAAAATGCAGATACCAGAACGGGGCTCAGTATTCCAGAACATGCCTCACCAATGCCTTATACAAAGGTCAAAATCACCTCCCTACTTCACTCTCTATTCCCATTTATACAGCCAAGAATCACATTAGCCGTTTCTCCCATAACATTGCACAGGGAGCTCATGTTGATTTGTTTGTCCAGGGGGACCTATAGACCTTTTTCAGACTCCCAGCTATTCAAGATACAATCCTTCAATCTGTACGTATGGCCTACTTTTCATGTTCGTAGATGCATACATTTGCATTTGGCTGTATGAAGACATTTTGTTTGAATGGGCCCAGTTTAACAAGTGATCCACATTGCTCTGTATAAATGCCCTGTCATCATTATGATACCACTCTGCAAATCTTTATCTGATATCAACTATGATTATATATTTACTTTCAGATCTTTGATGAAAATGTTAAATAGCATCAGGTCTGGAACTAATCATTATGGAACCCCACTAGAAACAACTCCAGTCAGTGGTGACTCCCTAATGACAGCTTTTTGAGATCTGTCAGTTAGCTGGATCTTAATCTTGTACAGTGCTAACTTTTTAATCAGAATGTTGTATGATACTAAATCAAATGGCTAACAAAAGCCTAAGAATATTACATTTCAGCAGTTTCCTTTATCAACAAAATTTACAATATCAGCAAAGAATAAAATAAGGTTTGTCTGACAAGACCTATTTTCCATAAAACCATGTCAACTGGCATTAATTATACTCCGATCCTCCAATTCTCTATCAACTGAATTGACTGAAGGCAGGCTCCTGTATCAACTTTTCCATTATTATGCCTCAGAATAATGTCAGGTTAACTACTGCCCTATATTTACCTGGGTCAACCTGCTTGCCCTTGTTTTATACAGGTACAATATTCACACTCTTCCAATCTCTAAACATTTCCTGGTATCCCATTAACATCAGTGGGCCAGATATCTCAGTCAGCTCTTTTAGGACTCTTGACTGCAAGTTATCTGGGCCTGTTGATTTAAAAATATTTATCCCTAGCAGATATTGTCCACCAGCCTCCTCTGTTACTAACTAACTGGAAAGTACTTAATCTTCATACAATATGAGAACATCATCCCACTTCTTTCCAAATATAAAACAAAATATTTATTGAACATTTCCACCTTTTCTGCATCACTACTAACATTTAGTGATGGAACTTTCTTCATTGTTAGAATTTATTTTGTTCCTAATGAACTCTATAAAACACACAAACAGACACACACCTCTCCCTTCTGATTGCTGTTATCCCTGCCATTCATAGATTTTTCCTTGCTATCTTTAGCTTTCCTTATCAATTTTCTGCACTTCATAGCTTCTAATTTATATTTATTTATATTGACTTACCTCTTTTTCCCATTAATTTTTTTAATTTATTTTCCCCATATATTATGTATATCTTTTTGTATCTAATTGCTGCTTTTGCTTCAGCATTGAACCAGGGTGGGCTTTCAGTCAAAAATGTCTTCTTTATTGATTGTGGTATCATGCTTTTTGGTTATCTGATAAACTTCTAAAAGAAACTGCCAATTTTCATTCACATTTGTCTGTCTAGATTTTTCTCCCGATCAATTTTACTGATAATTTCCCTCGGTTTTAGGAAAATAGCCTTTTTGAAGCACTAAATATATATTACTGGTTGCGACTGTCCTGTTTGCCCATATTGAATGTAACTAGGTCATGAGCAACCACCAACTTCCATAATAAAACTGTCTCAGAACATTTTTCAGTGAATTAGCTTTAGTTCTTGGCTCTTATGCAATCTCTTCAGGCCCAGTGAATTTTGTCACATTTATTTTTACTTTTCTTATTCAAAATTCCTGTAACCAGGTTTTTTAAACTATGTTACATATAGATTCGGCTCCTCTACTCCTAAAGAGGGATAGAGAAAACAGAAAATGCTAGAGTTTAGTGGATTTACACACACATACACAAATTACTTGATTACATTGTCTGTTGAAAACTACATCAATATATGACAGAGAGACATTCATGTCAAATTCAGCCCTGGTATGAATGGGTATAACTCCCACTGAGTTAACATTAGCCCAATGGTCAGTACTCTAATTTAAAACGGTCTTTGTAATTTGCATTATTGTAGGCAGTCAACAAGGAAAACATCCAGAATATATGACAGCCCCCCAATATCATTACAGAATTTGTATAAGCATTTTCCTATGTAAAGATTTCATAGATTATAAGGCTGTAAGAGATCACTGTGATCATCTAGTTTGATCTCCTGCATAACCACAGGCAATAAGACTTCCCTGAATCAAGGTTTTATCTAGAGAACATCTTTTAGAAAAACATCCAATCTTGATTTTAAAAGTTGATGGAGAAGTCACCACAAACCTTGGTAACCTGTTCCAATGGTTAATTACCCTCAGTCATAAAAATCTGCACCTCATTACTAGTCCAAATGTGTCTAGCATCAACTTCCAGCCACTGGTATACCCTTGTCTGTTACACAGAAAAATCCATTATGAAATTTTTGTTCCCCATGAATTGTGACAAAGTCACCACTTAATCCTCTTCTTAAACTAAATAGATTGAGCTTCTTGAGACTATCACTGTCATGTTTTTAATCCTTTAATCATTCTTGCAGCTCTTTGAACATTTTCCAATTTCTCAACATTTTTCTTGAATTGTAGACAGCAGAACTGGACACACTATTCCAGCAGCAGTCACACCAGTGCAAATACAAAGGGGATATAACCGCCCCACCCCTATTTGCTATTCCTTTATTTATGCATCCCAGGATATTAGCCCTTTTGGACACTGCATTACACTGGAAATTTTAAGAAGTTTTAATGCCAAATGTAGATATTATACACTGTCCAGGAACAAAGCAGCAGGTTAGGACATGATCCTGTAATTCACTAACAGGAATTCCACTGAAATCATAAAGCATCTAGCTTGTGAAACTAAGCTTTATATATTTAGTGTGAAAATGTAAGGTAGTAAAATCTTATTCCATGGCCAATTTAGTGATAGAAAGGCAAGGGATGCATCATTTGATTTGTAAAAATCTACAGAATCATAATTTCAATGGTGTCATCCTCTGTACCCCTGGCTCCCAGCTCCCCTGGTTGGTGGAAATTTTAATAATACAATTCAGTTGGAAATGGAGAAAGTTGGGTATTTCAAAAGCCCTTTCTCTCATGAATGCAAAGGTACCAAATGTGACAAACCTAGAACAATTATGTAGCTATATATTCAAGGAAAAAAATATTAATCACCTTTTTTAATTAAACTTTAACACAGGGATGCTTTGCTTACACAAAACAGACAATGACTTTTGGTAATTCTAGGGAAGTTAGCCTTGACATGTAGGACTGAAAACATTTATTTATCAAAGTTATCACTGGTGTTGTCTTAGTTTAGGCAAGGCACCACTGCTAAACACATTCTCACACTGATCCTCATCCACTCTGCACATCAGTGACTGCTTCAGCTGTTCCGAGCACCTTTAGAGCAAGAAAAAAGTCTTCAGAAGCTGAATCAAATGTTTTTCAATAAAATAATTTGGTCTTTCCAGCCAGCTGTCCAGTAGAGTCACATCCTGAAAGGGTGTGGATACCTGACAGTGTGGTGGCAGGAACACATCACTGCATATCCAGCAACTCTGTTCCCTAGCAGTAGGCACAAAAACAGAGTCTTGCAAAAATCTTTGGTAGTATCTCATAGAGGGAACTAGAATATCTGTTTTATGCAAAAATCCAGAATTTAGTAACACCTCTCTCTGTGGCTTTGATAGCATGGAAGATAATTTTAGTGTCAGCCTCCTCACAGGCCCTACAAAGAAACTAAGCCCTGGTCTACACTTACCTGGAAATTCAGCGGCAATCGATGGGAGTTACACAAGATATGCAGAATATCTTGAGTAACTCCCGTCGACTGCTGCGCTTCTCTTCTGCCCGGCGTCTTCACTGCACTGTGCCGACGGGATTGATCTGATGGTAGCGACTTTGCTGCTGTCAGCATAGACATACCCTCAGTGAACAGTGCGAAGCAGCAGCTTTATTATGCCATGTAATGACAAAATCCTTTTCCTGCAAGGTATGTGGTTAACTCATCATTTCTGTAAGTATGAGACAGTAGCTTCTTCATTGTGACATTGGAGATGTTTGTGGAGTCAATGATTCTGTACTGGACAGGTGCAATACCATGGAGTCCCTTCTTTCTGGTAATATTCTTAATTGATTCCTCTACATATATGCCAAACACAAGGTGGACTTCGTCATAGGTACAGTATTTTCTATGTCGCCTCATAGTAAGTGTTCAGTCAGTCAATCTCAGCAGGTTAATCTTTTCCGGTTAGTCAAGAGCTTGTACCTCAGCCATACCCATCTATGATTGTTATACTCAGGCTTATGCTGGCATAAGGTACTGGCCACACTCTCAGGAGGTACTGGCTTAGGAAGACCATACAAGATGTGCATTAGTTTGCTTTTCCCCAGGCACAGAGGCACTGTTCTGTCACATTCGAACAGCAACCGTGGGGCTCGCAGTTATGATTGGCAAGATGCATAAGCAGGTCATTCACTCTTGCACTTTGTGTAGTGCTGAGTTAAAGGCTCATCTCCTGAAATGGTGTGGTATCGTATGTCCTGGGCATCCAGATCATTTGAGGATTGCTAACACGGAGAAGGACCGGGATGCTATTCAGGAAGATCTGGACTACCTTGTACACTGGAGCAATAGTAATCGGATGAAATATAATAGTGAAAAGTGCAAGGTCATGCACTTAGGGATTAATAATAAGAATTTTACATATACGTTGGGGATGCATCAGTTGGAAACGACGGAGGAGGAGAAGGACCTTGGGGTATTGGTTGATAACAGGATGACTATGAGCCGCCAATGTGATATGGCTGTTAAAAAAGCAAATGCGGTTTTAGGATGCATCAGGCGAGGTATTTCCAGCAAGGAGAAGGAGGTATTAGTGCCGTTATATACGGCGCTGGTGAGACCCCACCTGGAATATTGTGTGCAGTTCTGGTGTCCCATGTTTAAGAAGGATGAATTCAAACTGGAACAGGTTCAGAGACGGGCTACTAGGATGATCCGAGGAATGGAAAATCTGCCTTATGAAAGGAGACTGAAAGAGCTTGGCTTGTTTAGCCTGGCCAAAAGAAGGCTCCGGGGGGATATGCTTGCTCTATATAAATATATCAGGGGGATTAACGTTAGGGAGGGAGAGGAATTGTTTAAGTTTAGTACTAATATAGGCACGAGGACGAATGGGTACAAATTGGATATTAGGAAATTTAGACTAGAAATTAGACGAAGGTTTCTAACCATTAGGGGAGTGAAGTTCTGGAATAGCCTTCCGAGGGAAGTAGTGGGGGCAAATGACTTATCTGGCTTTAAGACTAAGCTTGATAAGTTTATGGAGGGGATGTTATGATGGGATAGTTTAATTTGAGCGATTGATTTTGGATTATCAGCAGATAAGTCTGCTCAATGGTCTGTGGGAATGCTGGATGGGATGGGAACTGAGTTACTGCAGAGAATTCCTTTTTGGGTGCTGGCTGGTGAGTCTTGCCCACATGCTCAGGGTTTAGCTGATCGCCATATTTGGGGTCGGGAAGGAATTTTCCTCCGGGGCGGATTGGCAGGGGCCACGGAGGTTTTTCGCCTTCCCCTGCAGCATGGGGCATGAGTCGCTTGCTGGTGGATTCCCTGCAGCTTGAGGTCTTCAAATCTCACTTTTGAGGATTTCAATAACTCAGTCATGGGTTCGGGGTTGTTATAAATGTGTATGGGTAGGGTTTTGTGGCCTGCCTTGTGCGGGAGGTCAGACTAGATGATCATATTGGTCCCTTCTGACCTATGAGTCTATGAGTCTATGAGTCTATGAGGATGCATCTTTTAGCTCTTCAGCTGATGGCATACTTAATTTTTCACCCTTGCAGTGCATCCTGGTTTTCCACAATAACAAAGTGAGGTCAAGGTTAGTGAATGCAGAAAGCTCTACTGCAGTCGATTCAACTGCTGCTTCACTGAAAACTGGACTTTTTGGCTTCATGGCTTCTTTACTTGCCTCCCAAGGTTCAAGAATTCTGAAGTCAGCAAACTCCTTCATGGAGTGGTCTTTGCTAGTCCAGACAGCACTGGAGGCTGGGCCAGGTTCCCTTTAATATGTTGCTGACAGCAGACTGTATCAGTAGCATGAAGGATACTTTTACCATCTGCTGTATCTTCAAGGAAGTCTAAATTATTAGCAGCACAAAATATAAACCTACCCTTGACAAGCTCCGGGGGGAATGTACAACCCTCCATTCACTTCCATGCAGCGAAGAACCTCATTTGCAATTGCAGTCTCCAGGCTGACCACTTTGTTGTATTCAATGGAGGAGCCAATCCTGTGCATAAGATGTACAAAATTGCTCCTAGTTTTGGAATGAAATGTTAAACAGCCACTTGCAGTGGCAGATTACGCAGATGTCATACATTTGTTGTGTATGTGCTGGAAACTTGTCTTTTGTTCAAACTCTCGTATATGAGACTTTGCAATAAAATGGCATCCTTGTGCTCCACTTGCTTACTGTCATACTTGCTAGTGATAAAGTCATTGGGACTATCAATGCAAAACTTCAAGTAGTACAGGTCTTGCGGTATTATTTTTTCAGATTTGGCATCAGCTATGGATCTCTGAAACTCTCATACACTGCAGGACAAAATACTTTTCCATAAAAAAGTGGCAGCTACAAACGAAGTCTTCATATTACTCTTGGCCTCAGCACTTTCTTCTGCTTTTGATAGAGTCACATCTTTTGCAGTTTTTAAAGATATGTGATGTGATTCATTTCTGAGGATAGGCTTGCTAAAAACTCCATCCATATCCCACAGTTCATCTTCAATAAATACTTTAAGTGCATCTCTGCTAAGCATCTGTTCCTCTTCAGTTCCATTCAAAACACATATTTCTCTGTATTTAGCCTTTGTATCGGCCATCGCCACCAATTTCCCATCCATTAGAGCCTCTGCGAGGCAGTTTATGAATTCCATCTGAGTCACAGTTTGCAGTAGTAAAATCAGTATTAATTTCTGTTGCTTTTTCTTTTTGGTACAACACATTACATTTATTCTGGCTGGATGCTGATGTTCTAACCTATGCCTCATTACAACTTTTTTTGTCATAATGAATAAATCTGATAATACCACTGAACTGCCCTTTTTGGGAGGGGTGGGGGGGAGCGAACAATTTGATCTGTAACATTAAAAAAATTAATCATGTATCTTATTATAAGCATTAGCTAGTACCAAAGTACAGTCAGTCGAAGGACATAATCTAACATTGTGAGGGCTGCATGCTTGACATGCCAATGTCAAAGTATCATTAAAGAAATGTTGGTTTTTAAGATTTTCTCAAATATATATTTACATAATTGTTTAGGTTTGCCATGTTTGGTGCCATTGTGTTGCTGAGAGAAACAGTTTTTGAATGATACCCAAGTTGACTCATTTCTGATGACACTATCATCAAAATTTCCACCAACAAGACAACCTGAAGTTGGGAGCTGGGAAGGCATGAGTCCCCACTGCCATGATGCAGAGGATGACACAACTGAAATTAAGATTCTATAGATTTTTATGAACTCCTCCCTTAATTTTATGTCATCTTGCCTACAGAATTACACATGCTTCCAGACTATTTCATATTTATGTGCCTATAACAATGTTACACCTGGCCCTAAAAGCTACTTTTTTCACACCCATGGGCACTGGTTCTAATGCACGCCTCCTAGCAAAGAAAATACTTCAGAGGGGGAGGGAAAACTATACCTTAATCTATCCCTTTGAAACAAACAATCATGCAGAAGGTCACTGAGAAGTATCAGCTATTTCACAACATTTAAATCTAGGAAGAAGAATAAGAACAAGAAAAAAATTGTGTATTACCACTAACCTTGTACAACAAAAAATGGATTACACTACAGAAAAATCAAGTGGAAACAAATATTTTAAAAAAGCAGTTAGAGTGCCCTCCTTTCTCTCCCAAAAACCTAACCCAGCACTGAGACACACAACTTAAAGTGTTTCCTCATGACTAATAAATTAGAAAAACAAATTTAAAAAACAAACAGTATTGTTTTCCAAGATAGAATGCTGCAATTATTTATTTCTAAAGGGTTGGATCTTTCCCTAGAACTTATTTTTTATAATCACTTCAGAAAAACACCTTCACAGATTTTTTTCTAAATAAATTTTTTTCAAAGTGAGAATTCCATTTCTATAACAATTGATTCATTCAAGGCATACGTTAAACAAAAATACAGCTATATCTAATAAAAGAGATACATTGTTTAGCTATATAAAATCTATACTCTGTTTTGAACTGAAGAAAATACTTCCAGCCTTTTTTCTCTCTTTTATTGTATAAATGAAAAAGGATCAAAATACTGTCAAGTCTTGAGGGACAGGATAGCTCTCGTTAACAGGATGTAAAGGCTTTCACTTCTAGGTCACTAATTTTAATTTGGCCCATTTCAGTGATGACCAAAAGGTTACCACCATCTGACAGCTGTTTGGTGGCCTTAGTGAACTGAATATTAGACACTCGTCCGCTAGGAACTGTACCGAAGCGACATCATAAAGCCACGATTGCCTTGTTAACTTTGTTGGCAAAAAGAACCTGATGAAAACTACAGGGCTACCTTCTCACTAAGAGGTCTCTCCAGGTCTGAGTTGAGGGACACAGCAGGGCACAGTTGAGAAGCTTGTCACTCATGTTTTACTACTCCTTTGGAAGGATTACTTTTGTTTTCAGTGCTGTGTACCTGGAATTTTCATGGGCAGTAAACACAGGACTGGTGGAGCCTTTCAGGATTCTATCAAACACAAATATTACACTCTTACCGTAGCAAGTTCAGCTGAAACTCCTCATAAAAACCTTAAATGATGTCTTTAGAAAGTACATTATAAAAAACTCGCTTCAAAGAAATCTAACATAATCCATAGCGGATAACAAAAAATTATAATTTCTCATCCTTCACCATAATGGATTAGCTATGACACTTAACTGGTATACAAAAAGACGCAGGTGCTCTTGGTTGGAGCTCTTGAAATCACTGACTATACCTAATGCTCAGAGATGGAGCTTGAAAAATCCAGTTGTCTGATGAATATGGCAAACTGTCCTTAACAAATGCTTTCAACTTCTAGTCTATCTAAGCTTTCCTATGATCAAGAGCGCCTAACATCTATGGTTGCAAAGTGAAATGAATGTACACAATGCAGTACTGTCCTCTGAAGTCCACAGACAAACAGCCCCAGCCTCCTTTGTGCTGCTGATAATTGTGCCAACCTGCAACAAAGTGAACTGGTTAGTCTGATCACTGTAACAGCCTGAGATGGGGAGAGGAGGCCCAGGCTACTGGGAATTACCTTGGAGAACACCTCCCACTTTCAATCCAGACTTTCATATCAAACTTTAGAAGATTAAATTTACTAGCCACCTAGTAGGTAAAAGAGTTTAAGCCTTAAGTGTACGTTAGTGGGAGAGACTGACAGCGTAACTTAGAAGAGTATGTTCTTGTGAGAGATTGTAGCAACTGGAGGAGAAGGAGGGAACATTGAAGACAATATAGTACAGTGAAGCCAGGAGAGGAAAATAAGTTAAAAGGAAGAGCGATGTAGTGAGCTAAGTTTATTAAAACAGACATCAGATTGATAATATAGAAAATGCACTACAAAACTGTTTTAGCCTTTAAACTGCAACTATATGTTTGTGAAAGCATGGAAACAGGTATTTTTCACCCTGACTTTTATGCTAGTTTCTCTGTTAATCAGTTTTGGTTGTTTCAAAGCCCTGCCCATAGTCTATGTAATATGACTTGCTGCCTACAATCTAGCTCATCCATTTTTAAAACATTAGTTTGGTCATTGTCAAAAGGCCAGTTAAGTCAAGTCACAGATGCAGGATGCTAACTGACTAATGAAGGGGGAAAGACAACAACAGAAATTGTGGAAATAGCGTAAGTGCCAAAAAGTTAGTAGAGATCAGATGGCTAACGCAGTGAACACCAGTGAAAATGAGATAGGATCTGAATCTAAAATAAGGAAGGAACAAGTTAAAAATTATTTACATGAGTTAGATGTCTTCAAGTCACCAGACCTGATGAAATATATCTTAGAACATTCAAGGAGCTAAGTGAGAAGGTATCTGAGCCATTATCAATTGTCTTTGAAAATGCATGGAAAATGGTAGAGATTCCAAAGGACTGGAAGAGGGCAAATATAATGCCCATCTATAAAAAGGAAATAAGGACAACCCGGGGAATTACATAGCAGTCAGCTTAACTTCAGTACCCAGAAAGATAATGGAGCAAATAATCAAGCAAATAATTTGCAAACACCTAGAAGGTAATAAGGTGATAAGTAATAATCAACCTGAATTTGTTAAGAACAAATCATGTCAAATCAAGCTAATAGCTTTCTTTGACAGGGTAACAAGCCATGTGGACGGGGTGAAATGGTAGATGTGATGTATCTTGACTTAAGTAAGGATTTTGATACGGTCTTGCATGACCTCCTAATAAACAAACCAGGGAGATATAGCCTAGATGGAGCTACTATAAGGTGGATGCATAACTGGTTGGAAAACCATTCCCAGAGAGTAGTTACCATTGGTTCACAGTCAAGCTGGAAGGGCATATTGAGTGAGGTTCTGCAGGGATTGGTCCTGGATCCAGTTCAGTTCAATATCTTCATAAACAATTTAGATAATGGCATGGAGAGTACACTTATAAAGTTTGCAGATGATAGCAAGCTGGGAGGGGTTGCAAGTGCTTTGGAGGATAGGATTAAAATTCAAAATGATCTGGAAAAACTGGAGAAATGATCTGAAATAAATAGGATGAAATTCAGTAAGGACAAATGCAAAGTACTCCACTTAGGAAGGAACAATCAACTGCACACATACAAAATGGGAAATGACTGCCCAGGAAGGAGTACTGCGGAAAGAAATCTGTGGGTTATAGTGGATCAGAAGCTAAATATGAGTCAACAATATAACACTTGCAAAAAAGTGATTATTCTGGGATACATCAGCAGGAGATTTATAAGCAAGACGTGAAATAATTCTTCCCTCTCTGTGCTGATAAGGCCTCAACTGGAGTATTGTGGCTAGCTCTAGGCCCCACATTTCAGGAAAGATGTGGACAAATTGGAGAAAGTCCCAGAGGAGAGCAACAAAAATTCTTAAAAGTTTAGAAAACATGATCTAAGAGGGAAGATTGAAAAAAAAAAGTTTTTTTAGTCTGGAGACGAGGGGACTGAGGGAGGACATAACAGTTTTCAAGTACGTAGAAGATTGTTTATGTACAAAGAGAAGGGTGAAAATCATTCTCCTTAACTTCTATGGATAAGACAAGAAGCAATGGACTTAAATTGCAGAAACGAGATTTAGGTTGGATATTAGGAGAAACTTCCTAACTGTTAGGGTAGTTAAGCAATGGAACAAATTGCCTAGGGAGGTTGTGGAATCTCCATCACTAGAGGTTTTCAAGAATAGGTTAGAAAAAATACCTGTCAGGAATGGTCTAGTTATTATTTAGTCCTGCTTGAGTGCAAGGGACAGACTAGATGACCTATTGAGGTCCCTTCTAGTCCTACACTTCTGTGATTAACAGAATGTGTGAGATTATTTCATTTAGGCAAAGATTTAAATAATAAAATAATAATAATAAAAGCTTTGTACATAGGAATCCCCACATATGCTAAAGAAAATAAAACAGGTCTTTTAATTACATCCGAGTACAAAGGCTCAGTGGAGAAGTTTATCACATCAACAAAATGGCATAAGCAGGCACACTGCTTACCTACTAGAAGAGCCCAGCAGGTCAGTTCCAGCAGGTCAACTGGCTGCAGTGTTATTTGCAGAGACTCCTTCCCAATGTAAAAGGAAACTGGATAAGAACATAAGAATGGCCATACCGGGTCAGACCAATGGCCCATATAACCTGGTATCCTGTTTTACAACAGTAACCAATGCCAGATGCAGAGGAAGTGAACAGAACACGGCAATTTATTAAGTGATCCTTCCCCTGTCATCCAGACTCAGCTGCTAGCAGTCAGAGGTTTAGAGACACCCAGAGCATGGAATTACATTCCTGACCATCTTGGCTAATCACTAATAGCCAATATCTGCCATAAAATCATTTAAATATTTTAACCCATTTATACTTTGGGCCTTCACAACATCCCCTGGCAACGAGTTCCACAGGTTGACTGTGTGCTGTGTGCAGAAGTACTTCCTTTTGTTAATTTTAAACCTGCTGCCTATTAATTTCATGCGGTGACTCCTGATTCTTGTATTATGCAAAGTGGTAAATAACACTTCCCTATTTGCTTTTTCCACACCATTCACGATTTTATAGATTTCTATTATATTTATCCCTCCTCAATTATTTCTTTTCCAAGCTGAACAGTCCCACTTTTTAAAATTTTTCCTCATATGGAAGCAGTTCCACACCCCCAATCATTTTTCCTTGCCCTTCTCTGTATTTTTTTCCAATTCAGATATATCTTTTTTGAGCTGCGGTGACCAGAACTGCATGCAGTATTCAAGGTGTGGGCATACCATAGATTTATACAATGACATTATAATATTTCCAGTTTTATCATCTATCCCTTCCCTAATGGTTCCTAAGATTCTGTTAGCTTTTTCGATGGTGGCTGCACATTGAAATATGCAATGAGTAACAGCATTCTCCTCTTTGCTGCTATTCCAGCACAAGGATTTGTAGAACAAAAGGGTAGACTGTGCAATCAGAAAGTTACACAAGGTTCCAAGTATACTGGGAATGGCAATTAGGGAGGAGGAGAAAACTGAAGTATAGAAATAGTAGCAGGGTTATTTTCCTCTCCTGTCCATAGTGGGGGAAGAAACAGAGAACAGTCAAGGGTTAAAGAGTTCAGAGAAAAATACACACAAGCTACCAGCACTACTACTTCTTCAAATAACCACAGGATCCTATTGTTTTTTTATCTTCCCCTCCCCACAACTCCCAGCGCTCTGTCGTCATCTCCTTCTTTTCCTGTGTTACTAACTTAAGATTGTGAGCTCTTTGGCAACCGGGCTCCTTTGTTATCTGTTTAACAAGTGGCAGTGAAACAATAATGGGGAAAGTAGTGATCTGAATAAAAAGAGAATAAAACAGATCGAGAAAACCAGTTGTCCATGCAAGTGAACACACTTGGTGTTAAAAGAAAATAGTAAGAGCCAAGTACAATGTACAACTACACTCAGATAGGTCTTTATGTACAAACACCTGGTTATTCTCTCTTCCTGAACAGTGCATTTGGTGGGTTTCAAGTGCTGCTTGATCTGCCTTTTGTTTATATATAAAAATGATTGTTTCTATAAAAAGAAACCTGTACCAATCCAATTTCCACTGAAGTCACCGGAAATGTTCCCATTTAGTTCAGTGGAAGTTGGATTGGGTCCTTTTAAACTAATCAGATCTGATAAAGGGTAAGGATTAACCTCAGAAAAGTACATTAGTATTGAACAACAGCAGCACAGGTAACTACAGCTTATCATGATACTGTAGCTTTTGGCTGTGAGCTTTTTGGGGCACAGTCCACATCATTTTAATGCAACACCTACTACAATGAAACGCCAATACAGTAAGTTTGGGGGGCATTACTTCACTTATTTATTTGAACTCTTTTTTTAAATGGCAATGGACGAGTATGGAGACAGTTTTGTAGCACTGAGCAGTTTTAGGGTCACACCCAAACATCACCAACAAGCTGTAAGGTGTGCATTCAGAAACCAACACACACCTGTGTGTACAGAAATCCTGTGATGTTATTGCTGTTATAAAAGGATTCACTGGAGGAAACAACTATTTACAACCATTCTGATGTCAGGTTTATTTACTATTAAATCACAACTGCTTCTGTATGTTCAGTTATGTTTGAGATTGGTCAAATTTTTACTTTTTTATAAAGGTCTGCGTTTTTTGGCTCCCCTCTTTCTTTTCTACATACTCAGTTGATGAGAACAGCAGCCCATATTGGGCTTCTCAGAAGATGCAGTACAGACCCAGAGCCTTCTCCTTCATTTGACAATAAGGAGGCTTGAAAGATAATGCTACTGCAAGCATTGGACATTGAATGACCTTTCCCTCTCTCTTACTTATATGGCCCCCAATACCATATAAGAGCATATCACAATCTTTTTGTGTATTTATTCTCACATCCTTCTGAGGCAGGTTAGTATTATCAGTCCCATTCTTCCCCTCAGGTGGGTAACGGAGGCACAAAGAAACCAAATGATTTGTTACATGGGACATGTGTGGCAAAACAGGGATTTTAACTCAGATCTTCAATCCCCAGGCTACAGCCCTTACCACTGGACCAGTGCTTCAAAGCCAACAAAATGGGTTTTTGTTTTTTTAAGTATTGTTCAAACCCCCATTCAGGCTGCTATGATTTACCAGCTGATGGGAGAGATAGAAGAAGAGAGAAAGAAAGAGCCCATTAATTTTTAGTCCATAAATTTAAGGAAAAGGCAATTCAAACCTCTTGGTTTAAATCATATTTTTCCTGAAAAAAAATCCTTTACATTCACATATAATTATTTTTATATAGCTGCTTAATACGATATGAGGTGTAGCAATACAGCAGGCAGAGACTTCATGGGCACGAAGTGCAAGTTCCTGGCTTGAAAACCTCATAAAAGACAATCAGGTCACAATTTACATCCAGTCCAGATTATTAAAGCAGGTAGTTCACGTGGGGCTGGTCTACACTAGACAGTTTTGTCAACAAAACAGTGGAGGTGTACACATTCAAATGCACCTCCCACCAATGTAACTTCCTTCATATGCCAACGTAATAAAAACTCCTCAACGAGAGGTGTAGGGCTTATGTCGGCATAAATAGGGTGACGCACTGCATTCCCTTACATCAGTAATTATCTGTTAATTCTTGCTAATTTCAGAGCTTCAGTGGCTTGGACACCAGCTCCCAGCTGACAGCTGAGATGGGAGAAGCCGCAAGCAACTAGACCCTAGATCCCAGCTGCGAACCAGGATGGGAGAAGCCATGGGTGGCTAGACCCCAGCTCCCAGTGGGCAGGGGAGAAGGCATGGGCGACTTCTCTTCCTGCTACCTGCCTGGAGCCAGGCAGCTTTGTCAATTTCACAGCTCCCAGCAGGTCTCTCAGCTTCCCACACTACCCCCACCCCTTAGGTGGGTGGAAGTGTTCCTGGTGAGGACACACCCCACCGACCCAAGGAGGGCAGTGTGGCTGTCAGTCACTGCCATAACTACTGTGATGGCTGTAATTCAACCTATGTTAGGTCAACTTATTTTTCAAGTGTAGAAAGGCCTCAGAAATACAGGGCATGTTTGTGTTCTGTCTGGATTCAGGAAAGAAAACTGTTGCCAAACCTCAGAGACTGAGCTTCACTGGCACTTTGTAGAGAGTGCCTAACTGAAGCTATTTGAGAAATCCTTTACTTGGCCATACTGAAAGGCAAAGGATTTAATAAAAAGATAGTCTGATTTGTTTTTTTATTTCCTCTGTCTAGCAATGATATTTAGAGCTATCCATCTGTTTATGTCATTTGACGTATAGTATTAAACTTCTGTGTCTCAATGTTTGACTTTTATTCTTAGACCCTAGTCTTACACACCTGAGTATCCATACTGACGTCAATGAGTTTATTCACAAGCATAAAGTTGAGCACATACGTAAATTTTTGTAGGATCACGGACTTAGAATCAGAATCATAGGAATGGAAGGGACCTCGAGAGTTCATCTAGTCCAGTCCTCTGCACTTATGGCAGGACTAAGCCTCAGCTAGGCCAGAGGTCCCCAAACTGTTTCGGATTATATCTTCCCTTACTTGTTCCTCCCCCACCACCTCAGGAGCCACGGTTGGGAGTAGGGACAGAGCTGCGGTCAGGAGCTGCGATCAGGGCCAGGGGCAAGAGCCACAGTAAGGATAGGGGCCACTGGTAATACATCCCAAAATGATGTTTTGTCCTTACTGAATTTCATCCTATTTATTTCAGATCATTTCTCCAATTTAACCAGATTGCTTTGAATCCTATCTTCCAAAGCACTTGCAGCACCTCCCAGCTTGCTATCGTCTGCAAACTTTATAAGTGTACTCTCTTTGCCATTATCTAAATCATTGATGAAGATATTGAACCAAACTGGACTCAAAACTGATCCCTGCAGGACCTCCCTTGATGTGGCCTTCCAGCTTGACTGTAAACCACTGTTAACTATTCTTTGGGAAAGGATGCATCTACCTTACAGTAACTCCATTTAGGCTGTATTTCCCTAGTTTTTTATGAGGTCATGCTTAGACACTAAAAAATAAAGAATTGCTCCACTAATTTCCCCACCTGAATTAAACAGTAACATCTGACAAAGTCATGAATGAGTCTGAATTTGAACTGCAAGGGATCTGATCTAGCCTTACCAGCAGGTGTTATTCATAGTTAACAGGAATCATTGACATTTTAAAAGGAAATGGGATTATCTTGGTCAGCCAAAAAAAACATACAAAAAATAATTGTAATAAAATAGTATTACAAATGCCAGGAAAAATGTCATTTTGGAGTCTTTCATTCTGCTCATATTTCTCTGACTACATATATTGTTAGTATTTGACCCTAAAAATGTAAACTTTCAAATATTTAGATCTTAACAAAACTATACTAGTCTACACTTCTAGAATCATAAAGCTTCTATTAAAATGGGTAAAAAAGTGATTTCCACAGCAGATAACCTGTTGGAAGAGAAAAATTTAAAGTAAAAATAAAAAGGCTCATTTATCTTCATCTTACTGAAGAAAAACAAGAAGCAGATAACAGTAAGAAAAACTTTTATTTTAAAAATATTAAACCACTAATTTCAGTTATTTTAAGTTAAAAGGAGGAAAGCTAGCTACAGAAAAATTTGCTTGCTTTGCCGAGCTACAGCAGCTGAATAAAAATACAAAATGTAGTCCTGAGTTTCTTTTATTAACTCTTTTTGCCTGAATAGTCTCAAAGTGCTTTACTGACCCCATTTGAGAGATGGGGAAACGAAGCCTGAGAAAAAAAAAATTTTCAGAAACATCCACTAATTTTGTGTACTAAATCGAGGGCCTACTTTTTGGAGGTGCTGAACAAACACAATGCCAAATATTTTCAAGTAATTTCAATTAGTGGCCACTTTTTAAAATAAAGGGGCAAGTGACTTGTCTCTGGTCATACAGAAAGTCTGTGGCAGAGCTGGGACTGGAGCCCCATAGACAGTGAGGCCTGATCTATGCTACAAAGTCAGGTCTATGTAAACAGCCTTATGTCAGCCTGGTTGTGCATGTAGCTACACTTATATTTGTCTCCCATCGATGTAAGTTTTCTATTATGCCTACAGCATAACACCATCTCCCCCAGCAGGGCTGAGCCATGGTCAATGTACTGAGGTTGACACAATGCAAATGTAGACACTGTGTTACCTATGTCAACCCTAATTGTCTGCCAGCAGCTGTTCCACAATGCCTGAAACTGGCCATGGAGACCAGAAGCGCCACTCTTTTTAATACCTTTTCCTGACTGCCCAGCATGGCAAACAAACCTAGCAGCTATCCACGGCTATGCACAAATGCCCAGCTGACCATGCTGGTTACATGCTCCAGACTGGAGTACACAGGAGATTTTGGATCTCCTGGGCCTGTGGAAAGAAGAGAGTGTGCAATGACAGCTCCCGAATGGCCATAGAAAAAAGACAACTACAAGCAGATTGCCTGGAGGATGCAGGAGAAGGGGTTCAATAGGGATCAGTAGTAGTGCCACATGAAAGTGAATGGACAGCATCAGGAATATCAGAGGGCTAGGGAGGCCAAGAGCCAAACCACTGCCAAGCCATAGACCTGGCACTTTTACGAAGAGCTGCACGCCATACCATACCATTATCCTGCACTCCACAGATACCTCCAGGCCCGACATGAACAATGAGCAACCTTCTCATTTTCATCACCCCTGGTCGGGCAGAGGCACTCCAAAGCAGAAGTGTTTAATAAGCATGTCTTGTTTAAAACTTTAGGGGAGCAATGGAAGGGAGTTCTGAATCTTAACTTTCACTTTCCATTGTGACTGTACCGACAATGGCAGCTGTGTGTGCTTTATCTGCAGCTGCTGCCATTGGGGCCTTGAGGGGTTCCCCCTCCACATCCATGGAAGGCCTGTGCCAGATAAGGAGGAGGATAAGATGACTTGGAATGACATGTTCAGTGGGATCCTGAAAGCCAGTGCTGCTTTGAGGATC
This sequence comes from Mesoclemmys tuberculata, assembly GCA_007922155.1. Taxonomy (NCBI): domain Eukaryota; kingdom Metazoa; phylum Chordata; order Testudines; family Chelidae; genus Mesoclemmys; species Mesoclemmys tuberculata. The sequence continues at coordinate 89,167,089 of ML675604.1, forward strand.
AGACCATGAACAGAGGACTTAAGAGAATGAATATCGCAGACTGTATAGAAAAGGAAACAGCAAACAGGGGAAATATCCAGCAGGCCCAGCAGGAAAAGGAGAGGGAAACAGGACAGATCGAGACTTCTCTAGCAGCAAATAGAGATGCTGCAGATTCTTGTGGACCTACAGGTTCAACAATCCCAGAGTCACCTTCCTTCGAAGTCCACAGAGAACTCCAGTATAGCACCTTGCTACACTCCCCCCACATCACCACACCAGGGGACATTCAGGACAACCACAGCTTCACATGCATTGACCTGTGAGAGCTACAGCTGATGTATGTGTAACAAAAATGGACAGGAATGTTCCTTCCTCTTCTTTACACTCTGTTCCATAAATTTACTAAGGTTTTAATGTTTTGCTTTTAATTTGCAGAGAGTTTTTTTTTTTTAAAGTGCTTTCATTACTCAATAAAATTCTATTGTTTGGAAAATAATTCATCTTTATTAGTTCCCAACATATGCTGCAGAGTACCTGACGGTAGTAAAGCACCCACTAGTTGTTATGGCACACTGTGACACAACTGATAGGATCAGTGGCAAACACAGTGTCATAATCATACAAGTACAGCAAGCTCTGCACAATTGATAGGTGCATTGTCAACGTTATAGTCACAGATGTGCACTAGGTACCAAACAATCCCTAATAGGCCCTCAAACTGCAGGGTGAGGTAGAGCACACTACAATATGACGCATTACTGTGGCTCGCTGTTAAAGTGCCCTTTTTAAGCCTCCCTGAGCCTTGTGGCATCACGGTGAGTTCTTCTGATATCAATTTCATCTGGCTGTTTTAACACAGCAGACAGCCGTTCCACCTCTGTCTACCACTGTGGCGGAAACTTTCCCCCCTTTGCTTCCCAGATACTGTGCTGGACACAGCAGGCAGCCGTAACCATTGGAATATTTTTCTCACTGAGATCCAATCTTGTGAGTAAACGATGACAGCTTTCCTTCAATCTATCAAAAGCACATCCAACTGTCATTCTGCACCTGCTGAGCCAATAGCTGAATCTTTCCTTGGTGCTGCTGATGTGGCCAGTGTACAGCTTCATAAGCCAAGGGAGTCAGAGGTAGGCTCCATCAGGGTTTGCATAAAAAAAATGTTGGTGGCCTCAGAGTGTAGCCACTAACCCTTTCTGGTGGCCATCTGACACTTTTCCTTAAAATACTTAATTAACTTTAGGAAAAACAAATGAATGTATAAACAAATAAATGTATGTTTGTTACTATCACTTTTCACAGCAGACTTAGTAGCATGGGGACAAATTAAGCCCTGGATGGGGAGGTGGGTGGGGAGGCGGCAGGGATGAGAGGTGATGATAGATTGGGGAAGACAACTGGGGTCAGGATGCAGAGTGGGTGGGGGGTTGGGAGAGGCAGTGGGAGGCTGGAGCCGAAAGTCCTGAGGCCAGGAGACGATGACAGAGCCCATTGCTGAGTGGCCAGGAGATGGGGTCTGGGGATGGAGCCCCATGGCTGGAGCCTGCCCCACATCACCTCACAGCTGAAGCCTGAGCTCCATCACCCCTGGGAAGGTGGGGAACTCACCAGTTGCCTGCTTCTTCAGCTTTGTGCACCAGGGGGAGGCAGGGCCCAACCCCTGCTAGCAGCCCCAGCAACGAACACCAAGGAGGCGCACCCAGGAGCAACAGGGAGGGGGAGGGGCCACTGTTTTCCCACCCCCACCATGACCCAGGAGGCTGTGGCCGCAAAAAAGGCCCCTGGTGGCTGCATCTGAGAAACACTGCACTAGGATCACTATTGGCATTTCAACAGCGCCAATGGTAATCTGCTAGTCAGGAAAAAAAATCCTTTCTGAACGGTCCAGTGCTCTTATTTAAGATACGTCATGCACCTTCTCTGACCAGCCAACACTGATGTCAGTGGAGTGTCCCCGGTGACCCACTAGTGCTTGCGTTATCAGAGACATTTAGCCCTTTCTGTTGATGTACTCTGTGGCAAAGTAGTCTGGTGCAAAAATAGTGAAATGTGCGCTGTCTATTGCTCCAGCACAGTTCAGGAACCCCATTGCTGCAAATCCATCCATCATGTCCTACAATTGCTGAGAGTCACAGTCCTTTTGTAGCAGAAGATGATTAATGGCCCTGTACCGTTGTGTGACAATGGTTCCCACAATGAATAGTCCAGTTCCAAAATGATTTCACATTGACCAGTAGCAACCCAGCTGTGCAATTGCCACTCGCTTCTCCACATCAGTGCAGCGTTCATTCTGGTGTTCCTGAACAGGACGGCTGGGGCAAGCTCAGATCCTGGAAGGCAGACTTGTGCATCTGAAAGTTCTGCAGCCACTGCTCACCACACCAAACTTGCATTATGATGTGATCCCTCCAGTCAGTACTCATTTCTCCAGCCCAGAGGAGTGCTCCTCTATCTGCAGCTGCTCCATGAACACAACCAACAATCTCGAACTAGTTCTCTTGATGTCCCACAGCAATATGCCTGCCAGGAAATCATTGTTCCCCACGGCTCTTCTTGCAGATCTGCAAAAACTAAAGGATCATACGTCCTGCTCTTGCAAAGCTCATTACAATAGTGCAGAGCTGTGCAGGCTCTATGCTTCTGTCCATGATGGCAGACAGCAACAAGTCCCACACAGGTTCATGGAATTTTCAAAACAGGCACAAAATTTATGGGATAGAGATGGCATTATCACGTGGGGAAAGCATCATGATGGGAGCTTGATCCCATAGTCTCAGTCACCCCAGTGCAACTTGTTTCTGCCCCTCCATGCATTCCAAAAATTTACCATAAGACAGTGCCCCGGACGATGGCGAGCTGCACACTAGGATACCTACCCATGGTATCCCGCACTGTCCACAGACAAGCACTCCTGGTGAATATGTGCATTGCCAATGCAAAGAGCCAAGAAATATACTAACTGCAGTGGCTTTATGCCGACATAACTTGCATTGGCAAAAGTTTGTAGTATAAACATTCCCTTACAGTGGCTGAGTGATGGGAAGATGAAAGCCAGAGCACCCATTAAGCAGGTCATAATATAAATCACTAAAACACTGCATTTTCCAGAGAGGACTGCAGGCCCATCAAGCACATTCAGCAAATGTAAAATGAGAAGAAATGGATTTACAAGCTGAGATTTCAGCTGAAACAGCTGAAGGGTATTGCCTGGAGAGTGAGCATCTTCATTTTTAAAAAACCTGAAACCACTTCCCACCTTGAACTAGCAGTTCCACCTGACCTCATTAAGAAAGCAAAAATGCCTGAAACAGTCTCCCCTATAATCCAGTAGAACTTGTGACTGTTCAAGACATAGGAAAATTTGGAATTTCCTCAAAAGAGAGGTGAGTGACTCAAATGCAATGTAAGAACTATTATTTCCTGAGAACATACTTTCCTTTAATGAATAATTAAAATATAGCTAAAATTATCAAAAGTGTTCTGCAAGACCCTATACTTTATCTCTTGTAAAGGACCTGAAAAAGGCACTGGTTAAATGTTATCCGTAACACTCAACACAAATGTTAAACACAAATGTTTCTACAAATGTATGCACTAAATTCTTAGGCTGGCGTGTAGTTATCAATGAATCATAAGGGATGAAATGAAAACGCTATCGTTTCTTCATTTGTGACTCAGTAAAATTTTCAAAAGCACCTATGCTCTATTTTCAGAAGTGATTTTCACACCTAAATACTATTGACTTTCAGTAGGACTTAGGCTCAAAGATACTTTTGAAAACAGGACTTAAAAATTTCCAAAAGCACCTTAGTTCTCCAACACTTCTCTGGTCTAACAGTAATGTGTGATTCTGTAAATTATATTCATGATATAAATGATGCAGTCTGCCATTTCTAAGAGAATTATTTTTTTAGTATTTATGTATACATTCAAATAAGCAGATTTCACCCAAGTATGAATTACTCATTTTAAATACAAATCAAAATAACTTGAAACAATCTAGTCTTCCCTTTCAATACTTATGAGCATCCAGCTCCCCATCTATTATAGTGGGGTTGTTTTGCACATATTGAGTGACAAAAGTAGGGGGAGGGGAAAGAGACGATTTTCCCTATTTTACTCGGTATAAAGTTTCTTTAGAAAATGATCCAAAACAGATAGGGGAAGCCAAAGAAGGTGAATCCACCTTTTTTAGCCCCATCAGAACATTTCTTTATATCTGCAGTATCAGCATCTCTTTCATCCAAGTCTATTTATAATTCTAAGACTACTAAGGGACCCCAGGATAAATTCTGCTCTGCTACAACTCTAAGTGTGGAGTAATTCACTGTCAATCCAAAGTAACTTCAATTTTTTTCAAACGATGTTTGACTGGTTAGTGTAAAGTGAGAGGGGCACCATACCAAATATAAATGAGTCTTTACTCATTCTATTAACAATCAACTTTACATAAACTATTTGATTGTATTAAATATAAAGCTGTTGTGTATAATCCATAATCCATTATCCACCAGTTAATGACTATAATGCCAAAAAAGGGGCAATATAGTTCATGCAATTCCTGAACAGTTATAAGGTCGATCAAGGCAGAAAACCTACAAAACAGCTGCCTGATAAATATAAAGTTATTTAACTATACTAACTAAAGCAACAGCTATACATGGGTCACCCTTTCAGAAGGGGACAGTTGCTCTGCCACCACTGGGGTAAAATGTATTTGATTGGAGAAACTACCCCTACATGGAGGTTGAGAGGACAGAGCACTAGATTGGGAGTCAGGAGATTTGACTTAATAACGATCCCCAATGATTATTACTCATAGGTCCCTTTCTCTTTAGTGCTAGCCAACATATATTTTTGACTTCTTAGGATTTCCCAAGATACATAACTTTATATTTACTGACAATTCCTTAAAATGGTACTAAATATAGATACCATCATAGATGTTTGATACCATTATAACACTCAAATACAGTTTTATAACTTGGTGGTTAAAAAGATAATGCAATTTAAGTGATTATCCAAACAAGCTTTTACTAGTTTGCCAACTGTCTGAGCTTTTACGCTTACTTTTGGCTTGAACAATAGAAGCCTGATTTTAGAAATTCTAAGTATCCACAACTTCAATCAAAGTCAACGGGAGCAACAAGTACACAGCACCTGTGAATGTCAGGCCTTGCATGGTTTAACTAAATCTCACAATGCTGGCCCCTACCTTAGTCTCTTACAATCACAAGCTGCCATATACCCAACTTCTACCTGGCTTACAATTGAATGGTAAATACCGTGTGTGTGTTTAAACAGGACATCACTTTCACCTTCAGTGTGGTAGTCAAAGGCAATCATAATAGAAATTAAGCACAGATAGACACACATTATCTATCTCACGCACACACATGGTGTGGGATTTTCTACATCTTGTAGCATGAAACCCTGAAATATATCTTCAAAAATATGTTTGAGACACACAAAGTATGGCTGAAGTTTCACTCAGGTGCCTAAGTTTAGTCACCTAGATCTATTTGTGGATTTAGGTGCCTAAAGTTTGGTCTCTACATTTGGAAATTGTATTCATTATGCTTAAGCAACATCATTTAATACCTGTACAATGATATACACAAAGAAATATTGTACTACATAAGGCCCATATTCCTTAATAAGAATCCTCTACCTGACCATCTTTAAGTGGTCCAATGAAAGATATTTCCTCACCCACCTTGTCTAATACCCCTAATGAGACAGTTTACTCTAAAACCAATCTCTGTGTGGGAGCGTTCTCCGTTAGAAATGGTAATGGTGAAAAAGTAGGGATCCCTTCTGAAGTTTGTTAAAGTCAGATCCAAATAAATGGGTCATAATTTTAAAACTAAGGGTCAAGTCCCAACATTTCCTTGTTTCATTAACTTACACCACAAGATTTAGGACTGCTCTATGCTTGTCACTTGTGACTGAAGAGATGCCCTTTTAGGAGGACAGTAGCTTTCATCCACCTCAACACATTTCTTTATTGCCTCAAGTCTGTCCCATTAGACATTCCCAAACTTTTGCCAACCATTTGCCTCACAAATTGCTTCTAGCATTAGACAGAAATACTAGGCTGTGACTACACAAGACTCGTTTCCCAATATGTCTCATGACTGCTACTTTAGCTTCACCAGTGGCAATATCAGTGAGAGCGCTAGGGCAAGCAAGGTATTACAGGCCATCAGCAGGTAACATTTTTAAATACAACTGTTCTTGTTTACTAGATACCAACTTGTTTTTTAATAACGTTAGCCAGCACATTTTCTAACACTATGCTGTTTTCTCAGTACAGACAAGGCCAAAATGTTAAAAAACTATTGATCTATTAATGTACAAGGTACAAATTTTAACACTTCAGAAAAGATATTATACAATGTAGTGTAGTTATGATCTAGCACATACTCTATAGTGGATGTTAGAAACAATAAGGTTTTGCTGATTATAACTGTGTACGTATTACCAATGAGAGACATCTAATTCTCCTAGTATTTCAAGTCCTATATGAGCAATTAAAAGTAGAAATTTCATAATGCTTCTAGCTGAAGCATCACTTCTAACATTTCCTGCTCCAAAGAAGATGTAGACTGAGAGAGAAAGGGAGATGAGCGCATGCTGGACAAAGAAAAAATGCACAGTAAATAAGGTGTGGATTTTACATCAGTGTCAAAATCCTGCAACTTGAAGAATTCTTAAAATAAATCATCACTCTGGCTTCTTTAATATTTCTACATTGCTACTCAACACAAATTTCAAACACAATTAGAAAAGATTACACTCAAGAGCATTTACCCCTCATCAGCTCTTAAATACATGCACAAACACAATAGGCAAATACATCACCCTGCCGGTAATTGGGATAGGAATCTAAATGGTGACTGAGAGATGAAAGGCTTTATCATATCCTTTCAGCCATTCAAGCACTCTAATTGCAGAAATATTTTTAATTGTTTTACTTTTCACAGTCACACCTTGAAATAAGAACATAAAAGCTCCGGGCTCCCTGAAGTGTAGACAAGAGTTCAGAACGTAAAGATGAATTCAAAAAGAAACAACTGACACCCTAACAGTTGATACACTAAATGAACAACTGCAAACAGCCCATATATGTTTGAAGATTTAGCAACTTGGAGCCAAATCCACAATTAGCATAGCAAATGCTACTCCTGTGACTCAGAGGAGTTACACCTGTTTGTGTCAGTGTCAGTTCTGACCCACCAAGTCATTCACTTAACCATCCTTTCTTGTCCAACTTTCTATTCGAACTATTTAAACATCTTGTAAATGTTCCAGCTAGAAAAATATATTAAAACCCTGCTGTAGTTCAAGCAGAGCAAAGAGTCAACAGCCAAGTCACAGAAAAATAGAAATGTATCGTAAGAACACAATGATCTTGCAATAAGATAGATGTGTCCAAGGGAAAGAAAGGAGTGTGATGATTATCCATGTTCCACTTTTTCAGTAGACGGCATTTACACCTTTCAGTATTATATGTTTGTAATCCAATGGGCATTGTCGGAACGTAGCATACGGATTTATTTTAATGCATATTTATAGCATGTGATTCACAATAAAATGCATGAATATCAGTTAAAATATAGTTATACAATGAAAACGGGCTTTTTAAGTGGCATTATGGGATTTCATGTTTACAGTCACAATGTATCTGATTAAACTGGCTTCATTGGCCATTAGGAAGTTTTTTCTAATTGCCGGCTCTGCAAACTCACTCTGGGTTCTGAAAGCCAAGCCACGCATCATTACCAGTAATAAGACTGCATCTGAAAATTCATTAACAGTCCTCTTGATTATGTGAGAGCCATAACAGAGTCGAGTTCTCTCTCTTCCATTGTGCATGGGATCCACAAAGCTAACACAAGTAAAAAAAAAAATATTTTTGGCAGGAAGGTAAATAGTTATGACTCAGAAAATGTAGGAAGCTGGTTGAATAAGAAGCCACTGTTTTTACAGTCACTTCGCTGACCAGAACCATACTCTAAAACATAAATACTGGAACACATGGTTCTTATAGGTGTGTGAGAACAACTATAGATTTAAATTTAATGTCTAGTCTCAATCCCTATAGGTTATTGTATTTCACAAATTTAAAATGTTTGCTATAAAGTTAAAAATTATATATAGCATGGTGGAGGGTTTTTGTTTTTATAAACCCAATTCGTTAGAAACATTTTTAAATCAGAGGAATGAAAAAATGCTTATTTGATTAGATACTTTGTGGATTAACAGCTGTTGCTACACAGAAACCTCTTTTCCTCTCCTCTCTGTTCCTGCAAAAATAAGATATACTATTATTTGTTAGTTAAAAAATAATCTACATACAGGAGCCAAACTCAGAGTGTTAATCCAGTATAACTCCCACTGATATCAATGGGTATTTCTCTAGGGATAGGATTTTACAAGCAGGCACATCCAATATTTATGACAGATTAGATGTATTATTGCATTAAAAATCCACAGATAATGCAATTATAACAAATACAAATAATCTTGGATAGGGGACAGCCTCAAATAAAATTCTCTTTTCCAGCTCTGCCACTGACTCGCTGTACAACCTTGAGAGAGTTATTTAAGGCCCTAATCCAGCAAAGCATTTAAATTCATACGTAGTTGTATTGACTTCAATGAGACTATGTATATACTAAATCGGTTTGCTTAATCAGGTCCTTATCATCTTGTTTTCCTGTCTGTATAACCAGAGAATGATTTAAACTAGATCTTTTTCATTTCTACTAATTTATTCAATTAATCACCCAGTAATTTACCTCCCCCATAGGATATATTAGGATGCTTTAATGTTTATAAAGCAATCTGAGATGCCCTGATGAAGAGTGCTATAGGAGTATAATGTTAACATTCTTATATCCTATTTTTGTGGTTTGATTTGAGTTTAGTAATATTTCATTATATGTACATATATATAATAAAAACATTTCAGGAAAAATTGTTTGCCTGCCCTGTTAATCTAATTATATGCCTCAAAGTAGCAATTCCACTGCAGTCTCCAGATTGAAGCCCAATCCAGCAAACACATGCTTAAGTGTTTGCAGGGCTGAAACCTATGCCATCACCTTCTCCCTCTCCAAGTTAAGAGCTATGGAATATTTTCCATCAAAATGCAACAAAGAATAGTAACATTTAAACAAAAAACATGTTTCAGGGATTTTCTCTCTTACCCCTGCAAATGCTTAAAGTAGCAGGTATTCTGCATTTCTTTGCCTAATTCTTTCTTACTCTCAGTTTCCCTTTTCCCTCCCTTTATTTTTCCATCTGCTGGTTTTAAGACATAAACATTATTCCACATCAGTCTTGGGAACAGTCCACTTTGTTAGCTTTTGGTTCCTTTCTGTTCCCTCTTTCTTTTTAGGTTTGCCTGCACTGCACTTTTTCCAAAGATCATCCACTGTTGCAACTCTTAGCAGGGTTACTTGATCCTATAATAAAAATAGCAGCTGATGGTGTATGTTGCCATCATTAATGGACTTGCACTAAAGCCACAGCAACAGAGGGAAATAAAGAAAAAAGCACAGTGTAGACACAGCCAGTGATTTTCTAGATGTTTCCCCTTCTATGTCTTTTCTTAGAATTCCCTCTTCTTGTTTTATGAGTTAGTGCTAGGTGTTCCTCAGAGCAGGTATTTTTCAGTAAGTGTCCTGTTCACAACACTCACCCCACGGCACCTTCCTAGCATGAAATCTGAACCACATACTCATTCTGTTATAGTTTATGTCATACAAATATTCTTGATTTTGAGTTTTGTCCCTAAGATTGGTTGAGAAACAACTAGTCTTTCACCTCCTGCAGCTCAACTCTAACAATTAATAATGTTCTGAGATCTTTGGGTGGAGGATGCTATGTAAATAAAAGCCTGTGTACAAAGACTAAGCAATTAACATCACTCTGTGAGGTACGGAAGTATCGTTTTTCTGACTGTACAGATGTGGAAATGGAGACAGCAGCTAATTGAACTGACCAGTCACACAATTTGTGGCACAGCAGGGAATAGAACTCCCAGCTCCTAATCCTGTACCTTAAACACAACATTGTCCGTCCTTCCTTCCTGTTCTAGTTTATATCACAAATCGAGTGAGCTGGTGCTCTGTATGTATGTAACCTCCACAAAGAAGTCCAAGTTTAGCAGTGAGATGCACTAACAAGCTTGTAAATAATAATATGCAAATCATCTACTTGGCTCCTGGAATCTTCAAGAATGCTCATGCTAGGATGGATAGCCTTGTTACTGGACTGGAAGTCAAGAGACCTGGGTTCCACTTCCAGTTCTGTAACAAACTTCCTATGTGACCTTGGCCAAATGATTTGGTTCTAAATTTTCATAAGTGTCCATTATTTTGATTACCCATCTTCAGACACTGTTATATTCATAGGCGCTGAGCACCTGCAGCTCATATGGACTTCAGTTGGTCTTATAGAGGGTGCTCAGCTATTCTGAAAATAAGGGCATAAGTGACTCACGAGGGAGATCCATAACTAAGACATTTTTTAAAATGTAGGCCTTAACATCTCTATACATGTTTCTCCAACTGTAAATGGAGATGTAATCCCCTCACAGGGACATTAGGAGACTTGGTTCATTATTATCTGTAAAGTGTTTTGAGATTCTCTGAGACAAGGTGCTCTAGAAACATAAAGTATGATTATTTGCACACAGGTGCTATATTGATAGGGGCAACAGAAAGCTGCAGCTTGCAAGAGAGGCCTCCAGTTCTGGGTTCCTAACTTGAGACCCTGAATCTGAATTCAGAGGTGCTGTGCAATCACACCTCCTATTAAAATCAGCTGGTCCAAAATGTAGGCAAACAAAGAGCAGAAATATTGAAAAGTTATGTTTACTTTCATAAGGAATTTCACTTTACATACTGTAGTACTGAGACTCAGCTGTCCTTTTAACACTCCCTCTAATTTCAATTAGCAGATAATGGAAAAAGGTGTGAAGTCCAACCTGAAACACAAGTCAGACGTGAACAATTCTAGCTGTATGTGACGAGGATGCCACAAACATACAGAAATCATGAATATGTGTACTGCTTGGGGGGCAGGGCGGGGGGACAGTGTGCCACATTGTATTCATGGTGTTCATCACTGCAGATATGTTTGGATCCATTATTTGCAAAGGACTGAAGGAAGGGCACTCAAGTTTTTCTTTGGGTAGCAACAGCAACATCTAGTCATTTCATTAATTCTGCTTACCTTACTCATGTATTATTTTGTTATCTACTACCTATGTAGTATCATGAATGTGCAAAAGAGATAGCATGGTTCTGTTGATAAAAGCACTAACTGAGGGAGGGGGGGGTCTGGATTCCATAGTATTACCATGGACATGTCTCTTCCAGTCTGCATGCCTCAGTTTCCACACCTGGAAAATGAGCGCAACAACACTTGCTTTCCTTTGTGAAGCACTTTTAGAGCTGTGAATGAAAAGTGCCAGAGAACAGCTTACTGTGTTTATTCTTTACAAAATAAGAGCGCCCTTGTCCCCAACTAGCTTATAATGGAAAGGCCAGAGCCTGCACCCGCTAAAGTCAACAGTTTTACTACTGATCTCCAAGGGTGCAGCTCCAGCGCTTCAAGGTCAGTGGCTGTAACCAAGGGCAGCTTGCTTAGTTCCAAACTGAGACGTGAACAGGACGGCGCGGCAAAGAGGCGGCGGGGTGCTGTGGACAGAGGGGGAAGGGGGCAATCACAAGGCCCAGTGGTCTACCCGAGGATATTTTCTTTGCCTTCGTGCTGCTCTGACCTCAGCGAGGCTACTCGAGGGAGCCGGGCTAACATCTGCCTAAGTACTTAGGAGGGCACCGGTCTAGGCGCAACAAATGCCCGGGGGCCCCGGGAGGCGCGGGCTCGGTCTGACCCGAGCAGCCCACGTCAGTTCAGCGCCCGGGTCCCAGGGCAGAGCCGGCGTGGCCTCCACGTGGCGGCCGACGGGCCGTGCCCCCCCGGCTGCCCCCGCCCAGGGCCCCGCTCGGCTCGCCGCCCGCTCCCGGCGCGGTTCACCTGCACGCCGGTGTAGCGCTCGAAGAAGAAGAGCACCATGCTCTGGTAGATGGTGTAGAAGCGGTCGTCCAGCTCGCGGTAGAAGCGCGCGGGCAGCAGGGCGGAGAGCAGGCGCCAGGCGCCCCAGGCCAGCACGTAGGTGGGCGCGGTGCCCATCATGACGGCGGCGGGCAGGACGTAGCGCATGGAGTAGGTGTGCAGCACCAGCGACAGCAGCATCGTGCCGGCCCGGCCCGGCCTCGCCGCCCCTCAGCGCCCACGTGCGCCGACAGCGCCTCCGGTCTGCCCGCGGCCGCCTCCGGCCCCCAGCCGCATGGCCCGGCCCGCGCGGCGGGCACGGCGGGGGCGGCGCCCGGGCGAGCGCGGC
>ML675604.1:89179891-89273765 GCA_007922155.1 Mesoclemmys tuberculata
TATGGCCCCGGCCCGGCCGGCAGCGGCAGCAGGCGGCGCGCGGGCCGCAACAAGGTGGCGCCTCAGTGGCTGCGGGGAGACTTCCGGGGGCGGGCGGGGACCGAGGCCGCCGCCCCGCCCCGCTTGGCAGCGGCTGCCGGCTGGAGGAGGCTGGGCGGTGCGCTGAGGTGGGGTGGCCGGGCCGGGCCGCGCCGCTCCTGTCCCCCAGCCCCGTCCCCTCCCCCCTCAGGCCCGGGCAACCGCCTCCCCCGCACAGGCCTGGGCCCCCCAAAGCTCCGGCCTGGCTCCCCGCCCCCCAGTCCTGGCCTGCTGGCCACCCCCCCCCCCGTTCTGGACACCCCGCAGACCCAGCCTGCTCATCGGCTCCTCCCACCCCCGTCCCGGGCACCCGTCCCATAGCCCTGGCTACCTGCTGACTCTAGTCTCCTTCTTGGGTACGGCTCCCACCCACGGCCTCTGACACCATCGCAGGCATCTGCCTTCCCCCTCCTCACAGTCCCATCCTGAGCACCTGCCCCCCTTACACCCTATCCTGGACACCTGCCCCACCCACACAGACATCCCCCCTCCTAGGCCCCTGCTGCTCCCAGCCCCCATCCTGGGCACCGGTCTCCACACATACAGCCCTACCCCAAGCACCCACCACCATCCCTGCCTTCGACACCTGCCTCTTTTTCCCACCACACAGCCCCATCCCCCACAGCCTCATCTCGGGCACCTGATTCCTTTTGCACACCTCAGGGTTTATCATCATGGACACCGAGCTTCTCCTTCGCTTCCTGAGCCTTAGTTCCTGTCCCTTGCACCAATCCACCACCATCCGGTGCTTCACTGATCCAGGCCAGGCACCCATCACCCCTTTCCTGTCCCAGGTCTCACAGCCCCTCATTCTGGGCACTCACCAGCACCATCCTAGTGCCCCCTCCAACCAGCCAATGCACAGGGACCATGACACTTGTCAGCTCACAGGACCAGGGCTTAGTGAGGGTTTCCCCAGTTTATGGAGGTTGCTGGGATCCCAGTGTACCAAGATGCTGGTGAGGCAGTTTTCAGTGGGTGCAGGGGATCTGTATCTGTCAGTGTTGCATAGGAGTTGCCATACTGGACCAGCCCACTGGTCCAATCCGTTAACTCCTTGGGACTGTCTGTCTGACCCACATTTCTACAGTGCCTAGGACTGTGTGGTCCAAAGCATTACTGCAACACAAATTAATAACAATATGCTGTCTTTAAGAGTGGCCAGTTGTACCAACTACTTCAGAGTAGGATGCAAGACACCACATGGAGGACACTTACGTAATAACCAACCCCCAGAGGAAATTTCTTATGAAACCTTGTCAGTGGACTTTTTATACCCTATCAAAAAAGTTCTTTTCTAGAAACCTTGTTCATTATTACAGACAGGGGTGTTAGTGCCACCTGTTATTAAGGTTGCCTCACACTTCCCATTCTAAGACTTTGTTTTCAATTGTTTATAGTTTTGCCACAGTGTAACTGTTCCACCTGAAATTTTACATCTTGGGTATCTGCCTCAAGCTGTTTGTTTTGTGGTTTTGGGGGTGTTTGTTTAATTTCAGCCAAAATGCTTTTTCCATGTAGTTTTCATTATCATGTAAAGAATACAACTGGTACTGATGTTTATCTAGGGCTAAACTATATGGGGAAATTTACCAATATAATTATACCACTACAGCTATACTAGTATTATTTCACATGTGGAAGCATCTATTCTGAAATGCAAGTGTCCACTTGAGGAGTTACATCAGTATCATTATGCTGGACAAACCTACAGATGCCATATTTTAGAGCTGAACAGAAGACAATTCCATTTCATGAAAGCTTTTGACATTTGGAATGAAATCCAAACTTTTTGAACATTTTTGTGAAAATAAATTGCCAAAATTTATTTTCTGATTGAAACCTGAGCTTTTTTTCTTGCCTCCCTCTTTATACTGAACATTTTGTTGAAACCAAGAAGTCTCTGCAAAGCATTTCAGCTTGAATGAAACAGCATGTTTGATCAATTGTTTTTGTTTTGTTTGTTTTTTTAAGGTGAGATGGCAACTGCTGTGCCTAAAGTTCTTGCAATAAAAGGAACTTGGGTTAGGCCTTCCAGCCTTGCAAATGAGGTTTGTTCGGTTCACAGACAGGTGTGTGTATTCATTTCTCTGTAGGTCTTCCACCCATCAATTGACTTAAAAAAAATCAAACTAATCACTTCACTCTTCATAGCATTAATTACATGATGGTGTTGGCCAATTTCATCCCCCACACCCACTAAATATTAATTAGAATGGGTGAAGCCAGATAGTATCACAAAAATCAAACCCATAAATATGAAAGTCTGTTAATAACACCTTAAGTATGAAAATTTAAAGTTAGGAAATTCAAAGTCAAAGTTCTCCTAGCAACATTAATATGGTCATAGTGCACAGATGACAATATTTTAAGTACTCATGATATAAAAATATTTTGTTTCTATTCACTAATCCAGGACCAGTATTTGGAAAAACATACTGTTTGGAAATAACTTTTTCTGCTCTGCCAAAAGGTTCCTATATCAACAAGTCACGTAACAGTCCATAAAATCATATTACTCTGATTACCATCTTTTTCCACTTCAGTTTTGATGTGATTTTTGCAACCAACATCTGAATGGCTAGAGGTGGAAATTAATACTTTTTATACTATTTCAGAACTGGTATTCCATTCAGGTTTAGATATAAATTTAGGTAGAAGCCAATAAGATCATGTCACAACTCAAATGGAGGGAGAAAAGCAAGGTAGTAATCAGAACAGCATGATCTTATAGTCAGATACTTTATGCTCTGCTAGGGCTAGAAATTAATTATTTCTGCCCCTGGAAAGATGGAATTCTGAAGCAAACATGACTTTGCAACCTAAATTTGGCCCCCTTGCGCATATGCATTTTGATAAAGTCTATAATTACATGATCACATACTATTTTTTCCACAGGCCTCCTATCCGGCAGCTTTTAAATATTGTCCAATGTATCCCTCCATACCTTATTTATTACGCAGTATCCAAACCCTGCTTTGAAGACAGAACTATCAATTTTCTCATGGTTTTCTATGGTTTGCATCACTTCAGTGTCAGAATGCTTTACTACCTCTCTTTGCAGATTTGTCAGTGATGGTTTTAGTCCCATTTTACAAATAAGGAATTGAAATACCAAGAGAACAAGGTAAAAAGTATTCAGTAATTTTGGGTGCCTAATTTGAGATAACCAGGACCTGATTTTTCAGAGTACTTAGCATTATATAGCACTTTTTATGTCTGAAGCACAGCTTTCACAGCTCAGCACTTCTTCATATCAGATCCCAAAGTCTCAAGTTGGACACTGTGGCAGGATATACCAGGCATTTGCTGCCCCCTGCCTGAGGCCCTGGCCACCTTGGCACACTCTGTGCTAAGAAGGTGCCCTGCTTGTAGGGAAGAGCAGCAAGTTTAGACCTCCAGGGGTTGTCAAGACAGAGACTTCATGATCAACTTCAGGCAGAACCAGGCCTCTCAGCACTTATAAGGAAGGAGGCTGAGGTCATTTAGTGCCAAACAGGCCAGATTAAAAAGGACTAGCTGCTTTTAGGGGCCAGTACAAGGTGAAGCCAGGACAGGGAAGGAAAACTGTCCTTGCCCTAATCCAAATAACCTGGCTTAGTCAGGGGTCTAGTCTGGACCACATGACCTTTGCTCTATATGAAGAGCTAGTATTTATATCATGGACTTTAATGCCCTGGCAGTTAATTTGAATTAAGATTTAATTTTTCTCTTAACTACAGAAGGGGACTGGCCTGAGCATTGACCTGGCCAGAGGGCAAGGCCACAGAAGCATCAGACCATCGTGGAACCAGAGCATGGGGATGCTAGAGAGAAAGTCCCCGCAATGCAGAATCCTGACGTGAGTGTTCTGGTGGTGAGTTTTGTACAGGAGGTCTGATTGCAGCACACGTCCTAGCCCCAGGCAAGTGAGTGTAGAAAGTGAGTTCTGCAGAGGAGAGGAGCTGCTTCCAGCTTGTGTCCCTGGAGCAGGGAGTCAGTGTTTTGTTTACACACACAGGTAGGGTGATTAAGATAAAAAAGGGCTGGTGATTAGATTAATGATCTGAAAGTTGTTAGATGAGCTTGTAGTCAGGAATCCTTGGTGGGGGGGCGGTGTTGTAAGGTGTTAAAGAAAGAATGCAGGGGACTCCGAAGACATACAGCCAAGCCCTCTGAGAAAGGTTACATTCAGAAAAGAGGGAGACAGGAGATACTTGTGAGGGGAGGTGCTGAGGGCAATAGAAGTTTTACCGTATTAAGGACTGGAAGATTTGCCCCTCCAATGTTTTTTCATGAGGAAGAGCTGCCCGGAACTCCTATGCCTGTTTATTTTCCTTTCCTGCCTGCACTGGCCCTGATATCCCTCAGAAGATCCAATTTTGTTCTCAACTTTAAAATGTGGAATTTTCTTGGTGTTTGGTTTTAAATATTCTCCAATGAGAACTGTAACTCAGCCACTGTAGTGTTGTGTTTAGGAGCCTTTTGGAAAGTAACCAGCCTTTAAACAGAAGTGAAAGCAGTGTTGCATACTCGCATAGTTTTGCCATGAGTCTCATCATCATCATTGTTTTCCTTAAAGCCCCAGCTCCTGGAGTCAAGTGGATATGTGATGATTTCAGCCTTAATTCTTAAAGGAAAAGTAAGCTCCTAACCCTTGTGGCTGTGGAGAAAGCTTCAAAATGTGACCTCAGTTCTGCCTAAAGGCTCAAAAAGCAGAAGGGAAATAAAAAGAACACTAAATCTAGTATTTTTACATAAGCTTATGATTTTTGGTGAGCCTGACTAATGATTTCTGATTATTTGGGGCTGGCAATACTGTGAAAGTGACTTGAAAGTGTCTGTTTCATTAAGTCAGTTTCTAGTTTATTATTTGTAGTATGGTAACAGCCCCTATAACTCCAGGTAGGTGCAATATACACTTACAGGGTCCTCCCTTAGTAGGATGCTTCCAAAAGTTAAATGATCTATTCCAAGCTTGGTGAACTGCAAAAGGCAAATGGCCTAAATGATAGAAAGTAATCTATATTTTTCTACCATTGTTACAATTGTTGTATTCAAGAGTTTTTAAACAAAGTAGGAATCTACATTAAATTTTTAAACCTAACCAGTGTCCCTTAAGTGACTTGACACAAGAAGTCAGAAGATGTTAGAAATTAGCTGACAAGAACACTATATCTAATTCCTATATAAAGAAAGAAAATTAAATAAATTAGATCCACTGACCTCTAATACAAAGTTGTTTGCAAAAAACTTAGAATTTTCAGGTGCCTAAGTAGCCCCTGGAATTATGATTAAAGTTAGCCTCTCACCCCCACCAAAATCTGAAATGATGCCTCTGAACAGTTGGCTAGTTCCCATCTGGGAAACATTTGGTTTAAGTGAGTTGTTCAGCATCACACAGGAACTCTGTGGCAGAGACAGATAGAATCCAGGTATCCCTGGCAGCATTTAACTGCATTAACCTTGAGTCCATCCTGTCCATTCCTGCATTCCCCTGCCTCATTAATTACACACCTTCCACCTGCCCACCAGGGATCTTAGTTAGCAGCTCCTTCATGGAGCCCTAAGCACTGGCATGTATCTGGCACGGTTAATGAACTCCACTCACATCTGTCCTTTCTATAGTGAGGGGGAGACCCTGCCACACATCTATGTAGGGTGTATCGCGTTGCTGTCCCTCTTCTGTTACGAAAAAAACTGATTCTTGGATTCTGATCCCTTCCCCGCTTCTAATCATTGGAGACAGGCTGGTTATTTAAAACATTAGAACATTTATTTAAAGGAGTCTAACAATAATGAAAAGGGTCATTCAGGTTTAACAACAACAGTAGGTATTAAACCTGATCCCATACCAAAACATAAGCCAGGAATTAGGGACAGGAAATATACTTCACCACTGGGTCTTCTCCCCTACACGGGGTGTTCACTACGATCAAACAAGCAAAGGTAAATTAGGACCAGGTAAGGACCTTGGAACCTGGAGGACAGGAACTGGTGAGTGATGGAATGTAGGTGGATCAGCAGAAACCGGTGAATGACGGAAGGTAGGTGGCAGCTGACAGACGTTGGGTCTCGGTCGGGAGAGCCTTCTTCAGATGACCAGAGAAGGCACAACCCTGAACAGGGCAGGAGCGTCCAAGTGATTTATCAACTCAAAATAAGTTCAACAAGTGATTTCAGCTCAGCTTGAGTGCTTCTCTCTTCTCTTCTTCTTCAGCTCCTCTCCTCTCGACAGTTCATGAAGATTGTGCTGCTCACTGGCTTTCATCTGCCTTATATACAGTTCTGTTTCTAGGCAGATTTTCATGTATCAATTTAGTTTTCCCACTCCCAGCCTGAAAAGGCAGGAAAATGCCCAAGAAGATGGGACACCAATATGGAGATGCTGGCACTCTACCAAGCAAAATGGCACTTGCTCCTTCACAAAAACCCTTAAAACATCACAATTCAACAATCCAGCTGTTCCAGAACCTCTTACTGAGGTTCTGGCTTCAATTCTCCCTGTGATTTTTGCACACCCCATTTGCAGCTGCACTAAGTTGTGAGACCTCCTTGTGAACCTTCTCCTGGGGCTGGTGAAGACAGCCATCCATCATACCAGGAGGAGGAGGAGGTTAGACAGTGTGATGCTCTACCACTGTGGGGCCTACTTCTGATCCCTTGTGTGATCATGCGTCTGAGCAGAGTTCCTTTGGGCTGTGTCCCCTGACTCTTTGGATGCTTTCAAGGAGAAGTGAGCACTGTCAGGGATCCTTGGTTCAGTGTCCCCTTCTGGTTCCCTGATTTTTACCATATGACCTTCCCTCCCATTCCTCTTTTTCATTTGTTATACCCAGCATTCCATTGTGACCCAGGTCCACTAGTGCTTCACCCTGACTAATGGGGAAGGGTCGTTAGCTGTTGGTGGGCTTAGGATTGCTGTTTTACCAGAACCACAATAGGCACATACCTTCCAGAGACCCACTGAGGATATTAGTTGGTGGATCCTCCATGGAACCATAAGCATGGACATATACCCGGTACAGTTCACGAACTCCCCTAACACCTGTCCTTTCTGTGGTGAGAAGGAGACCCTGTCACACATCTACAGGTCTGTAGCCCCTTGTGTCAGGTGGTAGCCCCTTTTCTAGAATCTCTTACTGTGATTTTGGCTGCACTTTTACCCGCACCTCCTGATCTAAGCACACCCCATCTGTGACCTCACCGAGTCATGAGACATCATCATTAACCTCATCCTGACATACCAAGATGACCATCTATTACTCCAAGAAGAGGAAGCTGGATAAGGTAGTACTCTGTGACCGTGCGGCTTATTTCTGGTCCCTTGTCTGTTCACATCTCTGAGCAGAGGTCCTCTGGGCAGTGCCCTCTGGTTCCCTGGATGCCTTTGAGGAGTATTGGATGCTGTGCGAGGTTCTCTGCTCAGTGTCCCCCTCCGAATGCCTGATTCTTTACCTCTGACCTCACTTCTGCTCCTGTTTTTTCATTTGTTTTCCCCAGAAATCAGTTGTAGCCTGAGCTTAGTGGTTCCTCCCCCCTTACTTAAGGGTGCAAGTCGTTAATTACAGGCAGGCCTAGACTTACCTATCCCCAGTACCACAAAGAGCACACACCTTCCAGTAGCCCGACGAATATTAGGTGGCAGTTCCTCCATGGAACCTTAAGCACAGGAGTGTACACAATGCAGTTCACGAACTCCTTTGACACCTATCCCTTCTGTGGTGAAAGGGAGACCCTGGTGCATAGCTATATAGTTGTCAGGTTGCAACCGTTCTTCCAGCTCCTTCAGAACCTCTTATTGAGATTCTGGCTGCACTTCTCCCTGCAGCTCAATTAGGCACACCCCATCCATGGCTCCATAAAGTCATGAGACATCAACAGCCCTCTCCTGGCACTGGCCAAGATGACCATCCGTCACTCCTGGAAGAAGAAGCTGGATGTGCGGGGGAGGGTGTTCTGCGACCATGGGGCCTATTTCCAGTCAATAGTTTGTTCACATCTCAAGGCAGAGTTCCTTTAGGCAGAATCCACTTGCTCCCTGAACTCTTTCAAGGAATGGGGAGCACTGTCTGGGGTTTTCTGTTCAGTGTTCCCCTCTTGAATGTTGATTCTGAACCTCTGACCTGCACTCTGTATTTTTTTCATTTGTTTTCTCATGGATTTAGTTGATCCCTCTGTTCTTTTTTGGCCCTTCAAGGGCTCCATCTAGAACATGGGGACCAAATAGGTCTGTTTACTGAATGAGGCAGATATCCTGTGGAAAAAACAGTATGTGATCATGTAATTAAAGACTGTGTCATAATATATACACACAAGAGGACTGAATTAAGGTTGCACAGGCAATCTTACTTCTGGCATTTGCTCATTTTTGAGCATTTGACTTTGCAACATTAATGTTGTTTTAACATAGGCTTTTCTTGTGTGTAATTTCCTAGGTTTAAAAAAAAAGCAAACTGAAAATAAATTTCTTCATGTGGCATATTGATACAACATGGTTCATCTTGTAGCACCCACCACACAGATCCCTACCACTTAATCTAATGAAATGACTGATAGCAATAATAGGTTGTCATCCTCTGTCGACCAATACTACAGGGGGATGAGACATGTGCCAGTGAATTTCACAAATATTTTCAGACAGCAGAGGAATAATAACACTCAGGAATCTTGAATTCTATTCTGGGCACTGGAGGGAATGTGCTGTAGTGGACACAGACTTCTGCTCAATTCCTCCCCACCCCACAAGCTTGAGTCCTTCTGTCCCATCCCTCTAACCAATTCCTGGCACAGCCCTATCTCTTCCTTTCCCAGTTCAGTTCTTCATTCCCCAGGCTTCTCATCCCAGGCCAACTTTCCCCATTGTGACTCAGTCTCGTTTCCCCAGTCCCCAACTCCTGGCTCCTTGTCCAATCTGTTTCTTCCCCTTGGCCTCCAGTTGTCCATCCCAACCCACATTTCCCCTTCACTGGCTCTCAGGCCCAATCAGTCTAATTCTCCTTCCAGCTCCTTTTCCAATCTCATTGCCCCTTTGCAATCAACTGGTTCTTCCTCCCCAGTTTCCTTCACTGGCTCCCAGTTACATTCTCTCTGCTCAGCTGTCAGTTCCAATCTACTTGTCCAGCAAATTCTAGTCCCTTTTTTACCCACACACTACAGCACCCCACCTTTATCCCAACCCATAGGGCTCAAGGCATAACCCCATTAAGGCACCCCCACCCTTTTCGAATCCATAGGATTCCGAGGGAAAAGCACCTACCCTTACACAATTCACACTCTAGAGCTCAGGGTCACCCATTCCCAGTCTGTAGGTCTCCGGGTGCAACCTGGTTAACTGAAGTACCCAATCTTCCCAATTTGTAGGGCTCCCGGTGTAATTCTCTGCGGGTTTGCAGGATCTTTTACCAATGGAGGAGCCTTACACAGTAATATCCTTATTCTCTATTTATTAACAGTTACCAAAATAGAATACACACCCTAGGCATACAATGTTTACCACTCCCAATGAAGCAGACAAGCTTCTCCTGGTGGCCAGTCATTATTAGATCATATAGGGACTCTTCAACTTCTGCACAGTATGGTTGGCAAGGTGTTGAGGTCCAGCAGCTCTGATCTTCTTGGGCTGTGTCTTGGCGTTAGGTTCCAAAGAATTTCCTTTTGGACCTCAGTTTATATAATTAAAACGTGGGACCTGCTTTGTTGTACCTTAACCAATCATTTTAAACTTACGTACTACAAAACTCCAATCCTAGCCCATTACAGAACAGTTCTTCAACCAATCATATCCCACCACCTTAACTGATTTAAATAGTGCATGCTTAGTTATGCAACAGACGGAAACAATCAAAGAACCAGACAGAAATCTTTCAGATAAACGATAGAGAATAGTACCATAAAGACAAAACAAGAAGTGTAGATTTTACAACCACAACTGTTAAGTGATTTCTTTCCAGACAGAATGCTATCAAACAAAGCTTTCTTTAAGCATCTTAAGATTTATTTCTTTATCTGGTGGTGGTGGTAAGTACTATTACGACAGTATCACCTTAACAGCCTGCTATTACGTTATCTTGAAGTAATTTCAGGAATTTGAATATTTGACCATCTGCTACTTCGTTTGTGGCTACTGTCTCTCCTAATATGGCTGCTTAGCCTAAGCTTAGCCTAAGCTTAGCCAAAAAAACCAAACCCTAAGATTTCAGATCTTACACCCCAATGCCACACCTCCTAGATACAGTTTCTCTCCTTCCGGTCCATATCTACTTCCCCTCTCCCCTGGTCAGGTTGTTGTCCTGCCTATAGTCATATCAGCCTTCCCTGAGGGTTGCATCTTAAAATGGTAGGAAGGCTCACATGGTTAAGGCTTGTTGAAAAACGCGATGAAATTCTTGATAAACTTTCCCAGTAGGGCATAATAAACACTGACTCTAAGTGCTCATCCTTTAAGAAAACTGTTTGATGTATCTAAAAAAACCCTTAGCTTTGTGAAGAGGAAGCTTCAGGACTGGTTTGATGAAAATGACACTGAGATAAAGCAACTCCCGACATCTGTGCATACCCTTCACTTATGGATAAACATCTATTGTACAGAACATAACACTGTGGAGACCCAATCTCAGTAGGGGATTCTAGGCACTACTGTAATATAAGTAATTTAGATAGCAATCTCTGACACTGCAGTTGCAGTTAGTCCTACTCATGCCATCCCACAATGCTCATTTTTAGCAACAACTTTGAATCTCAGGGAGCGCTAGTGTAGGCCCAAAGCTTGATTCTGTTATGTTGATTCTATGCAAAATACCCTTATTCTTTTGGTATGTAACAAACCACCATAGCAGTTTCTGTGAGGCTTGCATTTTGGGCAGGTAGGGTGATCTGTTCACTATTAAGAAGTTTGTTTTAAAACCACCATCCTTTTCTCCCACAGGACAGAGCTGACTTCATCTGTACAAAGTGCAGGCTGCTTTCCATATTGGAAGAGAAGGTTAAAGGACTAGAGACCCAAGTATCAATCCTGCGTTGCATTAAGGAAAATGAAGTCTTTCTTGATCGAAGACATGACTTGTTACTGCAGGCACCGTGTGAGGAAGATTCAAAGAAGGCAGGGCAGGGGAGACTGAAGAATGGGGAAGAAAATTGGCAGCTTGTGAGCTCCCGAAGAAGGAGAGCCTATATGCCCACCATGCAGATAGAGGTAAGGAATCGTTGTCAGGCGCTCTACACAGGTACTACAGCAGAGAACGATTTGAAAGACTCATCTGAGGGAATGGATCAGAAGGAGACCCTGTTGATCAGAAGGCAAGGGATGGGGGTTCCACAACCACCACTCCCAAAAGGAAGAGAAGGGTGATGGTGGTCGGGAACTTCCTCCTAAGGGGACGGAGTCATCCATCTACCGTCCAGACCGGGAAACTAGAGAAGTGTGCTGCTTGCCTGGAGCTAGGATTCAGGATGTGACAGAAAGAATGCCGAGACTCATCAAGCCCTCAGACCACTACCTCTTCCTACTTCTCCATGTGGGCACCAGTGACACTGCCAAGAACAATCTTGAGCAGATCACTGCGGACTACATGGCTCTGGGAAGAAGGATAAAGGAGTTTGAAGCGCAAGTGGTGTTCTCGTCCATCCTCCCTGTTGAAGGAAGAGGCCCAGGTAGGGACTGTTGTATTGTAGAAGTAAATGCAAGGTTATGCAGGTGGTGTTGGAGAGAGGGCTTTGGATTCTTTGGTCATGGGATGTTGTTCCAGGAAGAAGGATTACTAGGAAGAGACGGGATTCACCTAATGAAGAGAGGGAAGAGTATCTTTACAGACAGGCTGGCTAACGTAGTGAGGAGGGCTTTAAACTAGGTTCGATGGAGGACGGAAACCTAAGCCCGAAGGTAAGTGGGACACCATAAGGAAGCAGAAGGAGGGTGCAACAGGGGAGGCCTCCTGATTCATACTCAGAAAGTAGGGCAATAGGCTAGTTATCTCAAATGTCTATACACAAATGCAAGAAGCCTGGGAAACAAGCAGGAGGAATTGAAAGTCCTGGCACAGTCAAGAACCTATGACATGATTGGAATAATTGAGACTTGGTGGAGTAACTCACACGGCTGGAGCACTGTCGTGGATGGGTATAAACTGTTCATGAAGGACAGGCAGGGATGAAAGGGTGGAGGAGTTGCACTGTATGTAAGAGAGCACTATGATTGCTTTGAGCTCCAGTATGAAACTGGAGAAAAACCTGGTGAGAGTCTCTGGGTTAAGCTTAGAAGCAAGAACAATAAGGGTAATGCCGTGGTGGGTGTCTGTTATAGACCACTAGGCCAGGAAGATTAGGTAGATGAGGCTTTCTTCAGTCAATTAGGGAAAGTTTCCAGTTCACAGGACCTGATTCTCGTGGGGGATTTCAATCACCCTGAAATCTTCTGGAAGAGCAATACAGTAGAGCACAAACAATCCAGGAAGTTTTTGGATAGTGTTGCAGACAGCTTCCTGGTGCAAGTGCTGGAGCAACCAACTAGGAGCCGTGCTCTTTTTGACCTGCTGCTCACAAACAGGGAAGATTTGGTAGGCAAAATAGAAGTGGGTGGCAACCTAGGCAGCAGTGACCATGAGATGGTTGAGCTCAGGATCCTGACAAAAGGAAGAAAGGACAACAGCAGGATACAGACCATGGACTTCAGAAAAGCAGACTTTGACTCCTTCAGGGAGCTGATGGGCAGGATCCCCGGGAGGCTAATATGAAGAGGAAAGGAATCCAAGAGAGCTGGCTGTGTTTTAAAGAAACATTGAGGGGACAGGAACAAACCATCCCGATGTGCAGAAAGAATAGCAAATATGGTAGGCGACCAGCTTGGCTTAACAAAGTTGTCTTTGGTGAACTTAAACACAAAAAAGAAGCTTACAAGAAATGGAAGCTTGGCCAGATGACTAGGGAGGATTACAAAAATACTGCTCGAACATGCAGGAATGAAATCAGGAAGGCCAAAGCGCAATTGGAGTTGCAGCTAGCAAGGGACGTGAAGGGGAACAAGAAGGGTTTCTATAGGTATGTTAGTACCAAGAGGAAGATTAGGGAAAGTGTGGGCCCCTTACAGAATGGGGGAGGCAACCTAGTGACAGAGGATGTGGAGAAAAGCTGAGGTACTCAATGCTTTTTTTTGCCTTTGTCTTCACGGACAAGGTCAGCTCCCACTACTGCACTGAGCGGCACAAAATGGGAAGGAGGTGAACATCCTGCAGTGCTGAAAGAACAGGTCCAAGACTATTTAGAAAGATTGGACATACATAAGTCCATGGGTCCAGATGCAATGCACTTGAGGGTGCTGAGGGAGTTAGCTGATGTGATTTCAGAGCCATTGGCTATTATCTTTGAAAACTCGTGGCAACGGGGAGGGCCCTGATGACTGGAAAAAGGCAAATATAGTGCCCATCTTTAAGAAAGGGAAGAAAGAGAATCCAGGGAACTACAGACTGGTCAGCCTCACCTAAATCCCTAGAAAAATCATGGAGCAGGTCCTCAAGGAATCCATTTTAAGGCACTTGGAAGAGAGGAAGGTGATCAGAAGCAGTCAACATGGATTCACCAAGGGCAAGTCATGCCTGACCAACCTGATTGCTTTCTATGAAGAGGTGACTGGTTCTGTGGATGTGGGGAAAGTGGTGGATGTAATAAACCTTGACTTCAGCAAAGCTTTTGATACAGTCTTCCATGGTATTCTTATCTGCAAATTAAAGAAGTATGGGTTGGATGAATGGACTATAAAATGGATAGAGAACTGGCTAGATCATAGGGCTCAATGGGTAGTGAGCAATGGCTCTATATCTAGCTGGCAGCCGATCACAAGCGGAGTGCCCCAAGGGTTGGTCCTGGGGCTGGTTTTGTTCAACATCTTCATTAATGATCTGGAGGATAGGGTAGATTGCACCCTCAGCAAGTTTGCAGATGACACTAAGCTAGGGGGAGTGGTAGATAGCCTGGAAAGTAGAGATAGGATACAGAAGGACCTAAACAAATTGGAGGACTAGGCCAAAAGAAATCTGATGACGTTCAACAAGGACAAGTGCAGAGTCCTGCACTTAGGACGGAAGAATCCCATGCACAGCTACAGACTGGGGACCGACGAGCTAGGCAGCAGTCCTGCAGAAAAGGACCTGGGGGTTTCAGTGAATAAGAAGCTGAGTCAGTCCTGAATAAGAAGAGTCAGCAGTGTGCCCTGGTTGCCAAGAAGGCTAAGAGTATATTGGGCTGCATTTGTAGGAGTGTGGCCAGCAGATTGCGGGAAGTGATTATTCCCCTCTATTCGGCATTGGTGAGGCCGCATTTGGAGTTTTGGGCCTTCCACTACAAAAAGGATGTGGACAAGTTGGAGAGAGTCCAGCAGAGGGCAACAAAAATGATTAGAGAGCTGGAACACAAGACTTATGAGGAGAGGCTGAGAGAACTAGGCCGGTTTAGTCTGCAGAAGAGAAGAATGAGGGGGGATTTGATAGCAGCCTTTAATTACCTGAAAGGGGGTTCCAGGGAGGATGGAGCTAGGCTGTTCTCAGTGGTGGCAGATGAAAGAACAAGGAGCAATGGTTTCAACTTGCAGTGGGGGAGGTCTAGGTTGGACATTAGGAAAAAGTTTTTCACTAGGAGGGTGGTGAGGCATTGGAATGGGTTACCTAGGGAGGTGGTGGAATCTCCATTTTTAGAGGTTTTTAAGCTGCGGCTTGACAAAACCCTTGCTGGGATTATATAGCTGAGGTTAGTCCTACTTTGAGCAGGGGGTTGGACTAGATGACCTCCTGAGGTCCCTTCCAACTCTAATATTCTATGATTCTATGAAACTAAAATCTGGTCATTAAATTATTTTGTTTGTAAAATAACCAAAAATCATTCTGTAACACTGTTGCTATTGTTGAAGTACACGTTTTAAAATCACGGCTTAAAGTAACATCAGCAAATGTTCTAAAACAAAAAAAAAAACAATGTTAAATAAAAATGTTTTATAGCAGTAGTAAATATTTTAAATTAAAAAAAGTTATTGTATCCGAAAGACACTTGTCTTCCAGTTACAAGTTTTAAGTGAATATTTAAAAAAAAATACAAATAAATAAATAAATATGTATATGTAAAACCAAACCCCTCATCCCCAAAAGCACCAGCCTCAAATATTAAAAAAAAAAAAAAAAAAACTTTTACAACCCAAATAGCCAAAAACTGCCCTCCCTAATAACTCTAAAATCCACCTCAAAAAACAAAAAATAAACTATAAAAAATAACAGCAATAGTCATACTTGCAAAACATGGGTGATTAATAATCACACCTGGATGCAAATGCAGCATGATAAAGCAAAACCTGTAGAGTGGCATAAAAGCTTGCTTCTATAAAAAGGGGTTGAAAGATGAGGACTTTGGGTTTGGTTCTACAGTCATCCTCCAGGAGCATCAGTGTGCACCGGCAAACAGCTGCTCTCTCCCTCGTGTCTTAGCCACCTGGCTAGTAGACTGGCAGGAACATGTCCTGGTGGACATGAAATTGTGATATCACCTTTGCTGGAATTGCGTGGTGGTGGTGCAGCTGAATTTTATCTTTGTAAAAGACAGTATATGGAGTTTCCAATGCTAGAGCCTTGATTTCAGAGATTCGCCTTGCCGATGTAATTGCCACCAGAAAGGCAAATTCCCACGACAAGTGAAGAAGCGAACAGGACACCATAGCCTCAAAGGGAGGCCCTGGACAAAACTAGGTTGAGGTCCCATGTGGGAACTGGGTCTCTGACCTTCAGGAAGAGCCTTTCCAAGCCTTTCCGGAATGAGGGGAGACTGATCTGTCCTGGATATGCTGGTGAAAGGCTGAGCTGGCTGGCCAGGTGTACCCTGATTGGTGATAAAGCCAGGCCTTCGTGTTTCAAATGAAGTAAGAATTCCAGAATGGAGTGTAATGATACCTGGATTGGGAAGGGGTTTTGTTCCACTGCCCAGGAGAAGTGTTTCCACTTTGCTAGGTAAGTTGCTGTAGCTGAAAGTTTTATACTTTCCAGCAGGACTTCCTGAACCTCCGTGAAGCGAGCTTTCTTCTCAGGGCTTAAGCATGGAGCATCCACACCATCAAATGTAAGGAGGCAGGGTCCGGATGTAACAGCTGACCGTGATCCTGTGAAATCAGGTATGGGCTGCCTGGGAGTGTCCAAGGGGCTGCCACGGCCAGATCCAATGACATGCTGAACCAGTGTTGATGGGGCCAATCTGGCGTGATCATTATGACCTTTGTCCCTCCTGATCTTTACAAGGACCTTGTGGCTGAGAGGGATCGGTGGAAAGGCATACATCAGGCTTCCCAACCACTGCAGGAGGAAAGTGTCAGGAAGCAAGCCACCGTCATGTCCTTTCTGGGAACAGAAATAGTGACATTTCTTGTTCTGTTTGGTTGCGAACAGGTCCACCTGGGGAGTTCCCCACTTCTGAAAGATAATCTTGACTATCTCTGCGTGCAGGGATCACCACTCATGGCGAGAAGAGAAGGACTTGCTGAAGTGATCTGCCAATGTGTTCTTGACCCCGAGGAGGTGTGAGGTTTCGAGGTGGACTGCATGTTCCATGTGGAAGTCCCACAGATAGAGTGCCTCTTGGCAGATCTCGCTCCGCCTTGCTTGTTGACATAATACATTGATGCCATATTGTTTGTCAATGCTCGTACTACCTTTCCTGACATCTGGGGAAGGAATACTTCTGCAGGCTAGACAGATTGCCCTGAGCTCTCTGACTTTTATATGTAATGTCAGCTCTGCTGCAGACCAGAGGCCTTGGGTCTTGAGGAAGCTGAGGTGGGCTCCCAACCTTAGGTCCAAGGCATCCAATACCAAGGAGAGCATCAAACGTGAGACTGCAAAGGAGACCCCTCTTGCTACATGGGAAGGATTTGTCCTCCATGCCAATGAGGCAAGTACTCGAGGTGGATTGTAAGGATAAAGTCCAGGCTGTGTCTTGTCAGGGAGTAAACTGATGCTAGCCATATTTGAAAGGGTCTGAGGCACAGTCTTGTGTATTGTACCACATAGGTACATACTGCCATGACCCAGCAGTCTGAGGCAAACCCTCGCTGTGGTGAAAGGGTGAGTTGTAACCTGGGTGATCATGTTTGACATTGTTTGAAGTCTGGCTTGAGGTAGAAATGCGCCGGCCCAGGTAGAGTCAATGACAGCCCCAATTAACTCTATCCTTTGTATGGGTTCTAATGTAAATTTTTGCTTGTTTACCAATAGGCCCAGTTCTTGGCAGGTGGCCCGTAGTACCATGACATTGTGCCAGACATGGGCTTTCAAGCGACCCTTGATGAGCCAGTCATCTGAGGTAGGTCGCGACTACAACCATATGTTTTGTGAACACCCGTGGTGCGGTTGATAGGCAAAATGGGAGGGCCATAAATTGCTAGTGGTTGTCACCCACCAAGAACCGTAAGAACCATCTGTGGCCATGGGAAATGGGATAATGTACGTATGCATCCTTCAGGTCAAGGATGGAGTACCAGATCCAGGGAAGGGATGAGGGAGGCCAGGGAGACCATATGGAACCTCAGCTTCTTGAGATATCTGTTGAGGTGACATAGGTCCAATATGTGCTGCAGGCCTCCTTTGGCCTTTGAGATTAGAAAGTGATGGGAGTAAAACCTTTTCCTTCTCAGATGTAAGGGAACTTCTTCTATGGACCCTACCCCTAGTTTGGCTTGCATGTCCTTGACAAGAAGTTGTTCATAAGAAGGGTCTCTGCAGAGGGATGGGGGATAGTAACGAGGAATCGAAATAAACTGAAGAGTGTACCCCACTGTAATGGTGCTTAGTGCCTTCTTATCTAACGTTATAACCATCCACACAGGAAGGTAGGGGGAAAGGCAGTTTGAAAAGAAAGGAAGGGTTGGATCCTAGGTTAAGTCTGCTAGGCCACTCCCAGGGGTACTCTCAAAAGGCCTGCCTTCCGCCTGGTGGGTAGTGGATTGAGCCTGACTGAGAAGTGCTGGCAGGGGGTTGACCTTGATGGTGCTTATAGCCCTTGCACTTCTTCCTGTAGGGCTTGGCTGCTGGGACCTGAAATACTTCCTGGAAGCCAGTAGAGTGTACAGACCTAAGGAGAAGGCTCCTAAGGAGCCTTGGAATCCCTTAGTCCATGCAGCCTGGCATCCATTTGGTGAGAGAACAGCTTTGCACCATTGAAAGGTGGAAGGTCTTGGATGGACTGTTGGACCTCTGCAGATAGGCCAGATGACTGTAGCCATGAGGCTCTCTGCATAGAGATTGCAGACACCACTGTTCTGGGCATTGAGTTGGCCACATCAGAGGCTACCTGAAGGGAAGCTCAAGCCACTGACTCGTCCTCCTCCAAAATAGCCATAAATTCCTGCTTAGACTCCGGGGGCAAGGAGTCAGCAAATTTGGCCATGGAATGCCATATATCATAGTCATATCTCCCCACCAGAGGTTGCTGCTTTGATACGTGGAGCTGGTGGCTAGCAGTTGAAAAAACCTTTTTGCCAAAGACACCTAACTTCTTTGCATCTTTATTCTTGGGAGTTGAGCTTGACTGCCCATATCTGTCTCTTTCGTTGGTGGCTGACACTACCAGAGACCCTGGGGACAGGTGAGAGTACAAATACTCAAACCCCTTGGCAGGCACATAATATTTTTCTCGGCCCTTTTAGATGTAGGGGGCAGAGAGGAGGGGGTTTGCTATAGAACCTTGACAAGTTTGGCAACTCCTTCATAGATGGGAAGGGCCACTCTGGAAGGGGGTGTTTCTCCTCTGCCTCCAACCCCAAATTTGCAGCTATCCTCTTTTGAAGCTCCCGGTGTCCCCTAAAGTTGTCTTGTGGGACTGTTGCAGAAGGATCCACTATTGCCTTATCAGGCAATGATGATGATGAGGCAGGTAAGGGAGTGAGCAACTGTTCTTCTGCAGCCGGGGTAGCCTTTTCCAAAGGAATCACTGATGCCCCCACAGCTTGGTCTGCTTTCTTTATCCAACTGTCGCTGAACTGTTGTCTTTTGGATGTTCCAAAGATCAACTGTTGCCCCTGCAACCTTGAGACAAAAGGAAATCCCCATGGGTTCTAGAACTGCAATGGTCTGGCCCATTGCGTTGGCCACCACAAGCCCAGTGGTAGGCCAGGGGGGAAACCTACAGCTGTGGCTGGGTTCACTTGACCCTTGGGCAAGGTGATCTCCTCTCTCTCTGAATCTGAGAGGCCCTCTTCTGGGGACCATGGCGGTACCGACTTTGTCTCCAGCTCTTTAGAACATCGGTAGGTGCAGTGTTCCGGTACTGGGGATTGGTGCTGGGGCTCTGTTGATTGGTGCCAGACATCTAGGGGTTGACAATGGTACTCCAGTGCCCGGTAGTGGTGCTCTGGAGACTGACACCATGGCTCCAGGGATTGGTACCAGGACCCTGGTGACCTACGTTGAGGCTCTGGGGATTGGTACTTGAGGGGCTGGGGAGCAGTACTGGGTGTCCAAAGGCAGGCAGTGGTACTCTGGTGACAGGGTCCTGGCAACTGCTGTCGGGGCATCAGTGACTGAGGAGGATGGAAGAGCAATTTCGAGGTGATCTGTGCAGGGCCCCCATTGTAGGCTTGCCCCATGATCCACTTTTGGATGGCTGTCTCATCACGAGGTCTTGGCATGGAGGTTTATCCTTCCAAGAGTGACCGGCACCGGGAGCGAGAGTGAGTCCTTGGCTGTTTGAAAGACCCTGGGCAAGAAGGGCACTGTGAGTGCCAGGTAGCCCTACCACTGCCAGAAGTCAGACACGGGTCCCAGGGAGGACTGAGAGCTCTTAATGAGAGAAGCTGCAGCCTCTCGACGAATGGCCCAGCGTGAGTCTTGACTCATCCCCTGCTCCTTGCTTGTCCTTCTTAGGGGCCAGGGAGCACCCTTTTCTAGTGTGCAGTTTCCTGTACGGCTTCTTCAGTTCTGAGGATGGTGCTGGAATGAACTTGGTGCTGGTGGGGTGCTTCAAGTAAATGCCGAAGTACAGGGCATGGAGTCAGAGCGGCCAGGCTTGGAGTCTGGTCGGAGAGCAGACTCCATCAAGAGTGCTCTTATGCTGATGTCCCGGTCCTTGTTAGCGCAATGTCTGAAGTTTCTGCAGATCCTGTACTTGTCTTGAATGTGGGTCTCAGCCCGGCACTTTAAGCAGCTCTGGTGATGATTGTTTATTGGCATGGGATTCTTACACGAAGGCAGTGGGGACTGAGCATGTCTTGTCCCTGGGACTATGTCCCCACAGATTAACTACAACTATATCTAAACTACTAATTCTAACAAACTATGTACACTAAATGTACAGATGATACCACTAGTAGAAGGCTTGCCGAGGCAAGTACGTTCTAGCACCGTCACTGGCAATAAGAAGGAACTGAGAGAGAGAAGAGGCCAGCAGCACCTCTTATACTGGTGCATACCCACACCACTGCAGAGGGCGCTAGACCCAGCCCTATGGACCCAGTGAGGGAAAAATCTCCAGCACTGATGCATGTGGTGCACAACACACACACCTGACATGGAATGGACATGAGCAAGCACTCGAAGAAAAACTCTGAATTATTTTGGGGGGATTGGTAAAATTCTGTTAGGTGGTGTGTGAGATATCCAAGTGTGTAAATAAAGCTGGTGTCCCCCATTCCTAGGGTAGAAAAAAAGATGCATTTTTGTGCTGGTGTAACTCAAAAATGTGTTCATTTTGCAGTTTCAGTTTTGAGCCTTGATCCTGCAACGAATGCTGTGTAGGCAGACCATTGGGCCTGCACATCAGCCTACTGAAGTCGATGGGGCCCTGCATGGGGGTAGGCCTCCTCCCATGCAGAGGAGGGTATTAGGGCTGGTCAAATCAAAAAAAGTTTATTTCCAGAGAAGCATGAATGCTTGAAAGATATTTGTCTGGTAGCAGTGCGATGGGCAAAAACTAGTTCCACTGTGTCTGAGTCCTCAACATGAAAACAGGGCTGATGTACAGCAGCTGGAACAGGAGGACCTTTTCTGGTCTAACTGATGCAGCATAAACAGGTGATGTGTTGGCCACCTATCCTCTGAAGATGGTTCCGATAGGACTTTTAGTCAGTGTCATTTACATAAACTCTCAGAGGATCAGGAAGACAAATTTAACTTCCTAGTTACTAACAAAAATATTATAGAAACTACATGGCATCTTCAAAATTGGAAAATCCTTACCCTAGCCGATTTACTCAGGCTATGCAAAGGTTGTGGGCCCTAAAAGAGGTAACTGGATATATTGTATTTAACAGCCAATGCAAATTTGTCCTAGGATACTCCTCATGGCATGCCAGCTACATTATCAATCAAAAATGTACTGACAGGATTGCTATTTTACCCACTTTTCTCCTTTTTTGGACAGTTAGTTTTTTTGTTTTAAGGACAATATTACTTTAATAGATACCTGAAGCTAATGTTAGTATCCCACTGCATTAATTTCAATACTCATGTCATTGTTCAGTCAAACAATTGTGTACACATGCTCATTATTTTTATGGTAAGAATTCAAATACTTTGAGTAAATTCAGAACAGTACCATCAATTTAATTGTTCTCCAGTTTGAAAAGTAGACAGTACTGTGCATCACTTGTAAAGGTAAGTCCTTTAAGATAATATGAACAGAAAGGGTAGTCTATCTTTCACAATATCCCATTTAAATTAAATGAATGAATGGAATTCCTTTTCCACAATAATAGCCTCATATTTAAAGGCAGATATAGTAATCATTTCCTTTAAATCTAAAAAGGAACTTTGAAATCCCACGGGTCATTAAGTTGGCAACTTATTAAAAGCAAGACGTTTCCCATGCAGCCAGACAAGTGCAGTAGCCCATTTCACATAACCAACTCTTTCAAAACAATACACCAAGAGTCATAAGCAAAAACCTTAATTAAAAACTGTTCAGTTTGCAAGTATGTTTCTGAGTCCAGCTACTACTGAAAAATCCCACACTATTACTCTTTCTTTAGTAAAATTAAACACCTATTTAAAAAGCCAAAGTTAGAAAGTCTGGAAATGAACAGTTAAACAATCTCAACAATCTCGCCTGCCATATCAACCTACTTCACTCACTGACAGTCCACCTGACTTACATCACCCACCCAAACTTAACTGCTTCCTAAGATTTGCAAAAAAAATATAACAGAGGTCAAAATAACATTACCAGTAGATTATACTATTCCCATGTTCTATTCAATGAACCAATTTTCAATAGTAGCCTATTAATGTGTTATTTTGCTCTTTGAGCTGACGGAAAAACATCTTTGGAAGATCTCTATCTTAGCCTGCATAATTTACAAGTTCTGAAAACTCACCTGCAGTTCCTATTCCCACAAGAAATTGTTAAATAGCCTCTGCACTTACATTATCTAAGATAAAATTGCTGGGCCTATTAACAGATCATAGGCCAAACAGTTGCTGGATCAAGAAGAAGTTTTCACTTGATATTGGTGTGCATGATTTTATATATTATGGAGGTTTATGCTTTCTCTGAAGTATATGGCATTTGTCACTGCAGTGTACTGAGCTAAATGAACCACTAAATTGTTCTGGGGTTTGTTCTTAGATACAGTTCTAAAGAGAGACTCTTTGACCTCGTCTACACTTACCTTCAAATTCGGTGGCAGAGTAGCTTGCGTAACTCCCGTCGACTTTGTAATTCCTCTTCTACACGGCATCTTCACTGTGCTGCACCACTTGAGGGGGTGGTTTTAATGCATTGACTTCCAGTTCGATTGAGCAGGTCTTCACTGACTGCTCAATCAATCCAGATAGCTCGATCTCACGGCGGCAGATTTGCCACCATCAGTGAAGACATACCCTTACTTCGTGTGAACAAGGATTCTGTAACAACATTTTTTTTCATTTTCAGTAATTCAGTAGGATCAGGAATGTCCCATATCTCCCCTGTTAGGTGTGGGGTACTCAAGTCGTCTGCTCTGAGAGGGACTGGGGTTGTGGAAGAGAGGAATAGGTGAAATTTACCAATGCCCAGTGATCGCTCCCCTCCTGACAGCAACACCAAAGGAGAGAGATTAGAGGTGGTAGTACAGCTGGTCAGAAAAACCCTGACAAAACACTCTTTTGTTGGAATTTTCCAATTTGGTGAAATCTAAATTTTTCTCAGAGTTGGATTCAACTTCACCAGGTTCTGATGAAAACTTTCCTGATTGGAAGGTTTTTTAAATCTGCCTGGTTTCCTCCCAGCTCGCCTGCCAGGCAGCCCAACTGGAGTGTTACTGTGTAGCTCAGACTTACAGGGTCCACAGCTGTGGGGCAGCCCACATGCGGACTGCCAGAATTCTATTCCCTTTCATGGAGAATGTCAAATTTTTTGGTTTTTATTCCTAATCAGAATGAAACCAGATTACAAATGTCAAAATTCTCTGCAAAAAAGGAATGACATTTCTCCACTTCACTCGAGGTGTAGGCAGATGACAGACACATGATTCTGCAAGAGGGGAAAGGGAAACTTGGCACTGAATTTGCCAGTTTCAGGCCTACGTTGAGTCTACTGGAGGTGCTTCTTCCCAGGCTGGCAGTTTTCTTTGAAAGAGACATAGATGGCTCCATAATACTGGTTGAAGATCTTCTTAGGCAATTGGTTGTCTATGGACCTTCTCCGCAGAAGTCATCCCATTGACTTTAGTGGGAACAGAAGCAAGTTCTAAAGCAACATATTCTTAGAATATTTAAAAAACAAAGAGGGGGGCAGGGGGATTTGCTGTTCCTAGTTGCATGAAGGACGGAGACGAGTGAGCAGCAGATAGGAAAATGCACTTTCAAGTTAAAACAGACATTTAATAAAAACAAAACAGATCACGATTGGCCCATGACTCTCTTTAAGCTTCACTGTTTTCTGAGGTAAGCTCAGTGACACCAGTCACACTAAGATTTACTGAGATTCTCCTTGTATTTGGGAAAGTTCTTTTTCTTGCTGTTTTTCTGTTTGTCATAAACCAAAATTATTTTCCTTGCTCCGTTTTGCTCTTTAGTTTCCTACTTGGATTCAGATACAGCTTTCTGTAAACATGCATTTATCATCTTAGGAGCTGCCAGACTACACCTTTTTCTTCTCTGTAGCCAGCCTCAGTCTTTTAATTCAGGAGTTTTCATCATTCAGCTCGATCACTGTAACTCTTTGTTTGCTAAACTTCCTGCTCAGTTCAGCTGTACATTGTAGTTTATCCAGGTTACAGCAATAACGCTTCTCTTGGAACTAAGCCATCTCAGTATTTTACTTCTGTTTTTAAATCATCCGTTTGGTGCAGGGATTCAAATGTCCTTGCTACATGCAGTATTAGAGTAGCTTTGTGAGGATAAATACATTAAAGATTGTGAAGCACTCAGATACTACAGTGATGGAGGCCATCTAGACAAATATGGCCTGGGTGAGAGAAAAGAATGAGATTGCCACTTCATGGAAAAGG
Source organism: Mesoclemmys tuberculata (assembly GCA_007922155.1). NCBI lineage: Eukaryota > Metazoa > Chordata > Testudines > Chelidae > Mesoclemmys > Mesoclemmys tuberculata. The sequence goes on from ML675604.1 coordinate 89,204,394, forward strand.
GATGGCTACAGATTAATTCTGTGGCTGTTAAAAACAATGTTTGATGGTAAAAGATTCTATTGAAAAATCAGAATGTTTGGGGCAAGGCAGAAAACTGGGCTCAGTGCGTTCAAAGAATCAAATCAGTTACCTAGAGATGATAAAAACTAAGCTATGGCATAGTGTTTATTTGACCCTACACAGTCTCTACGCCAATAATAACACTATCCCAGCTGGTTTCTGGTGCAGCAGTTGGATGGTATATTCTGGATCCTGTTTTCAGAATAGGCTTAGAAGCTAGAGGGAGTGATTATCACAGCATTGTCTTGATTATATCACCAATTCTGTTTCTGAGTTACCTTGCTATCATCAAAATGGCAGATCTATTGCATTTGCTTTCCTTAGATGAATAATTTCTTACTATGCCCTGTAACAGTAAATTTCTGTCTTTTCAGGTCACCCACTATAGCTGTTTTAAATAACTGCAAGTCAAGACTGGCACAGATATTTGGAACTTGTCTAATTAAAAGGACCATAGGCGTTTAAGTGTCAGGTAAGAGGGTATTTTACAAGGGTGAGGGGCAGGAAGCCATATTTGTCACATTTACCACATATCAATTATATGTTTTTTTCTTTAGAATTAATTCCTCCTGGGCTTCAAATTTACAAGCTTTCATGTTTCTGTATCTTTTTACAACTCTTAATTTGCACAAGAAGTGAACATCCATTTTCTTTCATTTTTTCTTTTTGTGATGCCAATGCTATATTAAGGAGGTCCTGGCTTTCATTGTTATAGTCACAGAACAATTATTTTATACCTTCCATGTGACAAGGGCAGCAGAGACTATTTTCTTTTACGCTTAGTGTTTTTTCCTATATGGCTCAGCCTGCAGGGGGTGCTACAACTCAGGCAGTTGGCACCTTTCTCTAGAGATTTAGTGAGGCAATTTCACAAAGCACTTAGCCTGCAGCTAGGGATTCTGCTGTCATGGGAAAAACTTAGAGAACAGAGATTTGAGAGAGAAACTTTACATCTAGTCTGAACAGTTTGACTTCAACGTTGAAATCAAACAGATGGCTCTAGAAGGCTATCCAGTTTTTGTTTAAAAAATATGAAAAGATGTGTTTTGCTTTTAGTGTTAGATCTACAAAATGTCAAATACACACACATATCAAGTAAATACAAATAAATTCCACTATCGCTTGTGAGTCTAGGAGAAACTAATTCCTTAGTCAAATGAAAAAAAAAGCTAATTACGGGCTAAGTGAATAGACAAATACAACAAATGATTAGCTTGGACATTTTGGTGTGAATAATGAATGTGAACTTGCTACAGAATATATTTGACCCTTTCTCATGTGTGAAATTAATTTCAGAACAGCTGTTAGCAAGTTTGTTTGCTCTGTTTAGTTAAACTCTCCTAATATACATATTTTCTGAGTTGTGATCCTGCATTATTCCCAGGGGCTTTCTAAGAAAGGAAGTGAAGAATGTTCTTTTCAAAAGCATGAAGTGGGAAAATGTTTAGAACTATTTATAGCAGCACTCAGGCTGTGGAAATCCCAGACATTATCATCTATTTATAGATAATTCTTCGGGTTAAAAGGGTAAAGCCAAAAATTTTATTGAAAAATCTATATATGCTTTTATCCAACCCTTTAACTAATAAGTTTTAGTTTTGGTGTTTTGGGAGGTGGGAGAGAGTGTGGAAACTGCCATTTGCAAACATTTGTGATAACTAATAAAAAAGAACTTTAGAAAGCAGATAAATACAGCAAAGCAAGTCAGCAAAGCAAACACACACTTTACATTTGGAAAGCAGCATCATTTTTTTTCATACTGCTGGAGGGTCCCATCCTCTGAGCGGCTGATCACCCTGAGGTCCTGTTGATTTCACTAGGAGTTGAGGCTGATCAGCTCCTTCAAAAATAAGGGCCTAAGTGGCTTCAGTTCTTCATAATTGCAAATTAGACAGTCTACTTGATGGGGGCTTTTTGCTTCAGGACTTTTTATACCGTTTGGTACAGAAAATCCACATAATGGGTGAACTGCCAACATTGCTGAGTTACCATGAACTGAGTCATTCCATCTGAAATTACCTAAACAATTGTGACTGAACAACCAATTATTTTATTGTAAAGTTGCATATGTCAAACTCTCTCTCTGTTTAAATCTTTCTTTTGAATTTTTTCCAGGCTGCCTTTTAATTGGTGATCTTTCCTTGACATCATTGCTGATTTGTGCTTGCAGCATGACAATGCCTATTATATGTATATGTTGTTTTCTTTGTTTTAGTTAGGGTCCAGTTCTGCAACTCCTGTAATAAAAATTCCAGAGTTAGAGGGTTTGCAGGATTGGGATTATAGATTGTAGAAAGGTGCTCATCTTCTTTCATTTTTGTACAGCACAGATCACATTGGCCGCTGATACCTGATACTCAGTTGAAAAAATGTTTTTTTCATGTAAAGTTTGTGATAAATTTTGCCACAGTCAAGTAATTGGCATCTCAACTCCAACAATTCCAGTCATTCAGTTCTATACAGTACACCACAGAGCAATGACATATCTATTTACAGCATTGCTGTCAATTATGTACTAATCAACAGAGGCAATACCTGTAATCCTTTCCTTCGGTGAAAGGTTATATTCACACAGAAAGAAGGCAAAATATAATTTATTTGTAGAACAATCTCATATAGCAATATTGTTTGGTTATTCCATTGGTCTGTGTGCATATTTCTCCTACAGTAAAACATGCATAATATTGTAACAGTTAATAAATGCCTGTGAGCATACCAAGCAAACTTGTGCATCACTCTCATTGCATTACAGTTTAAAATCAGTTCTGTCTCTCAAAAACCACCTACATCATACAATAACAAATTTGTGCCTAAAATTACTCCCCACTGTTGAGATATAATACACAAAAAAATACAATCTGATTCTCCTTTCATACTCCAACACTTTACCAAACACCACTACTATTAGTTGTTGTGTTAAATTTAAATGTAATAAATGGATCAAAGGGGTAACTATAATCTAATCATTGTCCAACATTAAACAAAGATCAGAGTTTGGTATAGAGAGACCTCAGCCTGCTTATTTTCATGACAAACACACTATTGCAATAATTTTAACCTTTTATTAAAGATAAAGAAAAGAAGGAAAAACAGTTAAAGCAAATGAAATGTAAGCATTACATAAGCCTTTCATTTTAACAGTATTCTTTGTTTCTTTTCTCTGGATCATTTTAGAAGGACAGAAGTCCTTGCTTGACAGTCTTTTAGATGCAATTAAAGGTCGTAATAATTGCCCTTTTGGGGGAAAGAAAAGAAGTTAGTTGAGTTGGGCGGGAACTGTTGTTAAAGTCTGATCCCATTTTATCTCCAGTGGGATTCAGCTGGTGCTGGTGGGTGGCTGTGTGATGTCATCTGGTTCCTTCCTCTGGTCTGGTCTGGTCAGGACATCCCACAGGATTCGGATGAAGAAGGGTCCCAGACAGGATATGGTAGGCTTGGCAGCTATGATAGCAAAGCTTGCTCCAGTAGCTTCCATCTGTTCTTCCATCTCCCTCCGCGCCCAAGTCTTTTATGAAGGACCCAAAAAGGGAGCGATGGGTGGATAACTCATCTCCTTGTCCACCAGTTAGGTTTAATGCACATTCGTTTGATTCATTAATATCCAGGTCCACATCTTCTGTTTTTACTAAGCATGAGTTCAACACAGTCCTTGACTTACACCAGTCAAAACTGCTTTTTTTTAAAGACTAATTCAGTTTGTCTCTCCCTTTCCCATCAGCATTTGTTATTATAGGTCATTGTGACATTTTATAAACTTCCAATTTTTATAGTTGAGCTCACAATTAGAGTAAATTTGTAGGCCCAATTATCACAATAGTATTTACCTATGTATGTATTACACTCATTTATACGTACCCAAAAATGAGACACACAAGTGTCAGCAAGTAGGTGTCTGAAATCAGGAATTTTCAGTTTCGGGAGTCTTGACATTTCAAATGTCAAATTTAAACAGAGATTTTGTGACCAGTGAAGTTTGGATTTGGAGTCAAACTTTGCCCAAGATTGGGGATAGCATTTAGATTGGCAAGTTTCAGTTTGGTCCATTTTAGCTATAAGAGTAAGACACAAAGTCCCATGTAGATCTGTACTGTCCCAAAGTTTGGGTGATGTGGATTAATTTAGACTCACCTATACTTAAAACAAGACATTCAGCTTTTGTGTGCGTCACATTTTCTATTTTTGATGGTTGTGTCAGAAAATGGCTTTTGTAAAACGTTTCAGTGGGTATGGATGAAAAAGTGTGCTATGGACCTGATTATTAGTATTCTAAGCCAATCATCTCTTTCAGCTTCATCCTGCAGAAAGCCCAAATCAAAGCCCAAATCTGTGCTGCTTTGGATTAGGTTCCATTTTAACCAAACTGTGTGGAGGAGTTTGATAAATGATTCTGGTCTGGCTCATCTCTATTTCAGAGTGAGCTGGACGCTACTTGGCATGGGTTAGGCTTCAGAAATACCTCATTGCTCAGGTGTTTTGTTTTGCAAAGTCAACGTGGTTCAGTCCATGTCCCATTTTTTTCCCCACAAGTGAGTTTGAATACATGGTTCCAGATTCAGTCTCCTCTACTTTTGAAAAGAGCAAGAATTAGCAGTTCAGCTACAAATACCTTTATACAAAGATGTTTGCAATAAAAATATATTTCTTTTTCTATCAAGATGCCTCAGTGTATAGAGATGACATCACTAACTTAATCAATCCTTTTATTAACATCTCTGCATTTCTCCCAACAACTCCGCAACCTTCTTAACCTTCTTAAGCCTACAAACAGGCTTAAAGGGAGTTAAACAGTCCTGTGCGCTAACAAACAGACTTAGGAGAGGGCTTCCCCATTGACACCAGTGCAGCCATTTATAACCTCATTATCAGCAATATATATACTGCTCCTGGCACTATCTGAGACATCAGGTATTTTTCAAAGGAGAGAGATTATTCCAGTGTAATGGCATGGTATGTACTTCACTTTCCCTCATATATTCATGAGAATCAACTCCCGTCCATTAGCTCAACAGCAATGATGGGGCCAAATGAAGTCTTTCTACCACTTGGTCTTGTACCAGCTTCACGGCTTTGTCCATCTTTACAATTTTTTGTCTTTTTTATACTGTTCAGTTATCCAGTTATTTCTGCATGTTGCTGTGTTTGTTCCCATCTCATACTTTCACCTCACCTCAGTTTCTGAGTGGTGAATGTAACCCTTGTTTGTCTGGCAATGACTGAGCCAACATGCTCTTGTTTCTCTTTCCATTCTTTATTCACTTTCTGTGGTCTAATATTCACCAAGTGTTCCGCCATGACTCCTTGGCTGTGTTGACTAGTGCATCATAGTTTATCTACAACACTCTAGGGCTGGGTCTACACTGATGGCGGCAAATTCGCTGCTGTTAGATCGATTGCTCTGGATTGACTGACCGGTCTGTGTAGACCCGCTCAGCCGATCCAGCAATTGATGCAGGAAAACCACCCTGGTAAGTGGCGTAGCGCTGCGTCAATGGGAGCGCTGTTCCCGTCTGCGCAGTGCAGTGTGGATGGCGTGCAGAGGAGATGCCGCAAAGTCGACGGGAGATACACAAGTGATTTACATCACTTGCGTATCTCCCGTCGACTGCTGCCGAATTCGGAAGTTAAGTTTAGACCGGGCCTAAGTCATCCACTAGTTTGCTCCAGCAATGTTTCCACCATTATAATATTCTAAAAGTTGTTCTCCTCTGGTGAAAGTGACAGACTTTGTGCAGTCGGAGGGCCAGACATGCCTTTTCACTGGCCATTTTCACCATTAGCTACCCTCACTAAGTTTAGCATGCAAGGCAAGGCAAGACAAAGCAAGGTAGTGGTGCTGCAGTGCACTGCAGCTACTAGGTGCCACTACTGAGATTTGAGCAAGTCACAAAGACCAGCTGTAAGCATACCACCCCTTCTTTGAGCCACTTCACTAACAACACCCAAATTAATTATTTTCAGTAACTTTAGTTCTGAAACTTTAGCCAAAAGTATTTAGGCCTGGTTGCCTGAACCTAATCATCTATATCCACATTTATGCACCTAGGAAAATGGCCTAATTTTGAAGTCAGTGTGTGTGGGGGGGAGGGGTCCAACTGTGATTACTTGGTTTAGGTGATTAAATATAGATTTAGGTGTTAAACACCCACATCTTAAAATGTATCTGACCTGATTGATCAATTCACCAACTTCCTATTTAAACCTTCAATTATCCACACAAATTGTTAGAAATCCTTTCTCATTTATATATTTATAAACTTAATCATAAAAACACACTTAATGACAAATAACCCCAAAAGAAACACACCCCACAATGCTGCAGTTGCAGGAAACATAATAATACTTCTGTACTGCTTTTCATCCAAAGATTTCAAAGTACTGTACAGGCACTTTAATTAAGCTCTGCAGGGCCTGCATGAAGTAATATTTCTCTCATTTTATGGATGGGTAAACTGCCCAAAGTCACAGAGTCAGTGGCACAATCAGGAATAGGACACAGGACACCTGACTGTTGGTCACATGCTTTAACCCCATCATTGCAAAATATAGACTAACACAACCAATAAAGTTGCAAATTTACATACAAAAATGTCAGCAGATGCTAAAGATGCTTAAGATTCTAAAGTTTGCCACATTCCAAACAATGTATATTAGGTTAGAAATTGGAAAGTTTAACTAGTAATCTACAATTTTACATATGTACAAGTGGCTGATTTAACATTATTTTTTATTTATATAGTATAAGAAGAGTGCCAAGCACTTTACAGGTGGATATAAAGACAACCACCAGACCCCCTTAAAGTCCAGATAGATCACTTAAATAGACAATATACCAACATAAGAAAGAGGGTGTGAAAAGAGACAAGGTAACATAACTGAATGGTGATGTTTAACATTTATCTTAATAGTTCCACATTTTTATTTTGCACTTTATTTTTATTTTAAATAAGGAACTATGATGCTAGCTGTATCAGAGTGTTACTATTGGAATCTTCAAGATCCTGAAAGCTTTCTGGATTCATATTTGTATCCCAAAACTGTATTTTTAGCCTTCAATAGCTTCTTTAATTATGGACATGTGGATTCAACTGAATAACTATCTTGAGGAGATACCCAGAGATGGAAATGCAAAAACATAGAAAACAGAATCCCCCAAATTTGAACTTTTCTAAAAGTCTAGACTCTTTTATTTGCATCCCATCTCTTTTACGTGAGGCATCAAAATGTTCAGCATCATTACAATCACTAAAGACATCCCTGTGTTTATTAAGCAAGATATAGAACTTAGCTGGGAACAAAATAACAGCATTGATTCCCAGACTAGAGAACTCTGCTTTTAGTGACAATTTTTTTTATTCAAACTTGTGTTGCCTGGGCGATGTCTGGAAAATATAAATTCTCTTCTTTAAAGAGGAAGTGCTGTCTCCAAACTTCTGAAATAGCTATTTTTGTGTATAACTAAAATACAATGGACTGTATGTCCAAAAAGGCACATTTCTAGTCAGGAGAATTTCAAGTGGGTGTGAATTTTAAAAGTTATTCAGGAAGATTCAGCTATCAATGGGGATGTAACAGATTTCTTCAAGTGTCCATTAAAAGTGGCATGGAAATCAACTCTTTCACCCTCTTCACAAAGGTCAAGTACATGTAATTTACATTTTATTGTATTGGTTTCAGATGTTTTGGTTTTCCTATGCAGTAACACAGTGGGCTAAAATCAGAGCAGGTTTGAATTTGGCACATTGTCAATAATGAAAGCCCTACACAGCTGCTAGAATTATCCATTTTGATTTGATGCCCCTGAATTTTCTAAACCCAAACTTTAAGATGCAAAATTTCAGGCTTTGGTTCAATTTACTCAGGTAGGGACAGAGTCATTTTCATTAAGCATCCACAGTGTTACAGGTCAATTCACCTTCAATCCCTCACGCACATCATTCCTCTTGGTCTTTAGGTTTGTTCCAGGATTTTGTGAATGGGCCCTTTAGATCCCTTCACTCTGTAACACCTTCCCTATGTTTTAATCAATAAGTAAAATAATGTTAATCAGTAGTAATGTCATAAGTATACAAGTAATCATGCTTTTTGTAAATTAGAGTAATTTAGTGTTCAATGTAGAGTTTGAAATTGTAACTTTATAACAGAAAGAAGCTTGCGGTGGAAGTAGCTTGTGGTCAGTCATTTCCGACTTCCGGAGTCCAACAATTTTGTAACAGAAAGAAGCTTGCGGTCAGTCACAGGAAGTAGCTTGCGGTCAGTCATTTCCAACTTCCGAAGTCCAACGGCATTTAAATTAGCGGTTATACTCACTTGTATTTAAATTAGGTTCACTGATATTTAAATTGGCGGTTAAGAGTCAGCTGTATTTAAAACTCAACAGTATTATAATTCGGCATCCTGTCAATTTGGCAAATAGCATGCTGATGTGCTTCTGAAAACATATATAAGGGGAGAGCGAGTTAAGGCAAATTGTTCAATCTGTAAAGATTGTTCCACGGTCCACTCAGATCGGAGAATCTGGTGTACCGGCCGGCAATAAGGTCGTGAGGACTTAGGCACTGACATTGCCTAATGACTGTTATTTTATCTTCTATTCATTCCAAAAAGCCTAAGACAGATTCTAGCTTTCAGTGTTGGTTATTTGTTTTATTAATTATATATTTCGCAGTTTTAACCTTTGGTTGTTACCTTATAATAAAAACTATCTCTTGTGGTTCAGCACATCAGACTCTTGAATATTTTTGTAAAGCTTCTAATAATACCTCACATTAGGCCTGGGGAAGCGGAGCCGCTTACTCCAAGACCCCACGCAACTTTGGGTGGTTATTCCCATTAATTAATAACCTGGTGTCAGAAGACTAATAATCCTGGCCCCTTAGGACCCTCATTCACCTTCCGGGCCTAAGGTATCAAGGCGTACATATTTAAGTGACTATTTTACTGCACTTTTCCAGATTAAGCTTCCTGTGCCCTGACTTTGAGTGACTAAACCAGAAGGATACTGATCTTCCTCTACCTCGGTGCGTTCAGCGCTTCCTTCTAGCGGGAGGTCAGGAAACTGCTTCACTCTTTGACCTACTCTAACTGAATGGATTTTGCTAACACCTCCTCTCCCCATTGTTGTTTCTTACCCCTGGATGTATATATACCCTCTATCTGGTTTCTATTCATTGCATCTGATGAAGTGGGTTACAACCCACAAAAGCTCATGCCTGCAGAAATAAAATTTGTTAGTCTTTAAAGTGCTACAGGACCCTCGTTGCTTTTACTGTATACAGACTAACATGGCTACCCCTCTGGAACTCTTCACCCTTTGGTGTTCTTCCACCCTCTAGTGGTGGGTGAGGGTAATACAGCTCTCTAAGAGGGCCAATCCCTGCTGGCTCCTGGTCCTATCTCTGGTTCTCACAGGCCCTTGCCTCTTTACTGGGGCTCTCCCCCCTCCAGTGAATGGCTAGTATGGGGTAGATGGGGGGCTCAATCCCACCCTTGACTCCGGGGACCAACCCAGAGACCCTACAAGTAGCAGCCTTGCACTGTGGCTTCAGGAAAGCTACTAGCTTCCCTAGGTTACTTTCCCATGCCCTTTGATTTAATGTCTGCACCCTGCTTGGACAGGGGTCCTTCCTGGCCTCCTTGCCAGAGGAGACTCTTGACCCCTGACAGCCCCACTGGGCGTGGTAGTGCCAAACCAAATGTCCAGTTCTATCTTTCCCTTCTGGCAGGATCTTTGCCCTCTTCCTCCCCTAGTTTTTCCTCCCCCAGTCTTTGGATCTGTGGGGTTCTCTTCATTTGGCTCCTCCTAAACACTCCTGGCTCTTGACAGCATCTTGTCTGCATACACACTCCAGTAGCTCGTCTCTCACAACTTCAGCCACACCCTTTCTCTGGAGGGGAGGCTTCTAACAAGTCCTAGGTGGGGCCTTGATGGGCTCCAGGTGTGTTAATTAACTTGGAGTAACCCCTACTCAACTACCAGTGGAAAAGGGACTTGCTGAGCCTGGGGCTGATATATTGGCCTTCTAGCACTCTCTGGTAGCCATCTAGTCTGACCCTGTCACAATACCTGTGACACTCTGAGCTATCAAAATCTGAAATGTGGCTTTCCTTCTCCCCCGTCAAAATGTTTTGCAATACTTACTGCAAATGGCAGCTAACATTTGAAAAATTCCTTCAGTACAACCAGGTTTACTCAAGATAAAAAATAGGGAGACAATTCAATTAAAGGTTAAGCAGAGGAGCTGCTCTGTGCTACATCTCCCTGTGACATGCATGATCTTTTAACAACAGGCAAAACTCCGGAACCTGGAACCTATCCGGTGAGACAGCAGCGTCTGGGCTCGGTGAGACTTCTATATATGGCACCTTTTAAGTGGTGGCAATCAAAACTTCATCATCTGATATAAAGTGAAATCTCTGAGTGACTCTGTTGTGAGACTACACAAAGCCTCACTGGGATAGGATATAGTCTTACAGCATTATTTATTATAAGCTGAAAACAGGCATAGAATTGTACAAAGTACAGAAATAAAGACAGGCTTGCCCCAAAGAGCTTACATTTTAGATGACACATAAAGGAAGTGCTAGTGAACTCAGGGAAGAGGTAATTTAACAGTTTATTTTAGAAAATATATACAAAATCTCTCCTATTATTTTTTTTCCACATTAATATTGCAGTTATGGCTAAAGGACACAACCAAGTTTGATCCCATGGCAGTAGTGCTGTACAAACATATAATAATGCCCCAAATTGCTTGCAATCGAAAAGACAAATAATAGGTGGAGAATACAAAGAAGCAATAGGGGTTAGAATGGGGTTGATAAGGTGACAGATAGAATAGAATGTGCACAATTCTTAGCCAGTTAGTAGCACTGATCACAGCTTTCCTCCTGCCTAGCCATTATTAGGGTGCAGTTTACTGTTTGCATTAAGGAGGAGGTGATTTTTAAGGTGGGACTTGAAGGAGGATAACGTGGTGGCTCTAAGGATTAGGGAGCCGTTCCCATGCACAAGGGGTGGTGTGGGAGAAAGAGCAAAAGTGCTTGTCAGAGAAGCAGAGAATCAGGTGATCCAGTTTGGCATCTTTGGTGGAGTGAAGGTAGGAACTGACCAGTGATAAAGTAACTGGTCAGTTGGATAGAATGGGACTAAATTGTGGACAGCTTTGTAAGGACAAAAAAATCTGTCTTTGATAAATTGGAGAAGGGGAGCCAGGAGAGAATTAAAGGGTGAGGTCATGACAAAGTCAGAGCAATGAGCCAAACAAATGATCTTAGCAGCAGCAACTGGACTTGAATGGGGAGCGATTCCAGGTACCAAGGCCAGCAAGATTACAGTAGACAGTGCAGAATGAGCAGGGCTTGGATAAGCATTTTGGCAGAGAGGAAAGACTGGATCTTGGAGATGCTGTACAAGAAGCAGCAAGATTTAGATATGACCTGGATGTGTGATTCAGAGGAGAGGGATTGTTGATTCTGGACACTTTGTGATCACTCTGGATACCAGTGAGACATGGTACGCCCGATTTGCAGATCAATAAGGTTTAATGTGCAAGGTTTTCTATAAATATATTAGTTAGAGACAAAGCCTAAAATTAACACAATAGAGCATACTCACTAAGCCTGGAGAGCTATACAGTTACTCAAAGGCTGTATTCAGGTACAGCTTTCTTCAGGGGTCTCGCCAGGGAGTCAGTGGATCCTCTGTTCCAACCAGCAGCACCTCCCACAGAGTCAGGTGTTGATGGAGCACCCCCATTTGTCTAAGTGGTGACTTCTTATACCCTTCTATAAACAACCTTCACCTAATTATCTCTCATTATCATATATGCTAATTACCTACTTTGGGTTTCCACCCTTAAATACATTCCATTCTCACCATGATAATTGGGGTAATCAAAACAACATCTGATGATAGGAGGGGGCAGAGTAAAAATATGCCCCTTGGCAATAAAACAGTGTACCCCAGATGTTCAGGGATAACTTCTTGTTCCCATCACTGTTATCTATGTGCAGCTGTAAGCAATACAGTATTTGTATTTTGTCTTATGATGTGCCATGGTATGCAGAAACTGAGACATCTATAAAGTTATTCAGTCTCTGCCAACTGGAAAATGTCATGCTACAGAGGTCAGAATAGCCAGGCAAGCAACTGAAGATATGCTAGGCCTGTAGGACAGTGGTCAAACAACTCAAATTGTACTGGGCCTCCAACAGGGATGAGTCAAAGATGGAGCCAGGATTATAGGACTGAGTGACAGAACATCATGGAATTTTGTGGGCATTATGGGAAAAGTGGGTTTCTGGAGGAATTTGAATGAAGAGAGGGTAGTGACCTGACAGACTAGGACATGCTGGTTATAATTCCTTTTGATTTAAACATGTGAATGAACCTGCCATTTTGCTGACATATCCTCATTCTCTGTTAGCAGGGTCTGTGTGACATCCTTATGTCAAAGAAGTTCTCCCACCTTTATCAAAGCTATTTCTTCCTTGTTTACACTGTGTTCCAGTCTCTGATCTTTGGATGTTTAGATGTAAACATCCTGTATTATATTTTAGACATGATGTCATATTTGGACTCAGTAGACAATATCTCAGTGTGCAACATTGTGGAGGAAGCTTATTACTCAAGTCTCCTTTTCTACATAATTTGCTAATGTACCCACTATGTAATGAAGTTCACTATTCTCAGCTTGTTTCCTTTCAAGTTTATCCATGAGACAAAATTTAATCTCCACTAGTCATAATATTAAAGTAACTATATTTCTTTAATGATTTCTCTTTATATGAGATGTTTTGATTTCTATGGATGCTACCTTTTAAGTGGTGGCAGACTCGCCTGCCTCAGAACCTGGTTATTTATTGGAGAGATTGAAAGTTCCTGGGTTCTGGACTTTTGTCTGTTATTAAAAAATCATGTCACAATGGGGATGTAATAGACATCAGGTCCCTCTTGGCACTTCACCCTGAATAACTCAGGGAAAAGCACTTTCTCCAACTATCCACTTTCTGTATCTCTTCAGAACCATAATAAGATGGTCTCATAAAAATCTTCAAAAGAAAAAACCCATAAACCCATCTTGGCCTGCAATACCAACCTCTGAGTGCACCTTTGTAGAGGAGTGTTCCTGTAATTTGAACTGCTTGAGTGGCCTGTGGTTGGGTTCATGCCTTTATAAGGCAATTATCCACATATGGGTATATGGTTACCTCTTGTCTGTGTAGATATGCTGATACAACTGTGAGTACTTTGGAGAACACCCTTGGGGCAGTGGAGAGGCTAAAGGGTAGCACCGCATATTGATAGTGGTTGACTCCCAGTGTGAACCTCAGGAATCTTCAGTGTGCTGGATGAATAGTAATGTGAAAATATGTATCTTGGAGGTCGAGGGCTGTGAACCAGTCCCCCTGTTCCAACGCTGGTATTATGGTAGACAAAGTTACCACCCTGAATTTTTGTACCTTTATGAACTTGTTCAACTTTCTGAGATCCAAAATTAGTCTCCAACCTCCGGTCTTCTTTTGGGCCAGGAAATAGTGGGAATAAAACCCTCTGCCCCTGTGTTGAGGTTGGACGTGTGGTAGGGCACTTATTTGTAGTAGGTGTTTGACCTTCTGTTGTAGCAGGTACTCATGAGATGGGTCCCTGAAGAGGGTCGGGGAGGGAGGTTAGGTAGTAGGTTTGGAGATGAAGGAGATAGTATATCCCGAGTGGACAATTTCTAAGACCCATCTGTCTGTTGTGATGTTTGCCCAAGCTTGGTAGAATGGGCGTAATTGATGGTTGAAAAGTATGGTATTTGTTAGCAATTCTGGCTCTGGAAAGTGGGAGAGGTTGGGCAGACCCTCGACCAAAACCTCAAAATGAGGCTTTGGTGGGGCAACCTGAGATGTTGATGGCTGCTGGTTTAATTGTCTACACTGCTGAGGTCTTTGCCTATTTTGAGATAGATCATATCGTCTATATTGTGACTGATGTTGGTACCTAGAATTATAAGGTTGATACCTAAATGGCTTTCTCCTTGTCGTAGGTGTGTATATACTGAGGGTAAGGAGTGTGGCTCGAGAATCTTTCATAGTATGCGTGACCTCATTCGTTTTCTCTGCAAAGAACTTCACTTTATCAAACGGCAGATCTTTGATCATGGTTCGAAGCTGCTTAGGTAATGCTGTGGAGAGAAGCCATGATGATCTGCATATGACTACCACAGTTGTGACTGTTCTGGCCACAGTGTTCGCAATGTTGAGGGAGTTCTGTAGCACCATCCTTACAACTAATTGTCCCTCTTTTATGAATGATTGAAATTGCTCTTTTTTATTATCTGGGATATATTCAATAAATTCTGCTATTTTTCTGAAGTTGTGATGATAATTAGATGACAGCGCCATGTAATTTGCCACTCTTAATTATAGGGTTGTAGAGGTATATGCTTTTCTGCCCAATAACTCCATTTCATTGTCATCTTTGTTTTGTGGTGTGGTCTTATGGTGGTGTTGCTTAGCTCTGTGGTTGGCTGCCTCTAAAACTAGGGAATTAGACGCTGGGTGGGTAAAAAGGAATTCTGTGCCCTTGGCAGGTATGTAGCACTTCTCGTCAGTCCTTTTGCAAGTGGGATGAATGGTAACTAGAATTTCCCAGATGTTATCGGCTGGTTCCCTGAGGGCATTGTCCATGGGGAGAGTGATTTTGGACAGAGCTGAAGTTTGCAGAATCTTGAGCATTTTGTGGTGTGACTCTGTGACCTCTTGGATGTCTAGGTTGTCTGCTGCTCTCTTAAAGAGGTCCTGAAACTGCCTGAAGTTGTCAGCAATCATAGGAGGTGAAGGGACTACAGCCTCGTGTGGAAAGGAGGATGAGCTGTTTGGAGGTGGTGGTGTTTCCTGTTGTGTGCTCTCCTCCCAGGGCTGTGGTTCAATACCTGTAGGAATGGATCTTGATGGAGATCTGTTTCTATGCCTGTGAGAGGAAGATGATCTACTATAGGTAGAGTAGGTAAACCAGGCATTCCAACCAGGCCACTGCATATGATGGAGACTGGTGGTCCAAACCATGGGGGTGCCATCAATGGGTATGTTGGAGGTCTGTGGTGTGGTTGGCATTCAGCTGCTCTCCCCTTAGATGAAGAATGTTGGGGGGAGAATATCGCCTCTTCCCTGTCATAGTCCTCATCACTGGAGAATGACATAGGGGAAATAGTTCGTCCTGGTTGAAGTGCACTTGGGGAGGTATCGGTGCCATATAATGGTGGATGAGAGGAGGATGTTAAAAATTCTTCCTCTGAATCTTGGTGCCAACGTTTCTCTGTGCATTTTCTCAGTGCCGGCTGTAGTAAGAAATGAGCATAAGGCCTGTAAAACAGGCTAAGGCATAAGTGGAAAAAGCCAAGTGAACAGGAGAATAAGTGGAAAAAAACAAGTTAACTGAAACTGGCAGAGGAAAGCGCTGATACTGCAAGCATACACATTGCCAAAATATTACTAATATGCAAATTATGTAGCAGGTGCAGAAGGCACCAAGATACCAAATTGATAACTGATACCAAAGAGAACTAATGACTTAAACTGACACTTTGATGAATAGAAATGACTAAAAGGTGATAAATGGAGTTTTTGCCCAAATCATCCAAGTAAAGGTAACGGGAGGTATTAGACTACATCAAGAGGGTGGCAATTACCTATGTCAAAGGGGACAGAACGAAAAAGTATATAACAATGTATAAAAGAGGGCATCAGAGGGAACAACGTCGTCCGGTCTAGGGGATAATGGAAAGTCCTGCCGTTGGGCCATGGCCATTGTAACGCTGCATATAGGAAGCTGACCCAGAGATACTGTGGGTCACTTCTCATTGTGCCGCACACAATAAACCTGGCTCAGGTGCCTTTGCTGCTCAGCTAATCTGTGGTCGTGTCGATTCATTCGATCGCGAGACCTGTCTCGGCTACCTGCAGAGCTCAGACAATGCCTACACGGGGACACATGCACGCAGCCTACACTGATGAACAGCTGTAGCCAACACCCTACCACACTGGGGTTGTCAGTGCAGCCGTCGGTGCCAGTCCCGAGATCAGGTCTGTGACGAGGATAGGTGCTGGCACAGTTGGAGGCGCTAATGGTGCTGCAGATATTTGATGACGTCGGTACCAAAGTTATCGATGCTGATTCACCAGTGCTGTTGGATATAGGTGCTGTGATATTTGTGATATTTGGGGTTTCTGTTGGTGCCAAGACTATGGTGGGTTTCATCGGTTTTTGCCATTTTACAGATCATTGATTTTGACGGTGCCATGTCAGAGTGGGAATGGCAAGATTTGCCTTTTGACTCCATACTTGGCTCTATACTTGGCTCCATACTGGAGGGTCCTTTGGTGTCACAGTGACCATTGTACCTGAGGAACCTACAGCCTCTTTGATACTGCTTATCTTCCCCTGTGCAGGTGAGGACATGCTCTTTTTGCCATGGTCTGTGTCTGATGGGGTCAGATGTCTTTTTCTGTTGAAGCTTCCCTATGACAAGTGTTTGCTTCGTCCAGGGTCTGAAGCAGGTCTGCGAGATCTCTCCATAAGGATAAGCTTCAGGCACAGGTCTCTATTGCGCCTGGCTCTGGCTTGCTTATTTTTACAATGGGGACATTTTTGAGAAATGCGTCCCTCGCCCAGACATCTAATACACTCTGCATGCCCATCAGATGCTTACATTGCGTTCCTGCAGGAGGTGCATTGCTTGAAGCTGGGTGAGCCTGGCATGTAGCACTGTCCTGGGGGAGGGGAAGAACTAACTTAGCCTAAAGAGAAAGGTAAGTGGAGAAATTCTTTTTTTCTGAAACAGATAAGAACTGGGGTAACGAGAACTAGAAGAAAATGATTAAAATTTCTAAGTAAGAATTGGAGGTTCTCTATCAAGCTCTGAGGAACTGCTGGAGACTCCATCTCGGTCTGCAGATGGTTGAGAAGGAACAGTGGTGAGGGATGGGGTTGCATGCGCTGCGATACGGGCATGGCACTTGCACAACCTGGATGAGCACTGCTGGTTAAAATCTCTGATCAAGAACGCAAAGGCAAGCCAACACCTAGAGTGGATCACCCACAAGGACACTACTCCAAAAAGAACCACTGACTTATTTTCACTGGATAAAGAAATTCTAACGTTTTGACCAGTGATAAATTTCTTTCTAAAATAAAACTCCCCAAAACTCCCTAATGATATTTCCATTGCTAGCCACACATTAACAGCCACCCTCACAATCTGAGAAGCCTCAAAGTTGAGAGCCATATAGCAACTATAGAACAGGCTCAGTTGTACAAGCCCCAGATTCTGATTTCCTGACGAAGTATAAACCATGTCATGTTAATTTGGATGGCCTAAATGGGTCCAGAGAGTCAAAGGTGTTAACATGACCCTGTCCCTGTCCAAACCTAAACAATGAAATATGGTTTGTGTCTTGAGTACAGCCTGCTTTGCCCCATGGCATTTAAAATACTTAAAAAAATATTAAAGATAAAAGAAGGAAAAACAGTTAAGGCATTTGAAATGTAAAGTATTAAGTAAGGCTTTCAATGCAACAGTATTCCTTACCCCCTTTCCTTTTCGGTGTAGAGAATTTTTATAATGGAAAAGCCCCGTTTGACAGTTTGTAGATGGTATTAAAGATACTACAACCTGTCTTCTTTGGGGAAGAGAGAACTTAACTGTTAAAGTTTGGCCCTACTTCCCTGAAGGCCCGCCCCCCACGCGCCCACACACACGGGGACAGAAAAGAACAGCAAAAATAAAAAAAGAAGGTTCTGTCTCTGGTGCTGACTGTCCCTGGCACCTTCACTCTTGGAGAAACACATCGTCAACATACAGTTCAGCTAGCCACTCTGGGCATGTGTCCACAGTCCGCGGGTCCACAGACTCAGGCTTGCGGGGCTCACGCTAGCACGCTACAGATAGCTATGTAGTAGCACTTAGAAGTTGTGGCTTGGACTGGAGCTCAGGCTCTGAAGCATAGGGAGGGGAGAGGGCTTCAAAACCCAAGCCATATCTTTCAAAGCGCTGCCTACACAGCTTTTTTTAGAACACTGGCAGGAGCCCCAGGAACCTAACTTTGTAGGCCCAGGCTGGAAGGATCTCTGCTGTCAGCTTTGTAGATGTACCTTCTGGGACCAGGCTGTTTAAGATGTTGCTTTTAACTGCTTCACTGGTCGTGGGCTCATAGTGTTGTAAAAGGGACAGTCTTGGCTGGCTAAACCAGACTCCTATTAAATAGAAGGCAAAAGTAGAGAGACAGTAAAGAGAACAAATATGGTGGGGAAGCAAACTGACATAGGAACCCAAAGCCCACCTTCTAGGTGTTGTTCAGAATTTAGACAAAGCCACTGGAAGCGGGGTTGCCATAGGTTCCCACTCTCTGCCCTAATCTAGTCAGGCTATCCTTCAGGATCAGGATAATGAAGGTCCAATGGTATCATGGTGGATCCCACATGTAGCCTATAAAGATGATGCTTTCTTATTATGTTAAATAGAAATGTGCTGAAATGTAAATCAGGAATAGGTTTTTGGGCTCAAATTTGAGCTTGATAATAAGAAGGCCTAGTAAAATATGAGTGAAGTGAGACAATTTAGAGGAAAGTTAGAGATAAGGACCTATTCCCAGGTCATGTTATTAACATGTTTTGGTTTCAGGTGGTTTTAACAAGTGTTTTAGATAAAATGTGAATAGTTTGGGAGAATGCTGGCTGTATTGATAGTTATTGGAATATTTATGCTGATGTTTAATCTTAAATAGCCAATGAGCAAGTAGAAAATATTTAATTATGGTAGTGAAAATCGATATATGGTAAAAAGTAGGTTTAATGATAATTAATTAAGGGTTGTATTAATTGATTATAAAAAGGGTTATATGCTAATTTTAGATTAGGATGGTCATCCACAATCATGGTACCATTAGGAAAAGGATTTTATACTCATTCGTCTCATCCAGGGACTGATCACCCCTTGATGCACCATTTAATCTTGAATTGTAAATAGTGTATGGTTATACTGTAGCACCTATTTGCTGTAACTAATTACTTTATTTTAAAGAAAGTGTTTAATTCTATCACTTTTTGTGTCATGAACATTTCTCCACTAAATTAAATTATCTGAAACATCGCTGGAGGATCAAACCATAAAGAGTTCAGTTTGGTTCTATTCCTTATCTTTCATCTACTAATTGGGAACAAATAAATAAGTTACACAGGATACTATGGAAGTGGCAGCCATGATGGTGAAGGTTGTGCCTTTCAGTCCAGCTGTTACAATTGTTTTGGTTCTCCCTCTTCTGTTTTAAGGATGCCAGAAAGGGCTTATGAGTGGAATAGGCCAATCCCTCATTATTTTGTCCACCAATTAGGTTTAATTTCTAACACACCAATTTTGGTTCAATAATTTCCCATTCCATTCTCCTTTGTATACCACTGATAATCTTAGCACAGTTCTGAGTGGCATCAGTAGACCTTTGTTTGGACTAATTCAGTCTGTTGTTAATTTTTGCTAACTCTTTTAAGCAATTTTATGTAACAGGCAGAGTTGGACTTTTGTTACTTTGGACAATTTAGAGTACAGGTTTCTGTACAACAACCATTAGGTAAAGCTTCCCAGTGTTGTCTCACCAACAACATGCTGCAAACCACCAGATAATGCCTCTCTGCAAAGGAATGCCGCTTTAGATGCTTCAAACAAACTTTTTGTACCATGTTAGTTACACCCTTGTGCTACCCATCAACAGAGTTTAAACTGCCAATTATAGGTCAGAGCATTGTCTCTTATCTATGCCAACACTAGAATTGTGCTCTGCTTTGCCAACTCCCAGTAAGAGCTCTATACAGAAAGCACAGCTTTAGAATACCTGCTGTTATTTGCAACCTAAAAGCTTGAAACACCTTATGGTTGAACATTTGCATTATGCAGATAACACTCCATAAGAACCACCTCATTACTCACACCATAAGAAAAGCTAAACCTAGAGAACAATACACTAAGGGTATGTACACACTGACTACAGCAAATTTGTTGCCGTCAGATCGATCTATCTGGATCAATTGAGAGGCAGCGAAGACCCGCTCAATCTATCTGGAACTCAATTCAATTAAACTACCTGCTCAAAAAGCGTAGCTCTGCATCGACGGGAACGCATTTCCCGTCAGCGCAGAGCAGTGGAGATGGCACGCTGAAGGGAAGTTAGGAAGTCGACGGGAGTTACACACAGTACTTTGCATAGCTTGCATAACTCCGGTAGACTACCACCAAATTTCCCATTAAGTGTGTGCTAAGCCTAAGAGAAAAAATATCACTGATTAACACAACTAGGTACACAGCTAGCCATATGTTAACTTGTTATTTATCCTTTCATTGAACAAGCCAGAATCCAGTTATCTCAGGCACTGAAACATTCATGTTCTCCGGTTTTTAGCCAGACTGCATTCTACTCCTGAGTTGTTAATCTTTCCTGACCACAGCATTCTAGCTCACTCAGCTCTCTGAGTTAGTGTTTCTGTGAAACTTCCAATCATGCTTTGGAAAGGATACAAACCAAACTCCACTGACAGCCTCTCTTCTTGTTCAGAACTATTAATTGCAAATCCTTTTGCTACTAAGACCCTAAATTCCTCTCTCTTCACAGAGAACCAAGGTGTAGAGTTAATAAAAGCTTTTGGGCTCTGACTCTGTTCATAGTACCTTCCCAGATGATGCAGTCATACTGCATACTGTTTCATTAAGACACAGTATGGAGTATATAAGACACAGTACGGAGTTATACTGGAGCCATAAACAGAAAACTAAGCTACACAACACGTTTTACAAGCATTTTTATTTAAAAAGTAATAACCTCCAAAATGTTGCCCCTGTGGATGAGTCAGGAAAATAAAAACATAAAAGCAGCTAAACAAATCTGTGCTTTAATAAATCCACAACAGATGGCTCCTATATTAGCAACAATGTAGCCATTTACAAGCTTGTTATCCACTCTGTTTACTGCCCAAAGGCATTTATAATTTAAAACTGCTTGCAAGGAAAGCAATGCCCAATCCACCCACCTACTGTTAGTTTCCATCACTCTTGCCATCAAACACTCCTCAATCTTGTATTATTAGCCACTGTGGCTGTAAAGAGGACGTTTTAGACCCCATTTTGTTTTGGAAAGAACCGTTTTAGAACAATGCAGTATGCAGGGGTGAGCCACTATCTTCCAGTTAATTGTTTGGGACCCAACTCAGGAAAGCACTTAAGTACATGCTTATGTTCAATTGACTTTGACCAGTCATGGAAAGCAGTTACTGAATAGCACAGGAGTCAAATTTCAGTTGAAGCTCTCATGCATGGATGACTTTGTGATCTGGGGTCAGGGGTATTGCTTTTCTGTTTGATTTCAGCAAGGATGCTAATATGTGATTTGCTATAGGGAACAATGCTGACAGTAGCACTAATGACAGTGGAAACCTTAGGGCTGGTGGACATGTAAATGGAAACTAGTTTGTAATTTTTTCTTGTTAATGTGTGTCCTGCAGCCTCTGAGAGTCTTAATGTCCTTTTACTGCTTGTTATTGTTGCTTTTATTCATGTTTCAATCAAAAAAGATGATGCTTCTCAGCTTTAATTCCAATATAAAAGACACAAACAGTATTTGAAGACTAGTGGAAACAGTTTTAGCTGATCTTCTCTTATTCAGTGTCAATGGTGCTGTTAATAAACAGAAGAATCTATACTTAATACATGAATTCAGTTAATGATTATATGTAATGCACCGTGGTCAGACTGATGGAAGAATTTCTTGCTATTAAATGTCTAAGAACTGAGCAGGGATGAGCCATGTTGGTTTCTGCACCATTTGAAACAAGAACAAAGAGGAAAGAGTGTAGGATAAAGTTTGATATGGTCTACTCAGTTTTTTCTGAAGTGTGGTCCAAATGTTAACAGTGTCTCGTGGATGTTCTCCCCTTCCATGAGTAATGCAACATTCCTGTGGCACCTACAGCAGCTGCTTACATGGACAAGTAATATTAATAATTAAGTATTTAACATATTTTAGCTATCTTTTAATGTGCTTTAGCATCGGAAAGAAAGGGAAGGAACTATTTTAACCGGAATGGCATGTGGACACAGTCAGCTCTTTTCAGACTTTGGACCATAGTTCAAGAACCTCTAGCCTAATGCTTACAGCAAAAAGACTCTGTAAGGGGTCAGAGCCATCCCTCCCTGTGCATCTGGGAATGAGGCCATGCCCTCTTGCTGTGGCACCTGAAGAGACAGGCTCGAAAATGGGAGAATTAGCTATCTCTGGCCCAGGCCCTCAGGCAGGACCAGGCTGGGCAAACAAGCAGTCTCTGGCCTGGATCCTCAGGTGTGTCCAGGCGAGGGTGAGCAAGCAGGCCTCTTAACTTGTTGTGGGTTAGCTTCCTCCCATGGAAGGGGAGGCAGGGAATAGAAGGATGCTGCTACCCCACAATATGCTAGGAGTTCTGCCCAACTCTACCCGCTCCAACCCCGGGCCATAACTGTAGCAGAAGGTTCAGGCATTGGATCAGCAGGTTCCCATCTGAAAATCGCTGACCAAATACCAGGTCATAAACACAGTCAAACTATCGTCTGCTTCCCTAGGCTACTACCTACCAACTCACCATAAGGTACCTGGCTTTCAGGGTCATCATTGGTCTCCTCGGGGCAACCCCAGCAGTTCCTCAGGATCCCAGATGACAAGCAGCTCCAGTGGTGGTGGGGAGATGTCTTTTTGTCCTGGCAGCTTTAGCTCCACTGAGCTGTTGGGTTCTCCTTTATACTTCTTGTTCTGCCCCTTCTGCAGTGGGTGTGGCTGTTCTGGTTCCACCCACCAGGGAGTGGGTAGGGTGTCCTCCCTGTTTGTCTCAGAAGGAGGCCACTCCCCCTCGCTAAAGACTCCTTTTGTGACCTGAGCTAAGACATGAATTACATTTACCTACTTTCTTTCTACAGTTTCAGTTGAATTTAGCATTAGTGATTTCTTGCACTAAATGGCCCTGGAGAGTAAATGTGCAAAAACATCTAAGACTTAGGGGCCTAAGTGCTATTTTCAAAAGTGATATAGGCACTTGGGTACCTCAGTCTCATTTAAATTAAGTGCCTGTCACTTTTGAAGACGTTTCTTCAACGGTTTTGAAAAATATTACCCATAGTTATTTTGTGTGCTGTTAATCAGCTGGCACTACAGAGGATGCTACGTATCATTGGCGGGTGAAGTAATTCCTAGAAACAAACAACAGAGGTAGGCCTTGCCTTTGGCTATGCACAGTCTACACTGCCCGGTTAATCTGGGTGATTAGCACTTGGGTTAGCCTAGCCCAAGTGTGAGCATTCCCTCAGCAAAACCCTACCCATACTACTGTGTCCGTTCCGTTTTTGCTCTAGTCCAGGGGCGTGTTGGAGCATTTCCCGTTGGTCTTTGTGCTGAGATACTCCAGGATTCTTTCCTTGTTAGTTAAAGGAGAACTTTTTTCTCCTTCGGGAGTGGGGTGAGGGAAAGGTGTAGGACAGAGCTTTGGAGGACTATCACCATTGGAGTGCTGTGCCTTCAGCATACGGTGAGTAGCTTCCACTCAGCGTTCTAACCACAACCCCATCTAGGTAAGCTTGCCTGGGCTTAAAGCCCCTCCAATCCTTGGTCAGATGTTTGGTTAAGAGCTGGGGTTAACTGTGCAGGATAGACATACCCTACATAAAAAAATTGCACTGGTTTAACAAATTGGTTTAAAAACTAATTCAATTAAACCAATGTGAACCTGTCTGAACACTTATTTTGGTTAAAGAATGGCTTATTTCAATTTATCTTAAACAGAGTCCAAGTCAAATTATGTAAACTGAAATGAGCCTGGTTTGGACCAAAATAAGAATGTCCACACCGTGGTTTGCACTGGGTTTAACTGAATCAATTTAAATCACATCTTTATTTAAACTAGCGCAACTTTTTCATGTAGATAAACCTTCATTAAGGAGGCAGGAATTCACTGAAAATGAGATGCTGCTTCTGAATAGAGCCATTCTCAGTATACGAGTTGCCAAAACGTAATGGTTAGAAAATAAGTTTTATTTTCAAGCTAACTAGTTAAAAAAGAAAAAAATACTCAGAGTCCTGCTAAAGAGAGAAAACCTTTTTACTGTTTTTATATAGAAGACATGCTGTGTCACATCAGGATGTGAAGTTGCAACTACTGTATAGATTTGAAAGAAATGAGGGCTTAACTCAAAAGCACAGATGAACTAGTGATTTTTCACAATTTTATTTTTTTTGTTGGTTACGTCCATCCTTCCATGTCAGGTATTGTAAATGTTTTCTGTTGATTATCTCGTGATTCTTTGGTGACAGTTTGGAACAAGTCAAGTAATAAGTGAAATATCTGGAGTTCAACAGCAAAGATCATAAAAGTTTCACCATCCTCCCACCTGCATTTCTGCATTGAGGGTAGGGTTTTCTAAAGCGGTCAGAATTGGCCTAAGCGTCCTTCCAATGAACTACTATTGACTTCAATGTAAGCAGAGAAAACCAATGCTCAAGCTTTTCAAAAATCCAACCCTGAATATCTAGATCAGGGGTGTCAAACTCAATTCGTATGGCGGGCCACATTTAAATTAAATTGAGTTCAGGGGGGCCACACACTAGTCTACTCTACTTTTCATAGTCTACTCTCCGCCGACAAATCTCCCCGCAGGGTGAAATTCGGCAGCAGAGTACGAGAGAGAACAGGCACTCACAGGGACTCGCTGACTCCACTCTCCGCCGTGAAATCTCCCTCCAGGGTCACATTCAGCAGCAGAGTGCGAGACTCCGACGGCCATTTCCTTTTTAAGATGACCATTTAAGACAGCCATTTCCTTTTTAAGAGCTCAAGCAAGATCTCCCACAACTTTCCGGAGCTCCGATCAGAAAACACTGCCAGCACAAGCCGGCGGGCCGGATTTGTCCCGCGGGCCAGATAACACAAGCCGGCGGGCCGGATTCGTCCCGCGGGCCTTGTGTTTGACACCTGTGATCTAGATCATAAGATGCTTTGGTCGAGAAACTTGTACCTATTCACAAAGCTAAGAATACATGGTTTCTTTTTATTTATTTGCACAGAGTGCAAGTCTTTGGGCCCAATTCTGATCTCTCTGTCACTGGTTTTATACTAGTGTAATCCAGGGACAACATGGAGTAACAGTACTCCTAACATACATAGCAGTGTGAGAGCAGAATCAGACCCTTTCATTTCTTATTAACAATATATATGCAGTGAGGTATGACAAACTCAGATTGCGAGACATCATTGAATAATGGCAACTAGAAGAGATAGAGATTAAGATCAAACCACTGTAATATCAGAGTAAGGCAAAAAGTCTCTAAATTAACATTGTTTTAGCTCAACTGTTTTGATACAAAAATCTCTATTTTAGTCTCACTGTCTAAAATCTGTTACTGACATGACTAATAAAGACAAGTTGATCAGAGAGGTTGCATTTCAAATAGCTGAGATCCACCTTAAAAGATTTATGAGAAAACTGATTTGGGACACTACATTACATATATTAGCAATGATAAATGTTATGTGTAGCACACTTAAAAATGACTACAGAATAAGTTAGGTCATAATATTGAAAGTTAAACAACATAATTAAAAATGTATTTGGTTATTTACTGGGAACCATATAAGTCATATACCATAACTTATTTATTATTTCTTTTTGGCTCTTAGTTTCTTAATAAAGGGACTTGTGAAGTCAGCTATGAAGAGTGACACCATATTGTTAGTTCTGATAACATTGCTGTGGCAGGTAAATAGTGAAGGCAGTGGCTCATCATTTTCAGTTTATAAAAATTAATTATGTGGGCAGACCTGATTACCAAGCTCAAAGTTTTTATCTAGGTCAACACACTTTTGTATAGATACAATGCTTCTAAGCTCCTTACGTTTCAGAAAGATTAGCAACACAGACATCAATAAATCACACTGGACCTGATTTTCAAAGGTGATGAGCACCTGCTTGAGCTTAGGTGCTCAACACCTCTGAAAATCAGGTGCATTGTATATTCCTGCAGAATATGGTTATATTATTATAATTTAGAGTTTTTATCAATTGTGTGTGTTACATGCTTTACAAGGCAGGTATGAAAATAAAGTTCTTGCCTCAAAGAACTTCCACACTAGATAATGATGCTGAGATTTTCCAAACAACCTAGATGATTTTGATCACCATCAGTTTTAACAGAAATTAGGCATTGAAATCTCGGTGTAACTTTGAAAATTTCAGCTTCAGCACACAAATATAAGAGGTTGCTAGAGAAGTGTGATAAAATGGTGATGTTTATTAAGTATGTATCTTGTTAGCTCTGTGATTTTTGTTTGGAATATTTTATTTTTAGTACAGAATTCCCATTGTCCTAGATTAACAGTTCTCTGAGGGGAGGACGGGGATTGAAAGGCATTTATTATATGCTGCAGTAAAATTACTTGATCATCAATGACTTTTACCAGTACTTATATGTCATCCCTGAAATACGAGTCGTAGAATTATATCTAAATATATACTACATACAAAGCTTTAAAAAAAACCCAAACTAGACATAATCCCGTGTCCACTTAAAAATTGTCTTCAGATTGATTTTTGGTTTAGTTTGGGCTTATTTCACCAGGGTAAAATTTTCAAAAGCACCTAAGCGACAGGCTCTTAAGTCGAAATGGGGACTTGGGTGTGTAAGTCACTTAGGTGCTTTTGAAAATGTTGCTCCTAGTGTATAATGCTTGTACATGAGGCCAGAATTAGGTCCAAAGACTTGCATGTTATACAAATAAATACAAATCAAAAGGATTTTTATTGGGTAAATACCTTCTTACAAAACACTAATCAAAGGATTTCATTAGACAGACACTTATGTGAAACTGATCAGACTATACCAAACATTTGGCTGTATATACAAATCTATTACTATCTCTTTATAAAATCTTTTATTCACTGTTCAGCTTCTTACTTAATCAAAGTCTAGACCCTTTGCTAATTTCCTCACAATCATAAGGAGGCTCTTGAGTTAACTCATTGCTGGAGGATGTAGTTTTCCAGAGGACATATCCTATGCTGAGTGATTGAATCTATAGGAAATAAAAAAGAAGTATGTTATATTAGAATATTAGGATGAATGCATAACCAACAGCTTCTTAAAAAGCAAATATGTACTTTTATAACACAATATATGTTACTAAATACAAATAAATACAAAATAATGAACTCAGCCATCTGAATTTCTGATATAAAGTAGCTTCAAGGAGTTGAGAACATAGGGAGTGAGAAGGACCATAATCATATATGTTAATGGTGAAATGTGTATATGCACACACAGCCAATCTGCTTTTTTAAAAAAAAGTCACTCTCTCTCATATATCTATGATATACGTAGAAATTTGACTGTGGGACTAATTTATTCAATAGTGAAAACGCAGCTGACATTGGACGTGAAGAGCAGAATGTATATAGCCAGAAACTAACTAGATTGCAAAAACTGCAGGGGTAGTCAGTTATTTTTTGTCAAGGTCCACATTTCTTGGTCAAGGTATAGTCATGGTCTAGACTCCAAAGAAAAATCATTAAAAATAATAACAATGAATATAATAAGTAAATAAAAAGATTTCAGAGTCTGTTCAAAAGATTCTGGCAATCTGGATTTGGCCCGTGGTCCACCTACTGACTACTCTTGAACTAGGG
Source organism: Mesoclemmys tuberculata (assembly GCA_007922155.1). Classification (NCBI taxonomy): domain Eukaryota; kingdom Metazoa; phylum Chordata; order Testudines; family Chelidae; genus Mesoclemmys; species Mesoclemmys tuberculata. Next base: position 89,232,176 of record ML675604.1, read on the forward strand.
ATACATTCTGATAATAACAACAGCATCAAAATAGGCTAAATCCCTAAATCAGAGCTGAGGAATAGCTGAATCTAGCCATTTGGTTGGATTTGTATTTGTACAAATCTGATATCCAAGATACTTTCAATATTAGATTGGAAGTGAAAAAATTTGAAACATGTCTGTGCTCAGCCTCCACTGGTTCCTGGGTATGTACGTGCACCCACAATTTATAGATACAAATATCTGCATGCGCACTTCAAACATTGTAAGTGTGGGGGTATAAATCTAGGTGTACACCAAGAAAAGTTGCACCTATTGGAATTGATTCAGTTATAGGATTTAGGGTCAGTCAATTATAAAGATAGGGTCTTTTGCAAAACTGAGAGCCTAATTTGGATGTTTATAGTCCCCCTCTTGCAAACTTCAGGACTCTGGATTCAGAGATCTGGTTCAAGCCCAACTGTAAAGCACTACAATGAAGTGATCTAGGAGAGTAACTGCTTCATTATAACTAGGCATGGTAGAATTCAATTTAAAAAAATAATTTTAACAAACTATCAATATTTATAATTAAGCTTTTTTCTCTCTTTCCTTTTTTTTTTAAATCAATTTGAATTTTTACAGTTGCCAAAGTTTGGGGTTTTAAACTTTATTTTCCTATTTTTATTGATTTAAATTTTCACAGTTGCAGGAAATTGGGGGGGGGAGAGGATCAGATGATAAGTATTTAATGACAGTAGATGTTGAGATTAAAAAAGTTAAAGCTTTATAGCTGTTTAAAACACAAATGTAAAAAATATATAAAGGAAATATCCTTAAATCAAACTCTAATAAGTTCTCTTGCAGTAGTTTTTTTACTTTGCCTATCTGTATATTTCAGTCATCACTGATGGGAATAATTTTTCTTTGGTTTGCGTGTGTGTGGTGAAATCTATGTTTATCGACATTTACTGACAAAAAAAAAATCTAATCCTTCCAAGCCTAATTCTAATAGTTTAATTCAATACCATTAGCAAGATGAAGGGGAATGTTTTAAGTGGCAGCTTATTCCAGCTGAGACTGGTTTTCACAGAGCTCCACCCACACAACTCTCACAGCAGAGTATGAAGGGACAATATGCAACTAATGAAAGGCAAGTGAAGCATTGCATTGAACACTCTCACAGCTGAACATATATAGAGCAGGACATTTAGGATACATCTACACAGGGATAAAAAAAACCCCACAGCTGGCCCAGGCCATCTGACTTGGGTTTGGATTCAAGGACTGAAAAATTGCAGTGTAGAAATTCAGGCTCGGGGTGGAGCCCAAGCTCTGGGACCCTGAGAGGGTAAAGGGTCTTGGAGCTCAGGCTCCAGCCTGAACCCGAATGTCTATACAGTGACATGAGCCCAAATCAGTTGTCCTCGGCCAACCGTGGATATTTTCTCTGTGTAGTCATACCCTGACCTACTGAGGGCTGTAAATTGATTTTTTCATACACAATAATTACCAAGCTTTCTTTTAACAGTTTGATTTTCTTTCTGAATTGGAAAGGAGATCGATTACATGAACTAAAAATATTTTCTAGCTCATTTATTTTTTATATGCTGACAGTGTGCTTGAGGTGCATGCCTCAAGGAATTTACAACAAACTGACAATAGGCCTGAGAGAGTTTCTGTCATATAGCATGGTTCACTCTCCCCTTTGGTTCTATGGAAGAATTGGGATTCTCAATTCTGGACCTTAAGAATCTGACAGGAGGCTATACAGTGCATTATGGAACTTATATATAAATTCTGAATCATATGCGTATGAAATAAATTCAGAGATGGGCTAAAGCTGCAAAAGTTTGGATCTGTACCCTTCCTCTATGGCACTGATAAGCACTGATGTGCTTGCAGGCCTAGATACACCAAGTTAGAGGTGCTAGTGTGGTGTAAAACGTCTCTTTCTAGATGCTGAGGGCCTGGCTTACCATCCTTCTACAGTGCCAATGGATCATGTAACCAAAGGCTCAAGTACTTGTGCAAATTTTGATTTTAATGACCTATTCTGGCAGTCAGGTAGAGGAAACATCTCACCTCCAGCCCCATACTCTATATATTTTAAGAATCCTGGGCCAATGTTGATCTTTTATTAAAAATTGTCTAAAAGGTGAAACAATTAAAAAACCCAAAAGTCAGATGTTTAAAACTGAAGAATGCCATTATAAGGATATCACGATGAGGCTATAATTTTTGGCAAGGACTGTTGTATTTATTTCCCATCAGAATTTAATGTAGTAGTATGCTATAATATTTGAAAAAGTTACAGGAGAAAAGTGGATCCCTGGACTAAAAATATGGGACATCGACAAAAACAACCTAAGAATTACCCTCCACACCCATTAGCTATGTATTACATTGCATAACTCGTTAAATGGAAGTTAGCGTGTCAGTCTGCATTATTATTTCTGTCTGTCTGCAAGTTATGTTTGAAATACTGATGTGTCCAAGTGTTCTGTTTAATTTACTACATCACAGTTTCAGTCGTCCCCTCATGCCCTATTTCTGGTTCTCTAGAGTTCTTACATACCACAATATGCTCTCTCATCTAATCTTCCCTTTTTTTTAGGCACACCTGTTCTTTAATTCTGTTATGACTTTAGAGAGTGATTTTCAAATTGCAGATCAATTTGTAACATATCTAAATAGATATCTTTCAACTCTTTCATAATTTTATCTTTTCTTTTATGAAGTATCAACTATTCTTTTGTTCAGACAAGTGTTTTCTCCCTTAAAGCCCAGGTTTTCTTTCTGCTTCAACCTTCAGCAATGTTCTCACTTGGACTTTGCAACATTATCATCAGACTGATTTATTTAACACCTTACCAGGACCGTCCTTTATCTGTCTCGCATAATCTTGGTCCCTATACCACACTCAACAGCATAGTATCTGAAAGCTTTAGTGTCTTCTGTATATATAATAAAGCTAGTTTAAGACCACCGTTATTCAAAACACAAATATATTATTTCCTTGTGTTGTATTATGTAAAAAGGTAATTTTTAGGAGGAGAAGACATGGAGCTTATCTAAAAGATAAATACACTGAGGGTATGGACTGTGAATCCCAAGCAGATGACCAAAAGTTTTCTTCTGTGGGAAGCAGGGTATTGCAAACTTATACCCAATTGATTGCAAGAAGTTCAAGCTTAAAACTAACTACTATGGTATCTTATGAAAAACCACAGGACTAGCAACTCCTAGGAATCCAGCACCCACAGATTTTAACAAGACATTTTCTTCAAGGAGAGTGATAGTTATAACAAAGAACATTTCAGACACACATATTAAATTACCTATTATACACTATGGGGCAGAGCTTCTGTTGGTGCAAAATGTCATATCTTATTGAAGTTATGGCAATTTGCACCAGCTGAGCATATTCCCCACATATTTTTATAATCTTACAAGACAAAATTTTTACCAGACATTTTCAAGAGAGTGGTTCCTGGGAGTTTTTTCATAACCTAATTTAATTAGATGAGTATCACATTTAAATGAAAAAACTCCCATGTAAGTTGGAAGGCACAGTTTGAAGTAATTTGGACAGGATTATGTTAGGTCCAATTCACAATGATGTGTCCTAAAATCAACACAGCTCAATCCTAATTCTACTAGAAGGTCTTTGACAGCATGTCGTCAGGTCTGCTTTAAATGGCCTGTGTAAACCCTGCTGGTGCATAGTAAAGGTTCCCTAGTGCTCTTGTATGTAGTGCACAGCACTGATAAAGCACAATAAGAACATTAGTGAGCACCAGCAGGGTTTACACGGACCACGCGTACACACCAGCAAGTCTACAAGTCTAGACAAGTCTACAAGGGCCAATTAATGTACAACACATTAGTGCACTTTAAATATCACACATTACTCCACTGTGTAGACAAGCCTTTAGTTTTGAAAGCACATTTCATAATATTATATTGAGTTGAAATTAAATCTCTTACCTAATATCCATTTTTCTGATAAATACTTTATTTCAGGTTGCTTCTTTCCCAAATATTCTCCAATATAGATTTTGGCCTGACGTAGGGTTTTACAGACTTTTCCTCCACACAACTGTACAAGTTCTCCTAGCTTCTCACATGGTGGTTGACTGGTAAGAGATATAAACATTACTGGCTGACTTGAAAAGAGGTCCTGCTGATATTTTCCTGATGACAGGTGTCGTTGAAGTCTGCAGATCTGTTTTTAACAAAACAAGGAAATTAGGAACTAACATGTTTCATTTTCATTTATAAGCAGAAAGTGAAGCTAGTCTTTGCATCTAGGAAAAAAAATTACAGGATATGAAAACAACCCTTTACATTCCCAAGTAAAATGTTGATTCAGACACTCTTGGATAAATCATACCATGATTAGCTAAGTATCACTAGATATTGATTTTTTTATTTATGACTTTTTTTTGCCTTGATATAAAAGCCAAAATATCTATGTGCCACTTATTTGACTTCTATAATTCCAAAAAGAGTTCAAAACAATTTGAGGTACAGGAAAATTGTGACTACACTATGTAAAATTTCTTGAAGTACTTATAACAGATTTTTTTTGTCTTCTACATTAATCCTAACATAATTGTTTTTAAAAATAGTTCCCCCTTCAGTGCTATTCATATAGAAATACTTCAGATGACTATAGTCTATATATGCATATATACATAAGCTATGAAAGTTCCATAATCTTGCCAGGAATTTATTCAATGCTGACTCTAACATGGTATTTGAATGCCTTACAAATGTATAAATTCAGCAGGTAGTTTAAACATTAGCTCTACCTTTGGTTCTCTCCCTCCCTTTCTGCAGCACAGATTGAGGGCATTTTCTCTCTCTCTATTTTTATAGTAATTTTTAATAAAAAGTTAAGCTGATTAGAAGCATTTTTTGTTTCTCTCCAAAAGTGGTGAGAATGGTGTGTATCTGTAGGTCTTCTGGGAAGTAATTTCACAAATATAGGCAAGATGCTGAAAAACTGCTACTTTCTGCTTCTTCTGGTTATAGACATATCCTTGTTCCAAGTGAGCATGGTAACTCTTGGTCATGAATGGAGAGGCAGTCTTTTGAGAAAGCCCAGCTCCAAACCACTAGAAGGCTTTAATCACTAAGACCAGGACATTCTAAATTTAATCTTCTATTTAACTTTGAGCCAGTTGTAAGAGATATTGAGGGAACCCTTTAAAAACAGGTCTTGGCTACACTGGGGGCTTCAGCACTGATGTAGCCATGCACTTGTGTAAATACCTGTAACCTTGGCTGCACTGAGATCAAAGGCAAAACTCCCATTATTTCAAAGGCACCAGGATTTCATCCCTGGTATAGAGATGTGCTATGCCACTCTAAACCATGGCTTGTACTGGTGCAGTTGACACTCAGGTTTACTGGTGCAACTATTCTGGTGTATTTACACTGCTGCTAAAAACTCCCACGTAGATCGGCCCTTAGAAAAGAAAGGTATGGTATGCCGATGAATTTCAATGGGAAGTTGGTGCTTCGTATCCTTAGTCACAATCACACACATGCAATTTGGGTTAAGAACATGTAAATGACTAAGCGTAAGGGGCCATATTCAGAACATCATAGATTTATATTGTTAGAAGAAACTGGAACCAGTTGCAAAGCTGAAAGATCCCAACATATTTCAAGGAAAAAATAATATAATTCTGAACCTGAGGAACAAAACAAAACAATGTTTTCCCTATAGGGCCGATGTCTATATTTACCTGGAAGGTTTGGTGGGAATAATGGAGTGAACCCTCCCTACCCCGCCAACCAAACAGAAACTGGAATCAGAGAAAATATGCCACAGTAAGGGTGAAGACCACTCTGTGATCCCACTGTGCTGAGGACAGTGGGTTTATGGTTAAGAATACCAGAGAAGTCTGTTCAGTCTAGGATCAGACTGGGCCAAGAATACAGAGAATGAACGGACAGAAGATTATTTAAAACCACCAAATCCTGATTTAAGATCAATGATGTGTGTGTGTGTATTTATATATAAATAAATAAATATATAATAAATAAAATACAATATTATATACACACACACGTTTTTATATATAAATGGACTTTATTACACTGTGTACCACTTGCATGCAAACGCTTTCCATGGTTAGAAGATTTTTTCCATGCCAACCACAGGAAGAAGGTAGCATTTAAAAAAAACAAAACAAAAAATGCAGCAGCTATTTCAGTTTCCAGTGAAAGTACAGGTTCTAGGACACTGCTATATACCGCTTGATCAGAGAGGGGCCAGATGTCTTTGTTGACTAGTTCACTGAATATCTTCCTCAGCCCAGCAGTGCCTCCTCAGTCTAGTTCAGGTTTAACAGCATATACAATAAACGCACAAACTATGTTATATAATGTTAAGGCTGCACAATTAAAAAAATCAAGAAATTTAAAAGTTCAGGTTCTTATAGCAATGGTAATCTGGACATGCCAAACCTATCTGATATGTCCCTGTTTTCCTTGGTGAACTGGTTCTTAGATAATAAACAAAGAGCTACAGTTGTCAATATAAGAGCAGATGAAGGCAAAAATAAAATTTTAGGCACAGTAGTACCTGAGATGTTGTCTGATGCTGGAAATTTTTCACCAGCACAAGAAGAAGAAGAAAATGAAAGATGTGAGTTAGGTGGAAGATAAAAGGCAATTCTGGATATTTTGACAAGAACAATTATGAAATCAATATCAATGAGGGAGATAAAGAGATGCAGTTTTGGGTGACCGTGTTCTTCCCATCCCTTAACAGAATATTAATAGTGAATGTAATCTGAACAGTAGACTTCTGACTTTGACACTGACTCATTGTGTGTCTTTAGGCACTTAAGATTTGGTGCTTTAGTTTACAAATATACGCAGTAGGGATAAAAATGCTCACCCAATTTACAAGGGGTTGTGAAAATCAATGAATGTTTATAAAGAGCTTTCACATCCTGAGATAAAATTGAAAAGTAGGATTATTATCTTTAAAAAAAGAGGATTTCTTAGGTTGGTGATCTATGTTCTGCTGAGACTACAAACAGTTCATTCTGTATAAGCTGACTCACAGGACATTTTAGAGAAGCCAGAAGCTGATATAGGGTTGGTCTATACTGCCATCAGCAGTTGACAGACGATATGCAAGCTCCATAATATAGCTTGCACATCGCCTGTCGATTTACTTATGTTGCCATACCGTGGTGTCTTCACTGCATTGAAGAGAGAAGCCCTCCGGATCTCTATAACCTGCTCAGTTGATCCCACTGCATCAATCACCAAAGAGCTGCCAGTGTAGACACACCCATAGTTGAGGTAGGCCAAAAGGCCAAAATATGGTCAGAAAATGTGTTGTAGCTATTTATCCTTATGTGAATATACAGTGTTCTCTAAACATATGGTGCCTACTCTCCTGCATCGCTGAGGTTAAGACAGCTCTCCCAAAGGACTTCAACGAGTACACGATCAAAGCCGTGATGCTCTTTGCAATTTCTGATGTACAAATAAAAGGCAGGATTCTGGTAATCTGTGATCACATTCACTCATTTTCATGAATTATCATGTGTGTTCACCCAGCAAAAATGTGTATTCACCCAGCAAACATAAAAATGCTTCAGCTAAAAAGCATTCAGGTAAAGTTCAACAAATTAGAGTATACGCTATGCTCTAATGAAAACAACACAGAAATAGACTCATGATAAAAACGATTCTATCTTTGGTGGCTCAAATAGCTTTTTTCTTCCGTCAGAGAGAACTGAGAACATCTACTAATCTCCTGAGTTACTTATTTAGAAAAAATCAGCTACATCTGAAAGGAGAAAAAATAATTACCAAGAGACATTAATTTAGTGTTAGTTTATCTAAAATTAACAATCAGACTGGATTCCAAGGGACCTTTGTGCTCAACTTGCCATGCTGCTTTTGTTAGCCTGGAGCTCTAGGGTTTCCAAGATGAAACTGATTAGGATTGACAAACTCCGTTTATGTTAAAAACCCACCAGGACATGAATTTCTTAGATGGAAGACATACAATTTAAGTTGATTGTAATCCTGCTGTTTCACACATTTCATAGGACATGATTTTAAAAAGCCTGTTGTATTCCCACTTGTTCAAACATTTTCCCTGAAAGCATTTATTGTTGAGGTGACTCATAATAAAAAAGTTATTTTACTTGTACAGTGGGTCCTACTACTGGAAATACACTTGGATTAAATTAATATTAAAGGCAAAAATTGCATGAATGTCATGTTAAATTTGCACAGCTAAAGAGTCTGGAAACGCAAATGTTACAATTCCAACAACAACATTAGGTCATGCTGTGTTGAAGAATTCAGATGCTTTGATATACATGTTTATGTTATAAATGCTAGGGTTGGGATTTTCAAAGGAGCCCGAGGGAGTTAAAATACTGCAGTCCCATTGAGATAGCACCTACCCCCATTAGCTTCTTTTGAAAATCCCAGAATAATGTATTAATCTATATTTTGACTGGAATAATAGGAACAGAATATAGTACATATGTGCAGTATGACCAAAATAAAGTTTCTGTTTGGACCTTAAGTTTTGCTTTTCCTGCCTCTTGTAATTTTAAATGCAGCTTTCCAGCCTGATTATGCTTGGACCCAGGTCAGGTGTACAACAAGGAGAGAAGCTCCTTGCTCTCTCCATCCAGAGGCTAACTACAAATAAAAGGCAGGATTCTGCTAATCTGTGATCGCACTCACTCACCATCCAGAGGCTAAATATAATGGGAACTCTTATGTTCAAGCAGCAGAAGACTCTGCAGGGCTAGGATTGCTTTCAAAGCCAACCTAGGCATAGAGGAGTGGACGTGGCCAGTCTTGGAAAGAAAACATATTGCTCACTCTGGAAGCCATTTGACCACCCCCAGTTTGGACTAGAGATTGAATGGCACAATCCAGTTCTTAAAATTGAATTGACCCAATTGCCTCTGTAACATCAAAGAGTTTGCAGCACTCCAGGACTGTCGCACAGCCTTTAATTTTTTTTCCTTTAAAGCTAGAGCAAAATCTATCAAATTTCAATCTTAATCAGAGGCCTAACATGGGAAAAATTCAGCCCAAAGAAGTGAGTATTTCCACAGATTGAATGTGTGCAACCTGACAGTTATTATGGATACTATTCCATAATTGTAACCATAACAGTCATGACCAACATCTGCGATGATATCAAATACTGATGCTAATTCTCCTGTCTAATTATGTTCCTATCAGGTGGCAATGAGAAGAGAGTCCCACTGGCTATAGTCATTATTCAGGATTTAGCTATTACCTAAGTTCTTTTATCAGACACATAAACAGGCGGACGCACCTCCCTTACATTGTTTGGCATGTTATAAATCATGGATAACAGAAATTACTCACTTATAAGTCCCTTTCAACTGAAAGTTTGAAAAAGATTATCATCATTACATTGGCAGAAAATTAAAGGTATTGAAAATTTTAGATGTAGTAATGCAGCATTTCTTCATTACAATAATAATTTACCAACTTTCCTCCATTTTTCATGTCTCATTTTTAATTCTTCAGATTGTGGGTAGTATGTTACAAATAAAATCAACAATAGTAGCAAATAGGCAACATATGACTTATTAAAATATATTGCACTTATGCAGGATTTGGATTTTTGCTTCAGCTGTTAAATTTAAATTCCTCTTTCTGAACAGACAAACATTAGACATCAGCATAAGCACTATCATTTTTAGTATCAAGTACTACAGTTGTGGGCAGAACTTTATAAGAATGTATGAAAACAGGTTCCTGGACAAAAGTACTTACCTTCAGTGGGACTCAGGAAAAGGCTAGATGCACCTATTTGTAGGTTGCAGCCCAAGTCATAACAGAGGATTAAATAATCAGGTGGAGGAGGAGATGTATGGAAGTTATAAAAGAAAAGTCATAGAGCTGATTCTGATCTTGCTGACATTGATGCAACTATTGACATCGGTGGAGTTACTTCTGATTTGCACCAGGGTAAGGCTGGAATAAGAACCCTCAAGATTTATATATTAAACCACATCTCTTATCTATTTCTATATAATCTCACACTCCCTTTTGATTTTGGGAGAATGAGGTCAGGAATGAGAAAAGGAAAAAATCATAGAAGATTAGGGTTGGAAGGGACCTCAGGAGGTCATCTAGTCCAACCTGATCAGTGTAGGACCCCTAATCATTTTGTTGTTCTCCGCTGGACTCTTTCCAATTTGTCCACATCCTTTCTGTAGTGGGGGGCCAAAACTGGACAAAGTATTCCAAATGAGTGCCAAATAGAGGGAATAATCACTTCCCTCAATCTGCTGGCAATGCTTCTACTAACGCAGCCCAATATGCCGCTAGCCTTCTTGGCAATAAGGGCACACTGTTGACTCATATCCAGCTTCTTGTCCACTGTACCCCCAGGTCCTTTTCTGCTGAACTGCTGCCTAGCCAGTCGGTCCCCAGTCTGTAGAAGTGCATGGGATTCTTCCGTCCTAAATGCGCAGGATAGATGGCACAGGAGTGGAGGTTAGTAGCAGAAGGCTGTATACCTGATATACACAGTTCATTAGCATTCCACTGAAAGTTACATGAAGTATCAATTTATTCTAGGTCTTTTTAAGGTACAGTGCAGTAGATATCTGGAGTTTAACTAAAAATGCACTTGGTATAAAACAAATTTAGGTTAAAGAAATGGTTTAAAAACTATTATTTGCTTTACAGTTATTAGTCCTTTTGCCTTTATGAATTATGAATATGGTTTCGCAACAATATACTCAAGAACAGCCTCTCAAATTCAGGCAATACAATATTACCATATTTTTTTGGATTTAACTGAGAAATTATTCATCAGTGAAACTACTCCCTTCCTATGAACTACATGAGTGCTAATGCACATCTTGTAAGAAAACCAGTGTTGTATTAGAAGTATTTGCCTGCCTGAAATGTGAGAGTAAACATGCAATTCTGCACAAAGATTAAGGGAAAAATATTCTCCTGAATTACTTCAGCTAAAGGAAACATTACATTTAGGCTAGTGTCACAAAAGCAGAGTCCGCTTACCAAGCCTCTGAAGTATAACATCAAATAAAAGCCACCATTAATAAAGATTTATAGCAATATAATCAAGTGTTAAAGTGCACATTTATACATGTGATTTACTAATGGTAAATTTTCAGAATTATGACTGCAGAGTTATGTCCATAATGTTTATCATTCACAGCAGATGTGTATTTTATGGCATACATTTGAAGATCAAGTTTTGTTGCTTGTGAAGTCAATGGGAAATTGACCATTTACTTCAACCAGCACAGGATATGACTATTAAAGATGGTAGGTTTGATTCTCTACTCTGTCATACCAGTTTTATGCTGGTGTAATGGCACTAAAGTCAATGGGTTTACAGCAGCATAAAACTGATGGTGTAACAGAGTGGTAAATCAGGCGCAAAGAGTAACATGCTCCATTAAGCTTCCAATTTAGCAAGAAGAGAGTTCTAAAAATAGTAAATGTTTAATGGAGTTGGGTAACATTGCTGGTGAAATCTTAAGGTCTGAGTTTACAATCTCAATGGGATTTCAATATAGTTGAGGGTGCTCAATATCTCTGAGGACTGGGCTATTCAGGTTAGTATTTGCTGACATTGTAATTCTTCAGAAACATCTGGGGAAGAGTATGAACCTAATTTACTGCATTTATAAGGAACATTACACTATGTTGTCCTACGTTCTCAGTTAGTCTGTCACTCACTAAAAATTTGAAACAAAAACATTTATGTGGAACCCCAGGCACATTTGAAGATCAAGGGAACACATACACATGAAAGTGAAGTAAAGTATCAGCCTGCTTCTGATAAAGAATAGCATTATGCACTGAAGACAGCTAAAAAGAACAGTTATCCTGCAGAGAGCCATTTGGAGAATCTGCAGGAACCTACGGGGATCAAGGAAGTGTATCCAGGCTATCTTGTGTAGGTTCAAGGAGAAATGCTGTAGTTTTTCATCTTTCTAAGTGTCAGTATAAAAGGATGAAAATGATCAAACCAAACAGTAATGTTGTTTAGATAGTAACAAAGTAAAGTGCAAACTTGTTATATCCTACTCCTTAAAAAGTTGGTTTGATTCTGTTTGTACTTTATTTATTTTAGAAGTTTGCTATTAGGTCATTTAACATTATAAGCAGTTTTAAAGTTGAAAATGTTATTCAATAAATATTTTCATTTAAAACTATATTGAATACTGCACTAAATTATGGATTTTTAAAACTAAGTGCTTCATAACTAATATGATCTGGTTAAGAACAGGATATGCCTTAAACATACCAGCAATTCCATGCAGACAGTCCTTTGCCTGTGAAGAATTCCACTGAAGTTAATGGGGTTGCACATGAGTGCATAGTCCAGCAGGCATGATCAGAGCCATAGCAGTATGCTCAGCAAAAGTTTCCTAGATCAGCCTGTCTGTCCTAATAGATACAGTAGTCTCAACTTTTCCTTCATTAGCATCAAGGAATTTTATTACTGGTGCACTTATCGTTGTGTGAAGAAAACTTAACCTGCAATGTTCAATGCAAATTATTGAAAGTATTGTATCCACATTCTACCATAGTAACCGGAACTGATACTTTTCTATAGGCTATCAACGCAGTCCAGCTAAAGTATGGATTCCCATTTTGTCAAACCACAGAAGCAGAAGATTTCAAATGATAGAAATGCCTTCATGGTTTTTTTGCACGACTGAAAGGCATGTCAACATCCCAACATGCATTCACAGGTGGAGACTGTATGCAGGCTAATCCATGTGTGCATGTATTAAGGGGTTTGTGGTGTGCAAAAGTTTGAGCATCTGTTCAAAAATTTGCACCAGAAAAATTACCCTGCAATTTCTCCTGTTGACAACATCAAGAGGAATGTGAAATGTGTTATAAAGACAACTGTTATACAACAAAGATTATATTATCTGGAAATTCTTTCAAAACACTTTTCTCTTTTTTCCTCAATAGTTTTCTACAGGAGTGTTTCTTGGCAAAGAGGAGAGTGAAGGGTGAAAGAAAACTAGAATGCAGACAATTTTATTAATAATGTTTCTTTACACTAAGGGTTGACAGACAAGCCTTGCTTCTCTCAAATCTCATAGACTGATAAGTAAAGCTAACTTCAACAATATATTCTCTAAAAAGACAGAGTCCTAATGGGAATATTATATGAAAATGTTTGGCAAACACATCTACTGTTTGGCAGATATTCAAAATCATACTTGAAGATGTTTGGATCACTTCTTCCTCCAGAGCAAATTTTTTCAGAAAAAAGCCGAACAAAATTACTTTTAGTTTAGATTTGCTTTTTTCCCACCGAACCAGAACAATTTTTTAAATACTGTGTAATATAAATATATGACAACTATATATATATATATATATATATATATATATATATATATATATATATATATATACACATATATATAAAGAAATTAGGCTTATCAAACACACATGCTTTTTCCCTAGTGTAGATCAGTATGACTTAAAACTAAGATTTGTATATTACAAATCAAGTACACATATATCACATCAAAATCTTTAAGGTTGCAAGCTATAGTAAGTTTCATTATAACTCCATTTTACTTTCTAAATTGAAAGTTTTCCATGTTTGGTTTCAGCAGAAATGAATTTTTATGGAAAATTTAAAGAAAATCCTTCTAAATTTAGGCCTAGATCTTGTAATCACTTAACTTTACACATGTGAGAAATGCTGTTGACATCAGTGGAACTACTAATATGAAAGTCTGTGTAGGGGTGGGGACTTAAAGATGCTAGAGAAAATTACTCACCCTGTGCAGTAATCAAAGTTCTTTGATATGTGTCCCCCTGTAGGTGCTCCACTTCAGGTGTTGGAGTGTCCTGGCGCCATTGATCAGAAATTTCTGCAGCAATGCCTGTCTGGGCAGCGTATGCACTGAAGGTGTCTCGCAGTGCCATTGACGCCTCAACTACTGTTCATGTCGCCCAATCCTCTCAGTTCCTTCTCTACCAAGGAGCTCTATTTATAGACTCTGAAGTAGAGGGTAGGAGGGGGGATAGTTGAGCACCCACAGGGGGATACATATCAAAGAACCTCGGTTACTGCACAGGGTGAGTAACTTTCTCTTCTTCTTCTTTGTGTTGTCCCTGTGCATACTCCACTTCAGGTGACTGTAGAACAGCATCCTGGGGAGCTCTGGAGTGGTTCTGATGCCTGATGTTAGCACTGTGGAACCTAACTTTGTGTCCATATCTGCATTGGTCATGATCACATAGTGGTTTATGAACGTATTTTCGGAGGTCCATGTTGCTGCTCTACAAATGTCCAATATAGGAACATTGTTGAGAAATGCAATGGAGATCACCATTGCCCTTGTGGAATGGGCCCTAATACAGGCAGGTGGTTTTACTTTGGATTGTTCGTAACATAGATGCATGTAGCTAGATATCCATTTTGATAGTCTGTGTGGATATTGTGATTCCCTTTGATTGTTCTGTAGTGGAGATGAATAGTCTCGGTGATTTATGGAACGCTTTGGTTCTGTGTAGATAAATGAAAGTGCTCTTATTACATCTAGTGTACGCCCTCTAGCCTCTTGTTGGTCATTGTGAGGTTTAGGGGTGAATGTGGGAAGGTGTATAACTTGGTTATACACAATGTATACAGGTGTATAACTTGGTTCACATAGAAAGAGTATATTTTGGGTAAGAATTTCATGGTGACCTTGGTCTTTGAAGAAAATGGTGTACGGGTATGTGCCATTAGGGCACCTATCTCACCCACTCTTCTAGCCAAGGTGATTGCAATTAGGAATACTACCTTCACTGACAAATGAAGAAGTGAGCATGTGGTTAGGGGCTTGAATGGGGGTCCTGTGAGGGCTTTTAGTACAATGGTTAGGTCCCATGCTGGTGTGGGTTGCTCGGTATGTTTTGCAGGCCTGTTAGGAAGCATTGATAGTTCTTCTATCTTTTGATGTAATGTGCTAATGGCCACGAGGTGTGCTTTAATGCAGTGCATTGATAGGCCAGATGTCTTTACTTTTAAAAGGTATTCAAATACTAGTGGTAGAGAAGCTGAGACTGCTTGAGTGAGCTTTGTTTGACAGTATGTATCTTTTCCATTTCTGCAACTATTTTTTGCAAGTGAAGGCTTTCTGCTGTTAAGTAGCACGATTTGGACTTGTTTGGAACATGGCCTCTCTATTCGCTGGAATCAAGCCATCAAGTGAAACATTTCCAGACTGGAGTGAACTGTTTTGCCCCATTCTGGGATAAAAGTTCCCGCCATATTGGGAGTTGTTGGGGGGCCCAAATGGACATTTTTGTTAGGTAAGGGTACCAAGGTTGCCTGGGCCATGCTGGTGCTATGAGAATGACTCAGGACTGTTCCCGGTGAATCTTGTTTATCACCCTTGGTAATAGTGGGAATGCATATAGTAGTGTCGATTCCCATTTGAGCAGGAAGGCATCGCTCATACTGCTCTCCCAATGGCTGCATTTGTGATTTGCTGCTGTTGCAAACAGGTCTATGGCTGGTATGCCTCAGCATTGAAATATGTCATGGAGGACCCTGTTGTTTAGCTCCCATTCATACTTGAGGCCAAATTTTTCGTTCAGTGCATCCACCATTGTATATACCAGGGAGGTATGAGGCAGATATGTCTATATTGTGGTTTATGCACCAGTTCCAGAGTTTTATAGCCTCTGTGCATAGCAAGTGGGATCGGGTGACCCCCATCTGTTTATGTAAAACACGAAGGCTGTGTTGTCTGTCATTATTTGGCTTTATTTGTTCAATATTTGTGGTAGGAAGTGTGCGCAAGCCCTGCGTGCTGCCCTTCATATGAGCAGGTTGATATGGAGTTGGGTTTCTAGTGGGGTCCATTGACCCTGAACAGTAAGATTCTACATGTGGTGCTCCAGCCTATTAGTGAGGCATCGGTTGTAATTATGACTGATGGTAGGTGTCTTTGAAATGGCATCACTTTGCAGATGTTTGGGTTTGTCCACCAGTTCAGATTCTTTGATTTTTGGAGGTAATGTTAATTGTTTATTTAGGCTGTGCTTGCTTGGTGTGTAAACTTAGTATAGCCATCCTTGAAGGTATCGCATGCGAAGTGTGGCATGTTGTATCACAAATGTGGTGGTGGCCATATGGCCCATCAGTTGGAAGCAGGGGCAAGCTGTGATGTATGGGCTGTTTTTGATTTCTGAAATGAGGTGCGATATTGTGTGAAATCTCTATGTCGGTAGTGTTGCCCTTGCTATTACAGATTCAAGGTATGCCCTTATAAATTCTAGTCTTTGGGTTGGTGATATTGTCGATTTCTGGTAGTTTATTTGTAGACCTAGATTTTGGAAGAAGTCTACAGTCTTTTTGTATTGTGGACTGCCTCTGCATGAGTGCAGTCATCTAGGTTTAGAAAAATGATCACCCCCTGTCAACATAGGTGTGCTGCCATGACTGCGAGTGTCTTGGAGAAGACCCAAGGTGCAGTGTATAGACCAAGAGGTATTACCATGTATTGGTAGTGCTCTGTACTGACTGTGAATCAAAGGAATCATTGATGAAATGGATGTATCATGATATAAAAGTAGGCATCCTTTAGGTTGAGGGCTGAGAACCAATCTTCCTGTTCCAAAACTGGGATTACTGCAGATGAAGTGACCATTTTGAATTTCTGAACACAGATGAATTTGTTGAGCTTCCTGAGATCTAAGATTGGTCTCCATCCTCCACTCTTTTTCTGTATTAGAAAGTATTGGAAATAGAATCCCAATTGTGAAGGGGATGGAGTAACCCAGTTGGATGATCTCTAGGGCCCATCTGTCAATGGTAAATGCTGTCCCATTGGTGTAAAAAGGGCTAAGCAAGGTCTGAAAATGGTCACTGCTTCGGTCATTGGGGTGACCCTTGACCAATGCCTTAAAATGCCTGTTTTATCTGTGATGGTTGTGAGGAGGTTGATTGATTGGATGTTTGCCTCCTCCTCTGGGGTCTATGCTTCTGCCTGTAGGTGTCATATGGCACCTATTGATGTAGAGGAGAAATCTCTCCTCTGGTATGGTTGGTATCTCCTACATTTAAAAGACGAGGTGTAGATTTCTAGGGTCCTGAGGGTCATCCTAGACTCAATCCTCCGTTGAGTATAGATTTTTGTCTAACTTTTTGGAGAATGGTTTCTCCTTGTCAAATGGCAAATTTTTCACTTTTATTTGCAGGTTCCTAAGAATCCCTGACAATTGCAACCTGGAGGTGCGTCACATGATTATGGCTGTTGCTATTGTTCGAGCTGCCATAACCACAATGTCGAGGAATGCCAGCAAGGATGTTTGGGGTATTAACTGGCCCTCATTCACCAAGGATTTCATTTTGTGCTTGTTTGCCCTCTGGTAAGTACTGTGTCAGCTCGTTAATCTTGCTGTAATTGTCATGGTCAAATATGGCTACTAAGGCATTATAGTTAGTGTGGTATAGCGAGGGCACAGGGCAGTAGGAGAGTAATAGAGGGGCGGTATGTAAGTGCCAGAATGAGCGAGGCTTTATTCCCTGTAGAGTAGCCAGAGTTATTAGAGGACAATTAGGGGCAGCTGAGGCCAATTAAGGCCTAGTCAGGTGCCTGATAAAAACCCACCGCTCCTGAGAGACAGAGCACGAGCTGGAGGAGTAGGTGTACTGTACTACTGAGCATTGGTGTGTGGAGTGGTGAAGAGGAGCAGAACAGAGTACAGTGGTGTGTGGAAGAGAGGCAGAGTCCTGAGGAAGGTACTGGGCTCAAGAAGCCAGAAGGACAGAAAGGGGAAAATAGCCCAGGGGAAAAGACTGCAGCTGCAAGTATGGTGACAGCAGCACATAGCTGCTAGTCAGAGGGCTCCTGGGCTGGGACCCGAAGTAGCGAGCAGGCCCAGGTCCCTACTCCCCTCCCTGGGGAGATGCCCTGGCCCACTACAAGAGGCAAAAATGCGAGACCCACTAGGGAGAAGCCAGCCATTTGCCACATTAGCCACTCTGAATTGTAAGGTTCCTGACGAGTATACCATGCAACCAAATAGATCTAATCTTTTCCTGTCCTTATCCTGTGGAGTGGACTTTTGTTGCCATTGCTTGTTTTTCTCTTGTACTGTATCGACTAACAAGGAGTTCAGAGGAGAGTGAATGGACAGGAATTCCATGCCCTTTGAGGGGACATATTTCCTGTCTGCCATCTTACAGGTTGGTAAAGTCGATGAAGGAGTTTGCCAGATGGTATCAGCGGGTTGCATTATTGCAGCATTAAAGGGCAATTTTGTATTAGCTGATGTATGCAATATCCATAGTAGTTCATGTTGAGTCTCTTCCACCTCCTCTAAAGGTATTTCTTGGCTTATTGCCATATGTTTAAACAATTACTGAAATTGTTTAAAGTAATCTGCTATGGTGGCAAGTGGTGGGATTAATGCCTTGTTGGGAGATGAGAATGAGTTATGGGAGGTGAGGTATTCTTTTGCGTCCCCTCATCTGTTTCCTCCACTTCATCCTCCTGGATCTCTCGTGGTTCTGGAGATGATGGATTCAGTCTATCTATATCTGTGGCTGATGTTGTAGGGCAGTTGGATTGGGCTTTGTATGATGCCAACAGGTGCCATGGAGGCCATTGTATGGGAAAAGATCTCTGAGAAAACAGTTTCGTTTGTTCTATCCACTCTTTTATGGTTTTCTCAATTTGGGCCAGTGATTTGGAAGAGGATACTGACTCCCTTCTGACTGGGGATGAATGGTATGGGGAGAAAACTCCTTGCATGACATCATCATCATCGCTGAAGAGTGGCGTGGTGATGGATGAGATTGATTGTTGTGATGCCTGCTGCTCGGGTGATACATTGGTGCTGAAGAGAGGGGAACGTGATGGAGGTGTATCTTCTCATGTGTGGTGCCATCAGTATTTAGGTGGTCTTTTCAGTAGACCTGGTGTTCAGTACCATGGATTTGATTTTTGCTTTCTTTGGTGCCAAGATTGATGATGGTGCTGATGACAGTGCCAATAGTGGTGGCATCTGTGCTGTGGTGGTTTTTGACGCTGTCTTGGCCAGTGTCAAGGGTGCTGTGACAGACTCCAGTTTGCAACTTGGCACTGACATCTTGGTGCTGAAGGTACATACATCAGCTGTTCACCATGGAGGACAAAGACCTCACCAGAAACTGCTTTTTTTTGGTGCGTCTCTGCCGAGCAAGGTCACAACTCTTTTCCTCTTGTCAGTAGAGGTTTGAGCTGTATCCCTGTCCTTTTCTCTGGTATTGTATTCGGATTGGAGGGATTTCTCCATAAGAATGAGTTTCAGGCCGAGATCTCTGTCTCGCCTGGCTCTTGCCAGGGGTGCCAAGGGGTGCACTTAGATGGGATATGTTCCTCTCTGAGACACCTAACACAGAGAGCGTGTCCATTGGAGACTGGGATTGCATCTCTGCATGACTCGCATCTTTTGAATACTGGTGATCCAGGCATCTTGTGTTGTCTTAGGAGGAATGACCCCCCCCCATTTTCCCCCCTTAAACTATACCTTATCTTAACTAACTTATCCTATGACTAAACCTAAGAGTAAAACTCTCTCTAAAACTATCTATGTTCGGTTTTATTCTCAGGCAAGGAGAGTGCTGTGGAGCTCTGTCTCAGGCCAGGGATGGTTGAGAAGGAACTGAGGAAGTCAAGGCCATGTGAGCAGTGGTTGAGATGCCAATGGCGTCGCGAGACACCCTCTGTGCATGCACGGCCCAGACAGGCACTGCTACAAAAATCTCTGATCAGTGGTGCCGGGACGCACTGACATCTGAAGTGGAGAACTCACAACATTCGAAGAAGAAATTTACATTATTAAATGAAGTTCTCATTACTATATTAAGTCACCCACAAAAAAGGAAAAGAAACATGAATGACTAAGTGAGAGCATTCTTGCTTGCTTGCCTCCATTCAAATAGGTCAGAAAAATACAAAATAAATTCATGTGTGTGATGGAAATTGCCACACAACTGACAATAGTTTACAAATTAAGAGTTTTTTCCAGAGTTTATTGTATTTTAAGTTTCAATAATGACTACTTCAGAAAATGTCTAGATTCTGCTTCCTCTGAAGCAGTTGAGGATACAATTCACATCAGGCATTCCTCCCTCCCTTCAACCCAGATCACAGATTGTAGGACAAAAGTAGCTGAACCAAAAATAAAATAAATGAACTGCTGAGATGAGAAAGTGTCGAAAATTTTAACTTCCAAAGAACTTGTTTAAGAAGGTTATGGACAACTGAAAAAGGCATGTAATAAAAAAATGAGAATACTTTTACCAAAGGATGCAAAGGCTCATTACTAAAAACACACTGTAACCCGTCCGTGCCCAGGGTAGCCCACTGATAATGCCAGGGTCAGGGCAGGCTGCAAAAGGAGAGCAAATTCTCCCAGCACTGGTGGGTGACACTGCAGTCAGACTTCCCAACCAGCCACAAACAGTGCTTCTGATTCCCTCACTCTGGTTATCAAGAAGCCACTGTGCAAATACACACAGCCCCCTTTACTGCATTTCAGTCTCTGGCTCCCCAAACTGACACTGGGTCCAGTAAAGAGACCAGTTGCTTTAACTCTATGCTCTTTACTAAAAGATTCCCTCTGATCCCAAAGGACCAGCCACAGTACCAGTTCACTATAAGTTTGGACCTTACCCAAAATACCACGCTGCCAGCCAATCCTTTAGTAACTAAAACTAAAGGTTTATTAATAAAAGAAAAACAAACAATAAGAGAAGTGTTAAAGGCTTAAAGCAATCAGATACATACAGATGATTTAAAAGTCCATATACATCAGGTTTCTAGAACAATTGTGGAGTTGTATATTTCCTCTGGTATACATCCAGTACCTGGATGGGTCTAAGTCCTTCAGTTCAGTTGCAAAGTGTGTTAATCCAGAGGTGTGTCCGCAGCTGGACAGGAATGAACGCAAGACAAAGACGAAGACAAAATGGTTTCTGTGGTTTGATCTTATATACCCTCTGTTTCTGGCCATGTGGCTTGTGGAATTTTACAGGAACCAAAATGGAGTCCAGAGTCACATGGGCCAATCCTGGTAACTCTTCAGGTATGCCTTTAGTTTCTTCCTAGGTCTTTGGCTTCTGTAAAGGTCTTGATGGGCCATTAAGCGGGCTATTGTCCTGTGGCCTCTCTGTCTGGGGTGTGTCTTTTACAGCACAGTTTGAAATACAGGATATCAAAGATCTCCATAACTTTCCTCACATATATCACACATGAACACAAATATTATCATCTTATTCAGCATATCATAACCTTTCTAACAGTACCCGACATGGTGTGTCTTACATGAATTGCTATGATTTTGACACATTAATGTCAAATAACACAAATGCCCCCCTCCTAATGCAGTCCGCATGACACACACATCCTCACAAGGAGAGTCACATGGCAGTGAGTATGAGGTTAACTCTAACAGATTTGAGAGAATGTTCAGCTAGCTGAAGGAGGCTAAGGATGCAGTTATAGAATGCATCTTTTTAGCTTCGATTCTCAGATGGGAAAGCCCATCTGGGATTAGGACTCATAAGAAATATGGTTGTCTAAATTAAATTTAATTGATTAACCTTTGTGTACAACAACCTTATTGTTCTCACACAGTCCATCTCCTGTATGACAGCAATAGGGAGCAGTGCTTCATTGGATATATCCCCCTTCTGCTTGTGATCATTTTCCATTTTTGCCATGTGGTTTTCACATAGAATCTACCCTCTCAGCTCATATAAGGCCAATTGTTATATCCTTACTAATCAAGTATTACCATACTCTATGAGTATTCCCATTGATTCAAATGGAACAGCTTGAGTAGTAAGGTGCAACTGAATATAAGTGGCAAAATCTGGTTAGAGAAAAATATAAGGAGGACATTGCCAAGAGGTACAAAACATCTATTGACCCCAAACAAAACTCAGGGAATATTAACACAGGATGCTGAAATGTATAGTATTTAACAAGCTAACTACAGTCTGATAAGTAAGAGGCAGCCCTTTAAGAGAGATGCACCACAGGCTAATAAAGACACATACACGTATGGGAACTATTTTCACTTGTGCCCAATTCTGCAAAGCTTGGAATCAGATTATTTCAGTACTTGCAGGAGGTCTCGCATCAGCGTGCCTGTATAAATTTTCACCGAATACTGGAGCAGTAAACACAAAACACCACAGTGGTGAACACACAAAGCCAACACAAAGCAGTGTGTATTATTGAGCAGAAAATCATACAAAGTGGCAGTAAAGCCATGGTAGTATTTCAGGGCTTTCGTTTCCACAGGCTGTGCTGTAGTAAGCAATGTTGCTGTTTGTGTATGTTGCCTTAAGTTCATGCACAGAGCTGCTCCCTGGTTGGAGGTCCAACCACCATTTTGTTACCCCATGTAGCTTTTATTCCCATCTTCCCTGATCAGCTGTCACATTCCAATAGCCACAGAACCTCTGGACGCCGACATTCCATTGGTCCTCAGTGGGCCTACTGATAATAGAATCTGGTGACATTCTGAGCAAACACAGTTCTCAGCCATGTGGGTAGCTGTTTCCATCACTTCACAATGAAACAGACATGCTGGCTTCAGAGTGATAGAAAGACAGACGGACAGTGCTGGAAGATTTGTACAGGCAGCAAATGAGTGTTGTGTGCTGGCATGAAGGGCTGTGTGTGTCTTGGATTATTATGTGTGCTGACTGCATTGTTGTGTGGGTGGTTTTGAAGAACTGTGGTAAATGGGCCAAATAATCCACCATCTGTGCAGTCTCCCTCAGACAACGAATCAAATTGTTGCATGCAAATTAGCTGTCAAGTAAGGGTGGTGATTGGTACTTTTGATAGTACAATGGTCTAGGAGTTTTTGCAAGGAACAGATATGTTCCTTACTACTATAGCCATACAGTGTATGGGTGTAATTCATAAAGTCAAATTGACTGAGAACTTAAAAACCGGCCCGTAACAGACTATGAAACCTAGTGATGATTCCATCTGGTGATATTTTGAACCAAAACAGCTCTCAATCATGCTTACAGATGTTTCCACTACTTCATGATGACTCAAAAATTTTCAAAATATACGCTAGGCTTCAGACTGACACACTGACAGTCTTGGAATTTATTGTATAAATCAAGATACTAGACAAGGAGGCAATGTTTGCATAAAAATATATAAAAATTATGGCATCATTTGAATTATTTTAGGCTTTTTATTTAATTTGTTGTTTTGGGAAGCCCAGCATTATTATTATTTTAAATGACATAGGATATTTTGCAGCAAGCTCCAAGAATGACATTTGTTTTGGGGACTAAGGCAGAAGGAATGCTTCCATCAGCCTTTAACAGTAAATGATAAATCCAGTGCTGTCATCAGATTTGCTATACCTGGCAAAGTGTAGATGGATAATACTTTGATAAAGAAAAAGGTTTCCTATTCCAGTAATAACAAAATCAGTGTGCTTGTTGAAAGGAAAAGCCTGGCGAATGTGACGGGTTACACAGATGCTCCCTAAAGAGTCTCTCCCCAAACAATTGTATTAGCCCATTGGAAAAGTAATCTTACATTGAGAGTAACTCCTAGTTTTATTAGCCTAAAAATATACTTATTCTAGTCCTTCTATCTAAAACAAACTATAGTTATTTAGCAAAGGCAGAGTACATTCTCTCCCCCTGCCTTAACTGTAGCTGAATGCCATTAAGACGCCCAACAGTACCGTAATGTGTGCCAAACTTGAATTTTTTTAAAGCGTCATTTGAGTTTTAAAGGCTACAGTAAGTGATGGGAACACAATCGTCTTGGGAATCTACAAATAACTTTAAAAAAAGCTCATAAATCTAGCTTTCATGCCTTAGTTTTCAACAGCTTCATGAAATATGTCAAAGCTTGAACACAGTAGGTTCCTTTTTCTTCAAATTTCTTAGGCTTGGCTTTTCTCAATCTTTTTTGATATGCTTCAGTGAAACAAATAGAAAGGAATTTGCTTTAAAAAATAAATTAGGCATCAGCAAAATTACTTTTAAAAGTGTAGCATTGTTCTTTTCAGTTACATTAAAAGAGAATAACATATACCCATTTAAGTACAACAGCTTAAAATAGTTCCTCAATTTTTTTTAATGTAAAAACACCTCTGTCCAAGATATGATGCACTTTAATATCACAATACATTATCTTTAAATGAAACAACAGTAATTGGTATTGGTACCTACCATTTTGTAATTCAAAGCTTAGAGATCTCATTATATTAACACTATATGTTCTAATATTTATTTATATTAACACTAAAGAGTCATTATCATGCACCAATTCTGTGAAATAGTTTATGAAGAAAAAAGCTGTTAATCATTAAACTCTCTTTTCACTTGCACTAAAATGGAACCACTTAGTAGATGGCAAGGAACACACCATTTTTAAAATAACAAGAGAGGGGCCAGCTAAAACTGAAGCTAAAATGCACTGTCTTTAAAGCAAAAAAGCAAAGTCTTTAAAGTCATTCTGAAACTAACAGTGCAAAACTGTTGAAGTATATGACTTATTGTTCAACTGGATATGACCTCTGTGGAATGTACCTTAATTGCAACAATATAACACAGGAAATATAGGACACTAGTTCCCTGCTTTCTAAGAGCTCACGATGGCCCTACTAGTATGAATATTTCTGTCCATGGTTTTCATGACCATCACTTCATGGCAGAAAAGCTTATTTGTGGATAATGCCATCTCTCCTAGTCTGTCCACTTAAACTAGTGCGACTGATTGAGAGAAATCTCACAGGAGATATAGCAGGCAGGAAGTGTGTGGAGTCCTTCAGTCCTGCACTTGACATAGTAGGAATTGCAGCTTCAAGCAACTCCATGCCATAGTAAAAGATGGTTCTGTTTTAAAAATATTTAGTCATATGCTTTTTAATGAACATGTTAAATGACAGTCACTTCAAAAAGGTTGGTATTCCATGATAGCTGCAGCACCTCTTCCTTCACAGGCAGTTAAAAATGTTCTTCTGTTTGAATTTTTTTATCTACTACAGTTATAACCCTTAAAGTGATTATAAATGAAAGATTACAGAAGAAACATTTTCCAGTTTTTTTACTGTGTACTTTGACTGAACTTTGGGAGAACGTTTACTCAGCAAAGAAGGAGAGAAAACTGTGGAAAATGGAAAAGTGTGACTCTAATGTCACATACATTGGTAGGGAGTTTTAGGGCCAGACTATAATACCTGAAACTACTTTTACTCCATTTTTTAAACTTAGTTGATTTCAAGTTGACAGTGTCCCTTTAAAAGATATGTTTAAACAAAACAAAACTACATCCCAAAAAATCCAACCCAAAAAACAAAAACCAGAAAGAAAGGATGTGGACTATGCCCAGTGATTTTCTTCTCAAAGCAACCATTTTGAATGATTCTAATTGGAGGAGCTGTCACCCGCCATCTTGTGGTTTAGGATACCAAACCTTAGAAGTTAACTGAAATCATTTTTGTTTGCCAAGATTACTTCGCACTCCTGTGCTTTCTGTTAAAAAGCTGGTGACCTTACAGGAACCTGAAGCAAAGCAAGGGAACTGCTCTTTTCACACTACTTTAGCTGTTGGTGATCTCATTTGATGCTGAAGGGAAAACAGAAGCTTGAAGTCAGGTCTTGGCAGGTACTTGGAGTAAAGGAGGAAACAATTTTCAAAATGCTTTCTTTGCAAATGTATTTTTCATACTTATAATCTATCTACTGATTTGGGATCTCAAACACTTAAAATGTTTAAAGAAATGTTTTAATTAATCTTTAAAAGAAATTGAAGCACATTGTGCATTCTGAGAAAGTATTACTGATATTACTTATTTCCTACTTAACTAAGATTTTCCCCGTAATTTTAAACAAAAATAGAATAACCTTCATTTAAGTTACATGATGTCTATATTCATCCTATCAGGATTTGCTTTAGGTAAAAAAAAAACAAAAAACATGGCTTGTAGACAAGGCTATTGTTGTGTATGTCTCTAATATATAAAGACACGGAGAAGCACAGATCAATGTATTTTAATTACTGTAAATATAATTTATAGGATTTTCCTTTAGAAATATTGGAAAAGTTGCTTTCCACTTCAATTAGAGCTGCAAAGGTGTGTGGTGTGTGGGGCTTTTGTTGTTTTTGTTTTCGGTAAACTGGTACAACATAGATAAATAGAGAATTGTGTAGACCTTATATGATAGTGTTGGGTGCCATTTCAGAGCTGTTGGACAAAGCTTGTGGTGCCAGTTGTTGACCCTTTTCTCTAGGATTGCTCCTTTCTAGATTCTCATTTCCTTCCTTTTTTTTTGGGATATTCTTGCTAGTCAGATGGATGAGTGATGGGTTTTGTTTTTTAGCTCCATTGTAGTTAATATAAGTATTTTAGTGAGAATAGAAAGACTTTTCAATAGTTTGTTAATGGCATGAACAAGGAATTGAAGATTAAAGATGCAGAGATATCTAGCAAATATTGTCCATAAATTATGAATACCTGAATATTTGAGGGATAAGTAAGTAAAGGCAGAAAATACTTTAACACACAGAAATAAGATGGGGTTTCAAGAAAAACTATTATAGATGTTTTTCCCAGCCAACAGACTGGATCACTCAGAGAAGAAATAACGCTCAGTAAAACACCTGAAGAACATACAAGATAAATAATTTCTCATTAAAAGATATTTCACATATAGTTTCCATGTATTTATTTAAATATTATGGCTTTACTCCTTGTCCACCCCAAACTCTCATTGAGTTCAGTGGTAAGTTTGGTGGGCACAACAATAATTCAAGATCAATGCTATACAATACAGACCGAATGACATGGAGGACAATGTTGACTCCTTTACACAGGAAGATACTCAGAATTGCTAACATAAGGACAAACTCTGAAGCCATTGTGACATCTGTATATGTAGGGGAATGACATCATTACAAGATGTAGCTGATCTGTCTTCATATGTGGGCTGAGAGGATCTATGCTCAAATATCCAGGCTGGTTAAAAGATTGAAAAAAAGCATTGCCTTTTGTAACTAGACAG
Organism: Mesoclemmys tuberculata; assembly: GCA_007922155.1. Lineage (NCBI taxonomy): Eukaryota > Metazoa > Chordata > Testudines > Chelidae > Mesoclemmys > Mesoclemmys tuberculata. The sequence goes on from ML675604.1 coordinate 89,259,240, forward strand.
AGCTAACAGTGATAACAATTCCAGAAGCATGAAAGGAAGTTATTTTAAAAACACAACTACTGATGGAAGCCTTTGGTCACTGCTGTGCACTATTCAATACCCATGTTCACGTCTGTGTTCCTAGACTGACATCAGCTGTGAGTGCTTCTCAGTCTGTGGGTCTGCATTTACTCCTGTGGCTAAAGCAGCTGTATTGAGCGGGATTTGAAGGGCGCTCAGTAAAGCCCCTCTCACTCACAGAACACCAGTATTATACAGAGCTTTGAGGGAAAGGAAAAAGTGAAATCTTCTACTGAGGTCTGCTATTGCAGAACAAACAATTCACAGTTAAAAATAAATATGCCCAAAATTAAACACAAGTGGCTTTTTTATCTATTACTACCCTCAAAGAGCTTCATATTAATCCTGATTGGTGTATAAATTAAGAATAGCTGTATATTAGAATTCAGGTAAAGGGTGAATAAAGGGAGAAAAAGCCCAGAACGTTTTTATAAATTGTGGTTTTTCAATATTACTTTTAAAAGTACTCTGCAATAGATCATTTACATTCATTAAAAGCTGACTATGTTCATTCATAAACAATGCCTTTATGACCAACATGATGTATTCACAAACACGTATCTCAGGATGACATAGACAGACACCTGTTTTAAAGAGTTGTTTAATCAGTCTTGCTAGCAGACAGAATTTTATACACGATCTAAAACTGAATCTGTACGTAATTTCCTTCCCCTTTAAACTGAAGATTCAAAGCAAATCAAGGGGAAGCCTACTATGAGACTACTTCCAACAACAGATGACTCAACTAGCACCTGAGAATTTGTTGTGCTTGTATGTACTGGGGTTCTGAACTTCCTGTTTCAATAAAATACCAAACAAGTTGTGTTTCCTTTACAAATAAGCTCTTACATCAAGTCCTGTTCCTATAATTTCAGTTTTTGTCTGCATTCCAACATTTTCTTTGGCAAATGCAGAAACATTCTAATTAAAGAGTGGAGAAAAACAAGCATCATTCATCACAGTTAGAGCAAATGTTTGAGAGATCATCTTTGCTGGCTAATTCTTTCATTCACTTTAAGTTGGCTTTAAGGAGTTTGATTTCATTTTGGCACATGTTAGTTCTAAACCAAACACAGGTAATATCTTTGATGAGGTCCTATTAGTATAAAAAATGGAAAGTGATTAACAGTTCTCTTCTTAAAATTCTAATAGCATTCGAAACAATGCTTTTTGTGTGAAACAGATCAAAGGTATTTCTGGGAAGATGGAATTGTACTTAAAAATATCACACCGTTCTGCATAGGTAATCTTATATCTCACATCCAATTGAACTATTTAACACATCTTTTTGAAAATTATAATTCCCTTCCTACTTGGAAATGATCATTGTTTTTGTCTCAACATGTTCTAATTGATCAAACCAATAAGTATCTTTTATTGTTCTTATCCTTTCTTCCATATTAACAGTTTTCATTAATTTTAAGAGTCCAGATAAAAAAGCTCTTTCTGCTTGATTTGGAGCTATTATGAGAAAGGCAACCTCCCTAGCAGAGTTAAATAGCAGACCTGCAAACACATCACTTCAGCATAAAGGTCTGGGTTAACATATAGACCTTGTATTGTACTTAGCTTTTTTCCTTAATTTCATTGATATCACTTAGGTATAAGAAGCACAGCACTAAGCCCTTTGTCCGAGCAACATTTCTTTCATGCTCTTTCCTAGAATCAATACATTGCATAGAGTGATAGTCACTTCCGTCAGCTAGCTTCTGTTTAGAAGCCACCTGAAAACATAAAGCTGAGAAAAATGTGCAAACATCCTTGTTTTGGAATCTACCTAACTGATAAGATTGGAAATGTGTTCAGTAACCCACATTGTTTTCTCTTTTAAATAGCTAGTTTACCAGTACTAAAACTAAGGTAAAAATTAAATTATAACAGAAGCTTTAAAAAGGACAGACTATAATTTACTTATCCAAAATGAAATGCCTAAGTTAAAGGTGTTTATTTGCATTTTATATATCATCATGAGGGACATTACTTCTACCTTTCTGACAAACGTGGGGATAGTTTGTCGGTCAAATGTAGATAGAATCACTACCCACCTTGGCAGAACTGTGTTCACTTCTGTAGGTGGAAGTATTAGATACACTCAAAGAACTCTGTACCACTGTGGTTTGCTGTTGTTAGCTGGTTCTATTGGCTGGTCAAGGCCAACAGAGGATGTTGAGAGAAATAGCCAACACTACTTCTTTTAGGGGGGCATTCTTCAAGATACCTTAAAACATGTCATAGACTAGTCAGTGCTGAAGAATCCAAAACTTGCAATAAATGATCTCATTCACTTATCCCCAGACTTAAACTGTTAAAAAAGTGGTAGCAAATTGACCAAGATGTCATGCCTCAAACACTGGCACCTCCCTCAGCAATATGTTGGGATACTGCTTTAATACCGACCAAGAGAAAAGAACCTCTACACAACCAGTACCACTTCTGTGGCCCCCAAAGGTGTTGCTCAAAGGTCTCCTATCCAAGTACTGACTGACAACTGACCCAGCCCAATCTACAGAAAGAGATCTGATAAGATAACATATGGCACAGCTGCAGGAAACTATAACAATGTCACATTTATTTACTAATTACTGTCTGCTCGGTGATGAAAATTCAACAGAACAGAGTAGCAAACAAACAAAACCACCTATCAGTAGTATGCGGTTTTGTTATTTTATGATTCTAATCAGCTAGAACTAACTCAGCAATAAGGCTATGCAGATTCAAACACAATTTTGCTATTTTAAAGTGTATAAACAGTATTTCACCATACACTATCACCCTTGTAAAATATACACACACACACACACAAAAATACATTACCTGTATTATCAACACTATCTAGTTCCTTTTCAGTTGAATTATGTGATCAGCTGCTTTGGCTGACATGATTTTGTGCAGCCTTTGTGGGTTTTTTTTTTATCCACATGGGTTTGAATCTCTTGAATTTAATATTAAAGTGGACCCAGAATCTCAAAGACTAAAACTCAACAGTGGCAGAGTTTGACCTGATTCTAAACCAGAAATCCCTCCCCAGCACATAAAACTTTTACAGATTCATCAAGAAAACCTTTTGGTTCAGCTGTCCCAAATTTTAGATGGGTAAAGGAACTGCTTGTTTTGGTGTTGCAGTATGAAAGTCCAGCGTCATTTCAATTTTCAGTCTTTAAGGTGATTTTTAATGCTTCTTCCTTTTGATTTTACTAAATTAAAAATAAAAAGAGCCACTGACTCTAAGGCCCAAGTGCCCCAAAATAAGTTACAAAACCAAAATATACTAAATTAGTTGCTAACCCCACAACAAAACAGTAAAATTCAACCCCTTTCAGAACACTCACAAAGTTCTTCTTCCCTGTGCAACCAACTCCCCCCTGGAACAGCTCAAGAGAACAGACGTGCCTTGCAGGATGAAGCACTGAATTTCAACATAACTGCTAATTCTGACCAGTGGGGAGATAGGCACTAGTTCCATAGCTAAGGGTCCCTCATGGACAATGTTCTACTGCCAATCCACTCTCTTTTAAACTGAGTGGGATCCAGTTTGAGTGTCTCTTCTGATTGCATTCGTGGCAGTAGGACACGGGAAGAGACAGGTCCCCAGGCAAGAAGATCCCTAGCCATTCAGGTAAGATGCATTTTATTAGAAACAAGATGGAACTATGTTTTTGTCTTCATTACCTTGTAAACTCCTTGGGGCAGAGACTGTCTTTTCATTTTGTGTTTGTACAATGCCCAGCACAATAGACTCCCTGGTCCATTACTAGGGCCCCTAAGTGATAAAGTAATACAAATATATAATAATGACAATATGTTTGTATATAGACTAGCACAATGGAGCCCTACTCTTGATTAGAGCCCCTGGGAGCTTCCTTAGTATAAATATTAAATAATGTTTTTAAAAATTGCTAATTTAGATGCTCTGGTAAATAGTTCTGATGATAAATAGCTTCGATATACAGCATATAAATCATCATAAGAACATGATAATTGAACAAGTTCTTGTCTTTGGAAAAGCCTGCAAGGTCTACAACAGAATCTCATCATCACATAATAAATCAAATGTGTTATGGACAAGAATAGAAGCTTTTATATATACAATGTCAAATAAAATGCAAAACAAATACATTCAAGCTAGAGCTCTGTTTTGTACCAATCTTATGAAAACATTTTCAAACAAGGGAGGCTATGTTTTCCAGTGATTGGAGCAGGAGCCTGGGAGTCAGGAATCGAAGGTGCTAGTCACAGCTTTTGTTTTACATCAGAGGAAATGGACCTTCTCAGGGCAGAATTCAGATCGAAATGCTTATATTTTATTTTTTAAAACAGATCCTGATCCTGAGATTAGCGAACATGAACCCATGAAGGATCCCCTACTTTCAAGCAGAGGAGCAAGGAAAGATTTCATCTCAGTCAGTCGTGAAGCACCCTAAAAAAAGACCTGCATTGTGGTCTGCCAGTGTGTACCCTGTCAAGAGGACTTGTGCACAGGAATAACTGAGGATAGAAACTGGGGCAAAGTACATAGTCTTTAATGAATAAAGGTAGACCTGCTCCTGCACTGGAAACCCCTAGCATAGATTTGTGCAGTCTTCGTTATAGGGCTGCAAGTCTATAACTGAGGCCTCATCCACAATAGAAAATTAGCTCGGTTTAACTATGTCGGTGGTGTGGAAGAATCCACACCCAAGGGGCATAGTTAAGCTGACTTAAGTCCCTGTGTAGACAGTGCTAGGTCAACGGAAGAGTTCTTTCATCGCCTTAGCTACCACATCTTGGGAAAGTGGATTACATATGCCAATGGGAGAATCTCTCCCGTTATGTTTACGCTAATGTGCTACTGCTGTGCTGCTGTAGTGTTTTAAGTGTAGACAAGCCTTAAAGTTGGCATACAGCCCTTTAATGTTATTTTAAAAAGAAAAAGGGAAATGAATCAGGAATTATTTAACAAACAAAAATAAGACAGCTTTAATTTAAAATACGTGGAGTCACTTTTTTTGGAACCACTATGTATCATACGTGCAATAGATTTATAACTAATTTTTATAGCCTGGATATAGTGTATTATGTTCACAATAAACAAAAGCCAACAAAAGCTCTTCAACAGCTGTCTTCACTAAAACTGTGGAATTAGGATTTTTCCCTTCTGAGATTTAAGATAGCTATAAATAGTCCCCCACAAAGCTCCACCATATTGTTACTTCTTCAGCTGTTCCATCTAAAATCACTATTAAATATATGTAACCATGGATATTAGATATTAAAAGAACCATGAGGACTGCCCTTGACATGTTATAGTGATAAGACCACATATTTCACACATTTCTTCTCCTTCATAACAAAGTTGCTTGATAGCACTAATTTTACTGTGGGTCAGTAATATAATACCCCTGTATCTATATGGACTATATTTTGGGCAGCTAATATTTAACATGAGATAGATAAATGCTGCATATAAGCCAAATTAGCTATTATGCACTAAAACATACATAAGCAATGCCCTTCTTCTATAACAAATGCAGGGATCAAATGAGAGAAAGTAGGATTTCTGAGGTTTTAGCTCTACGGCCCCTGTGAGGTTCCAAAGTTTTAACTGTCACAAAGTCAATTGTGTACAGGAACCAAGAGGTTTTCTACCCTACATTGCTCTCATGAAAAAATTAGCCTTTATCATCCCTGTGAGTAAGATGGAACAAGAATTCACACTTCACCATGACCCATATATGGAATATATTTGCTACTGATAAATCATTGAGCATGCTCAGAAATCAAACAGACATTTCTACCATAAGGAGTAAAAGGGTATTTAGATGTGAAGTGACAGTCACCACATATCAGCCAATTACTGTTGGAGGAAACGTCTATTTCTTATTCCATCCTGTGATGTACTAACTGGCACAGAGGTTCTGGCTCATGCAGGTCACTCCTAGGTATATCAGTGTTCAGTCCTCTTATTTAATGGACAACTGAAGGTAAGAAGCAGATATCTTTCAGATACTTCTAACAGACATTGAAGACTCCAGACAGGATGATTTTCCAGATATTAATGAAGAGTGAAGTCTTATCCGTTCATCCTAGATGAAAGGATTCTATAAAGCTAGAAGTTAACTAGTGACCACGAATTATCTCAAAATACCGGTGACTGTCTGCAGGCACTTGTGATGGCTAGTTTAGAGCAAACCTTAGCATCAGAGCCAAGTTCAAGCATGAGGAAACCCACACACAATCAGTATCAACATTACAAAGTTGGTAAAAAGCCAAAGGCACATAACTTTAACAAGCCCCTTCACTAGGGTGGACAAAAACCAACATAAAACTTTACTTGTGTTTTTATATTCCAGAGTGGAATTAAAATGCTGGATTTTTATCACCTAAAATATAATCTCTACTCTAGCTAAAAATGAGTCACCTACGGCAACTAGTAGTGATAGATCACGTAGCCCTGTGAGCCAGCCATCAGAGGATGACATCACACACTTACTCACATACAAACCCAGAGCATCAAATAAGGAAATCGTACAGGAACTTGGGTGGCCTCACCGAACTACCGTTCTGAGGAATAACACAAAGCATATATAAAGTCTGAGGTTTCAAAAATTGTGATTTGTTCTATTTGTTTTACTGTCTGGGGAAACAATACCCATCTTAAGAAGATTTAGAAGTATCGGTATGGTGAAAGTGGCCCTTGATTTCTGAGTATCTTTGCAAACTAAATTTAAAGGACAGAGTAAAAACTATAATACCTCTTTCTTCTTCAACCTTGACCCAACTTTCCTGGTGTGGAAGCTGGATGTACTGTTATAATGACTTGGCTTCAAGTTCTCATAACTTAATTGGTAATAAACATTAAAGTTAGTGCCGGCTTTCAACCATTTATCTATATTTAATAAAAATAGTAATTAACTTTTGCATTGCTCATGATGTCTATTTGAAGAATCTTTTTTCTTGTGTGTGGGAATTGGAATATTCCATACGTCATCAACATAAAACAGACATCAGCATAAGCTGTGGAATAATGCATGGAAAGATAATATGTGGCTTGCAGGATTTGTCATTGTGGCATCCTATAGCTCATAGTCTCTGCTGCAATGTACAGATTGAGATAATGATTGACATATGGCCCCTACCCATCTCTGTTCCTCAGGCTTTGGACTTAATGGTAACTTAAAAGTTACTTAAACATGCAGTAAATGAAAAAGAGCAGTAACTTTTTCAGGGTTTCTGTTGGATGGGTGACTGCGAGCTGAAAGACTCAGAAACAGCTGCATTTGCACTGGGTCACATGCCATGTCATTTCCTGCTGTGGTCTCCATGGTAAGTTTCAGCTACCCTGTGGTGTTCACCCAAACTATCCCATTTAAACAGGAAACTCGTGGGACAGTTGCAGTGTACATAACTGTGGGATCGCACTGTACGTTTCTCCTGCTAGCAGGACTCTAAATTTATCTGAAGTTTTGGAGGATGCTGACTGAACTCCATAGCTCACCACATTTGGATGCAGCTTTTAGCAAGAGGCACTTGCTTTTCATTAGCTACAGTAAATACCTTTGCCCAGAAAAAAGTTTGAAAAAGATAAGATGTTTATCTAACATCTAAGGAAAACAAACTTCTGTCATCAAGAGTAATTTGGCTAACATGTTCAACAGTTAAATCCTAAGAAAATACTACCCTTGCAATACTGCCAATTACATTGAAAGCTGAAGTTTAATTTAGCTCTGCCTTAGAGCAGATTTAGCTAGTATTTTAGATTCAACAAGGAATAGTCTAGGTTGTATGCTCATGACATCAGGGAATTGTTGCACATTTGTATGGTTCCACTCATCATTTCTGAGTTTTTATTTCTGCCTTCTACACGACAAATATATATTGTGTAGTATGTAACTTGATGATGATGATGAATACTTCTGTTTTGTAACTTGATTAACATATAGGTATGTCTTGTCTCCAAACAAGTAACCCAACAATCAAAGCTGGTGAAGTAGACAGTTGTTTGCCAACTGGTTTATTAAAAAACCATAGAACCCTTGTTAGTTTTCACATCAGCAAATCCGAAAATTTGAAAAAGGGGTTTTTGTTGTTGTTGTCAGGTTTGCAGTGTGAAATACATTCAGTATTGCCAACTCCAAATGCTCAAATCAGGAGATTTTGGTTCCCCCCAAATCAGGAGATTTAAAAAATATTTAATTCTGGGTTCCTTCTATTTGTGTGCTGGTGGTGGAACCCTCCAGTGTCACACAGTCCATCATTCCTACACCACATTAAAAAAAAAAAAAAAAAGATGAGATTCTCAATTAATCTCATTAGTCCAGAATCTGGGGCTTTAAAATCACTGTCTAGCATGCGAGTTAGCATCTGGGATTCCACTGGAAACAAACCTGCTTGCTGATGATTCCCTATTTACAATTACATTTTGAGATCTATCAGTTAGCCATTTTTTGCTTCATTTAATGTGTGTCATGTTAATTTTGTATTATTTTAGTTTATCAAAATGTCCTGTGGTACCAAGTCAAATACATTATAGAAGTCTAAGTATATTGTGTCAACACTAATATCTTTATCAGCCAAACATGTAATCTCATTAAAAAAAAAGATAGCTAGTTTAGATAGACAATGTGGGTGAGATAATATCTTTTATTGGATCAACTTCTGTTGGGAAGAGACATGCTTTCAAACTTATGTAGAGCACTTCTTTGGGTCTGGGAAACATACAGTGTGTTATAGCTCTGTGTAAGCTCAAAAGCTTGTCTCTTCCACAAACAGAAGTTGGTCCAATAAAAGATATTACCTCACCCACCTTGTTTATCTAACAACATGAATGACGTGGCTACAACAATAATGCATACATCAAGTTAGTTTGACAAAATCAATTTTCCATGTTGATTTAATCACATGACTCTCCTTTAATTCTTATTAATTGAGTCCCATATCAACAGCTCATTAATCTTGCCCAAGATTGGTGAGAGACTGACAGGCCCATAAATTACCCAGGACATCCTTTTAACCCTTTTTAAAAACTGGCACACCATTAGCTGTCTTCCAGTCTTCTGGAATTTCCCCTAGTGCTCCAAGACTTATTGACATTTAAGGAGCTTAGGAACTGCACTCTCATTTAAAGTCCTTATAGTGCTTAAGGACCAGATTTTAATATATATTTGGACATCTAAAGATGCATCTTGGTGCCTAGTGGTATTTTCAATAGCACTTAAGCAGGTTAAATGTGTAATTTCAATGGGAATCTGGTGCCTAAGCTTTTCAAAATCTCAGTAGGTGCCTAAATACCTTTCAAAACCTGACCCTAAATCACTTTTGAAAATGGGACTTAGAACATTTCCAAAGTGCCTATCTTTAACGTGTTTAATTCTAGATATGCTGTATGAATTTACATGTTTAATTCAAGACATTATTTACAAGCACAGAAGAATGAGAGTTGAATTTTGTAAGAAATGTTAGAGGCTGAATTAGAAATGAATGTCAAATCCTCTCCTATTTTATCCTCCCTTCTTGTATCTTGCCTTTTCTTTCAATGAAAGACAATTAAAGAGATCAGATGATCATCCCCATTTTTGTCCCCCTGTTCCTATTCTGTTCCATGCTGGCATTCTTTTATTTCTCTCCTACTTCTTTCCCAGTTCTCTCTTCCTGCTTCACTCTCCTCCAGTTTGGTATTCATCTCTTAGCCCTGCCCCTCCTCCAACTTGAATAAGTTAGTTGCCCTCTTATTTTCCAGAAATAGATGCCTTATTTTTGAAAGAAATAACTGACACTAACTAGAATTTTGTCAAACTGCGTGAAGATTCTGTGACACAAACATGCAAAATCAAGTAGGATGGAACCACCAAATTTAGTTTGTTTGAAACCTGGGCCATATTCCAGGCTGCCAGGTGTAAAACGTCAGCATCTTAGCCCATAGTGACTTGTAGAACCTTGTTTATTTTTGGTTCATTTTTAATTGTTAAATTAGTGCAGTTAAAATTGGGCAAGATGTCAAGAAATTTAAAATTTAATCTGTCATTATGCAAACTGCAACAGGTTGCAGATTCAGATCAAGGACTATTATTCAAATTCACTTTTGTCTTGCTTTTAAAAAATTATATATATTTTCCTTGGTCATGTTATTAACAACATACAGGAGCCTTGGGCCATCTTCTGTTAGCAGTGGAGACAGGAGACATGAAAAAGACCAGATTCCATCTAGTTCAACAGCCAGTCTTTCTGACTTTGGTCAATGCTGGACACCTAAGGAAAAGACATAAGCCCTCCATATGGCATCACAATGGTGTAGTAGTATGCTATGCAGGGTAAAGTTTTCATGATCTAAGATATTTGGCAATTTATGAGAGCTAGATATTATTATTATGCTCTGGCAATGAAGAGATACTGGTCCAGCGAAGTTAGAGAGGGGTGTAAATCAGGGCTGAATTTTCCCCATTATATTCCAGGTGGTACTGGCCAGTGCTGGTCATAAAATACATGAATATACAAGGTAAGCTTTTTGAGGAAAAGAATGCATTTATGTGGCTAGTCAGAAAATAACCAGCCTTAAACTGACGACAGAAATTAAATGGGGATATAAATTCCATTCTGATTTTACATAAACTGTCATGTTGTTATATACGTATTACTTATTATAAAGTGTATTTTGCATCTCCTTTAATATTGTTGAAGTATTTAAAAGAATAATTTAAAAAAATTTTAAGACAAAAAGAAATAATTGAGGTGTTGATAAGTGAGAATAACCTGGCCTGGGAGTGAGTGTTTGGTTAGCAAACCAGGCCAACTTGTAGAAGAATAGTCTTTATCCTGTTACTAAAGGTAACAAGGTGATATTGCAGCTTTTAGAATGTTACTGAACATATAACACTGATGGAATTTGTTGGAATACAATACAGTCACTCCATTATTGATATATAATTCAATGATGTTGGGACATCTGATGTGAAGAGGCAAATTGTTGCTAATGTTGTAATATAAACTTAGATATTGTACTTAGCAGTTAGCAGTCATTAACAATTTAGTGTACTTTAGTGTACATGTGATTGAAGGTTCTAATTTCATGACTGTGAGAAAATACATGATTTATCTAAATATATTAATTATATTCATATGATATGGGTATAGAAATCTTTGCTTTAAGTGCTTTTCACATGATGGTCCAAGATAAATATTTTTCTAAAGGCAAGTGGTGGGATTTAATCAGAGATGAAAATGGCCTATTAGATCATCTAATGCATAGCCCTGCCAATTCAGGATTTTTCCTTACAGTCCATTTTCTACTGTTTTGTCCATCCAGGTCTAAATTATTCAAGTCACAGGGATTCTACCACTTCTCAGTTTGCCGTTTGTACCACAGCTCTGACTGTAATTTCTCTATTGCTATTCAATGCAGCCTCACTACTGTCCCACCCCCTGATACCAGGCTTACCCTGGGGTCCTTGGCTGTTATCCACAGTACCTGCACTAACAGAGATTTAGGGCCCCTGTAGTCTTTTTATCTGGCACAAAGAGGCCTGAGCAAGGGTGAGGATTTCAGCTAAGGCTCCATTCCCTTTATGGTTAATACCCTTTGAATAGCTATATCCAGTTATATCTTCGCTTAATTATCATTTATCTGCAAGTACAAGTCCTTTTCATCTTTCCCCACAGATCAATACCTTCAGTCTCAATTATCTGTCTTGTTCATCTCTGAATTCCAACCAATTCATAGACCAAATGAGAATCAGAGTAAGAAAGGCTAAAAACAAGAGAATAAAATGAGAAAACCTGGCACAACAATCCAAAAAAGCAGAAGAACACAGAAAAATGTCATTAGACAACCAGACGATCAAAAGTACAATATTTCATTTAAATTTATTTGAGAAAATGGACCTCAGCCAAAAACTGGGACGACCACATTTTCTTTCCAGTGAAACTACTTTGAATTCTTAGCTGTCTGCATACAAGTAATCAGAATTTTTCCCTAGCCTGAATTCCAGACCATGCTGACCTTCCAGTCTAGAAAGTAGTACTGTGACAGAATGCATGATATGTTTGATAATAAAGACAAAATAAACAGAACTACATCTAGTCTAGAAAACTGGTTTCTAAAAGGCTTTTTACCTAGTCCATGCAACTACAGAAAGTGTGTTATTTTAAAATGGATTCAGCAAACAGACATTTATAAAGGTCTAGTGGGCCAAACACTAGTGCCTTTTTCCAGGAAATGAACTTTAACTGCTTGAGATGGAAAATTTTCTAAGCAGGCTGTTTCAGGCTTCTTTCCTCCAGACACCATGTCATCTTCTCGGTTTAAACTATTTACTGAGATTAATAAGAGTAATATTGAAATTTTTTGTTAGCAGTATAATCATTGGATAAAGAAAAAATGATATTTGAGTGGGGAATTTGGAAAAGAAGGATATGAACTAGTAAAGTAGAGTCAGATGATCAGCAATGTGATGAATTAGATCTAAAGTTACAAGTGTCGAGGAACAATGTTAGTCACCGACCATTAAGTCAACATCCTACAGGATATGGTTAATGCAGTAACTAATGATAATGTATCACTTGATTTTAAAGGTGAATCCTTGAGAGAATATTCTTAAAATAGAAATGACAGTTCTCTGATTGACTCCTTTAACGGAAGGAACTGACTCAAAATCATGTGAGAATATATAATTACATGAGTTTTTATAATCAAAATCAGAAATGGAACTTAAGATACAGTAGATAAGATTTCTACGTCTAATGCTCATATGAAGTAAGATCTGGCTGTGGCTAAACTGACTAGTGATTCTTCTAAGAAGACAGATATGAAAACAGTGTTTCTGGATTCCATTTTTAAAAAGATTGCATTTAATCTGTAGAAGAATACCATAGTAATGTTTCAAGGTCTAGATTTTACCTTTTCAATAATGTAGCAAAAGCTATTCAGCTGAGATGCAGATTTATACAATTAAAAAGCAAATGAGCTGACTGATTGGTATACAGCCTGATAAACTGGAGACTTATGTTGAGAAGAAAACATGCCATTTTATGGATTATGATGCTGCTAAGATTAGCTGCACACAATCTGTTACAGATGGATGATTATCTTTCTAGTAGATGATTTGTTCAGCAACATGAACAAAGAGTAGACTGAAAAGCAGACTCTTATTCTGCCACTTAGGACTTTTCTACACTTGAAAAATAAGCGGACCTAACATAGGTTAATTTACAGCCACTGCTGTAATTATTGCGGTGACTGATGTCCAGGCTGCCCTCCTTGGTTCGGTGGTGTGCATCTCACTAGGAGCGCTTTCACCAACCTAAGAGGAGCCGCATAAGGAGCTGAAAGCCTGGTTTCTCAGTTTCCTTGCAGGGAGCCCAGCTGTTCCACAGGCTCCAGGGCTCCCTGTAAGCTGCCCTCCCTACAGGGAACTGGGGAAAGCCACCTGGGGCTTCTCCCTTCCCTGTTCCCTGCTGGAACAGGGCATCCTTGACAAGGTGGATATGGCTCCCTGCGGGAGTGGATGGAGAAGTGACTGGGCTTCTCGCCCCCCTCCCAGCTGGGAGCAGGAACCAGCTGCTCAGGTCTCCAGGGGGGTTTTCTTGTCAATTTCACCTCTCCAGCCCACAGCCAATATAAGGGGATGCAGTGTCTACATTGACACTGCAACACCTTAACTAAGCTGACATGAGCCCTACACCTCTCGTCAAGGAGGTATTATTTTGTCGAAAAAACGGGCCAGTTGCGTCAGCAGGGGGATTGGTTGCAATATGTACACCACCTCTGTTTTGCCAACCAAAGCTTACTTTGGTCGACAAAACTCTCTAGTGTAGACCAGGCCTTAAACACCTGGCGTTGCTTTTTAAAATTATGTATGAGTTTTTTAATATACAGCTTGGAAAATTTTTTGTTTTGTTTTCTTAAATCTTTCTCTGGTTTTGGTAATTGCTGGAAAAGATATTATAATTCCAATATTAATGTTGTAAAAGAAGTTTACAGGAGCCTCTAGTTCAATTTATTAAACAGTATTCACTGGATACATTCAATGGAAGCCCCTTTAGGGAACAAAAATTGATGCATCTGTTACTCTGTCTATATCAGTGTGACAAAGGGCTGGCCTCTCCCTAGTGCATCTTGCACTTTTACCTCTCCTAGTGAGCCAGGGCGTCGCCAGTTACCCTGTCTTCCCAGGGAGGGGGGTAGGGACCCGGGCCCACCCGCTCCTCTGGGTCCCAGCCCAGGGGCCCTCTGAGTAGCAGCTATGTACTGCTGGCACCTTATTTGCAGCTGCAGGCTTTTCCCCTGGGCTACTTTCCCCCCTCTGTCTTTCTGGCTTCTTGAGCCCAGTACCTTCCTCAGGACTCCACCTCTCTCCCACACACCATTGTACTCCGTTCTGTTCTTCTTCACAAACTCCTCTGCTCACCACACAACTACTCCTTCAACTCCCACCCTGCCTCTCAGGCCCCTGGGTGGGGCCTTAATTGGTGTCAGCTGACCCTAATGATCCTTTG
>ML675604.1:89273775-89413975 GCA_007922155.1 Mesoclemmys tuberculata
GTGCCCTTCTAGAACTTTCCCAGTGCCCTCTGCCTTTGCTATACCACAACAAGATGTTCATCTGTGGTCAGTGACCAGCAGTATGACTGACAGACATTTGGGTTTTTAGTAACTCTGATCAACACCAATTAGCCTTTGCTAGCCCGTGTCTGCTAGTTATAAAAGATGGAGAGCTTTTCTTCTTTTTCTCACTTGAATTAAGTAGAAAACTGACAAAGACCAAAAATCAGATACAAAAACCTACATTAATGCAATGTTAAGGATGCACACTTATGACACATGCAACTCAGGAACTGACAAAAGTTATGGTGGAATGCACAACTGCATCTTTGTCCTGTATTTCCTACAATACCATATAATTACAAAGTCACAAGTTATTAGCTACATAATATGTTTCACAAGTTGTAGAAAAAAATACCATACTGTGTTAATTGAGAAATAGCATGTGATCATAACTAAAGACACAACTGCAAATGTGTGTATGGAGCAGAGTTGGGGTGTGTAAAACTTTTCATTTCCTGATCTGTATATTTAACTGCTGCATTTATATATTTTTTTCTACTTTCATAATAGATTTTCTTAAATTAAATTGACGTGGTAGCTTTAACACCAGAAATGGTAGAATTTTAGTTTTACACCTCATCTGAAACATGACACCTCAACTCCATCCATACTGGTGTATACAATTGTGCTAAGGCACTGCTTTAATACTGTGCTAGAGAAAATAGTGCCCCTACAGAAATCACTATTACTTCATCCAGTACTTAGCCTGATGCTGCTTAGTTAGACATGAGATCTAAAAAGATCATGGAACCAGGTGGTTTTGGCAGTCTAAAATTTGTGTTGCAGAAAAAAAAGTATTTCCTTTAACTATTTATAATGTGCGCCATTTTATTGTCACCAGGTGCCTTCTAGTATTTGCATTATATGGATAGATAAATCTTTAGGGCATATAAATGGAGAAGAAATGGTAATAGTGGCATTTCTTCATTCCAGTTGTGAACACTCAAGATTCCTTAGTTTTATGCAACATCTCACCTCCACTCCTACACCTTACTAACACAATGCTATTTTGGTTGGGTTCACAAAACATCAGGGAAATGTTCACAGCCAATCTGAAGAGAAATACTGAAAAAACAATGTCAATGTTACATTAGAACTAGGAAAGCCTCTCATTTCCTAACATCCTTAATTTTAAAAAATAAGCAAAAAAACCTTACATTTTGGGGCTAACCTTATTTGGTAGAGTCTTTGTAACACCTCTTTGTTTATTTCCTTGTTTGTAAGACAACAATAATGATGATAGCAATCATTAGCTGCTGCTACAGAGCTAGCAGGGGACATGCAAAAGCTCAGGAATGTTTTTTTAAATAAGTCACCTAACCTCCAGACATGTTCTTTAGTAAAGAGGAAGACAAAGGATCATCTTTAGTGAAGGAAAGTCTAGTTTACAGTAGCTCTACTCATTACAAATGTGTATCCAAATATACCACAAGTATGAATACATGAAAACATCTCTTTGCAAATATTCTGCTTGCACTCTTAAAAAAAGGTTAACATGTACTGTACTTTTTTCTTGAGGGAAACAGATGTCAGGAACTAGGTACCTTACTGCTGCCATAAATGTCCCCTCTCTGAAACCTTTGTTTATTCCTCTTGTACAATTTCTCACTTCCTTTTCATTCTCTCTTTGACATTAATATTTCTTTGAGTTCTCAATCTTAAATTGAAATAACATGTTCTTGGGAAGTAAGACATACTGTTGTTAAGTATACCATTATTAGATGAGATAGTATCACTAACATATGAATGGCTGTGTAGCAGAGGAGAGGCTTTAATCAGAAGGGCCCAGGATAGTTTGGAAGGCTGGATTACTGTAAAATGCCTAAAACATTTTAAAAATGCATTGCTTTAAAATAAGGTATAAAACACAATATATTCTCTTCTTTGAGATCTCAGCATAGCTGTTTTCCAACACCATTTGGGATTCTTTTCTACTCAATGATTTTACACTCCTCCCACCCTCAAAGTCAACATCTCATGGGAGAGGCAACTGGAAATTGAAGGACATTTTTGAGAATGGGGGAGACCAGAGCATGTTCTACTTAGAGAGGAAGCAACCAGTGAAAAGTTAAGGATGATTAGGAGGGAATGGGGTCACGTGGTATTTGAAGAGATTAAGAGAAGAAAGCAGGTGAGAAGTTCCAATTTTGGTTGCAGAGAATAGGGGGAACATTATAGAGAACTGGTAGGTGAGGTCCCATGGGAAGAAAATCTAAGATGTGAGTGAATTCAGGAGGATTGGCAGTTTCTCAAGGAGACAATATTAAAAGGCACAATGGCAAACTATCCTGATGCAAAGAAAGAAGGAGGGAAGTAGCCAACATTCATTAAGAGAAATTTAATGACCTGAAAATCAGAAAGTACTGCTCTGAAAAGTGAAAACAGGGGTGACTTTCTATAGAGGAGTACCAAAGAGTACCACAAACATGAAGGGACAAAATCAGAAAGGCTGAGGCACAAAATGAGTTACACCTAGCAAATGACATAAAAGGCAATAAGAGGAGATTCTTTAAACACATCAGGAGCATGAAAAAGATCAAGTAAAGTTGAGGTCCTCTATTTAATGGGGAAGGAGAGCTAATAACAGATTAAACTGAGGACATCAAGAAGCGGAGGTTTTAATGCCTATTTTGCGTCAGTCTAGGGTACCTAGAGGAACTAGCTGAAGCAATCTTTGAACTGTTAGCAATTATCTTTGAGAACACGAGGAGGATGGGTGAGGATTGTAGAAGGGTAAGCAAGCATAGTACCTATCTTTAAAAAGGAGAACAAAGAAGACCGGGTATTACAGACCAGTGAGCCTCACTTCAATACCTGGAAATATACTGGAACAATCAATCTTTACGCATCTAGATAATAACATGGTTATAAGGCATAACCAATATGAATTTGTCAAGAATAAACCATGCCAAAGCAACCCAGTTTCCTTCTTTGGCAGAGTTACTGGCCTAGTGGACATGGGGGAAGCAGTATACCTGATATATTTTTATTTTATTGAGGCATTTGACAGTCCCACATTACACTCTCATAGGCAAATTAGGTAAATGTAGTCTAAATGCAATTACTATAAAGTACACAATTAGTTGAAAGGCCATACTCAAAAAGTAGTTATCAGTGGTTTGCTGTGAAATTGGGAGGGCATATCTAGTGAGGTCTGAAGTGGTCAGCTCTGGTCTGGCACTATTCAATATTTTTATTAATTACTTGGATAATGGAATGGAGAATATGCTTGTACAATATGTCGATGACACCAGGATAGGAAGGATTGCAAAGATTTTGGAAGACAGGATTAGAATTGAAAATGACCTTGACAAATTAGAGAAGTGGTCTAAAATCAAGATGAAATTTAATAAATACATGTTGAAAGTACTATTCTTAAGAAGGAAAAATCCAATGTACAGCTACAAAATTGGGAATAATTGGTTATATGACCATAATGCTGAAAAGGACCTGGGGGTTGTAGTGGATCACATACTGAATTAGTCAACAATGTGACGCACTGCAAAAAAGGCTAATATCATTCTGGGATATATTAATGGGAGTATTGTATTTAAGACATGGGAGGTTAATGTCCCACTCTACTCAGCACTGGTGAGGCTTCAGCTGGAGTACTGTGTCCAATTCTGGGTGCCACACTTTGGGAAAGTTGGGGATAATTTCAGAAAGGAATTACAAAGTATGCTGGAAATGGAGATATTAAAGAGTCTCACCAGTTCTTATGGTTCTCAAGAAGGACAGGAATATAAGGCTGTGTGCTGATTACAGAAAACGTAATACTGTCACAGTACCTGATGCATATCCCAAGTCCAGAATTGATGAATGTTAGATGCCTTAGACCAGGGAAAATACCTAATAACTCTAAATCTCACAAGAGCATACTAGAAAATCTCATTAGACAGCGAAGCACAGAAAAAAAAATCCACTTTCATGATTTAGGACTTTATGAGTTGAATGGGTTACTTTTTGAGTAATGCAGGAGCCACCTTTCAGAGGCTTTTTATTCAAAGGTACATCTACAGTGTTGGCGGTAAATTCACTGCTGTCAGATTGATCTATTCAGATCGATTAAATGGAAGTGAAGACCTGCTCAATCGATCCAGAAGACGATCTATTAAAACAATGCTCCAAAAAAAGCATAGTGCTGCATCAATGGTTACACATTTCCTATCCGCGCAGCGCCGTAGAGACGGCGCGCTAAATGGAAGTTATGAAGTCGACAGGAGTTACGCTACTCTGTGTAACTCCGGTCAACTGCCACCGAATTTCACCAGCAGTACAGACCAGGCCCAAGTGTTAAAGGGTTACAAGACTTTGCACAGGCTTATATTGATGACATTGCATTTAGCAATTCTTGGTTAGATCATAAAAACCACTTGGGAATACTGCTGACAAGACTCAGAGATGTAGGTCTCACTGTAGAAGTGTCAAAATGTAAAATAGAAGCAGCCAAAGAGCGCAATTTCTTTGATCCCTTGAAAGTACAAATGTACTGTTAACTGGCCTTTATCCCAAACTAAAAAGCAAGTCCAATCTTTCATAGACTTGGCTAACCATTAGCTCTGATTTGTATGTGGTTTCAGTGATATCATGCAAGCTGGTGTGTACACTGTTTCCTTGGGGATAGCAGACCTGGTATTTCTGTGAGTGCTGGAAAAGGGGCTGGACACTACAGAAGAATACTTCAAAGGAGTTTGGGGACTGGAGTATACCTACTGTTAACCTGCAAGGCAAAGTTAGGGGGAGCATTGTCCAGAGAAGAGCACTTGGGAAGCTAACAGGCTGGTGGTGTCAGGAATCTGAAACCCAGTTAAGCACAAGCAAGTCTCTCAAACACTGGAGACACTGGGATAGTAAGGTTACTCAGTCCTGGGTACCCTGAGAACCATCACAGTCGGACAAGAAGAAATGGGCTTAATCTGCAGCAAAGGAGATTTTAGGTTAGATATTAGAAAAATCATTTGTACAATAGAGGGTAGTTACATCCTGGAATAAGCTTTCAGGAGAGGTTGTGGAATCCCCATAATTGGGGGTTTTAAAGAACCAATTGGACAAACACCACCCCCCAGGATGGTCTAGGTTTACTTGGTCCTAACTCAGTTCCGAGGGCTGGAATTATTGACCTCTTGAAGTCCCTTCCAGAAATGATTTTATGAAGGAAGAAGACTGTGAAGGTCTTTGAAAAACTCAGTAAGATCTGCCTGAAGAAGGAGAGTAAAATGTGGCAACAATCAGATGTCAGGTACTGAGGATATGTGAGTCACTCAGATGAATCAAGAACAGAGTAGTTTTGTTGCACTCTTATAAATAATGCTCCACAGCATTAAATCAGTACAATACAACCAATTAGAGACTGGCACAATATACTTTTCTAAATAGTTTTCCAGAGTAAACATATTTGAAAAAAATATTGCTTCTTGTTTACATGCATAACAAAAGAGGCAGTTTGCAGCAGAGATGTAAAAATTTGTTTAAAAAAATCTGTTTAAACGTTCTAAAAGTAGAACGCTTAAATGATTAAACATGGGGAAGGAGCTGTGCTGAGCTCTGCTCCTCACTGCCAAGCAAGAGCTGCCTCACTGCGGCTTCTCTGCCACAGAGGCGTAGATGGGCAGCTCTCGCTGGCAGGGAGCTGAGCCGAGCCCAGATGTGGCTGCCCCCTGCTCTGCACTTGTGGGGGGAACTGCGCTGGGCCCTGTGCCTCTCCACGAGCCAGAGCTGCTCTGGCTTGATCCCAGTTGCTGCTACCCCCCAGCTGGGCTCCACACCTCCCCTACCCCTCCTGGGCGCCATGCCTCCCACAAGGCAGAACTGCCCAGCTGCTCTGGCTTCGGGGGAGCCCAATGGTTCCCCGCCCAGTTTAAACATTTTAAACAGCTGGTTACCGTTTAAACGGTTAGGTTTTTACATCCCTAGTTTGCATTAAACAGAGTTATTCAGAATGTCTTGGCTTTTTAAAATAAGCTCATTGTTTTGCACAATATGTTTACAAAATTCATAGGAAACACATCACAAATATACATCCTACTTTTATAAGCTCAAATAAGGTGATGAGCATGGTATAAAAACCTAGATAAACAAAATGATAGGAAGTTACTGCTTATTTCAGAAATGTTTTAGAGTTGGCTTGATTTAACTGTAGGTCATGCAGAAAATACATTCATTAATTTCAGCTCATTGCAACAAAATATTTGGCATTCCTTTCTTTTATGGAGAAAAAATAAGACTGCAGACTGGATGGCATGATTTTAGTGGGCTAGATAGTATTCAAAACTTTAATCACTGTTTTTAATTTTGTGGCTTCATTAATTTTGTCCTTGTTAGCATTTGTTTCTGAGAAATATTCCAAAAAACTCAGTGAAAGATATTTTGGAGTCATCAAATGTAATTATTCTAGACTAATAATAATAAAAGACCCAAGAAGCAAAGAAGAGGTCCTTGCAGAAAACTGTCAAAATTGCTGAAATTCAAGTACCAGCAATATACAAAAAGGTTTTTATGATTTTAAAATTTATTACAAGAATTCAGATCCCTTATTTGCATCTAAAACTTTATTTGGAAGTTTAATTCTCTCATATTACAGAAATTCTTTAACTTATTCAGGAGAGTTAAATATCACTACAATAGTGAATCATTATCATAGCCTAGTTTTTTACTCTGTCCCGCAGATTTAGTTTCACAGCATAAACTTGAATAAAAAAAGCATTAAAGAGAGAATTCACTCTCTTACAAAATTAACAATCTTAAAATCAGATGGAGGCAAAAATCTGAAAATATAGACTAAGTCAGAGTCAATATTTTCTTATATTACTTCACAAATTTTTAAGCTTCCTTTAGCATCAAAGATCTCACAAAAGTGCCTCTCTACTTGCCTGTCAAACAGAAGTTATGCAGCTGTAAGTAAAATGATAATTGGAAAGATAATATTAGTGGTCTTGCTTTTAATGCAGCTTACTCATATACTGTACGAAATAAAAACAAAACTGGTTGAGTAAGGGAAATTACTGTTTCCCAAGAAAGGAAATTGCCTGAAGCACATCTGGTAAAAAGATTTAAGTGCTTGGTTTTGGCAAAATATACATTTCACTCCTTTTTATAAGGTGAGTTCTGTAGAGTGAATGGCTTTTTTTTTTTATAAAGGGAAATAACTAATTTTTACTTTAAATATGGCCAGTATTTGTTATTTTATGTCAAACTCTATATACACTTAACTAAAAAGGCAATCAGGAAATTGCAGACTAAGCATCACAATTTCAGTTTGGATAATGCATTATACTGTATATTCAAACAGGCCCTTCCACCTAAAAACACCACCTAAGGGAGATGACCAAAATGAATAACATAACAAAAGTACTGAGAGGAAACTACAACTAATCTGAACTATAATAAACATTTTATTGAATTTTGTACTGAGATGTACAAAACCCCACTATTCAGAATCCTCCTCTTTTAATATGTCTGACGATCTTAAAATCGGATGTTCCCTTTCACTGTTGATAGGATGCAGATCAGCCTGTCATTCAGCAGCTGTGGAATAAACCCTGCCCTCCAAGTGAGAATCCAGACATATTCTAACTTCTCAGAGGTACAATAACAATGCAGCTTTCACAGTTCCTCCTCCTCACTGGAATTTCTGAGGACAAAAATGTATTTAAACTTTCCCTTATATTTCACACTAATTTTTCAAATTCAGCTTCTTCCCATTTCCATTCCCCCTGAATTATGGCTAGTTTGGCCTTGCAGGAGGTAATTACTCTGGAGACATAACTTTCCCTCCTCTGCTGGGAAAGCTGATCCCAAATGGATGACAAGGGCAAAGAACGCTCAAAAAGATGCATCACAGGCAGCAACTTTTTCCCACATAGGGTTAAAGAGAGGTTGTAGGTGAACATTTGACAGCTGCCTCACTTTCAGCTTCTAACATGGTGGGAAATGCTAAGACCCCTGTAGTGGAGTAGAGAGAAGCCTACCCGGCTCAGATGTCGAGACAGCAAAGTTTTCACTGAGATACCTGAGTGGGACATTCAACTCACTTCAGCACCAGACAGCATGCATCAGAGAGTGAAGAAGAGCAGACCCTCCCTGTGCAGAAGCACTAGGCTAATCCTCCACAAACAGAAGGTTAGTCATAGCAGTACATCTAGCCACAGATCTCAGGAGGGGATGTTGTGCTGGGAAGCTATTGGCTAGGACACTGCTTCCACATAAGTTCTAGCCAGCATTCCTGAAGAAAGATTTCTGTATTCTCCACACTACTTTCCCTGAATTCCTGAATGCCACTGAACAGAAATGCCAAAATGGTTGATCTTTCCAACATCCAAAGCAACAGATTTCTTTCCTGTGGAGGGCCAAGCTATATCAAGCACTAGTTTCCAGGCCCTCTACTCCAATCTTGCTCTTAGTCCCTCCCCCTGAGACAGCCTCTCAAAGTCACACTCCTGCAGATCCAACATAGAAGCAGGTTCAATCCTCAAGCCAGGGCTCCAGCGTGATGGTTCTCTGAGCACCATGACTATGATTCATCTTGTTACCGCCTTGACTGCAGGGAGCAAGAGATTTGCTTGTGTTTAACAGGTGTGAGCTCCCTAATGCCACCAGCCTGTTAGCCACCCAAGCACTCTCAATTGAGCTATGCCAGCCCTTACTTTGCCTTCCAAGTTAACAAATAGGTGTAACCCATCCCCGAGGTCCTTTGAAGCGTTCCCCTGTGGTGTCTAGCCCTTAATCCCCTGAACACTCAGAAATACCAGGTCTGCTGTCCCCAAAGGAACAGAACACAAACCAGCTTGTATATTCAACTCAGGACCAGCAGCACTTTTCCTAATATCACAGCACTGAGATATATTTATAGTGAAAATAAGGATAAATTTATTAGCAAAGATATGATTCAAGAGATAGTGAGTAAGGATAACAGAAACAAAAGCTTACTATATAAAGCAAAGGCATAGCACATTATCTAGATACTAAATTTAACAGGCTAATCTCTTTTCTGAAGATGTTTATCTCACTTAAAGCCTTTTGAAGAATCTTCAAACAAGGCTGGTTGTGATCCCATTTCCATGAATGTAAACACACTGCCTGTTTACCTCCTATATGCAGGATCATTGGGTGTTCTCTTTGCCTTACATTTACATCCCAAAAGTTCAGTCTATACTGAGACACGGTACAAGACCGTCACTTCTTTTTCCTGTGTGCTCTTCCCCGTTGACTTCACATCTCTCTGTTGACTTCATAAGGCATAATTTATATGCTGATAGAAAGAGGTGAATAAACATCTTCTGTCTGACAGAAAACCTGTCAACTCAGTCTTAATACAGACTTTAAAACACATATACACCCCTCTCCCGTCACATACATTCTTTGGTGAACCAGTATCAGGATATTCTTGAAACCTTCTTGCCAGCTGGCATTGAGGGGGTTCCTGAATCACATCCAGCTCCTCTGATCCCTTCTCAAAAACCAAGAGGAATTGCAGTGCAAAGATGTTCTCGATGACTCAATGACCACTGTATGGAGGGATGAAAGCATCATCCTTAGCAAATCAGAACTGCCATCTCATAAGATTTTTTTTAAGACCAAGAGCTACCTTAGAACCTCTCAGGAAAAGGTTCTTGGCCCCCACTTTGTCGGACAACTTCTCCAAGGCCCTGTCTACTTGAAACAAAGGTGGTAGCACAGCTTTAGCAATTGAAAAGAAAACCTTTAACAGAACACACTGGTTAATGTTATGTCTAATTGAACCATGGACACACACAGAGATTTCACCAAAAAGTGTAAAAAAAACCAAACAAACAAAAAACAAAAGATGAATCTTCCAGGTACTCCTCACTAAGAAAACAGAAACTTTCAGCATGAGAGCATGAAACAGAGGAAGAACCTCATGCAAGACATTTTCCTTCCCATACTAAGTTATCAAAGCTCCTAAGTGGTTGGAGATACTTCCAGGAGAGAAGCCATTCTGATGCCATCTGAGTAATTCCCTTAAAAATGTAAAGGAAATCTGCAGCCAACTTAATTCAACTTTAATAATGGAAATGATCCAATAAATCTGATTTTGTCTGTTTAGACATCAAGAAATTTAAAAAAATCTAAAAACAAATGTGACTGTACAGACTCCCTGAAGGTTGTCACAGGAGTCTCATTCCTTGAGAAAGAAACTGTTGTACAGACAGAAGGATTGTTTCGTTCAAAGGAACCAACCGATTGAGAAGTTTTGTGGCTGCATCAACAAGCTTTTAGGGTATCTGTCACATTCATTTGCTTTAGCAAAACAATACCAAGCTGGACATTAATCTATGTATTCTCTCTATCTGCCAAAAACAAATATTTCACTACTAGACTTATTTTACAGCAAATATCCTTCACAATGTCTTTCACTTCAGACAAATCCCTCAATGTCCTGGGATTCAAAGCACCGTCGATGGCAAACAAATACTCCTCAGGAAGCAAATTTGACATATTTGTTTTATATCTCATACAGCTGAAACTTAAGTCAAACATATATTGTGCCTTTTGGGGTTCTCCAGAAGTAAACTCTCTGGGCTGCCTTTAGATAAGGCAGTCACCAAAGCATAAGGTGAAGTAAGAAATCCCAATGATCCAATGAGCAATGAAGTAGAGATCCTAATTCCTACCATAAAAGCTTTCACAGCCTTTATACGGTTTCCATATGATAGAAAGTAAAACAGTGTTAACTTGCTTTGGCAGAGAAATCTGTATAGGGATGCTTGTAATGATGCTTCTTGTGGTATACAGTTGGTTGTTCTATGGATAAATAGGGGACTTTGGTCCAGAGAACATATTATTTTGGAATCTTCTTTAGCACAACATTCAGTTAAAATTAAAAATAATATTTTTTTAAGTAGAGAAGTCCAGATCCAGTACATTATAGGGCAATTTCTCCGCAAGAATCAGTTCCCCAACACAATGATTTCTAGAGCATATTTTCTACAACAGAGAATTTATTTTTCCAAGATTTCACTGGAATCAAACTCTTTCCTGGTCTTCCTTAGCTGGTTAGTAGTCTCATTCTTTTTGACGTTAGCTGATCATTGCAGGACACAGAGGAATCCGACACCACCCCATGTACAGCCCTGCACTATTAAATATTGCTTCATGACAGTTTTTCTTCATTTTCCATCACCACTGTTTGACCACTACGGGAGACATTATATTAGACCAGTATGATCGAATACAGCAAAACTTATTCTCCCATGTCATTTACTGAGGAATTCCTACTGCTACTCTGTTTGAAACATTATCTCCCTTTTCCCAGCATGGCTGACATTTGATTTATGAATATTTTAAAAATTAATATAATTTAAATTAGCCATCTAATTAACAAGACTAACATTTAAAACACCTTTTCAAGCTTTGTTGTTCAATTTTTTTACAAGATTTATATAAAAGATTATTCTACTCTAATTACAGTAGAAAGTATTTATGCACAGTATGTTCAGCTGAAGGTTCAATCCTTAAAAAAGAACATTATT
This sequence comes from Mesoclemmys tuberculata, assembly GCA_007922155.1. Classification (NCBI taxonomy): domain Eukaryota; kingdom Metazoa; phylum Chordata; order Testudines; family Chelidae; genus Mesoclemmys; species Mesoclemmys tuberculata. Next base: position 89,285,328 of record ML675604.1, read on the forward strand.
TCTTTCTGAAAGGGTAAGCTGAAGCTTGTCTTTGTCTGACTAAAAAATTGTCTGCCTCTTTATTTATAGAAACTATTAAACATAAACCAAGTGATACTGGTCTGAGACACATTTCAAAAGAATTTTTCTTTAAGAAGAACAAACTAACAAAGGAACTTTTGTGTGCATATTTTAAAATGATCACAACAAATAATTTACAAGCTCATACTGAAAGCATAGTTGGAGGCTATCAGACCTGATTTCTCTGTCTAGGAAATTCTTAATTAGAGCTGTGCTTAAGAAATTCACAGGGGTCCTGTAATTGATCAAATTTTCAAGAGGTTTAGTGTAGCATACCATACAGCATTCAGCATTTTGCTCTGATCTTTGTGCTGCCTGGCAAGTGACCCCCCCTACAGGAAGATAACGGATAAGCCAGGAGGGAGGAGCAGTTTAGCTACACATGTCTGGCTACTCTTATCAACTTATCATATAAGGAAAGGAAAGTGATTGATTCAGATACCGAAGCTGTAAAATCTTGCCAAAAGACAAGCAGAAGAAAACATTAAAGCTTATTTTAAAAACGGACACAGAACTTGCAGCTGAGACAGGACTGTTTCTCCTGTTTGCATCTGACAGTTTAAGGCACAACTGGAGAGAAGACAGCACTTTTTACCAAGTTTGCAACTAGGAAAGTTTTTTTAAAAAAAAGACCTAATTCAGAATACTTTACACATGGCAGTAAAGCACTGAATTTCAGGGCAGGTCAACTAGATAATCGGGACTCTTGTTGAACAAACTGAAAATAAAATACTTCAGAATTTTAAATTTGCTGGGTTACCATAGCAATTAAAATGTGGCTGGCTGTTTACTTTATTATGAGCTGCAATCTTGTTTTAGCTTTAGGGTACAGCTCCTTACGTAAAAACATGGAGACTATAGGCAAGAAGCAGTATCAGGTTCAGCATGGTTCGTGCAGCTATACCTTTCTATTGCCGGAGATGGACAACTGCCGCTCTTCTTCTAGCTCCTATGTGTCTAATGCAGTGCAGAGGGATGCGCCACTAGATTATGACGATTCAGTACAAAGACTGCAACTTCTTGAAAACATCATGGAAAACAACACTCAGTGGTTAATGAAGGTAGGACAATATCATTTCTATTCTAAACATAGATATAATAATATATTTATATACTTTTACTAATGATTCTTTTCCTACTTCTGTAAGTCTCTAAACTCACAAAATTGTCACCAAATTATTTATTTCCTAAACTAAGTTTGTGAAAGAAGAGGTCCAATCAAAAGCTCATTTTGAAGTCAGGGATTATTATTTATCAAGTAGAAGGGGAGCGAGAGCTGCATTTTTCTGCAGAACATGTATTCTGTTTAGTTTGCAAGCAACTCTGATTTAATGACAACACTTACTAGCATTTATATATACTGGCTTCGGGCATACATGTGCAAATCATATATGAAACAGTGACAGTAACAGGAAAAACTTGATCAGCTAGTTATTTGCAAACAATGGACAGTGACCAGCTTATCTCTGTTTAAAAATGCATACTGTTAATTTATATGGGGGTACATTTTCAACACATTGCACAAAGACTGAAGTATGTGATTCAAGATTAGCAAGAACTGTCTCTCAATCTGCAAATGCTACTTTGAATATCTCCAGGGACTGATCTATAGCAAAATTAACCTAGGAAAATTATAATTTCAAGAAAGCTCCACTAACTGAAGTCCTTTGCATCCTGTAACTCTACAACACAAATACAGAGTTTATAAAGGAAAGCAGAAACAAAATGTTGTTTCTATTAGTACAGAAAGCATCTCTCTGTCCTCATAATTCCTACAATACAACTTGCTATAAATGAGGGAAAGTGTGTGAGGGAGGGGGAAAGGGAGGGGGTTGGGAGCGAGTGCACATGCACACACACAAACGCATCCCCCCAAAAAAACCCCAAGGCAATATTTATATGTTTACATGAATAACGGAAAAGCAATTAAATAGTTCCCTGATGAATGTTATTAATGTTAACAGAGGATACAATGACTTTCAATTCTACACAAACAAGTTAAATTTTTAAAGAAATTAATTCACATATTCCCAAAATATTGAACAGTATGTTAAATTTCGACTTACTAAACTACAGTTACACCAGCTCTTGTAATATTTTAATCTTAGTACAGGAAGTATAGTTTAGTTGCACAGTATAGCTCTAATTCTGCATTTATCTCACACTATTATGCCTATATTCTAAGCAAAATGTATTGATTCTTTAGCCTATTAACATAATCACCATAATCTAATGCTGCAAATACTTCTCTTCATAAGCTTCAATAACAGCATAAAATTGGTTCTGAACTGTAAACAAAAGTAGAAAGTAGCTCGTTATTAGTCCAGTAAGTTAGTGACTTTCTTAAATACAAACATACATTTTTTCTTTATTCTAATATTTGTAATCAGTCATCATTATAGAATAATATTTTATCATTAGTATTCACTTCTCCCATCAGGTACACAAATGCACAGTATGATGTATCTTGTGAAACCAGCTAAGTGTATTTGCACGTGAAAAACAACAGCCATATTTCCAAGATATAAAGCAATGTAGACTTGCATATATGAAGTTTGGCCTTGGACTCATTGGCAAATTTAATGAATCTATGTAGGCCACTAAGTCACAAGCTTTCTTTTAGGGGTTTAGGATGCTTAATTTTAGGCACCTAAATTTGCAATTTACGCCTTAATTATCTAGGCAGAATCACTGTTTTGCTTTAACATCTCACTTCATAAGAAAAAATATTTCCCTCCATACATATTTACATTAAAATTTATTAACTTACCAATATTTCCCACCACAGTATTAAAGACCAACACTAACAGACATACATTGCAAGGTGAAAAATATACAACATAAAACAATCTAACCTATCCATCTGATAAGCCATTTCCTAAAATAAATAGCAAGAGCACATAGAAGAATTCTGTGCTAAATGCCATTTATTACTACACTGTGTTTGCTTAATTAAATGACATCAGGTAAACAAAAACCTGTAAGCTAATTCTACCATCTTTAGTTAGTCAAGCTACTCTTTTTCCTCTTAGTCTCTGGGAAATCCTTTACAAAAAGAATAGGATAAGCAAATCTAACACTGATAATTCAAAAGTTTTTTTTTTTAAAGTTTGAATATTTTTTTTAAGAGGACACAAATAAATTGAATTATTTCTTTGAGTTCTGCAAAGGTTTCCGTAGTAGCACACTGCTGATTTAGAATGTTCTTTCTACATTTAGCATACTAAACATCCTGTAGAACGACTGTTTACCTTTTCATTGCTTTAGCACCTGTTCTTTATGTTATCTGTTATGTCTACAAAGAGCACCTTAAAAAGTCAACTTCTCTTGCGACTCACTTTGCTAATCAGACCTTGCCTGCTAAGTGAATGAGAAAAGCAAACAGTAAGACTTAAAGTGCTTAACCTACCTAATTTGCTGTTTTCGTTCTATCACCTACCCTACTACTACATTACTATTTTAATAAATAATATTAGATTGGCCAAAATTATTCATGAAAACACTTTAATGATCTTTCAATTAGTCTTTTAAAATGTATCAAAAGTTTAACAGAACCTTGACAGAAAATTGTGACAAATTCACTGTGATTTCTTTCCTTAGCAATTACATTGAACTTCACAAAGCTTTATGTCTTTTGTTCTTCTAAAATGTATTTATTCAGAAAAGCACAGTTGAGGAGACAGCTTTTTTATTTTAAATTTTTGAAGTGAAATTAAAATGATATAAAACTGTCACAAGCTTCTAACATAAATTAACTTTACAGGCTTTGTTCCAAGTGTAGTGCACATCCCAAAACAATTTCACATTTCCCCCCTTTAATCCATCAACCAAAGGAAATGTTATGTTTCTGAATGAACACTGGACTGAATGAATGGAACAGCCTGGGAAACGTGCATTCTATCTGGTTAACAGACAAACACAACGGGAAGACAATTAGTTGCATAGGGGCTGCTTCTCCTTTTGTGCAAAAAGAGGAGAATTTGGCCTACAGTTGCCACACATTGTATCTTACTTCATGGTACTATATTCTTTCCTGAGAACTGTGCTAGTAACTCACGTTATCATTGTAAATGCAGTACCTAAACCTATATTGCCGCCATGTTTTAGTGATTTATAAACAAAGATACCTTTCTGATAACTGATATTGATCATTAAATTAGAAGGAAATTGGAATAAACAATCAGATGCCATCAAGCATCTAGCAATAGCTAATAACTGATGCTCCAGTGGAAAGCAAATGCACCTAAGCCATAATGCACCTAACACAACTGTGCAATACTGTACATTAAGGATATGTCTATACAGCTAAGAAAACTCCTCAGCTGACTCAGATTCACAGGGCTGTTTCATTACGGTGATTTACAGGGTCAGGCTGGAGTTTGGTTCTAGGACCTAACAGCAGTGAAATAGCCCTGCAGCCTGAGCCCTGTGGCCAGCTGAGGGGTTTTTCTTTGCTGCGTAGACATACCCGAAGGATGCATTCCTTCTGAACATCACCCAACCCAAAGGAGCAGTTTACCTACTGTAACGTGGTATTTGTTTATCCTATATGTTTTGAAATGGCGGGAGCCAAATAACCCTGCGTGCATTTCAACTTTAAACTAATTCAGGGGAAGAAGAGGGACAAATTGAGATACATCACGAAAGTTTTAAATTTCCAGGCTTATGCAGTAGTTACTATTCCTATTATGGATTTTTATTATGCAGCAATAACACATTTTCAAACATTGCTGCAAGGTAGGCAGCTCCTGTTCTTAAGGTTTATATATAAACCAACTCCTATTAAAATTAATGGCAGATATCACTCATTCGAATAATGGCAAATTCACAGCCAAAGCTCCATATATATCAGCTTGAGACCAGATTTGAAAATTGTTGTACATTGCCTTTAGCTCACTTCTTTGTATCTAGTGACTTTAACACAAGAGGTATGGCTCTCTGTCAAGAGTGATCCTATGGAAGAAATTTGCTGCATCTTCCTAGGCTATGTTATTAGCAACAGTTAAAGACAACATATTGACTATAGAGTAGTGAACTTAAACAATACAAAATAAATTGGGTATCTACTGATGGGGACAAGATGGACCAGAACAATGCAGTTCAAATCCAACATCAGAACTTAGCTCATACACAGTACTGATTTTAAAGTGGATTATTATGGGGTGCAGGTGCATAGGTTAGGGTGCACCCTTTTTGATGGTATTAAGCAGATTAATTTTCCTTTCTCTATTCAGTTCGAAGTTTAAGTCCTCTGACATTTTGAAATTACCTCAATTGGCCAATGTTTCTTCTCAATGAAAAGAAGTTAAAACATCTTAGATTACATGAGAACAAGCACATAATAGGTGCTGCGTTTGCCTAAAAACTACTGCAATACCAGTAACTAAATTATTATGAAACAGTTTTCAGCACCTTAAATATAAAAGGGAATAGATGAAACATTCCATAAAACAACCAAAGTTTTATGCAATGCATGGGGACAAAAATACATTTTATCAAGAATTAGTGAGCTAATGTTTTGTATTTTGTGGTATCCAACAGATGATTCTGACTCTCAAATCTAAGAACTACATTCCTTTACTAAGTAGCATCTGTTTTCACTTACATGTTTCCGTCTATCAGTTACGTATTTGTTAAACAGAAGAGTACTGGCAGGACACAAAGAAAATACCTTTTTTTCAACTTTGAAACAACAGCAGTGTATGTTATGGTGTAAATCTTCCAAGCAATATACAATGATCCAACTATGCAATTTACTAATGTAAGTCATGTAGATAAATTCCAGTAAAATGCTTTGAAATTGCATTCCCCCACAAGCATAAAGACTGTGTTGCAAAGGCTAATGTCATTATTCTATGATTGCAAAATTCTAGTTTTCAAAATGAAAAAAGAATGAGGCCTGGTCTACACCGCCGCCGGCAGTCAACAGGAGATACACAAGCTACATAAGGTAGCGTGCACATCTCCCATTGACGTACTTATGTTCACGTAGTACGGTATCTTCACGGCACTGTGTTGACGAGAGATGCCCTCCCATCAATGCAGCCTTAATCCTTTTGGGAGGGGAATTACTGGTGTCGACCAGAGAGCCCATCTGAGATTGATTAAATGGGTCTCTACAATCCACTCAAGGAATCCTGCTCCATCGATCACCACGGAGTCGGCAGTGTAGACATACCCTCAAACTATATGGCAAGATGAAATCAACTAAACCGTAGCAAAATGTTTCTTGTACAATTCTATAAGATAAAAATGATGCTGAGGATTTACCATCTGTCAGGTGTAAACAGTGTGTAAGTAGTAAAGAGGTCTTTATTTTGGGTAAGCTACCTCTAACATCTAAATATAGGCTTTCATTTGTTCTGCTCATGTGGTACATCAACTAGGATTTGGGCATATGGATAGTTGGAGCTGCAGCTGGGGGCTTTCCCAATTTATTCCCAACTAACATTTTCCCCATTAAACCACCCTCCTTCTTTCAAGTGCACACGTATCAGGCGACGCTGGAGATGACTGAGCAGACAGTTTCCAGGACTAATGATGCTTACCCATGTCACACACTTCCATTCCAGCTCTGCTCTTGGAATCTGAGAGCATAATCTCCATAAAGTTCCCATAGGTTTACATGCAGGGACAGTTACCTTTAAAACTGGGTTTCTCTTCTCTTGTACAGGTACAATTATCTTGCCACTGGTCCTCCTTTTGCATTTGCTTTTTTTAAAACATGCATGTGACACATTAGTATCTATTTCTTTATAAAATGTACCAAGCAAAATAACCAGCAGTATTGATGTGATTTTAGTTTGGGCAAAAGAATTTTCAGTATAGACAAGTACTTTGTAAGCACTGAGCTCTGTATAAGACAGACAACAGGTTCCATTCACAATCCACAATTCTAAACATTAATACTCTCAAGAGCTATGCATATTATATATTATTTGGTTTTACAGTATTTGGGGTTTTGAAAAGTTCACTGCATTTTTCCTAACTTGATTCACAACCACTTCTCACAATAAATCATGACTGCTCAGTGAAGAGTGCAGAATACATGCATTTTATTTGACAAGTTTTACTATACTTTTTAAACAACCTGATGCCACATTTACTTATTTAAATAGCTTTGGTTGAAAGCCAGTATTGGATGCAATTAAACTTTCTGCCTTATAGTCACATTATAGAAGTGGACATATACAACGAGATGACATGATTTAGAAGATACAGTCTCTAGATTAGTGTCAGGGTCTGCAATTCTGGCGATAAATTTAACCTCTAGAGACAGGAACATCAGAGCAACACGGCACCATGCCCCATCAGCTCACCCAAAGAGAATCTGAATCAGCCCCAAAGGAAACCAGATCAGCCCCTTCTGGCTGGGAGGAAAAAAAGAGAATTGAGGGAAAGAGAGAGAGAAAAAACCCTTCACGGGAGGTGCTAATTTGTCAGCATTGCAAATGAAATTCCTGTGCTTTGTCCTGGCTTGGCATGCAAGACCAGCAGGACAATTCCAAAACCATGGGTTTGAGGGAAGGGCAAAAAGAAAGACAAAATGGGAAATGCAGAGCATCCCATACTTGTGATAAATGCCTAATAGCGATGATTGGGTGACTAGTGATTCCTGGGTGACTTAGCAATAAAGATGCATCAGATGATACCTATAAGTCTCTCATTATAAATAATACCAGGAAAACAAAAAAATAACAAAAAAAAAAAAAAAAAAAAGCACCAGAAAATGTCACAAAGCAGCTACAAAGGGTAATCATGTCAAATTAAATTTTGCTTTTATCCCCACAAGTATCTGTTTTAGCAGTACAGAAATTATACAGTTAAGTTTTACAGTAGAATGATTTAAACTGATGCCACCTCCTGCCAAACTGCTCATCAATTGGGAAAATTATTTTCCCAACTGGGCTTTCTTTTTAATAGACTTATTCCACTCTCTGAAGGTAACTCCAGAGTACAAGGGAAAATAATCATGTTTACTCTTTAAGACTGGATGGAATGCTCTGTTCGGTGCATCTCAAGTGCCTTACACTTCTAATAAACTACACAGAACCAATTTTCAAGAGCACTTCAGATTACAAAATCCAGATCCATATTTTGTATCAAGAGATGCCACACCTAAAATGGTTCTGCAAACACTTATGGTGACAGTATTCAAGTTGCTCAAGAAAGTGTGTGATATGCCATTAACTCCTTTCTTCAACAGTTTGCTTTCTGCATATTCACATCACACCATAAACATTTTACTGCAAATGTTTTTTGTCTTCATCTGCCTGTATAGCATGACTAAGCCCCAAATTAGGATACAGACAACAAATTTGAGTCAAAATGCATCCAACAACTTGCATGGACAGCATTAGTCTCGAGTTCTCTGATGGTAAATAGACTTCTTTGCCCCTACAATTTATAGAACTTTTATTCTAGTACACTACCAACGAATTATTATGTATTAATTTGGTGAGACTATAAAACTATAGGTGCTCTTTCTTTATATTGCTCCAAAAAGCCTCGAAAAGTTTGTTAGCTTATCCCAAGGACTTCCAGGCCTACTGGGGCCATAACCAGAACTCCCCATTCTCAGTCATCTTCCTCTTCCCAAAATACCTTGACTTTCTCTTACTTACGTTCTTCTTTACAAGAAGCCTAGAAACCTGATATCCTGTCCCTGGATGGGTGATATCTGAAGAACATCTAAAAGATGTTGGTGATTCAGCATCTGGCAAAACCAATGGACTTTAGAAAGTCCTGCTGAGACCAAGCAATGTGCAAAATCTTACTGTGACACTACCCCTTGATACTCTAGTGAAAATAATACCTTACAGTTGTAGGTTTTGTATCACGCGCAACTTGAGTACCGAATAAAAACAGAGATTACAGCATACCCCTCAGTCACATCACCTGAACTATGTATTGTTGACTTTGTAACACAACTGAGATTTTACTATCTCCTGCTGAACAGGGAAGGCAGCCTTATTCATCTTACATTTCCTATAGAGGAAGAAGCCTGTAGAACACATTGCAACAGCTGTATCAAGTGCAAGAACAGGAATTCTTGAACAGGCATATATTATTATTTTATTATTTATATTTTTAGACTCTGGACTATATAATAGAATTTTTAGGAGAAGATGAAAATTTTGATTCTTTGGAGTCATTTGGAGAAGGAAAAATTTGTTGCCTTTTATAATGGGGACATTAGTACCTTCAAATCTCTAGCTTGAAACGGCTGAAAATATAAACAAACCAGCCCAAAACAGTGATGTGAAATCCATCACTTTAATAATTTCCAAAGTTTTATCTTCCATTTCAAGAACTATCGAGGTATATAGGATCTGAATAATTCAGCAGGAATCAGTAGCTTGTGAGTTTATTGTGTTCAGGCTAAAGAATAATGAGGGAACATAGTCCCTGCAGATTTTTACTTTCAGTAAGAACAAGGACTGGTCAGATTCTGGACACATAGATTGAATGTGTTCTGTTTTGTAACCAAATATAAAGACCAACTTATGCAGCTCTTACTAACCAGTCAAGTAACAGAAACCTCTTTATGTTTCACTTTTTAAAAATTTAAACAAACACACCGTTTGGCCCAATTGGTAATATCTGCCCTAGAAGAAGTCAGTGCTAGAAAAGAATGGCACAGGTCAGGACTGAAATACATTGGCATAGTGGTGCAGCACATTTTTACAATATTTTCCACATAGTATCAGTGGGTAACTTGTGCAATCAGGCTCAGTTCAATTTGCAAGAAAACTCACCCAATGCAGCTTTATGGGGCTAAAGAAACAATTCCCTTGTTTGTTTCTGCTAGATCCTTTCAGAAATGTAAGCTAATTAAACACATCTACAAGGCCTTTCCTAAAATAGAGCAAGTCAAACCTTCTTAGACCCAATTTGCACAGCTAGATAAAGCAGGCAAAAGGTCACAGGGTTTTAAGTTGTCAGTGACAATATAGCCAAACTTAAAACGTGTATCAAAGAAAATGACGCAGCTGACTTCAACGAAGCTTGCTTGCATGACTGCTGACTTTGGCCCATAGTATCTACTCATGCATTTTCGTGTCTATTTCACACCCTCCTTAGTCTTCAACCTGTCACCCCAACTTTTATCATACAATCAGATACAAATAAATACGTCTAAAGCGGTACAACACCATGATTCCCTCAGAGCCTTTAACAAACAAGCTTTTTGAATGATTCTCTAACACAATGAAACATGGTACAAATTCCCAAAGGGCAACATCTAAAGTTAATAATGAGATACTTAGAAGGGCATGTCAGCTGCAACACAATATAAACAATATGGCCACATTTGAAAGTACTAATCATTGCACATACAAGGACTATGAGAACATAAAGCAGGAAAAGGTGTAAAGATATTACTGTTTGCCAATTAAGGAGACAAAGCTTAAGACTGTGCTCTAACAAGGGTCTTGTTACTAGAGTTTAGTGCATTTTTCTGTTGAAGCTTTTTTTTTTTTTTTAAATATCCCAGGAAGACAATAGAACAGTACATTAGAGTAGAGGTTCTTAAGGACTGTCATATTTCAGAGCAACTGTTAATAGTGAGGACATCTCATGGACCACCTCCGTTTTCATCCATCCAATCACACTTAGATGCACCTATCACACAGGCTGCCCACCTTCCTCTAGCAGTTCACCATCCAACCAATTCCCTTTCATACAAAATTAATTCTCCATCCTCTTTCCTCTTACACTCATGTTTCCAAATGAATTTCCCCACCAACCTTGAAATCAATTCTTATAAGTCTCAAGCAAATAAAAAAACCAATCCCTTTCCTACATCAGTTTTAAAAATCAGTTCTCAGCCCCCTTCTCTGCAATTCATTACCCCTGCAGATTCTTTGGCCTCCTTCCATGAGCAGTCACTTCCACGGCCCCATCACATCCAGTTCTTTTCTATTGCTCTGACCGATCTTGGGCTGCTTTCTTTCCTCCTCTAACTTCACAGCCCAGACTATTCCTTCCTTACCCCCTTTTTATTCAGCACTCCCAACCCAGGTCCCTTTCTCCTCAGTTCCTACTATGTTAACTCCCTTACCCCTCTATCCCTCCTCTTCTGGGTCCTCAGCCTAGTTCCTTCCTTCCTCCCTCCCTCCCTCTCTCCCTCTGTCCCCAGGCCAATTTATCCTAAAGAATTGAAAATCTGGGTCCGCTGGTGACCTCCTCCAGCAATGGCACTCTTTGGCAGCAGTGTCTCCCACCTGAGGAAGTTTTTTTGAGGGAACACTACTTCCTGCAGTCTTTCTCCCCAGCGAAGATTGTTTCCAATGACTCCCCCAAATCTTGGCATCAACTCCCACAGGTGGTGGCAGGTCTGTCCTATGGTAGCCCTTGTCCTGATACTTGCCTCTTCATTGCTTAGTAGATGTGGTGGGCGCTTCCCTTGGCCTTCTGCCAGTGGCAAAGGCTTCCACTTTGTACAGGAAGTGGTTGTTCTTGATTCTGGGAAGTGTGGCAGAGGCAGCTTTATTTATAGAATGGTGGCCCCTGGTAGCATGTCTATCTCCTGGCTTTCAGGAGTCCTGGCTGGAGCTGTACACAAGAGGCAACACTATTACATGACAGCAGCTCTCTATGGACCACCAGTAGTCCAGAAATCAAAGTTTGGAAGGAAAACACTAAAGACAACAAATGCAGGTTTTTTGTGTGCACGCCTTTTAAAATAAAATAAATGAGGACTATGAACCCCATAGCAGCAACCTATTGAGGTTGGAAGTCTCTTTAATTAAGGTGATAACATTTATAAATAATTTCTGTCAAGTGTCAATGATAAACACAGAACTAGGCAGAACTCCCACCATTAGCATTTGCAATGCCACGTGTTTTGATTTAAGAAGTATTACATGTCACCTACATGAGGATGTTAATCTTCTACCAGATATTTATATTTTCTTAGTTCTTAGGCACAATAGCATAGCTGTTCTTCAGATTGGAATACTTTGAAAGCTCTTACCTGTGCAGAGGGAACAATAAAAGTAAAGGAGTAAAAATTCCACTTGGCAAACAAACGTATTAAGTTGCAAAGTGTTAAACTTGTGTACTTTGCACTATGATGGTCTTATGGGGTCCTCCCCAGCTAAAGTTTTCTGAAAGATCTATCATTTAGTGCAATCTGATCAATTTCAAAGGTCAAACATATTCTTTTCAGAAGTATTTTTAGGAGCCTCAGGGATGACAAACTCTGACAAGTTTGTTCTAGCTCTATCCAGGGAGGTTAACTCCATCAGAGGCAGGAAAATCCTCCCCACCTTTCTGTTTGGTGGCAAAATTTTAACACGACGCTCCCAGGACCCTCTCTAACACATCAATGAGGGAAACAACCTAGAGAGAATTACTACAGCCCTTAAAGAAAAATCTCTGCAACTAATACTTGAATTTTTTTGACACTGGGAGGAACATTATAATGCATATTGTTAACAACTAAAAGTGAACATCAACCATTGACGACATATGCACTGGTTCAAAATACTACATGTTCAAAACCATGCATATCTTTAGCTTAAAAAAAGTAAGTAGCTGATTCTCATATGGCAGTTTCTTCAGAAGGAGTAGCATTATTTTATAAAATGTTATTGACTTGGAGTCAAAAGTGTTCCAGAGTTTAAGGAACATTTTGAATGTTTTCAGTGCGCTCTCTCTTCAAGTCTGGAGAGTGCTAATGATTCTACATGTAAGGGGCTCACATTAGAAGGTACACTGAGAACACACACACCAAAATTTTATAACCAAAAAGGACTAATTGTGTTCTCCAGCTCCCTGACTGATTTGTCTCTGAACTCCACATCATTCTTCCTTCTGTTAGGGGTGAAAAGAAAGAGTACTGAAAAACACTACTGTAGAATATTACAGATAATTGTTAATGCCCAGCTACTTTTCATTCCACTACTAGCACATTTTGAAAGGATGGTTTTACTTTTTCCTCCTAAAATAATTCAGTTATAATATGTCAACACATATCATGAGACATTTGTAAAATAGGGTATCTTCTCAAAGGAGGAGTTTATAACAGACTTCAGTGGATCTGGAAACTAAAGTACAATAAAAAGTAAACAGAGAGCTTTATCATGAGAAAACAGTTTTGCTCCATTAACTTCCTAAAAATTTCATGGTGTTAGTAAATTTGTTGGACAATGCCTATGTGCATATAGACCCTTGAGCATCTCTGGTGATAAGTACCAGTAATGAAGCACCACAGTTATTGTCTCTTTGTCCTATCCATTTTACTGTCATGATGAAAACAGACTAAGCAAGTAGCAAAGGATTACTTCATTTCTCAACTACTGACAGCTTATTCAGACCACATGTTCTTCAGGGCAGGAACATGTCTTTATACCTGTTGGCAAAAGGTCTAAGCTCACTGTTGATGCTATACATGTACTACTAATAGTATACTACTGACAGTGCAAATTCTTTACATACCCCTCCTCCCCTCAAAAACAGTTAGAATATTATATTTGTTATAATGAAAGTTTGGCCTGACAACAATCTTGAATAAAAATTTAAGTAACGTGTGGCAAAGTTTCTTGTACACTTTGTAAACGAAGAGTCCTAATCCTAAATAGCTTAAAGTAGTTTGGATGAACCCATTCATTATATTCACACAAGACTTTTTATACTCATTCCAGTGAATAGCAGGAGACCCACTGGCTCAGTCTTCCTGGCTTCACTGCTACTGCACTTCGGCAAAATGCCATTAATGACTCAGACATTTATTTATTTATTTGTCCTTTATTTTTAGACTAATGGGAACTTTATGAATTCCTTCTCTGCCTTCTAAGAGCAAATACCACTTAGCTTTGATCCTGAAAAACAGTGATTTAGAATAAAAGCTCAGGTGATTTTTCTGATAATATAATAGTTAATTATTTGCTTTACTGATATATTTACACATTGGGTTCTATACAGAAAGTGATTACAACTATTATTTTCTAGCATGCATGTATTTGCCAAGATTATTATTTAAAGAAATCCCAAGCATAGACTCAGATCTATTTAAATTTCTATTTTCATTTACAATCTAGTGCATGCAAAAGAAAAAATGTGCATCCACCCCAATGTTATGTATCTTCAAGGACATAAAGTATCTTCACCTCTCTTAAATGGCAAACTATTTGTGAAAAAAGACAAATTTACCATATTATCAATGATTTGCATTACAAACTGCAGTATATTAATCTTCCAGATTAATTAATCCAGATTAATTCCAGATATTAATCATTTATGTTGTTACTTTCACTTTTTTTTTTTTTTGGACAACAGAAAAAAGATGAGAGAAAATCTTAGCAGGAGGTCTGCACTGGCACAAATATACTCAGTAAGGCATGTAAAGAACTAATACTGTAGGCTTCTCAAGTATTTCCATATGCATTCTCAAGAGGATTATTTTTCCCTTGTGAAACAGAAGTCTAAAGGGACTTCCTGCCCTTAGCATCAACAACAAACCAGTTTTAAATTGACAATACTGCAAACAGTTTTAAACTGTCTTTCTACCAGCCTGAAATCATGTGCTTGTTTTATAGTCTATTAATTTTTCTTCAAGCTGCAGGACACTAAATTCCTGTTTCCGTTTTGGCTTTTAGTAAAGTAGAATAAGATTTATTTTATTTTTCTAGTATTATGGCAAAAAAACTCATGTTAGATACTTTTAATTGGGAATTTTTATAGAAACAGAACATGTATCACAAACAGGCAAATGAACTTAGCTTCTTTTTTTTTTAAATAAGCAATAAGAGGATACTTTAAAATTTGTTTCCTTAGGTCTGTCAATATAAATGGAACATGAAAATGCAAACAATACTTTCCATTTTTGTTTCCATTTTAGCTAATAGCTAACACTAATAGAAAGTGAAAACAAATATGAAGATAAATTAAAGAAAAACAGAATGTTTGCAGAATTGAAATCTTAAGTGTTTAGTTTTCATATCTCTGAGAAGTTACAGCCATGCAGACACAAATGTGAGCAAATTAATGCAGAGTACTGTGAGAACAATTAGTATAATTTTTCATTCCTTCTGTATTACAGGATACAGGATAGCTAAATCTGAGTTCAGGAACTTCTTTGTCAGAAATGGCTTAAAATTTCGCACAAATTTGATAATCTAAAAAAAATATTAATGTTTCTGCACCTGTAAGAACTGTGATGATGAAATACTTGTATCCTCAAACTATACTTTTTCCTTTGTAAAAGACAGGAATATATTTCTATGTTATACATGTTCATTGACATATTGAAAAACAACTCACCTTAAGCAACACTTAGTGTAGCTTTTAATTTTGTTAGTAGGAATACAAATATTAAATGCAATATTTAATCTTAATTTTAAATTAAAAACAAAGTCCTTTAATTTATGTGGATTTCAGAGATTCGTATTTTAAGTCTATATACACTGTGATTTCCAGCCTGAGCTAGAAGCATTCCCAGGAGCTTCCCTATGGCCACCTGGACTAACTCCCGCTGCCTCATCTACACATTTGGGGGAAGTGCCTTAAAAGGTGTTCCAGGTTCTGGGACAGATTCTACCTCATGTGACTCAGTCAGTCAATGAGAAACCAAATGGGGCCATACAGCAGACACTATGAAACAGGCAGGGATGTGAGACCAAGATCCAATTGTGGTAGAGGTATAGTTTATTTTTTGTAAGTGAGTACAGTGACTCTTATAGTCTTCCTCATTTTGTCCAAAAAAGTCTAGAGAATTAGAAACAACAGGAAACTTAGGGCATGTAGTGAGTGCAATGAAGGGAAACAGCAATTATATATATTTTCCTAACTAAAAATCGTGTAGACCTTGTTTTACTTTAGTTTTTTCTCTCTGTTTCTTTCTAAATCAATTTAGGAAATTATTTGCACAATATAAATGCTATGTTCTATAATGTATGAGGTGTTGTTGTAGCCATGTTGGTCTCAGGATATTAGAGAAATGAGCTGGTTGAAGTACCGTATTTTTCGCTTTATAAGACGCACCTGATGATAAGACGCACCTAGGTTTTAGAGGAGGAAAATAGGAAAAAAATATTTTGAACCAAAAGGTGGGCTAAAATATTTAATAAAATAACAGAATAATATGTAAACATGAACAACAGTCAACAGCAGCATTAAGAACCATTATTACTGTAATTAACAGATGAGGAGAGATTTTTATCTTAGAACAATACACCTCTAGTCATCAGGAAACCCCAAAAGCTCCTCACTACTGTCCGAACTTATCAAGCTCACTTATCAAGGCATTTTCTTTGGCGTATTTTACTACCTCCAGTTTAAAAGGGATTTTATATGTTAGCCTTTTCTGCTTTGACATCTTTCTAAAACTGGATGCAGCAGGAGACTACGGTAGTCTGATTGGTGGAAGCGGGGGAGCAGCAGCAGTTCTGCTGCTCTCCTCTCTCTCTCTCTCCTCCTCCCCTGCTATGGAGTGGACCCAGCCGGCAGCTGTGTGGTAAGTACGTGCGGGCTTAGTGAAAGCTCCTGCGATCCTGCAATAGTGCCGGCCAGCTTGATTTTCGGCACGTTCGCTTTATAAGACGCACTGACTTTTTCCCCCCACTTTGGGTGGAAAAAAAGTGCGTCTTATAAAGCAAAAAATACGGTAATATCTTTTACTGGACCAGCTTCAGTTGGTGAAAGAGATACCAACCTTGCACCATGGATGCCACCTCCCTATACACCAACATTGCACACAATGATGGCATCGCTTTCTTCCTCAAATATTTACAAGATAATGGACAACCCTTGAGATATCCACCCTGATCACATGGTCAAACTCATCCATTTCATCCTCTCACAACAATTTTACATTCAAGAACAAGACCACACTTTGTTCAAACTATGAGAACAGCCATGGGTATTAGGATGGCTTCCCAGTATGCCAACCTCTTCGTTGAAGAAGAATTTCTAGTTGAATGCACCATGACACTAATGATATATTTGAATTACATTGATGATATTTTCATTCTCTGGATAGATGACTTAAAATCCCTCAAAGGATTTCCACTACAATTTCAAAAACCACAACCCATCCATCAAACTCTCTCTAGAACATACTCATACTAATATCAACTTCCCGGGCACCACAATCAGCTTCAGTAATGGAATTGTACAGACATACATACAAGAAACCCATGGATCACCACATCTATCTTCACAGAACCAGTAACCACCTCAAACACACCAAGAAATCTGTTATCTACAGTTCAGTGTTCCTTCTCCTGCCATGCATCTGAAGTGCCAAGCTCAGTGAATTCTCCTGTTCTATTTTTCTGGGTGTAGTACATTTCTCCTCTCTTTAGCTCTTTATTGTCAGGCTTTCCTTTTGTCTGTTGGATGTGCTCTTCCCCAGAGAGCAGAAACTTCTCAATGCTACTTGTTACAGCATTCTCTTAACTACATCTCCTTTATTGGAGAACCTTGGCAATCTCTTGCAGAGGTTTAATGGTTGATTGTTTAAGAGCTGATGACCCAACTTCTCCAGTCAGTCTCATATTCTATTGATGGCTACGTCTACACTGAAGATTTCACAGACATTGTGTACCATTTCACCAACACAAATGCAGATCCAACAAGGCAACAGTGGTAGAGGTGCTAGTACAGTTCAGCTGCAGGCATTTTTACACCATTGCCAGTACCAGAGGAGCTGTGCCAGTGCTAAAGCATCTGTGGGGGATTTCCCTAAAATCCTCAATGTAGACAGGGATTATAATCACACTACATTCACAGTAATATCAGTGAACTATAAGGAAATAAGCAAGCAGTTAATTGCAATTGCTGTGGCTTCTCTTCTCTCCCCCCTTTCCTCCTGCTGAGAGGCAATTTGTATTATTAGATTTGTTTGTGTTTTCTGGATTGAAAACTAAATAAAAGATCATGCTCATTTCAATAGCAGATATCTATTATTTCAACCAATTTGTTCGCATCATGCTTTCATCATATTTACCACAATAACTTATTTCCACCTACTATTCTTTTTAGTCCTCCTTTAACTGTCAGTTAAATCTAGTTGTTAAAATACAAATGTTAACTGTGTTATAAATTAGATTAATACTTTAATTAATAACCTTAGATTAATAAAAATTAGAAGCTTAATTTACATTCACTATTTGTGTTCTGATGATACTGCACATCTTTCTAAGGTTTCACAATAAATAAGCTAATTTGTTTCCCTTTGTTTTAGTTTTTAGTCAATTTCATCTTCAAGTCCTACTGTACTATGTCAAGGCTTCATTACTTGGGTTACAAAGGTGGGTTAAGGATTCATGGTACTTCTCTCATTGTCAGGGGCATAAACGTGGCTATTAGCAGGATGAGTCTATTCTGATTATTGTTTGCTCCAACCAGGGATCTTTGAAACTGATACCTGCATCATGCTCTATATGTCTATTTGTGCCATTCACAGAAGTTGGTACTTGGCAAAGTAGGGATTTTAATATGTGTATTAATAAAAACAATGACTGCTGTCAAGAACATGAATGTTTAGTTAGTTTAGATAAACAATTTAGCATTCAAGAAAACAAAACCAAAATCTCATTTATAATTTTAAATGCATAAAGCACAAATAATTAAAATGTCTCTGGAAAAGCACAAATCATTTGTTAGACTATTAGCAAAGTCATTCTGTAAGATGACCACAAATTAAACAACATGGATCATGAAAACTCTTCTTTAAACTAAGAACTGGCAAATCAATTATTTTTGCAAATGATTAATACTATACTCCAACCACCAGCTGAAAGATAATTTTCTATTAACAAGTACTGTACATGTTTTTCTTTCCCTCACCAATTTCAAGTTTGCTGTTTGTTTAAAAAAAAATCTTGGCTACAATAGTGATGTTTTAGAATGTGTTCCAATATGATTGATCTGTCCTCATTCTTTTGGCAACTTAAGTTAAATATTTCTGTCAAATTTTATAATTTAATATGATTTGAAGTAATAAGGGAAGACAGTCCAGATTTTATATCTAAATAAAGAGCTTTAAATGTGTGTCTAAAATGTTTTATCGTGGTTGTACTACAAAGCTTAACTGTGAAATAAATTAATTTTTAAAGTATTTCATGAACTCTTTCTAAAGGCTTTGGGAGCAAAACCTGCATTAAAAGGATTATTTTTTTGTGAATTTATCCTCAGGGTTACTTTCTTTAATTATGTGTCATTAACTTTTATTTAACATATGAATGTGTTTTTACACAAAAATTTCATCTAGCAACTTCTTCCATGCCAAAAATGTCTTGGAGAATATCACTACGTGATGCAGTTCAAATAATGTCATGCCTTCTTTTAAATCTTGAATTCTATCAGAAATCTACCACCTTTCCATGACCCTTAAAGCAGAACTTCTGAAGTCTACTTATTATGTGGTTCTGTGACTTCGGCTTTTTTTTAAGGTTAAGTTGCATTTTGCATTTAAAAACAGGAATGTAACCACTTTGTTATTTATGAAGAATACTGTGTATTCTCTCTAAAATTACAGCGCTTTCTGAATACACAGATTTTCTGGGAGAATTCCACAAAGAACAGATCTGTTTCAAAATGGCTGCCAATTTCCTATGTTCTCAATGGAACTGAAGCCACAGCAGGCCTCAGTTGGTGGCTATTTTGAGAAGGCACTTCTCTTCTATTGCTCTCAATGAGACAGTATATCTCCACCTTCTGACAGCATGAGAGGGCAACCATATTCCTTGAGGGCATTAGGCTTCACTCTTATGGAGAACAATGGGAGATGTCCGCAATTTTTGAAAGACGGACAATTCTTCATGTTTTTTCTTAAGGATAAGATATTATGCACCAGCCTTCATACAGATAATATGTATTATGCAAAATTATAAAAGTTCTCAATTTACCTTCTCTAGACCGTTCATTATTTCATGTATTTTTATCATGTCTCTCTCCCCTGAGGTAAATAAACCCAATGTTTTCAGTCTTCCTTCATAGGACAAGTATTTTCCAGGCACTTGATCACTCTCATTGCTCTTTTCCAATCCCCACTCAGGTTAGCAATATCCTTTTTGAGATGGGGTGACTAGTACTGCACATAGTGTTCCAGATGAGACCACATCACTGATTTATATAAAGGCATTGTAATATTTTTAATATTCATCATCCCATTCTTTATATGTTCTGTGGTATAGCAAGGGCAGAGGGCACTGGGAAAGTTCGCCTATTTGAATCCGGGAATAGGTGGGTGGGCGTGAGCCCACCCACCGCTAAAGACTCCCCCCCGAGACTAGGGGCAGAGCCACTGGACCCGGGTCCAACTGATTACGGGGGACAACAAATGAAAAACAGGAAAGGGTGTGGGGGTCACAGGGTCAAACACAGGAAACCAGAAGGGGACACCTAGCAGAGAACCCCGGACAGCGCCCACTGCTCCTCGAAGGTGTCCAAGGAGCCAGCGGACGCCGCCCAGAGGAACTCTGCCCGGAGACGTGAACTGACGAGGGAATGGAAATAGACCCCCAAAGTCGCAGAGAGCCCCCCCTGCCAACCTCCTCTCTCTGGTCTTGTAGATGACTAGTTTGGCCAGGGCTAGGAGGAGGTTGATGAGGAGGTCCCGCGACTTCGTGGGGCCACGGATGGGGTGTGAATAGATGAACAAATGAGGGGAAAAGTGCAGCCAGAACCTCAAAAAGAGGTTCTGGAGAAGCTGGAAGAGGGGCTGCAGCCTGGCGCACTCCAGGTATACGTGCGCCAGGGTCTCCCTCATGCCGCAGAAGGGGCAGGTGTCTGGGTGGGAGGTGAACCGCGCCAGGTATGCGCCCGTGCTCACAGCTCCGTGAAGGAGCCGCCAACTGCTGTTCCCGGCAGGCCGTGGGGTCAAGATGGAATACAGGCTGGCCCACCAGGAGTCCTCGCCCTTCAAGGGTGGTAGTAGGTCCCGCCACTTTGTGTCCGGGCGGGACACGAGAGCGAGGAAATGAAGGGTGTGGAGCATGAGCGCGTACAGCTGGTTCCTCGGCGCGGTCTGGAAGGGGACCGGCTGCAGATCAAGCAGCCAGCTTGGGGCATGATGAAGGGGGGGCTGAGAGGGTTCGCGGAGCCGAGGCCCGATGGTAAGCACCGGAGGGCCAGGGCTGAGGGGGGGGCGGGGAGCACCCTCTTGCAAGACCCGCCCAAGGTACATCAAAGCAGTAGGGGGCAAGGCTGCCCTCACCTCCTGGAGTATGCGTCGGGGGATTCGGAGGGTGGGAACCCCCATGCACCGAGCCAGCGCATGAGGGTCCATCCAGTCCCCCCGGGCATAGTCCAGGAGGTCTCCGACCCTGGTGACTCCTGCCAGGACCATCCACCGTCACACCGAGGGGGTCTCCGCCACCTGCACACTCAGCTGGGGATTGTGTAGCAGGGGCTCCGCGAGGAGATCCTCCCCCTCGGTGACCGCAAGGGGCCTGGAGGCCGAGATGAGCCTCCAGGTCCGGAGGAGGTCCTGGTAGAAGACCGGCAGCTCAGAGAGGTCTCGCGGAAGACCTCTCGGGTGGAGAAAAAAGAGCTGCCGGTCATATCGGAGCCCTCGGAAGCGGCAGAGAAAGACGTGCGCCAAGTGGCTCCACGCCAGACTACCTGCACCATAAAGGAGTCTCTGCAGGGCCTGGAGGCGGAAGGTGTGGACCTGGCTGCGGATGCAGCACAGGCCCTGCCCGCCCTCCTCCAGAGGGAGACTCAAAATCCCTGCAGAGACCCAGTGCAGTCCTGGCCAAAAGAACTTCAGAACTGTCTTCTGGAGGTAGGCCAGGAAACTCGGGGTCAGGACCAGGGTGTTGAGCCGGTGCCAGAGCATGGACAGGACGAGCTGGTTGATCACCAGTGCCCTCCCCCGGAGGGAGAGGCACTGGAGCAGTCCTGTCCATCTCCACAGCCGCTCAGACACCCTGCCCTCCAAATCTTGCCAGTTCTCTGCCGGGGAGGGATGAGTGGCGGAAAAGTAAACGCCCAGATAAAGCAGTGGGCCCGCACTCCACCGGATGGCTTGAAGCGCGGGTGGGAGGGAGCTTGCCTGCCACCCGGCCCCTACCGTCAGGCCAGAGTTCTTGGCCCAGTTGACCCGGGCGGAGGAGGCTGCCGAGAAGACGGCCAGGCAGTCCTCCAGCCGCACCAGGTCGCTCGGGTCCTGGACCACGAGGAGCACGTCATCGGCGTACGCTGACAAGACCAGCTTCAGCTCTGGCTCACGGAGCACCAATCCCATCAACCTCCGGCGGAGGAGACAGAGGAAGGGCTCCATGGCCAGAGCGTACAGCTGGCCCGACAGCGGACAGCCCTGACGTGCTCCTCGCCCGAAGCTGACCGGTTCGGTCAGGGTCCAGTTGAGCTTGACCAGGCACTCTGAGGAAGCGTACAGCACCCGGAGAAAACCCACAAAACGGGGTCCGAAGCCGAACGCCTGCAGGGTGCCCAGGAGATACCCGTGGTCCATCCTGTCGAACGCCTTCTCCTGGTCCAGGGACAGGAGGGCGAACAACAGGCCATCCCTACACCCGAGTTCCAAAAGGTCCCGGACCAGATACAAGTTGTTAAAGATGCTACGGCCCGGGACTGTGTAGGTCTGGTCGGGATGGACCACATCCTGCAGCACGGACCCTAACCGCAAAGAGACGGCCTTGGCCACAATTTTATAGTCCGTGCTGAGGAGCGAGACGGGACGCTAGTTCCGAAGGTCGCGGAGGTCCCCCTTTTTTGGTAGCAGGGCAAGCACAGCCCGCCTGCAGGACAGGGGGAGAGCTCCGCTGGCCTCGGACTCGGCCCAGACGGTGACAAGGTCCGGGCCGAGGATGTCCCAAAACACGCGGTAGAACTCCACGGTCAGCCCGTCCATGCCCGGGGATTTATTGGTGGGCATGAGGCGGAGGGCTTCCGAGAACTCAGCCAGAGTGAGAGGTAGCTCCAACCGGCCTCGGTCGCCTGCGCTGACAGTGGGAAGTTCGTTCCAGAGCACCCTGCAGGCGGCGATGTCGGTCGGATCTGGGGAGAAAAGGTCGGCGTAGAAGGCCCTGGCCCTTCCACGCATCTCCACCGGATCCGTGAGGGGGGTGCCGTCAGCAGCCAGGAGGCAGATGACATGCTTCTGGGCCCCCCTCCTTTTCTCCAGGGTGTGGAAGAAGCGGGAGCCGCGATCCATCTCCTGAAGGAGATGGATGCGGGATCGGACGAAGGCACCCCGAGCCCGGAGGTCTTCGAGGGCCCGGAGCTCCTCCCGCTTCTCCCGGCACGATCCGCAGAGGGACGGATCCTCGGGGCTGGTGGCTAGACGCCTCTCCAGCGCTAAAACCTCCCGCTCCAACCCCGCATCCCGCCGCCGGCTGGCCCCCCGAGTGTAGTCACGGCAGAAGAGCCTAGTGCGCACCTTCCCCACATCCCACCAGCGCCGCGTCGAGGGAAAGGTGCCTCTCTGCCCCTGCCAAGCCAACCAGAACTCCCGGAAGGACACCACGAAGCCCACATCCTCCAGCAGGCTGTTTTTAAAATGCCAGTAGGCCGGCCCCGGCATCTCTGCAGTGAGAGAGGCAGTCACGGCCACCATGTGGTGATCCGAGAACGAGGCCGGCCGGATGCTGGAGGAGTGGGCCCGCACAAGATGGTGACAAGAGATATAGATGCAGTCCAACCGGGAGTGGCGCGACCGATCTTCCCCCACCCGGACATAGGTGAAGGTGACGGCGTCATCCGGGTGGTGGTTGCGCCAGACGTGCGCCAGACGTCCACCAGGGAGTGATGGTCAATAATTCCCCGGAGGACGTCCGCGGCGGCCTGACACTGGTCGGTCCCGCTCCTTGAGGGTGGTGTTGAAATCCCCGCCCAGGACCAGGCATTCGTGAGGATCTAAAGTGCCGAGGAAGGTAGCCACCTGCTGGAAGAAATGCACCCGCTCTGGACCCGCGGTCGGGGCGTACATGCTGATGAGGCTCAGTGCCAGCCCCTTCACGCGGACCCGAAGATGCAGCAGGCGGCCCGGCATGACCTCGGTGACCCCCAGCACCTCGGGTTGCAGGACAGGGGAGAACAGGGTGGCCACTCCGCCCGCATGGGCGGAGAGATGACTAAGGTGCACCCCGTCTCCCCACTCCAGCCGCCAGCTGGCCTCGGCGGCTGGGTCCGTATGGGTCTCCTGCAGGAATGCTATAGAGTACCCCCCCTCCCGAAAGAAGGAGAGCACCTGGTTCCTGCGGAGACCAGTCCTGGAGCCCCTTGTATTTAAGGTGACGATGGTGACAGGCATTATGAGGAGGGCTGGGGGGGGATCCTCACGGGCAGGGGTGCCGACGACTTTCGTCGGGCTCCGCAGCAGTCCATGGCCAGTGCCGTAGGCCATGAGGGCGTCACGGAAGCTGCGGGCCCGCTGGTAGGCCGCGGCGTCCTGCCGCCCGGTCCCCTTCCCCTCCTTCATGGTGCCCCTCACGGCCCGGAGGACGCGGTGGAAGTCCCCCCAGCGCTGCAAAGCAAGCCTCACTCAGTTCCAGGCACCACGTGTGTCCCGGAGAAAGACACGGATCTCTTCGCGCAGCGCCTCGGGGGGTTCGTCCTCCGGCTCGGCCTCCGCAGCTGCCTTGTGGACCACTGGGATGGGGGCTAAGGGTGGTGGTGGCGGCGGCGGAGGGAAGACAGCAACCCCGAGTGAGCTGGGAGTGTTGAACATAAAGGCTGCCTCCTGGGAGCTCTTCATAGGGAAGGAGACAACACCAGGGGTGGCAGATGAACAGGCAGTGGAGGGGAAAGAGGTAGGCACAGAGAGGGGTATGGGGGTCGAGGAAAGGTAGGGAATAGGAATTGGGTTAGGAGAAGGGTCAGGGCAAAGAATGGGAGAGGGTTCAGGGTTAGAATTGGGGATGGATCCCACAGCCACAGTGGCCGGGCAGGCAGGGTGTAGAGGCTCTTGGTTGGGGCCGGGGACTAAGGAGGCGGGCACGGGGTGGGTGGTCTCCACGGGGGTGACTTGTGGGGTATCAGTGCCCATGGCTTCAGGCCCTTGTGAGGGGACAGCCAGGCAAGCATCGTTAGGGAGGATGGGAAGGGGCTGGCCCACAAGAAGGGTTGGGGCACCTAGTGGCTTGGGGCTCAGCCATTCGGCCTTGGCCGACTCTTCAGTGGCTGGGGCGGTGATGGTGGGTTCCCCTTCTCCCATGTGGTAGGTGGAAGGGTCGAGGGGAGTTGCGGTGGTGGGAGCAGGGGTGGCAACTGAGGACAGGGAGGAGGGGAGAGGCCACTCAAAATTGCTCTGCTCTAAGCCCTGCTCGCGGGGGGCTGGGTCCTCCTCTGGGCAGGCTGGGGTCAAGCCCAAGGTGTCCCCGAGATCATCCCCGGTACTGGCGGGGGTTTTGGATGGCAGTGGTGCTGGGCGGGTTCCGGACGGGGACTCCTCCAGGAGGGACTCCAGGAGGGCGATGGTACAGCCCACATCTGCCGCCACGGCTTCCTCGGCCGGTGCACCCCGCTGGGCTCTAGCAGGGGGCACGGCTGTTGGCCCGGCCTCAGCAGCCCCCCTCCTGGCTTTGCAGGGGCTTGCGCCCCCCTTGGCTGCAGGTGAGAGGGGCGCTGGGCTCCGGCCTTACGCTTGCCGCACCTACCCGCATGAGCTCCCAGCCTCCTGAGGTGGAGGGCTGGGCAGTGGGGGCAGGGTCAGGGGGCAAGAGCACAGGGGTTGGGGCTTCGGAAAGAGGGGGTGGGACAGCAGGGGAGGGAGAAGCCTCCCCCTGGGGCATGCCCCCTCCGATGCCCGACAGTGCCGGCCTTGGCTCCCTCCCCTCCGCAGGCCCCGCTGGACTGCTCCGGTCGTCAGCGGGGCCCATCAGCTTGCCTGGGCGATCCAGGGGGGGCGCCCCTGGGGCCCGAGCGCAGGTGATTTTTGCTGACTGAGGGGGGTTGGCCACAGGGACCGGACGGCTGGGGGGGGCACCATTGCTAGTCTGACTGGTGCCCCCCTGGGTCAAGGGGGTCCCGGGCTTCCCTCCATGCCGGGCCAGGGGGCAGTCCCTCCGAACGTGCCCTGCCGCCTGGCAGAGGTAGCACTGGGCCTCCCCCATAGCATAATAGACCCTGTACTGGGCCCCTTGATGGGGCACCAGGAATGACCCCTAGAGCGTCTCCCCGCCACGCGCCACCGCCGGCAGCAGCTGCACCTGCCGGCATAACGAGAGGACGTGGCGGAGGGCGGGGTCCTTGCAGCCAAGGGGAAGTGGGCTGATGGTGGAGAGGGGCTTCCCCAGGGTGGCGAGGAAAGGCAGAAGGGCGGCATTGGGGAGGAAGAGCGGGACAGAGGAAAAGACCACCCATACGCCCAGGTCCTCCAGGGGCTCCACTGGGACGTGGACACCGCCCACCGCCAGGCCTGTCTCCACCGCCTCTTGGGCGGCGGCCTCCGACACCAGAAAGAAGACCACCTTGCCATACATTCGGGAGGCCGCCACTGCGGCCGTGGACCCCACCACCCGCACCATCGCCCGCACGTAGGTTTCCACGTGGAGCGAGGCAGGCACCAGGAGGCACCGGACCCCATGCCTCCTGGTAAGGGTGGGGAAGGGGCCCCGGCCACCTGGGATGGTGCTGGAGGCAGTGGTCAGGGCAGGTGACTTGGCAGCGGCAGGCGGGGGGCCCGCGGCCACCTGGGCGTACGCTCTGGGGGCGCCGCCGCCCCCAGAGCTGGTGGAAGGGACAGCGGGAGAGGATAGATGGGGAGGAAGAGGGGCCCTAGCCGCGGGAGGCGCTGCTTTCCAGGCTGGGCCTTTACCCTTTTTGCTACCTCCCTGGTTTTTCCTCCCGGCCGAGGGTGCACCCCCCCGGATCAGGGAGGGAAGGAGCCGTGGCGGCGGCAGAGTCCCTGGTGTCTCTCCCTGAGTTGTCCACCACCGGCGCCTGGGGACAGACACCTGGCAGCTCAAGGGAGGCGGGAGGACCAGCTGTTATAGGCAGGGAGAGGGCCTCAAGGTGAGAGGGAAGGGCAAGAGCAGCTGACACCAATTAAGGCCCCACCCAGGTGCCTATAAAAACCCTCTACTCCTGAGAGGCAGTGTGGAGTTGAAGGAGTAGGTGTGTGGTGAGCAGAGGAGTGTGTGAAGTGGAGTAGAACAGAACAGAGTACGGTGGTGTGTGGAGTTGTGGAGGAGAACAGAACAGAGTACTGAGGTGTGTGGGAGAGAGGTGGAGTCCTGAGGAAGGTACTGGGCTCAAGAAGACAGAAAGACAGTGGGAGGAGAGTAGCCCAGGGGAAAAGCCTGCAGCTGCAAGTAAGGTGCCAGCAGCACATAGCTGCTACTCATAGGGCCCCTGGGCTGGGACCCGGAGGAACGGGTGGGCCCGGGTCCCTACCCCCCTTCCTGGGAAGACAGGGTAACCAGCGATGCCCTGGCCCACTACAAGAGACAAAAGTGCGAGACCCACTAGGGAGTAGCTGGCCTTTTGCCACAGTTCTAACATCTTATTTGCTTTTTTGACCACAGCTGCACATTGAGAGAAGGTATTCACTAAGCTGTCTATGCTCAGGTTCCTTTCTCGAGTTAAAAAGTTAATTTAGAATCATGTAAGATGTATGTGTAGTTTAAATTTCCCCCTCAAATATATATTACAATAAAACCATAGAGTTATAAACACTAGAGTTACAAACTGACCAGTCAACCACATACCTTATTTGGAATCGGATGTTTGCAATCAGACAGCAGCAGAGAATAAACAAACAAACAAACAAATAAATAAAAACAGCAAATACTGTTCAGTACTGTGTTAAATGTAAACTACCAAAAATAAAGGGAAAGTTTAAAAAATATTTGACAAGATAAGGAAACTGTTTCTGTGCTTGTTTCATTTAAATTAAGATGGTTAAAAGCAACATATTAATTCTGCATAGTAAAGTTTCAAAGCTGTATTAAGTCAATGGCCAGTTGCAAACTGTTGGAAAGAACCACTATAACATTTTGTTCAGAATTATGAACATTGCAGAGTTACGAACAACTTCCATTTCTGAGGGTTTGTAGCTGAGGTTCTACTGTACTTCACATTTGTTGACACTGAATTTCATTTGCCATTATGTTGCCCATTCACTTAGTTTGTTAGTAGTCCCTGATGTTCCTCACTGTCTTCTCTGGTCCAGACTAACCTAAATAACTGCAAATTTTGCTACCTCACTACTCATCCCCCTTTCCAGGTTAACAAATAAAACACAGAACCTAACAGAGAACCTTGAGGCACCTGCTGCTAACCTTCTGCCAAGATCTTTCAAGTGTTATTCTATTTTCAATTATCATTTCAACTAATTTATCAGGTACAGATGTAAGTTTTATTGGTTTATTATTCCCCAGTTCACCCTTAGTGCATTTTATAAACATGGGTACATTTGTTACCTTCCAGTCTTCTGAAGCAGTGGCTGATTTTAATGAGCGACTGCAGATTTTTGTTACTACTTCATACTAAGCCCATTTAGAAATCTTGGAAGTGCCGTCTACTCATGGTGATTTACTGTTTATTAAAATATCAATTTGCTGCAGCACCTCTTTTGACACCTAATGTCTAACAGTGCCACATCTTTATTACAGGAACAGTTAAAGGCATTTGTCTTGTTGTCAATGGAAAGGAGAAAATTAGGCTGACAGACAGGACTTTTTCAAAATTCTGAAAGACAGTGATATTGATGATCAAGATTAAAACCAGGAAAATCTAGAAGTAAGAAAGCCAGATTATTAACTCAGAGTACACGTAACTCCAAGGAACTGATCCTGCAAGAAGCAGAGTGCTCTCAACTCTTACACTCTAATGGGAGTTGAGTGCACTTAAGTAACACCATCTGGCCAAGAAGCAGTTGATTATATGCTCAAATGTGGTTATAGGAAAAGGCTGCTATACGAAGGGCCATGTAAGAATAATAGAGAACTTGGCACTTTGTCTTGAACATGCTTTCTAAACATAAGCTATTTAATTCTTACAACACGCATGCAAAGTAAATGAGTACAACTATGGTTAACTACAAATGTCCGAAGATCTAGTGCTGTGCTCGGACTTCTACATCTTGCCTGTGTGCATGTTAAAGTTTCTATTGCACCAACCTATATTAAGATGCTGGAATAAAACCAACATTGAAATTTTGGCCATTCTGGTTTGGAGGATTAAAAAGGTTTGCTTTGAACCAAACATTAATAATATACTTGTGGTTTCTGTGCATAGAATAATAGAATATTAGAGTTAGAAGGGACCTCAGGAGGTCACCTAGTTCAACCCCCTGCTCAAAGCACGACTAACCTCAGCTAAATCATCCCAGTGAGAGTTTTGTCAAGCCGCAGTTAAAAAACCTCTAAAGATGGAGATTTCACCACCTCCCTACGTAACCCATTCCAGTGCTTCACCACCCTCCTAGTGAAAAACTTTTTCCTAATGTCCAACCTAGACCTCTCCCATTGCAACTTGAGACCGTTGCTCTTTGTTCTGTCATCTGCCACCACTGAGAACAGCCTAGCTCCATCCTCCCTGGAACCCGTTTTCAGGTAGTTAAAGGCTGCTATCAAATTCCCCCTCATTCTTCTCTTCTGCAGACTAAAGAAACTTAGTTCCCTCAGCCCCTCCTCATAAGTCTTGTGCTCCAGCCCCCTAATCATTTTTGTTGCCCTCCGCTAGACTCTCTCCAACTTGGCCACATCCTTTTTGCAGTTGGGAGCCCCAAACTGGACACAATACTCCAAATGTGGCCTCACCAATGCTGAATAGAAGGGAATAATCACTTCCCGCGATCTGCTGGCAATGCTCCTACTAATGCTGCCCAATATGCTATGTACAATACTGTTTTTTAAAAAATTCCGCTAAATTCATCAGTCTCTGGAAGTGACTATTTTGTGTAGCATGAAGAAAAAATATCTGGTGCTTGCTGATGTAATATCTGGGGTGAAAATAAGCTGTCACTAGATCTAGGTAAAATGGTATGTAAACTACCATGGTCTTACTACCCTGATACCAACCTGAAAGAACCAAGACAACCAAAGGAAAAATAGTTACGTATGATCAATGGCATGGCAATGTATTGAAATGTAACTTTTTCTTCCTGTCTCCATGAATTTGATTCAATGGATCTCCATTCTTGAAACTAAGTGATGGCCTTCACAGCCTTGAGAGAATTAAAAAAAAAAACCTAGGTGAGGACCACCTACCTCACTGTAAGCAGCCATCAGTATTAAGATAGTATTTATAAACATTTAGAAACATCAACTTCAGTACCTGTCCTGAGATTAGGAACTGCTGCTGGCACACCAGAAGTATTTGATAATTTTCAGATATTTTGTCAATAGTTAGTAATTATTTGCTGTTATTGTTATGCCCTTTGTTTATGTGCATCAAGCCTAAAAAGCAGTAGTTAAATTTCTCCTGAATCCCAGATGACTGTAAGGCTTATTCCACCATGGCTATGGAATATGAAATATTATCTTGCAGTAGACGGGTGAAAGCAGTATATTTTGATCATATGAGGTACTAGTAAGCCTACAAGCTTTCTTATGGATTTTTTTGGGGGGGGGGGGTGAGGGGAGGAAGCAGGAGGCAAAGGAGGAAATTTTTAAGTCCACAGAAAAATTACTGACACATAATAAGGTATTTTTAACCACATATTAAGGCACTACAAAGTAGCAGTGAAAAGAGAAAAGAGGGTTTTGCATGCTCTATTTAATGCCATAAAGTTGTTAAGTTTTGAAAGAGATGCTCAATTCTAATTTCAAAGCACTAGGAAAACACATGGTCCTTCAGTAAACAGGGGTTTCTTTCCTTTTTTCTTACTTTTTCTGAAAGCCCTCTATGCTTTATAAGCCCATGACATTTCTGAAATTTATAATAAATAGATGCCAGCTTCCTTTTCTTTCTTTAACAGGTTTCATCATAGAGCCCAATACCTCTCAGATTCTCAGGGAGAAAGTTTGTATTTATTTATTTGATGCAGATAAGCTCTAAAATCCTGAAATTCTGAAAGAATACCTTTTTTATTTTGTAACTCACATAGTACTGAAATATATAAAATGATTTTAAAGAGTTCATTTTAACCCTTCATCTCAGATTCCATGGATTTGTTTTTGTGAATGGTTTTGAATTAAACAAGATATAGGCACGTCCTGGCAGCTTCAGACTATTGAGAATAAACCCTTCAAAATTTATTGGATTCTAAAAGGAATCTCAGATTCCTTAGGGTGGCAAATATAGTTTTAATTTTAACCTGGCAACAGTAAACTTACAATATTAAGATGAACAAGGGATTTGCACAAAGAAAAAACTTAATATTTCATATTCCTGCAACTTGGCATCCCAGGTTCTTTTAAACACAGATTTTTCACCTTAAAAGGTCACTTGAATATCACAGTATTTGAAGCCCTGGATGATGCATGGTGCCTTAAAATAACAGTTCATTAATAGATTACATTATTACAGTTCCAAAGTCTTTTCTTTAAATCTATTCATTGAACAGACTCTCAACCCTGGAGATGGGTACTTAAAAATTCAACAAATACTTGCTCAAATAAAAAGAATAATTTGTTTCACTTGTGTTTATGACTCTTTCTGTGAATATTTTAGTGAATTAAGGCCCTGATTTAGCCACATACTTAAACATGAACTCAGAGGAGGAAGATGGCCTCTGGACTTGCCGCTCCATATGCTGCGGAGCCTCCTTCAGGTGCTGCGCTACATGAGTGCCCAGGCTGGCCGCCCCTACCAGGATACGGCGGCCTACTGGCAACACAGCGAGGCGTTCTGCGCTCACTGGGTCAGCAGTGAGAAACTCTGCAGGGCCCAGCATGAGCTGCATTTCCAGACTGTCATTTACCTCTGCCTTCTATGCAGTTTCTGTGAACACCTAACGCTTCACGGAGAGTACCGCGGCAAAGGAGAGTGCTCACCTCAGGAAGTTGCTAGCCTTGTGGGCCTTAAACTGCCTCAGCATCCAGGAGAGAGAGGCTAGGATCCATAGCAATGAAAGAGTTCACTAGAATGTTTGCCTATCACAAGGACTTGAAAATGACTTCTGCTTTGCTACAATTCCTATTTATTGTTAAATGAAAGTCTGTTTATTGAAAAAAAAACCCAAAACCAAAAATTTTGAACACATGAGATGACCCACATAATTAAACATCTTGCCGAGTCAGGGTCCAACTTACCAGCAGAAATGTTTGCCAAAAGAGCAACGTTTAAATGAATATAGAAAACATTCAAGGAAAGTGGATTTTGAATGTTCCTTCATTGATGTTTATATCAGAAAGCTGATTCTAAATGACTCACTTCCATTCAGGAAACAAATATACCATGTTACCTATATCTCCATTGAAAAGAGCAAACCAATCAGGAACAAACCATGAATTATTTGGAGAAATTATTCAGAGAATTGTTTTGAATAAATTTGAGAAAACTCAAACTGCTGTCAGACAATTCAGAGAGACTGAAAGACGCTATCAAATTACTTTAAACCTTCCCTCTCCTCTAACCAGTTCCTTGAAAGCATCTGCATGCACTGTTTGCTATAAGAACTACCAAAAAATAAAATAAATAAAAATAAAATTAAGTGTCTGTTTGGTCATCAGAGTGATTTCAGAATTTAATTATTTCAGCAGCTTTTATTTTTGCATGTCTAGAAATGAGGTATTTATAAGTTCCAGAGGGTAGCTGTGTTAGCCTGTTTTCAGCAAAACAACGTGAGTTCTGTGGCACCTGTGTTCTGTGGTGTTTATAGTAACCAAAGTGGCTCATCCTAGGTTTCATCTGTTTGTTTGAAAGGCTTTTGAATACTACTTAGAACATATACACAACAATTTTATAAATATATACAAATGCTCTTCAAAATATTTCTGAAGTCTTAATACAGGAAGGTAACTATCTTAGGTCTTTCTCTTCTAAAATTTTGCATAATTACTACTGCTGGTACGTCTCTTCTGATAACTATGGACTATAGACAAGGTTCAAAGTAGTTGCCAGCATTTTAACCCTCTGCTATTTCTAAATCCAGGAGTGCTGTAACAATTTGTATAGTGAGGGTGCTGAGAGACATTGAATCAAACTGTGAACTCCGTACCCAATGGAAGACATTTCAAGCCAGGGGGGAAATGACAGCACACCCGGTGCCCCTAGTTCCAGCATTTACGTCTAAACCTGCCCAAAATAGGTCCACACAATATAGTGGTGAGATCTCTGGTGCTAAAAGATCCTTCACTCCGCATGCACTCCTGGCATTGCTCCCTCTGGCGGAGCTGAACCCATGTTAGCAATTATAAGAAATTTTTCACAAAAAAGACTGACATAGACCAGGCCTAACAGAGATTTATTTAGCACCCTAATTTGCATGACACTGCTGACTATATTAAACAAAAATCTAAAGAATGCTATTATTGTCTCTTTCTTTTCCCCATGTAGCTTGAGAATTACATTCAAGACAATATGAAGAAAGAAATGGTAGAGATCCAGCAAAACGCAGTGCAGAACCACACTGCAGTGATGATTGAAATAGGTACAAACCTACTCAATAGAACAGCTGAACAGACCCGCAAGTTAACGGATGTTGAAGCACAAGTAAGGATTTCAGATTCCCATTGATTTCAATGGCTTTGGAGCTGCCCATGCAGGGGAATGTCATTAGAGAAGTTTAAAAATGTTAGCTGCATATGTCTTTAATAAATAATATACTTCAAACCACCAAGATATACCCTAGCCTAAACAGAGTAATTGTATAATCTGTCGTAACCCCGACTACTTCCCCTTCCTGCTGTGATTATTCACCTCCTATTTGTTAGGTCACAGCTAAACTGGATTTTATCTTCTTTGGGACAAGAGACCATGCTTCTGATCTGTTAAATTACTTTCTATGCTTCTGAGTAAAATGCTGTAAAAATAAAAATGATTCTTAATTCTGTATTTTATTTATTTTCCCTAATCAATAATCGTCCTCCCTGATAGCTCATTTTCTTCTCACAGATACTGCAGTGAGATCACAAAGAATCTAGGATAATCACAGTCATTTCCATCATAGGACACTAATATCATAATCAAATCATTATGGTTTCACTGTGGGATGAATCATAAAATTAAGTGAGTGGAAGAAAGGCTGAGGAATCAGAGAAAGCTACCGAAAAAAATGGCAATTTTTTTTTTAGTTGACTTCAGTGTGAAAGTCCCATTTCAGTTATGGGTCTTTAAAGGAAACTGAGAAGTTCCCATGCTATAAATGGAACATCTTTTCAGACTTCCAGCACTGGTTAAAAGTCTCAAGTCAAATTCATCCTCAAGTATGGTCACTACTGGATAACCACATGCATTCTTTTATCTTATTGCTCTAGTTAAAAAAATTAACAATTATCCATAATTGATCTACCCTACCACACAATAAAAGATCTACCCTACCACACAATAAGTGCCACACATTTTTTAAAAATAAATAAATGTAAAGATCTTCCATTCATTATTTCTCTAATTGGAAAGCATTTGCTCTGCTAGCAGACAAATCATAAAAAATGATTTTTTCTAAGTGCCTCAGCAAACAAACAGTGCTGTTTGAATATGCTGCTATTTATAGACCTTGTCTAGTTATTAAGAAGAGGTTAATTGTAACTTACATTATGTATTTGTTTGATTCTGCATAGTAAACTGATAGCTCCATTCAGAAGCAAATTAAATATATCTTTATGGCTTTATTGCTAAGATCCACCATTTTTTAAGGATCCCAATGTTTTTTTCACTTACTGAAATCACTTACTCCACTCACAATAAAGTCTTTGCAAAAATTACCCAACTTGTTTCTGCTTAGAGGAAAAAGACGGTTAATGCAGCTTTCTTTCTCTCCCTGAAATTACTGTTGAGTCGGTTAAAAGATTAATTAACAACATAAGGAGATTAACTAAACAATTGCTCTCTCAAGGACACTCATTCTTTGGCAATAATTCCCAATTACACTTAAGTGTGAAATCATGTCCTGAATGACTGTTTAACACAAAGGATGTGAGTAATCAATTCTTCCTGTCAACTAAAGCCAAATCCTGATGAATTAAAAAAAGCTATTCTAAAACAGAAAACTCATATTGTCCAGTGAACACATGTAAGAACGTAACATAAAGCAAAACTGATCTTCCATGCCACATCACAATACAATTGCTTCTTCATTGGTAGATGTTATTCTAAATAAAAAGGAACTTAGACAGGCAAGGAAATAGCTTACTAAAACTGAAACCATGGAATGAGTCAATCAAAAATTTGGTCACATGGTGAACAGTTCAATCCAAATGATATTTTTCATTTCACTTCTAGACACAATGTGTGAAATCCTGGTCCCACTGAAGTCAAAGGCAATATTCCTAAGGACTTCAGCGGGGCCAGGATTTCACCCACTAATTTGAATATATAAAACATTTTATTTTAGAACCAGAATGGAAAAAATCTTACATAGGAAATTATTCTTTAAAAAGCAAATACAATACACTTCAAATATTGATTCTCATCTACCTGATTAGATTCAATGACAAAGCTTCAAAGGGCAAAGTAATTTTGAAACATTAATTCACAAATGTGACTTACAAAACTACCACTGAAACATTCCTCAGAATAAAAATAAGAGGAAATATAAACCATGATGCCTTTGGTTAGTGATCGAACAAAAAACTACAGTAATTCTGAGCATTTTCCACTACACTCCTGATTAATCCATTCATACCCAAATCAATGTATGTATGCATGCGCACAAGTACATCTTTCAGATTATACAACAAAGTACATATTTGTATTTTATTTTCTACATGTGATAACCAATGACTCTAGAATAGGATTCAGTTATAACTAGCCCAAAAAAACTTAGCCTGAGTTTATAAAATTGCTGTTTTTGTTGTTGTTGTTTTTTTTTTTTTTATTAATTTAGGTATTCAATCAGACAACAAGACTTGAACTTCAGCTTCTGGAAAATTCTCTTTCAACAAATAAATTAGAAAGGCAGATTTCAGATCAAACCAATGAAATAACTAAGTTGCAAGAAAAAAACAGGTAAGATAGCTCTTACTATCCAATATGCTAAATTGTCCTTTTAATATATTTTCCTGCATGAAAACATTTCTCTTCTAAAATGATACCTCTATTGTTGCACCCAACTTAGAGAATCTTTACTCAATAAAGAAATAATAAGCTGAAATTCTTTATTTTGGTAAGCATAACATAATAAAACTGGAATCGTATGAGCAGAGCAAAATACCCCATTGGAACCCCTGCATTTTCTAATGTATAAAAACTGTCACTGGTGGTACTATTGTCTAAATTAAGTCTCTAGCTAACAAGTCTACCTCTTTCCTTACCGAAATAGTAATTTTTAGAAAATATTTCATTTCACTTCTAGACACAATGTGTGAAATTGTGGTCCCATTGAAGTTAAAGGCAATAGTCCCAATGTGAATCAGTGCACTCAGTGATCACTCTATATCAGTCTGTATCCTCAAGGGAAACCTGCACAATATGTTCATAAGACAAGCCTAGGAGCTTAAATTCATAACTTTGCTAGATACTAAAAGTTATGGACTGAATAGAGACACCGGATTTATGATTTATTACAACAACCTGTAACCCACTAACCCTATTATGTCCTATTTCTATAGGGTGTTAGTGGGCCACATCACATAGAATGGTCTCTCAGAATACATGCTAGCTACTCGTGCTAAACTATGTGTTGGATCTTGTATTTAAGTTGTGACACTGAGTATCTTTCCCAGACCGCAGGAAGAGCTCTGTGTAGCTTGAAAGCTTCTCTGTTTCACCAACAGAAGTTGGTCCAAAAAAAGCTATTACCTCACCAACTTTGTCTCTCTGATATCCTGGGACTGACACAGCTACAACACTGCATATAAAAATGTTGCCACACACAGCAAATCTATTGCATGCTCACTTTCTGTCCTACCTCCCCCTCTACCTTTCTGAATGTTATTCAGAAAGGAGTTGAAATGGGCTCAGTAATGCATTTTAATGCCATTGTTTTGCAAGAAAAATGTTGCATTTAAAGAAAAAACCAAATAACTATCATGTCCTGACAGTTCTCTTAATGAATACACAGGGTCCTTTGTTTGAATTATCTATTACTTACTGAAACACAGTAGCCCACAGCTAATGAACGGACTGGCACACCTGTTTAGATAAAACAGCCACAGCTTTATTCAATCCAATACATTAAACAAGACAGGCAGAGGGCAATCTTATCAGTCTTATTTTCTTCATGGCCTGCAGAGCCCAACAGGACCCTAGACCCCAACTGGCCAACATCAGCTCTGACCTCACTACAGGCCCAGGATACACAAGCTTAGCTTACTTTCTCCCCATCAGCGAGCCTGAATATAAAGGTCATATAAGATTCATAGTGAAGTAAAGATGTCTTACATTTAAAATATCTTAACCTATGACAGACAGGTAACCAGATCTTGGTGGAACTGCCCTGGGAAGTCACAGGTGATACCTTCATGTGAAAAGAGGTGGCTGCTGTTCTTGTTACCTTAGGATAAACTTTTCAAAAGTGCCTAAATGACAAAATCCCATAATCAAAACTGACTAGGCACTTAACAGCCTAAGTTCCACTGACTTGCAATGAGACAGGGCTGATCTACATTGAGAATTTACAGCAGCATAGCTACATCTCTCAGGGATGTGAAAAATTCACACATCTGAGAGATGTAGCTATAACGACCTAAACCCCAGTATAGACAGTGCTAGTGCTGCTGTGTAGACATACCCAGAGGAGCTTAAAGTCACCTTGGGGTAACTGTGAGTTACCTTGTTATCTTCTACTCCCACCACGTCAGTGGCAGAAAGACTTGCTCGTGCTTAACTGCTCATCAGTTCTCTGATGACACCAATCTGACAACGAAACAATCTCTTCAGAGTCTCTGCTAGCCCTTATTTTGCCTTGAGGTAACAAGAGGTATACCCCAATCCCCAAACCTTTCTAAAATCATTCCCTACAGTGTTTCTGTCATTGGACACACACATCAATTGTCAGGTTTCCTATCCCCAAAAGGAACAGTTTACTTCATCTTGTTTGAGTCAATGGAGGCTTTACATTTTGCTTAATACTACAGCATTGAGATATATGTATAATAAAAATGAGAATAAGTTTATTAACAAAGCACAGAGATTCAAAGATTCAAACAAGTAGTGAGTAACAGAATGGTTACACAGGAACCAAAAGTATAACATACTTATTAGAATCTAAACTTAACTTTAACAGGCTAAAATCCCTGTCTAAAGTAGTTTGTCACCTAAAACAATCTTTCCCAGCATCACCAACCCATGTGGCAGGGATCTGTCATTTATGGGTGCA
Source organism: Mesoclemmys tuberculata (assembly GCA_007922155.1). NCBI lineage: Eukaryota > Metazoa > Chordata > Testudines > Chelidae > Mesoclemmys > Mesoclemmys tuberculata. The sequence goes on from ML675604.1 coordinate 89,323,669, forward strand.
AAAAGCACTGTTCCTTTTCCTTCATCAGTGACGGATAACAAAATCTCTTATTTGTCCACCAGTGATAGTTCAGTACACTTTGAAGTGTATCCTTTCACAGTGTATCCCCAGATAAAACTCTTCTCCCCACCCTGCTGCTTGTTTTCCTGTGTATTTCTTTCCTGTTGACTTCACACGTCTCCATTGACTTGGAATGAGAACATAGCTCTCATTGTGTTAGTTTACCATGCTTAATTTACACTAGAGACAAGGATAGGGGAATAGACACTGAGTCTGGCAGAAAACCTGAATATTAACTCTACTTTGATACAGATTTTAAAACATTTTCAGAATGTATACATAATTCTTCATACAGTGTCATTACATACATTTCACACTGATAGTAGTGACCAGTCTGTCACCGGCTTTCGTTTGATAACCTACAAATGAAATGTATGTTTATGAATCCATGCCATGAAAGTGATACATCAGTAGTAGTGAATTTGTCAGGCTTTGACTTTTATAGAACAGTTGGCATTGAGCGGTTTTTAGGGTCAAAGTCACTTCTGAGAATTGAACCCTTCTTGACAAGCTTTCTGAACCTGCTGACTGTAACCAAGATATAAATTCTTCTCTAGCCCCACCAGGGTAAGACATGGAATTAGAGGACTAGCTACTATCCAGCCTAACCCAATCAAATCTTGTCTCATCTTACCTAAAAGAAAAGTGCCTTATTGTCAGTTAGCGTGTGGCTGTCCAGGTGCACAGTTAGATTGCTGCCGAAGACTACTGCTGCTTATTTCTAATTCATCACAGTGGGGAGGAGATGATCCCATTCAGGCCCCAAATTCCCAACCATTCTATTTTCTGAAAACTAGGATTAAAATCCAGCCATTATCCCTACCCTCTTCCACATTCAATGGCTGCCAGCAATGTGCAATAGCTTTTGCTTAACTAGCTTCATTCACCACAATGTCATATTAATCGTCTCTGAAGGATGCTATGAGGGGGACAAAACCATTTTCTAATATGAACAAAGCATATCTGTCAAACCTCAGGAGTTTAGTTTAATTTCAAATAGTAAACAGCAATACTTTTGTCTATGTCAAAATCATATTTTTTAATGAGAGCCTTATGTGAAAAGTACTTTTTAGTTCTAATAAACATTAGCTTAAGAAAAAAAAGTTGGACAGACATGTTTTGACATTTGTGTTTACTGCCCTTCTACATTTGTGTATGCTCCCTGAAGGCTTTATCTCTCAGCTTTCTACAAACAAGAATCTTTACCCAATGGGAGCAAAGTAAATATTACATTTTTAAATGTTACTATAGTTTTCTACTGCAGTTACCAGACCTCAGATCACCTCATTGTTATTGAATCATGTAGGAATGATCAGAATACTGGAAGTGTTATTTCTTAACTTTCCGGTATTCAGTTAATCCCTTTAAAAACAAACAAACAAAAAATCCACTTTATATTTTAAATAAACACTGTGAAAGATTTGATCAACATCACAGCAAGTTAAATCCTTTTACCCTATTACCTCACCAATTCTGGAAAAGGTAACAAACACACTTTAGATAACTGTCTATTAATATAACAATCAGAACCAACTTATATTTGTTTAGGCCAAATAGGTATTTAATTAAAAAAGCTAGAGAGAAAATAGAAAGTTGAATGGATTTGATCTTTAAATGTATCACTTTGTATGACAAAATGTATCACTTTGTATGACAAAGCTTTCTGAGGCTAGCTTTTCCTTACATTATGGAAAAGAAAAATACTATTATTCAAGGCACTTGAATAACCATAAGCAATAGTTACTCTAGGTTAAAATCAGTTTCATGTCCAATTCTTCTACTACCCTCAAAAGAGATTGTTCTCCTTTCAGGTCCAGAAAGGAAAATTATATCTTTCCCTGCATAATACTGAAGTACTGTGGAACACACAAGTGTTGTTATGGTCTATGAACAGGCAATATTGAATATACAACAAAGTGGCCCAAAAAGTAGTTAATTTATTTGACTAATAGAACAAATTACAGTTATGTAATACATCTGACATACCATGTGTCAAATTTAATATGGTTCACAGTTAGAGAAAGCCTAATGTTAAGATGAGAAATAACTTCTATTACAGGCTTAATAGTCTGCAGCTAAAAACACAAATGCTGAATTGACCCTAATTATATTCTTTTTATTAGCTTTCTAGAAAAAAAAGTCCTTGATATGGAAGACAAGCACTCACTTCAGCTCCAGTCAATCAAAGACGAAAAAGATCAACTTCAAGTACTCGTATCCAGACAAAATTCTATCATAGAGGAACTAGAGAAACAGTTAGTCACAGCTACAGTAAACAATTCAGTTCTGCAAAAACAGCAACATGATCTGATGGAGACTGTTCACAACTTGCTTACTATGATCTCTACACCAAACTGTAAGTGAAGTAGGAAAACCACTATATCAGCTGAGTAGCATTCACTAACTTTCCTTACATGTTGTTCTATCTTCTCCCAATCTCAGCATCTCAAAAATTCATTTATGTGTTGTCCTAAAATCCTGCATCAGTGAATTGTTTGACTCACTATACAATTTCAGACTTGTCCTGAAGAGGTAAGCCCATTACTCATCCTCCCACCCCCTCCAATACATCTGTTTTCAACAATATCTTATTTAGCTTCTCAGAGTTATGCTGACTTGCTTTGCCAGTTCAGTTCTCCAGTAACAGGGATGCCAAGTGTCACATGCGGCCCAAACACATCTAGCAGCCTTCTCAAACAATCCTTGGCTAGGGTTTGTAGTTTCTCCTCCTGGCTGCTGAGGGCCACTGTGGGCATATGCTTTGTAGGCACCAGCAGCCTCTGTCTCCTCCTTTCAGTTCCCCAGGTTTGAGCAGGGAAGGAACAGCCAGAAGAGGCAGATGAAGATGAGGGGTTCAATACTAGCCCAAGGATCCCACAGCAAGACCCCAGCCCACTGACAGCATACATCTACACCTCTGACAACCCAGAGTTCCCAACCCCTCTCCATCTACTCTAGAACCCACCCACCTCAGCACCTGATACCCCCCAGCACTCAGCCACCTATGCAAACCATAACTGGCAAGATCTGTATATTCCACATCCTACCCTACCAGTACTTGGGGGAAAGTGCATTGACCATATGTTGAAATGTATGGCTATATGTAAATTACTTCCAAGTTAAACTAAAGAATTTTGTCCTTTATGTTGACAGGGGCTGGGAATACAGTGCAGCATGCATGGCCTCTATATTAATGACATCTGAAATTAACACACCAAAACAGTTTAAAACAGTTGTACTGAAAGCACAATGTGGATGACGTCAGTATTCTCAATTCAGCAATATTCACAAAACCCAAATTAGCTTACAACTTTTAGCATCAATAAATAGTTTGGGTCCATAATTGCATGTGACAAACTATTTTTTTAAAAATTAAAACTGTTTGAGAATATTTTCTTTAATAAAAAAGATTGGCACCAACGTTGCAGACTCCATCAAAAACCATGGAACATGTAAAGTTCAATGCTAGCTCTGCAACAGTAATTAAAAAGGACATTGACATTATATTTAGATTTTTCCCTTAATTACCAATATCTTTGATTATTGAAAGAAAAAGAATGTTACTTTCCATTTCTCAAGCACTAGGTTACAATGCTGCAAAGTCTGATTGTAAATATAAGTGATTAGTTTTTAAATAAGAAAAATATTGGTTTTTGAAAAACATTAAAAGATATATCTATGATTTTCAATTTTTTAAAGAAACCAAACCCCAAAATTATAGCACCTGATAGTATCTCCTTGAATACCATTCCTGAAGCTTGCACATTCCTCTTAATGTTAAATGTTATTCTAATGAACAAATAAGTAAACAAGTCAAAGTCATGTTGGCTACAGCACCATTAAACCTGGAGTGGAAAAAATGACTGTTTGCCAACAAGACAAAATCAAGAGGGAAAGCTATTCAGATGGGCTTACAAACAATAGAGTGTGGAAAAGCAATTACAAAGTTAAATGTGATCTTTTTATATTTGAGATAAACTATATAAGCAGGTAAATTGATAAACAAGCAGAAAAAGATAAAAATTGTATTATTTACACACATTTACAGGGCACTTATTACTGTAGTGTGTGGTCACATTCCTGTTTGGATAAAAATAGGAAACATACACTCTATTGCCCCACACAGTATATACCCCAAAAGGGTCAAATACAGATATCAGTGAGTGGACTAAATGCCAGGAAATTCCAAACCCTGATATTAAAATACCAAACAAGAAGTTTTAGATTACATTTTAAAACATGGCTTGGCATAGTTCAGATTAATTTTTTTACATCAACAAATTCCAGAATTGAGGAACCCTCACGGAGAATGCCCTCAGCTTCACCTTTGAACACATACAGAAGTGTTCTTGCTGCACATTAGCTGAAACTTCTGAGCGTAGCCTCAGATATATGGAGCAAGTAAGTTTCTGAATTCTAATTAGTCAAAAAGCATAGTTTCTGATGGAGGCCATGTCCATTTGCCCAATCTAAAGCTACTGTACTAACTGATTTCAGTTTAAGAATCAGCTTGTTTATGATTCAGACATCTTGCTGATCTGAAGTCTTTTTCTCACTTGTAAGATCACCACAAAGGCATCTTTGCATTAACAAAGGGAATAATATGAAAGAATGTACATATAACTGTACTGATATCTTTGTATGTTAGTAATTACTTTGTAATCCATATAGCATCAAATTCTCTAATGAGAGTTGAAACTGCTTAACTCAAGGAAAATTATGCCTATGTTATTCTGTTCAAGCATACAAATAGGAATAAAGGAATTGATACTCACCAAGCAGTTACCTTTGTATTTAAATATGAAAAAGCAAAGTATCATTAGCATGTTAAACTAATCTCCTCTGATGCTTTCCACCCAGAAGGGGCAGGACAAGAAACCTCCTTGGTGCAAAGTCAATATGTTGTTACTTCATTACATCATTAATTACCATTACATGTGGTAACTTTCTCTCAGAAAGGAACTTGAGCTCAGAGAGAGGTTTTTGAAGGCCTCTTCAGTAATTTGAGCTATTTATCTCTTCTTATTCACCATCAATGTCTTTATTCCATTTTTAGCAGCCAAGAACAACTTTGTGGCTAAAGAAGAACAAATCCATTTCAAAGACTGTGCCGAAGCTTTTAAATCAGGACTTACAACAAGTGGAATCTACACCTTAACAGTTCCTAACAGTGCAGAAGAGAAAAAGGTAGTGTGGTCCTCAAAGCCTGTAACTGCTAATTGTGCAGCACCAAATTAACTGTTATCTAGCAAATAAGATATTTTAAATCCAAATTAATAGTTAACCAGTCTTTTAAACTAATATTTTAATTACAGGTTTGTTAATGGCAGCTTATCACTCCTCCATGTGGAAATTACTTCAGTTGAACTACTTGGTTTGAACTCTGTGTGAAAAAATGTCAAGTGAAATATTGGCTCCATTGAAACCAATGGGGATTTTACCATTGACTTTAGTGGGGCCAGGATTTCATCTCTCATTTCCACTTGAGCAGTACAAAAGTAAACTAGAGCTACTGATAATGCAAGCTCTACTTCATTGCATCTTTGTTACATACACAAGGCAGCAGCTCTGTATATGAGCAAACAGACAGCTCACATACTGTAGCATAACTGCCTGGTAAAAACGAGAGTCCTGTAGCACCTTAAAGACTAACAAATTTCTGGAGGCATAAGCTTTCGTGGGCTACAACCCACTGATGGACTGATGAAGTGGGTTGCAGCCCACAAAAGCTTATGCCTCCAGAAATTTGTTAGTCTTCAAGGTGCTACAGGATTCTCGTTGTTTTTGCTATATACAGACTAACAAGGCTATCCCTCTGGAACTTTCTGCCTGGGAAAAAGTCAAAGGCCTAGTGTACACAAACCCTTTTTCACTGAAAAAAAAAATCTTACCCTTGATAACACTGGTGGAGCTCCCCAGGAGGTAACAAAGGAATGCTAGCGTAGACAAGCTATTGATGTTTTACAACCATAACTTCCACTAATTGTGTTGCAATAGTTAGAACCGCTGGATGTATCAGCACACATCTGTACTTAACACGTTGCAGGGCTAGCTGCCTCTTCAAATGTCCCCAGTTTGAACAAGAACAATAGGATAGTGTAAGCAACTGGAGCATTCTTGCTGTAACTCCTCAGTCTAGCAGCACCTGCCAGCTCACCAAAAGGACTGTCCAGCACAATCTTAGGACCATAACTCTTTTATCAGTAAGGAGAAGCCCAATAAACCATTGATGATTTTCAGTGTTTGAGGGCAGAGTGGGGCGGGAGGGGAGAGAAGGCAACATCTGCAGTCCCTTGTCTGCTTACACAGATCACAGTTTCCTCCAGCACAGCCCTCTCAGATGGAGAATGTCCTAGTAGTTAAGCCAGTTTGCAGTCTGCCTTACTCCAAAAAACAGGGTGTAGGAGAGCAAATATAAGTGGTGTCAGGGAGCTGTAGGCAGGTAGTAGCTGCCCAGCATGGGTGAACACATTCACTGAGGTTCAGCCAGCCCTGCTGTGCAGCCAGTGAGGCCTCATTTACATGAGAAAATTGTCATGGTTTAACTAAAAGGTATGACTTTAAACTGAGTGAGACCACGTCTACATTGCAAAAAAGTGTGTTCTTAATTCAGAACAGCTAACCCACATGAGCTAGCTTGGGTTAAAATAGCAGTGAAGATATAGCAACTCAACTTTTCACTTAGGTTAGCCCCTCAAATTCAAACCCCCTTAAACTTGAGCTGCTAACCAGAGTCAAAAGCTGAGTTGCCATGTCTTCACTGCCATTTTAACCTAAATTAGCTAATGTAAGTTAAGAACACACCTTTTTGCAATGCACTATTACTGTTAATTAAACTGGTGCAAACCCCTGTGTGGATACTTATTTTTATTTAAACCAGACTTATTTCAGTTAATTTAAACAGATTAGGAATGTGGGGTTTGCACCAGCTTAATTTAAATCAATTTCCACAATCAATTTTAAACCAGTACAACTTCCTCATGTAGACAAGACCTGAAGGAGGTTTCTAAAATGGCTCTAAGGATTGCTGGCAGATAAACAGCTATGTGGGCTCTGCATGCAGACAGTTCTGGCAAGAACCACAAGTGCAGACAGCTCCCTAGATGTGGTGGTGCAGTGGAAAAACCCTACAAAACCTGATTGAGTGCAACACTGTCAGAAACGTGGGATACTTGAGAGAGGTACCCAAGCCAGTAAAGGGAGAAGAGTGATATGGAGGTGAAGGGGGTGTCAGAGAAGACACGGAGAAAAGACAACAGAATTAGGAAGATAGAAAATGACTGGACATAAAGCCAAACAAAAGACAAATTCAGTGAGCATCCACAGAAGTGATGCTGCATAAAATGCATATTTTTGTGTTTTGTGTTTCTAAGGCAATGTTAGGGGTTATTGTGGTGTGCTCTTAAGTCCTTTTTGGCAAGTATTTAGACAATGGCAATATATGATTGCACTAATTACTTCAACATTCCTTCCAATATCTCTCAAATATCCCTTCAGCCTCTCTGGCAGCCTTACATATTTTATATTCTCATTTGATTTCTATACACTATAATTTAATATTGTCTTGGAGGAAAACGATCAAGTTCTGCTGGTGGACAAACTGACAATTTGAAAGCACTTGACTGATAGTGCATGTTTAATTTCCAGACTTGCTGCAGGAGCACAATGATTATGCAGTGCTTGTACAAAATGGACGAATATTTAAAAAACCAAACAACATAAGTATATGGGGACAAAATTAAAAGGTCAATGCACAAAATGAGATTAAACTAGCTAGAGACAAAGGATAACAAAGAAAACATTCTACAAATACACTAGAAGCAAAAGGAAGACCAAGGACAGGGAAGGCCCATTACTCAATGAGTGGGGGGGACGGTGAGAGAGAGGGGGAACAATAACAGAAAATATGGAAATGGCAGAAGTGCTAAATACCTTTTTTGTTTCGGTTTTCACCAAAAAAGTTTGGTAGCAATTAGATATCTAACTTAATGCCCGTGAAAATAAGGTAGCTTGATGTCTTCAAGTCACAAGGGCCTGATAAAATTCATTCGAGAACACTCAAGGAGCTGACTAAGACAGTATCTGTAACATTAACAACTATCTTTGAAAAGTCACGGAAGATGGGAGAGATTCCAAAAAAACTGAAAAGGGCAAATATAGTGCCAGTCTATAAAAAGGGGAATAAGGACAGCCCAGGGAATTACAGCTCAGTCATCTTAAAGCCTTGTCTACATTCACAGTTATGCCAGCAAAACTTTGTCGCTGAGGGGTGTGAAACCGCCACCCCCCCCCGAGTGATATAAGTTTTGCTGGCATAAGCGTGGGTGTGGACAGAGCTACATCAGCAGGAAATGCTCTCCACTGTCGTAGTGGTGGCTGCTCATTTAGTGGTTTTATTATGCGGGGGGGGGGAAGGGGTAGAGCTCTTGCCTGCCAATGTAACACGGCTACACTCACGCTTATGCTGGCAAAATTTATATTGCTCAGGGATGTGTTTTTTCACAACCCCACAGTGACAAAGTTTTGCTGGTGTAACTGCAAGTGTAGACAAGCCCTAACTCCAGTACTTGGAAATATAATGGAGCAAATGATTAAGCAATCAATTTGCAAACACCTAGAAGATAAGTAACTGTCAGCATGGACTTGTCAAGAACAAATTGTATCAAAGCAACCTAATAGCTTTCTTTGACAGGGTAACAAACATTGTGGATAGGGGAGAAATGGCAGATGTAGTGTGTATATACTTACTTTATATACTATATAAAGTATATAGTATATAAAGTAAGGCTTTTGATACTGTCTTGCATGACCTTCTCGTAAACAAACTGAGGAGATACAGTCTAGATACAGCTACTATAAGGTAGATGCATAAATGGTTGGAAAACCATTCTCAGAGAGCAGTTTTCAGTGGTTCACAGTCAAGTTGGACAGGCAAATACAATGCAGTACCACAGAGATCTGTTCCGAGTCTGGTTCTGTTCAATATCTTCATAAATGATTTAGATAATGCCAGGGAGAATAAGTACACTTACAGTGTTTGTGGATGATACCAAACTGGGAGGGGTTGCAAGTGCTTTGGAGGCTAGGATTAAAATTCAAAGTGATCTGGACAAACTGGAGATATTTTCTGAAGTAAATAGGGTGAAACTCAATAAGGACAAATGCAAAGTACTCCACTTAGGAAGGAACAATCAATTCCACACATTCAAAATGGGAAATGACTGCCTAGGAAGGAGTACTACAGAAAGGGATGCGGGAGTCATGGTGGATCACAAGCTAAATATGAGTCAACAGTGTAGCACTGTTGCAGAAAAAGCAAACATCATTCTGGGATATATTTGCAGGAGTGTTGTAAGCAAGACAAGAATTCTGCTCTACTCCGTGTTGATTAGGCCTCAACTGGAGTATTATGTCTCGTTCTGGGCGCCACTTTTCATGAAAGATGTGGACAAATTGGAGAAAGTCCAGAGAAGAGCAACAAAAATGAGTAAAGGTCTAGAAAACATGATATATGAGGAAAGATTGAAAAAACTGGATTTATTTAGTCTGGAGAAGAGACGACTTGGGTGGGGGGATGGACATAACAGTTTTCAAGTACATAAAAGGTTGTTACAAAGAGGAAGAAAATTTGTTTTCTTTAACCTCTGAGGACAGGACAAGAAGCAATGGGTTTAAATTGCAGCCAGAGTGGTTTAGGTTGGAGATTAGGAATAAATTCCTGTCAGGGTAGTTGAACATTGGAATAAACTGCCTAGGGAGGTTGTAGAATCCTTATGACTGGAGATTTTTAAAAGCAGGTTATATAAACACCTCTCAAGGATGGTGTACATAATAGTCCTGCCTAGAGTGCATGGGACTGGATTAGGAGACCTCTAGAGGTCCATTCCAGTCCTACACTTCTAAAATGAAAGGTTAAAAAGGGGATTTCTTAAGACACTGCAATATGTTAATTGATATATCTATTTTACAAGGACAATTAGATTACATGCAATTCAATGTTGTAATGAAATGAGGGGTGTAATGAAATGACTTGGTGTGTTTAAGATACCTAAAAGCAAATAAAGTTTGTATTCACAACTTTAAATGGCTAAAGAGATGCAAACCGCTGCATATTTAAGCAGTGGACTACAGCAGTCAGAAGTTACAATAGTAGTAACATTTTGGAAGCTTTATAAAGAGCTGTTGTGGTCCCACTTCTTTGCCTTTGGTCTAGACACCACCTTCAAATATATTAGAGCCCATGACCACATAGCTTGTAAAAACAGAAGTTTATGTGCGTGTTAACAGTACAAGATAGTCATAAATCAGTTCTATCAGAGCATTTACTAACATGCCTTAGATTCATTAACTTAAGTAACTGGTGCATTGCTTTCACTGGAAGTATTCATAGCATGATCCACCTGTTTTTTTTAAAAAACTAAACTTCCAAAATCGTGCTCTAAAAACAATAAAGATATACCATCTCTGTGATTAATTACCATCAAATTTTTTAGTATACAAAATATATTGAAACGTAAAGATATTTGCAGTGCTTATATTTTAACATTTAGTTTTGCAATAAATGTTTGAACAGAAAGATCTAAGACACTTGAAAGATTTTGAGAATACAGTAAATAGTGAGGTTAAAAATGAAAAATAAATTCACTTTGTGCACTGCAAATAGGAGGAAAAAAGATTGTAAGTGAATAAAAAGTACATTTTTGTTATTTCTTATGGTATCAAATTCAATTTTATTTTATACTATCCCTAAATTGTCAGTCTGAGGCAGTTTTTTTTATTGACAATGCATAAAATGAATTATCTAGGGAAGCAGAAGTTTATATATATTCTGGATAACCAACAATTTTCTACCATTTATGATGTGGATTGCCATACAGACCAGGAAACAGAATGACTTTTTTTTTGTTCACTGAAGTGCTGCACTACTGTTTATTTTCCTCTTTACCACCTTCTGACCTCCCATTGCTTATAAACAGCTTGTATGTTATCTATGTTACTGATCCTGAATTATTGGTAGTTTTCATCATAACACAGAATTAAATAAGTGTGGTATGGAGATAGGTGGGAAATGGCTTTCCTGAAAGGAAATTTTTTGAGATTCTGAAAATTTTCCCAATCTTCATTGGGATGAAAATGTTAAATTGTTAAAGTTTTCTTGAGAGAGAAAGTGCTTCCCCAGAATAACCAACATCCAGGTGGTTGGGTGCTCATGGATATGAGAGACCCAGAATGTGAGATCTGAGATGTTTGATGCTCTGCTTGATTATAAATGATTTCAAAAGTCAATCAATTACAATTTATGAATTTAAATAGCCCTTTACATTATTGTTTTAGTGCTGTGGCTGGTCTGACTAGAATCTCTCCTTTTACTTGAATGAGAAATATTTTTCAGAATTTAACATATATTAGTGTTTTGTACCTATAGGAAACACTTAAATGGTTATTGTTTAGTTTATCATTTTGTCATAACCTCTTAGGAAAAGTAGAAAGTTTAACTCAAACTGCATAACATCCATAGTATCAATGCTTAGGCCTGATCCTTAACACATTTAGTCCCACTGATTTCTGACAGTGTGTGAACTTAGGCTATTTGAGGCAAGGACCTTCATATAGAACGTCATACAATATGGCACTGTTCCTCATTTGAATCCGTTGATTCTACTATAATACAAATTGTGCCACAGCTGGTAGGCCTCTCAGCTATCAAGCAGTGTGTTCACAAAATACATCAAATATGCATGTACGCACACACAGGCCCCAGTTTGTTGTAATCTGAGAGGCTAATATCTTAATTTGTGTTGGGCTTCTGTATGAAGATGTCTGCTGCCTGTCGAAACCTGATATCTGGTTTTCCTGTTTCCTCTCAACACTACATTTATTCCTCCTGAATACGAGCTCTATTGAACACTCAAAATCCAGGGGAGTTATACCTGAGTAAAGAGTGGTAGAGAAAGCTCTGTATACTGATCGTTTTCATTTTATGTGATTTTTTAAAGGAATTCTAACCTAACTATGTACACCACCAATTAGCCATCTTATTTTCAACTTTCACATAAATCACTAACTGAAAAGAAATCCCTGCCCTTCGAAGCAGACTCTGGTTTATTTTAAACTAAGCAGTTGTCTCTGCATCTTCCCTTTACTCACATGGCCCATTTCTTTCCTTAGGCTTTTAAGAATTTTTTTTTTAAATCACTAACTCAAGTTACCTTTGCCTGTAATCTCTTAAAATTTTGTTAAATCCTACTAAAGTATTCCCTTATTCCCTTCAGTTTAGTTTCCTTAATTTAATCTTCCTTCTCTTTACTCTTCCTCTTTATTCCTCTACTTTGTTATTCTCCAGCCTGAAAGGCTAATCTTTAAATCACAAAAACGTTTGAAATACGTTTTCAAATATTTGAATATATTTGAAATATTACATTTAGCAGATATAGACAGGTGCCTGCATCAGTCAAGTAGTTAGTAACACGATGCTAAATTTCACCTCTAGGCCACTGATCCTGAAGTCAAAGGGGTTTACTCACGTGAGTAAAATTGAGTCTATGAGTGTTTACGAGATGGTGTTTAGGTTGTCACTCAAGATTGGAAGTAAAGAAAGTTTTTCACTGCTTGAAGGCCATTTAGTAATCTGAGTGTAATTATGTTCTACTCTCAGTTCATTTCCCTGTGGAGAGGTATGTAAACATAATAAAATGCAATATGGCACTGTAAAATCCATACATTGAAATCTCAGGTGGACAGCTACCTTCTGACCCCTTAAAACTGGTATCTTCAGAATAAGAGGTGAGGTATACTGGTACATTCACATTGCCTTGCAATACCTTTTCTCCCAATAAAATTGACTTTGATTTACAAGGCTATAAAACTGGCACCTTTCCAAAGTACATGTAATACACATTAAAACTCAATTGATTCAGAATTCTTTGGTGTGGAAAAATGCATCCTGACTTTGTTTTTAGGTTGTATTTATAAAATCACTACTGTTTTAAAAAAATGCATTAAATAAGACTAACTTTTTTTTGGAACCATTTCTTATGATCATTCCTATTAGCCTTGAGTCTATAGCCCTAAGAGTGTATAGTCTAAAAATGAAGCACATTCTCTTACTGCTATGGGGTTGGGTGAATATTTGCTAGAACAGAGGAATATTTTATGTGAGACGTATGCAGAACTTAAGTAAATTATTCTATTTTGTGCGATGGAAAATCCCACTGTTGAGAATATTTTAATCTTATTAGAACTATTTGGTTAGTTCTATTTTAAGGGGTTTATAACTTCAAAACAAATTCCAGTTGAACTGAAATTTAGCCCAAGATCTCAGACCATAAGGAAATTGTGTGTAAAACTAAAAAATATAAAAATCAAGTCATTTTTGAGATAGCCACATACAGACTGGACCATAGGTCCATCTAAATCAATATCCTACCTCTGTCAGTGGCTATACCTGATGGTTCAGAGGAAGGTGAACATATTCTATATAACGTACCTGATGACTTATTTAATGCTTTACTTACACACAAAAATTCTCTCCTGACCCCTGCAGTGATTAACTCAGTTTGATGCATAAGGCTTAATTACTCTGCCATATCAGCATCTTAATTTTATTAAGCAGTTATGCATGTTATCTACACTTGTTTTAAAATCCAGCCATAGTATTTGTCTCAGTTGCCTCTTGTGGTAATACATTTTGCATATGCATTATATCGGCAGATAAGTCTGCTCAATGGTCTGTGGGAATGCTGGATGGGATGGGAACTGAGTTACTGCAGAAAAATCTTTTTTGGGTGCTGGCTGGTGAGTCTTGCCCACATGCTCAGGGTTTAGCTGATCGCCATATTTGGGGTCGGGAAGGAATTTTCCTCCGGGGCGGATTGGCAGGGGCCACGGAGGTTTTTCGCCTTCCTCTGCAGCGTGGGGCATGGGTCGCTTGCTGGTGGATTCCCTGCAGCTTGAGGTCTTCAAATCTCATTTTTGAGGATTTCAATAACTCAGTCATGGGTTCGGGGTTGTTATAAATGTGTATGGGTAGGGTTTTGTGGCCTGCCTTGTGCGGGAGGTCAGACTAGATGATCATATTGGTCCCTTCTGACCTATGAGTCTATGAGTCTATATGTTACATAAATCAACTTTTGCTGGTTTTAGATTTGACTGATCAGTTTTTACCATACCTTTCATAATTTGTGATGCTCCAACATTTCCTTTTCAAGATAAATAATCCTCATATGCATGCTGTGCCAAATCACTATTAAAGGGGTTAATCAAAAACAACAGCTTTTGGGTATAATAGAACTGCTCCACTGAATGCAACTCTTCTTTATTTTCCAATAATGTTAAATATTAAGGTTGTTGCCTTCAATCTAATCCTATTCACCTAATATACTCTATTAACTACCAAATTTGTCCCTAGACCATCTAATTTTCTTCTTCTCTTTATCTTTTCCAATAAGTTTCAATTGCATGACATAAGGCCATCCTACCTGAATCATACATCCCAAGTACAACTTATCACTCATATCTTCTCCCGTTTGGATATCCAACATCCTAAGATAAATTGATACCATTTATTTCCTGTACTTCATATTAGTACTTAGAGCTTGCCCCTTAGAAGGTGGTACAATAAACCAGTACACAGGCCCCAGATCACTTTATAATTAGCCGTAGTCATACACAAGTGCTGTACTTATATACTTAAGGTGACTCACACTTTTTATCCCAAGATGGTCTACACGTTATTGTTACATACGAATGCTGCAAGAAGTCTGAAGGGTGAAATCGTGGCTCCATTGAGATTAATGGGTGTTTTCCCATTGACTTCAATTAATTAGCATTTTAGGACCCCAAAACAAAGGATTTCAGAAAAAAAGTTACAGCACTGATAGGAGGACCTAAACATTGAGCCAGAGGACAATGTGAAAAAACAAAGACCACTGAATATGGTCTACCACCCAATAACAAAGTATCTTCCCCTTCACAGTTAAGCCCCGGTTCATCCTTTTCTTTCTTTTTTTTATGTGAAATAGGTAGACAATTTGAAGGTCATGCGTAGTCATGATTTTGGGGATGTAACTGTACTTTGTAACAATGGTAACTTTAGGAGGGAGACTAGACAAGATAATCACTACACTCTCAAATGAACAGGCACAGAAAAACAATAAGACAAAAACAGCATATTTCCTGTGGGTGAACACTTTTCACAAAGCAGTCACTCCATATCTGACTTCTGAGTCCTCATCCTCAAAGAAAATCTGCACATATCTTCAAAAGACAACCCTGGGAGTTTAAATTCATAGCTTTGCTAAAACACTAAAAATTCTGGATTTTAAGATACTGGATTTCTGGTTTATTATAACAATCTAATTCACTACCCCTCTTTTTTGTCTTATGACTGCAGAGGTGTTAACAAGCCACTTTGTCTTGAATGGTCTCTTACAATCTGTGTTAATACTTATGCTAAACTGTCTGCTCCAATTTGTATTTAGCTGTGACACTCTGAGTATGTTTCCCCGACCTGAAGAAGAACTCTGTGTGGCTCAAAAGCTTGTCTTTCACCAACAAATTGGCCTAATAAAATATATTACCTCACCACCCACCTTGCTTCTTTAATATCCTGGGTCTGACATGGCTATAACACCACTCAAACTATATTTGAAGTTGACTGTGTCCCTTTAATACTTAATATTAGTTGTCTTCAGGATTTCATTTACATTCTGTGAAGCTAAAGGAAAAGTTCTCTAAGAACTAGCCACCTGGTTCCATTATGCAAAATGTAAGGTGATGGCTAAAATGTCCTTGAGTCACATCACACAGCAACAAATTTTTTTTATTTTTTTCCCCAAACAAGATTAATTTTAATACAGGCAGAATAAGAAAAGGGATCTTTACTGATCATAGGTAGTCCAAACCTCTGTATTATATCGCCAGTGAAATGTCTTCCTAGCATCACTTTGTAGGATTACAAACTGACTCAAAAAACCACTTCCTGTAGCTGAGATTTTCCTTAAAGGGCACCCATCTAAGTATTAACTAGATCTAACACTGCTTAGCTGATTAAATCTCATTCAAAAGACTGCAGGCTTTTTCATGAAGTGTGGCTACTTTATCCAGTGGCAATACAATTCACCTTCCCACAGAACTAGGAAGCTTGGGTCAAATTTAATACATACATTGTTCACATCTAAAGGGTTGCATTTAAGCCTATAACATACAACTCATGTTGACCATCAATTTATTTTCCCATTAAAAATAACATGGAACAAATATTCCATGTCTAAGCTACAGTAGTATAAATGGTACATTCAAGAAAGTATGAAGCCTCAGTCTGTAGTATAAGGTAAATTAGATAAAATGGTCTCAAAAATAAAACACTACTATAGTTAGTGGATCGAATTTGCCACTGGCAAATGTGAATCTAACTGCACCAAATTAAATATAGCCAACATTTCTAAAACTTAAGTAATCTATTTTTTATCACTTCTTTAAACCAGGATGTATGTTACAAGCATTAACTTCTTTCAGTGTTTTCACACTGGTAAAAGCTGTTCCAAGGATTTTCTATAACAAGATATAGGAAAGGACAGAATACTAAACAGTAGTTCACAGAGACTCTTAAATTGTAACAGGCATTTCTTCGTACGTAACACTTCAGTGATCAGGTCACAGTAAATTTCCCAAGTATTAGGAGGTAATATAACTGTGGCTCGTGAGCCACATGAAGCTCTTTTACAGTTAAAGTGTGGCTCACAGAGCCCCCCCATTCTCTGCCTACCAGACTGGTATGGGGAGTTCAGAGCTTCTGCCCTGTGGCAGGGTGGTGAGGCTAGAGGATTCTGCTTAGTGGTTTTGGGGGTCAGTAAATTTGCCCACCCCTGTAATATAATGTACTGTAATGTAATATTAACTATACTGCTGTACATATAATAGTAACAATTAGTTCTTATATACAGCTTTTCATAAGCAGACGGCAAGGTGCTTTACAAAGAAGGGGAACATCATCTCCATTTTGCAGATGGGGAAACTTAGGTACAGATAAGGCAAGTCACCCAGCAAGTCAGGCAGAGCCAGGAATACAACTCAGAAAATTACTCTATCACATGGCTCATTCTTTTGTAATAAATGAAAAAACTTAACCCACACCTAGCTAGTTAAGAGCATGGCATAGACCTACCCAAATTTCCAGTAAATGACTGAAAATGTTATTGAATTTATTCACAGACATTGGTAAAACCAACCTAGGTTGAAATAATATCTATATTTAAAAACAATATTAAAGTGAAGATTAACTGAGGTGGACATTTCAGCAGGGGAGGAGGTGAGGTTGGACTAGATGACCTTCTGAGGTCCCTTCCAACCCAAATTTTCTATGATTAGAATCATAGAATATTATAGTTGGAAGTGACCTCAGGAGGTCATCTAGTCCAACCCCCTGCTCAAAGCAGGGCTAACCTCAGCTAAATCATCCCAGCCAGGGCTTTGTCAAGTCATAGCTTAAAAACCTTTAAATATGGAGATTCCACCACCTCCCTAGGTAACCCATTTCCGTGCTTCACCACACTCCTAGTGCAAAACTTTTTCCTAATATGCAACTTAGACCTCCCCCACTGCAACTTGAGACCATTGCCTCTTGTTCTGTCATCAACTACCATTGAGAACAGCCTAGCTCCATCCTCCCTGGATCCCCCTGTCAAATATCCTCTCATTCTTCTCTTCTGCAGACTCAATAAGCCCTGTTCCCTCAGCCTTAAGATGGTTCTTAAGTCATGTGCTCCAGTCCCCTAATCATTTTCGTTGCTATTTTTGGCTCCGTAATGCAAGCCTTGTGATCCTGGGTCAGTTGACCCAGGCTCCGAGAGTCGCTGCCGTGGGTCATTTTTTTCTTTTTCCTGTGGGGACACACTCAATGATGATTCTATGACATGGGGCCCCTGCAGCTGCAGATTTGGCAGTATTTCTTAACTGGCTCTGTCTATTGTACTGTTACAGCAATAACTATAGCCAAGGCACATCAGGGATTTAATTCTGATGCATCAAACTAGTACAACATAAAACCATTATACAGTAAGTATAGTATCTCAAAATATTCAATACCATTTCAATATCAGTACTAAGTACAATCTTAATTAGACTGCAAGAAATTCAAAACAGCTCAGCTTTATAGGTGTTAAGAAACCTGGCATGCTCTACTAGGCAAACAAAAGACAAACAGTAGTTTTAGTCTACACCGTGCTATAATAAAATATATACGCAACATATGTTGATTGGTATATGTGGGTATATACAATTACATATTCTTATTATTAACAGACCTACTGTGATATGGAAAGCAGTGGAGGGGGATGGACAGTTATTCAGAGACGTGAAGATGGCAGTGTGGACTTTCACCGGACATGGAAAGAGTACAAGATGGTAAGATCCACAGTCTTTTGAAGCTTTAAATTTAATTTATTATTTTC
Organism: Mesoclemmys tuberculata; assembly: GCA_007922155.1. Taxonomy (NCBI): domain Eukaryota; kingdom Metazoa; phylum Chordata; order Testudines; family Chelidae; genus Mesoclemmys; species Mesoclemmys tuberculata. Next base: position 89,342,178 of record ML675604.1, read on the forward strand.
CTGATAATCTCTAAAATCTACACAGAGACTTGATTACAGAAGAATATTAATCAGTTACTTATAATGGAATTGCCTAAGACGGTTCTAAAGTTGTATTTTAGCTCTTAAACGAAAAATTGTGCTTTCATTTAGGAAATGCCAGGGTAATTTAAACTGTTTGCGTAAGCTGAGACTTGCAAGTGTGATGTTTGTTTTTAAAGAGAAATGTAGCATTTTTTCTAAGTCAGCTATTTCATAGTGTGTCCACATCTTTAATTTTTATTAAGTTGTTTATATTTGGGTTTCTATGAGTAAATCTTCTCCAGATCTAAGAAGTCTAATACTGATACATTTTGTTTCAAGTTCCTAAATTTGTGCCCAATGAAATACAAAATTTGAAAAAGCAAAGACCTAGGATCTTTATATTTGTTGTACACTTTTTATGTTGACAAAGCAATTACATTTAAAAATTGATGAACTAATTATTTCAAAGTCAAAGAAAAAGAAATTAAAGTTATTTAAATATACAACTTGGATTACAGGGATTTGGTGATCCTGCTCGGGAGTACTGGCTGGGAAATGAGTTGGTTTCTCAACTGACTAATCAGAAACGCTATGTTCTTAAAATACACCTGAAAGACTGGGAAGGAAATGAAGCATATTCATTGTATGAACATTTCTATCTAGCAAGTGAAGAACTAAAGTACAGGTAAGCAAACATTGAACTGAGCTGAATAAATACCAGTCAGATATTAATTCCTGTAAATTGTTCATCTACATTAATTACAATTACATTACATTAATTACAAAGCAGTTGCTCTGAATACATTTAAAGTATGTCTTTGCTACTAATTTTCACCTATTGCCTACATAATCTTAGCTTTTTTTAAAAATAAAACACAATATACCATTCACTAGCATACATTAATACCTTCATACCCCTCATTTCCCCCTATAGACAGCCCTAGATGCAATATGCCTGATATAGTGTGTATAGGGGGAGAACCCAACAAGTCCAGAACTGGGTGTTGGCACATATCTCTCAGGGGGGCTGTGAAAGGGTGGTCTCCTGCATACATATGTTCTACTGAAGAGATGGAGAGGCAGAAGCAGGCAGATCAGGAATTACACACATCTAGTGACAATCCCTCCACCTTCCGATCTACACCCAGGGACATACATACTGCAACCACAAGGTTGCAGTAGCAGCTGCAGAGCAGACACACAGTCTGCCAAAGTAAGGGTTGATCTGTTATCTTATTTTTGAGAATCAATGCAGTTCCCAGCTCAGTTACTCAAGCTGAATAGTGGGTCCTCGGTTTATCCCAATTACAAGGGTTCAATGTTTTTTCATGGTTCCTCTTATTTTAATAAAACTTCATACCTAGCCGAAAGCATTCAAGTAATTTTAGCTTGTATATATTCTGTCCACAGTTAACCATATGTTAAAAAAGAAAGTCTTCAGTGGGATCTTTAAAATTCTATTCTTGAATGGAATTTAAAGAGTCTTGTCTTTAGTGCAAAAAGTTACCAGATGGGTGTCAGGAATTCCTTAAAAAAAAAAAAAAAAAAAAAGACAGGAGACACTGAAATCATGAGTCCTAGAGATAGATAAGGTCCTGGGGACTGGTTGACTGAGGGGACTGATAATGTGATAAGGAGCCTTTCACTTCTAGGTCTACAGCTGGTGGTCTCTGTCCACAGCAAACACCACAAATAGCATCATTCTGGAAGCCTGAGAAGAAACATTAAAAAACAAATGAGTATGAAGGTTGAACCTACCTTCTCATTCCATTAGATCACTGTTTCCCAAATTTTGGAAGGATAAAGCCCCTCTTCAGGAAAATGAAATTGATCGTACAATGAAAACCTCCACAAGTCTTTCATGTGCTATTAAAGACCTACGCATCTTTATATATATATATATGACTACACTCCCCTCATTTTGTGACATGCTGGTGTAAAAGTTCATAATCTGATATGTCCCCTCCTTTCTGACATGCTTTGATAATCAATGAAATAGTTAACTAGGCTGAAATATACAGTTATTTTTGTTATCTCAATTAGCACCCGCTGAAATAAATGGGTCCATTCACACCTCAAGGTTATTGTTTCAGGCTCACAGGTTAGATTGGATGCTTTATTTTAAATGAAACCTGAAACTCAAGAGAACAACCGAGGTGTCCGGGAAGACTCCTTCACTCTATCCAGTCCTTCACACACTCCCCCAGTGTGGCATACCCCACACTTTGGGAAAGATTGCTTTAGATGAACTATCTAGAAGAGAGCTAAGATCTTGGGATGGAGTTGCATGAGGAGGTTTATAATTCTGGTGGCCAAATGTTGTCCTATAGACAAGTTAGGAGACTACAAGGAAGGTCAGTCTGACACCTTTCATGATATATGAAATGTATAATTTTAGGTATTTCAAAAAGAACATCTTTATAAAATAAAATTTTCCACTAAAAACTAAACTTTATCCAAGGAGCTCAAAAGCCATTAAAAACATTATAAGCTCTTAATTATTGCACTTTTTCCATCAAATGAAATTATAATAAAAGGCTTTCCCCCTCAAGGCATTACCAAAGATTAACTGAAATATACTTTGACTTCACCGCAACCTCAATTTACAAAGCAATTCAAAACTGAAGGTTACTTATTTGTTAACTGGAGTTCTTCAAGATGGTTCTGAATATTCACACTTACAGTGTACCACGCCACCTTGTGGTGCCTTGCCGTAGAATCTTCTAGCAGTGTCAGCTCCCATCCCTCCCCTCAGTGTCACTGATGTTCTGAGGATGAGCTGTGTAGAGTCAGCACACCCTCACCACCTTAGCTGCATCCACTGCAAAGCCAGAGACACAGAACAAACAAGGACTCTGAGAGAGAGGGAAAGGTGGGGGTAAGTATGAAGACACAGAGCCCTCCTGAAGAACTCATTATGAGCAAGTAATCTTCATTTCTTCTTTGAGTGCCTCTGCACAGTCCCACTTATAGGACAAATTGAGAAGGAGTGGTAAAAACTAACTTGGAGGCAAGAACAATGTCCTAACTAAACAGGCACTGAAGCGTGCTTTACGAAATCCAACACCTGCCCTATAGGCCAAATCCAAAGTATAGTGCTTAGTAAAAGTGTGCACTGAAGTCCAGGTTGCAGCTCTCCAAATTCCAACAACTGGAATCTGTCAAAGACAAGCAAAATAGGTAGTCGCAGCTCTGGTGGAATGTGGTTGAACTGAAGCAAATGTAGGAACTTTTGCTATTGTGTAACATTCAACAATACATTTAATCCCTCAAGACAGTCTGAGAAAGCGTATAACCCATGTAGTTTTTGGCATAAGAAACAATTTACAGATATATGAAAACTTTAGTTCTTTCTAAAAAATAAGTGAGGGACTGTCTGGCTTCCAAAGTGTGTTATAGGACAGATTTCTCCTTATTAGAGTGCAGTTTGTGTGGGGTGTGTGTGTCTGTGGCGGGGGTGGGGATCAGGTCAGAACAGAAAATTAACTGTCTAGTGTGGAAAAAAAAACCATCAACCACCACCTTATGTAAGAACTTGGGATCAGGTCTGAGCACTACTTTGTCCTTATGAAGAAAAGTAAAAGGTGTGTAAGCCATAAAAGCATTCAATTCACTCGCTCCCCAAGCCAATGGAATGGTGATAACAAATGCCGTTGTGATCAATAAATGATCGAAAACACTCAATCAAAGGTTGAAAGGGCTACTTCACCAGCATGTCTAACTGAACTATGTATAAACAGCAATCTACCATCAACATGTTATGTGTGGAGATGGCTGCCAAATGAACTTTTAATGAGTTAGATAACTCCTGAGATTTTAAGCACATTAAGTAATCAGAACACAAGAAATGGATACAGATACAAGGGATTCAGATTTTCCCTCACCTCCCTGCCTGAAATCTGTTCTACTTTAAGAAGGAACAGCTTCTAGTAGGCTGTTCTTTAGAGTTCATTAGCACGTCATGCACAGACAAAGAACATGACTGCTCAAGAGCAGACAGAGATGGTCAAATTGCCCACACCAACAGGTGAAGAGACTGTGGATGTGGGTGAAAAATTCCTGCCCTCCTGCTGAAACAGCAGGTCTGATGACTGAGACACACCAAGACTTCACCAGACAGTTGAAAGAGATCAGTAAACTGCTGTTGAAATGGTCAAGCCAAAGCAATGATAATATTCTTTGCCCTGTCCTGGTGTATTCTCACCATCTTCTAATCAATGTAAAGGGGGAAAAAATACATCAAGCCCTTTCCTCAATGCAGCAAGAAAGCATCTGGCAGAGATAGTCCCTAACCACTCTGAAATAGAAGTGGTCACACTTCTTGTTGGACCTTGTTGCAAACAGCTCCACTTCTGATCAATTCCAGCTGGAGAGGATGATCTCAATCAACTGATCTGTTAGATACCATTTGTGTACCTGACAGCTGTCTTTGTTGAGATGATCTGCAACTACATTGTTTCCCCCTGCCAGATGTAGGGACACAAGAAAAATATGACGAATACACTAATCTCATAGGTTTAGTGCACACAAGAGAGTGGAGTTAGCACCCGCTTGCTTGCTGGTGTAAGACCTCAGCAATGCATTGTCTGTCACAACCCTGTGAGAGAGAGGAACAGTCTGAGGGCCAGACAAAGAGCTGTCACTTCCAACACATAGTTGTGCAGTGCTCTCTCCTGATCAGAACTTGAACTGTCATAAATGATTCACATGAGCCACCCCACCCCCATGTTTGATGCTTCTGAAATTATCCCAAGGGATGGACTCAGGGGATTGAACTGTACACTTCTGAGCACATTCTCTCTGACTGACTACCATTCTAGGGAGACTATAATATTCTGAGGCATGGTGATCAACATATAAAGGCTGTCCCAACCTGGTTTGTAGAACTGAGATATCCAATACTGCATAGGTCTCATTCTTAGATGTGCAAAGAGAGTCACATAAGTACAGGCTGACATAAAGCCCATGAAACCCAAAAAGATTTTTAATTGAGTGGGGCACTGTTGAATTTTTAACAGATACTAGCTCATTTTGAGAAATCTGTCCTCCAGTAGAAAAGCTCTCTTCCACTGAGACCAGTACAGACCTTATAAAAGGAATCCTCTGAGTAGGACAAAGAACTGCTCTCAGGTGTTTGAGAAGCCACCTGAGGTCTGAAAAGAGACTGGTTGTAAAAACAATATATGTCTGAACAGGTCCTCATGCATAGTGGCCTTCAGTAGCAAATCATTCAAATAAGGGTAAACAAAAATACCATGATTCCTATATTCAGCAATAGATGTAGGAAAATACACGTCCTTTAAATCAAGAATCATGAACCAATCCATGACCAACAGCAAAGGGATTATGGAGGCAAAAGTCAATATACAGACCCAAAACTTCCAGATATATTTGTCCAAGCCTCGTCAGTGTAGTATTAGAAAAACTCTGTCATCTTTCTTCTGCACCAAAAAGTAATGGGAATAATAAACCTTGATCCCTCTGGTAGTTGGGTGACTCCCTCACCTGCTCCTATCAGAAATAGCTTTTCAAATTTTGCAAGAAGAATATAGCCTTATTAAATGGCAGACAGAAGAGGCAAAGGTAGACAAAACTGAGAGGGGAAGGTTGGGAAAGCTCGAATGGTATGACATAGCCCCTTTCTACAATCTCTAGAACCCATTGGTCTGATGTAATTTGCCTCCATGCTTTGATAACGTGGGGTAGCTTGTTTCGAAAAAAGACGGTAGATTGGTCCTGATTTCATGGCTCTCGATTCTCAATGGTCTCATCAAAACTGAGGCTTCTTGTTCCACAATGAAGATGTTGATGAGGAAGCTGGCTGTTTAGATTTAGACCATAGTTTGAATGGCCTCTTTCTATACTGACTCTGGAAGGCTACATGTTGCTGGTATTGCTGAAGTCTTTGACAAAAATAAGATAATGGAGACTGGTGGTATGACTGCTTTTGGTACTAGAAAGAAAGAATAGAGGAAATGTCGATCTCTTGTCCTTTAATTTTTCTAGCAATTTGTCTTTTGAATGAAAAGGCTCTCCCTCTCCTTGAACAGGGAGCTCCTCCAGCGCAAGTCAATTGTCCAGAGTTAGAGAGGCGGAATGAAGACAAGCATGCCTCCTGATAGCTACAGCAAATGATAATGCTCTGGCAATAGGGTCCCAAGTTTCAAAAGAGGCTCTGAGACACCAAGGATATCAAATACCAGGGGAGAAAGCTCCTCCACAGGCACTGCAGACAGATTCAGAATGGACACCATACAATCCACTAAACTGTGGAACTACATAGTGTCCTCAGAAGGAGAGGAGGCTGCAGCCACTGCCACGTTTGTCCATTGATGAATTTGATTACTAGTCTGTTTCCATATGTTTCTGCTCAATGAGGGGAGTTATCCCCTAGCATTCTTCCTCCTCCAATGTCAACAAATCTGGAGAAGTTGGATCTGAGGATCTTTGAACTGTTGGATTCTTTGTAGGCAAAACATTACTTCTCCATCCACATAGAAGATAACTGACAAATTCTGAAGTGGGTCTCAATAAGGTCATCAATCTCAGGACTTCCAGTCTTCCCAGCAACTGAAATTCAGGAACATGCCTACATGAAGCAGACCAAAGGCTGGTACAAAGCAAGCTATAGGTTTCTGCATTCCTCTATCTTCAACCTGGTAGGGATCCAGGTCTGGAACAGAGGTAAAATGCACTAGATATGACAATGGAGTTATGAGAATCTAGCTCTTTGTACAGACTCAGTAGGGGTCCTAGAAAGAGGAAGCATAGGTTGTTCTGGGGAAAGACCAACACCATCTTCTGGCCTCTTCTTCCTAACAGGAGATGAAGATGATATGATCTTGGAACCAGGGAAATATGCCTCCTTTAAGAAACCTTGCATTTCACACTCCAGTCCAATGCATGAACTGGAGCCAAAACGTTAACTTGGGCTGCATGGCTCCAGAACCGTGGATGTAGCTGGAACAGACACTGCAACCAAAGCAGGAAATGATAGCAGGTCCGAAGACTTGAACAACATCAGATCCAACATCATAAAGCATCAGGCACTTTACTGAGAGAACTGCAGGAACTGAATCTGGCCTCACCATGGATTTCGGTTTCTTAGAACCCTTCAGTCACTGGAGAAACTGGAAATCACGGGAGCCACCAATGCCTCAGAGGCCAGTCGATCTGAGAACTGATTGGATCCAAAGGGTCTAGCCTTGAAAACTCCCTTGAGAAGAAACTTCAAGTGAGTCTCCCTGTCCTTGCAGACTTGGGGAGTGAAGGTCCAGCCAGTGGCCATTGTTGGTTGTACCACTTCCCCACGCATCAAAAATATCATACTCATCCAATTCTGACAAGGCTGCTATGGTTCTAAAGCAGAGACCTGTTCCACCTCCAATTTCAGTAGCAAGGAAGATATATTGCAAGTGCATCATCTGACCAAATTTTTTTAAAAAGTCTCTAAAGTTAGGAACCAAAAGTCCATATTCATCTACCAAAATAAGTGACTGACCAAAAACACCCCTGTATTCACTTCCTACATATTATTATAATCATCTTTGTGCAAAATATGCCTTGTGAGGTATCATTTGAAAACTCATAGCATATGGATCATCAATATTCTTGTGTAATATATGAATGAAATGCCTATTGAGAGTTATAAGCATAATCTGAATTGAGTACAATTTATTTACCACACAAGTCTGGAAAATGGATAAACCAGTTTCTCAAAGACAACCGTTAAACTGATTTTTCTAGCCACGTGTCAAAGTTGATTGCCAATCACCTGTCAAGTGGGCATTCTTTGGAAATGAAGGGGGTAGAAAGAGACAAATCTGAATTTTAGCAAACAACAACATGGAACCTTTTTCACCATGAGACTCTATGTTTCTGTCCTCACAGCTGGAATTAAATTTGTCTAGGGATAACCCTCAGGAAATGCATTTCAAAGGGTGACTGGACTATAAAAGCAAGGGACAGAAACACCGACGAGAGGAGGGAGAAGGGGAGAATGTGTGTGTCCATCCATCCCCTCACCTAAGACAACCAAAGAACTAGCCCTTTGACTTTGGGGGAAGGGATGCTTGATCTGAGAATTTGGTCAATGATGTTGCTAGGAAACTATGGTAAAGATTTTACCTTGAAACAAGTCTAGCTTGTTAAGTTTAGCTAATAGAAAGCATTTTATCTTTATTTCTCTTATAAACATTTTTAATACCTGACTGTAATACCTCACATTTGTAGTTATGTAAAATCTCTGCTGTTAAAAAAAACTGTTTATTTTTTTTAATCCAAACTAATCCAGTTTTGTTATTAAACTGAACCATTTGGTTAACTGTAGTTAAAGTAGTAAACTGTTGCCTGTTGACTCCCAACAGGAGTAATGGACCTCTAATTTTTGAACTGTCCAGGAGAGGGATGAATAGTGCAGAACACAAGTTTTGGGGAAAATTCAGGACAAGAGTGCATGTTGTGGTTACTCTTCAGTAGTAAGCAAAGCTGATGGAAGCCAGAGTATGAGTGGAGTATTGATGACATGCTGGTTGGGGTTATTGTTGCAGGGCCAGGCCTGTAGCTATACACAGACACTCAGTGTGTGAGCTGCATGATGTGAGCAGCCCAGTTTGGGAGCTATAACAGTGAAGTATTGTGAAGTACCCAGGGATACAGGCAGTGACGCAACCTCTCAATGGTCTGGATTGCACCCCCGGAATGTGACAGTGGCCTTATTTCCAAAAGTGCTCAGTGTGAAATTAGAAACCTAACTATAAATCACTGACCAACAATAATAGTTTGGATAGAATATCAGAGAGATTGTAAAAGTGTAAAGATCTCAAAGCACTTATTAGGCATTAATGAGTTAAGGTTCATAGCTTCCATTTCAGGTAGGTAGGTATAATTATCCTTATAATATATATGGAGAAACTGAGACACAGAAGTTGCCGGGTCGTGCTGAAGGGTGAACTGTCAGGCTGGAAGGAGGTTACTAGCGGAGTCCCTCAAGGATCGGTTCTTGGACCGACCTTATTTAACCTTTTTATAACTGATCTTGACACAAAGAGCGAGAATGTGTTAATAAAATTTGCGGATGATACGAAGCTGGGGGGTATTGCTAACACGGAGAAGGGCCGGGATGCTATTCAGGAAGATCTGGACCACCTTGTACACTGGAGCAATAGTAATCGGATGAAATATAATAGTGAAAAGTGCAAGGTCATGCACTTAGGGATTAATAATAAGAATTTTACATATACGTTGGGGATGCATCAGTTGGAAACGACGGAGGAGGAGGAGGACCTTGGGGTATTGGTTGATAACAGGATGACTATGAGCCGCCAATGTGATATGGCTGTTAAAAAAGCAAATACGGTTTTAGGATGCATCAGGCGAGGTATTTCCAGCAAGGAGAAGGAGGTGTTAGTGCCGTTATATACGGCGCTGGTGAGACCCCACCTGGAATATTGTGTGCAGTTCTGGTGTCCCATGTTTAAGAAGGATGAATTCAAACTGGAACAGGTTCAGAGACGGGCTACTAGGATGATCCGAGGAATGGAAAATCTGCCTTATGAAAGGAGACTCAAAGAGCTTGGCTTGTTTAGCCTGGCCAAAAGAAGGCTCCGGGGGGATATGCTTGCTCTATATAAATATATCAGGGGGATTAACGTTAGGGAGGGAGAGGAATTATTTAAGTTTAGTACTATTATAGGCACGAGGACGAATGGGTACAAATTGGATATTAGGAAATTTAGACTAGAAATTAGACGAAGGTTTCTAACCATTAGGGGAGTGAAGTTCTGGAATAGCCTTCCGAGGGAAGTAGTGGGGGCAAATGACTTATCTGGCTTTAAGACTAAGCTTGATAAGTATATGGAGGGGATGTTATGATGGGATAGTTTAATTTGAGCAATTGATTTTGGATTATCGGCAGATAAGTCTGCTCAATGGTCTGTGGGAATGCTGGATGGGATGGGAACTGAGTTACTGCAGAGAAATCTTTTTTGGGTGCTGGCTGGTGAGTCTTGCCCACATGCTCAGGGTTTAGCTGATCGCCATATTTGGGGTCGGGAAGGAATTTTCCTCCGGGACGGATTGGCAGGGGCCACGGAGGTTTTTCGCCTTCCTCTGCAGCATGGGGCATGGGTCGCTTGCTGGTGGATTCCCTGCAGCTTGAGGTCTTCAAATCTCACTTTTGAGGATTTCAATAACTCAGTCATGGGTTCGGGGTTGTTATAAATGTGTATGGGTAGGGTTTTGTGGCCTGCCTTGTGCGGGAGGTCAGACTAGATGATCATATTGGTCCCTTCTGACCTATGAGTCTATGAGTCTATGTCTAAAGTCACTCAGCAAGTCCATCTGAGCTGGGAGCAGAACCTAGATCTCATGACTTAATCTTGTTCTGACCATATTTCTTCCTGTGCTACGTGAATCAGTACATAATTTTGTTTTGTGGCACAGCTTACATTGTTTCTTTGAAGGATTTTTAAAACTTACTGATGTAAAAGGAAATTATTTTTATGCCACGAATATTCCAGTATAGCTAAATATTTCAACATAAGAATAGTTTTAAAATGTATATCCTTTTCATAAAGTTAAATAAAGTATACTTTAAACCACTGCATTTTATGACACATCAAATACTTGGATACATTTCAAGAGGAAGTATCTATTTGCAGACAGCCATCTTAGTTTGCAGAAATTATTTTTTAATAATGTGAATGGACAAGGGTAATGACTCATTTTGCAAAGGTTGTCTTTATAAAAATTATAGTGTCCTAATTTAAAAATAAAATCTCTGCTGTAGATTCTAACTGTTTCCAGATGAGAAAATATTTGGTTTGGATTTGAAACAAACACATTATTTAGGCATTAAGATCCAACTTTTTTGAGGGAATGGGGGTAAGATACTGATAATTCTTGGAGTGGCTCTGCACAGTCTCACTTACAGGGTACTGCGCTACCTGTGGAACCTTCTTCTAGCAGTGTCAGCTAGAGCACTTTCCCTCCTTCTCTCAGCATCACTGACATTCTGAGGACGAGACTATACAAGGGATGGAGTGCCCTCACCAGCTAAGTTCCTTCCAATTGTGTGCATGGATGGATGCGTACCTCTCCAGTCTGTTTGGAATCCCGAGGCTTTTTCTTCATAAGATAGTGTTAACTTGTTAGTATAGTTAATGTTTTCTATGGTTCCGGGTTATAGGGGAATTGAAAAAGCAGAGGAAGCCAAGATTCAAGAAGGGCACTTCCTCTCATATGGTGCTCCTGCCTCAACTGCCTGGGAGAAGGACACACACCTTCCAGATGATCCATATGCTATGAGTTTTCAAATGATACCTCACAAGGCATATTTTGCACAAATATGATTATAATAATATGTAGGGAGTGAATACAGGGGTGTTTCTGGTCAGTCATTTATTTAGATAAATGAATATGGACTTTAGGTTCCTAACTTTAGAGACTTTTTAAAATTTTAGTCAAATGATGCACTTGCAATATATATGACTTTCTATTTAAAAATCTCAAAGCATTTTGCAAGAATTAATTAATTAAACTTCACAAGGCCTGAGGTAAATTTTCAAAATTTTTGAAAAACAAAATCTAGTTATGTTAATCACACCAGGCTTTAAAAAAATCCAGAGACCCATTTAATCAAATCGATAACAATTCACATTTGTACATAACCTTTCATCCCACAATACCCCAAAGTGCTTCACCAACTTTATAAATATACCAAAGCCCCACTCTAATGGAGCCTTCAATGAGGCAGGAAATGAGGGAACCAAATGATGTGGCACACCAAACAGGAGAGGGGAAGTTTAGGCCAGAAACTTCTTAGACAATTCATGCTCTTCAGAAAGTTGCTATGATATCTTTCACATCAAAAATGGTTCTTCACAGGTATCTTTCTTTTAATCCAACTATTTCTTAAATCAGTGACTAGAATGACATTCCATCTATGTCAGCTATTGAGCAATATTTAAAAACCAACCCAGATTGTACACAATGTTTGGAAACTGTTTAGCCCTGTCTAACAGACTAACAGTGTTAGAAATTGGCTTAGCTGGATCAGTATTTGAAAACTAAGTCTAAATTATTTTAAAAAAATGTTCAGTATCTACATTAAATGTTTTTTAATACCACATAAGCTTTTTAAAAGGGAGTCCCAAAAAATAATCTGTAATAAATTTACTAAGATTTCAAAATATATAACTAATGAGTAACGTCTTTATTTTCTTATATGAAAGTATAAGGAAGTGTGAAGTGGTTGAAAATATTCTGTTTATAACTATCTAAGACTCTTAAAAATAATTTTAAAATTAATTAAAATTTAGAGAAGAAAATCAGCAGTGTAATAAAATTGACTTCAGGATCAAGCTCCTTGATCTGATGACATTCTATAACAGGCAGACACATCACAAGATTGAGACAGGTTTGATAAGAAGTTAAAAATTCCTTACAAGGTCAGTCCTATTTCTTAAATAAATAAGAAAGCTCTGAAAATGTACGTAACACAAATCTTACTATATTGTTTTTAAAAAACAGAAGCAGCCTCGCTCGAAAGCTAAACTTTCCATATGACTATGAAGTGCTATATAGCCTGTATCTTCCCTCCAATATTTGAAAATTAAAATCATTATTGTTTACCATGAAGTAATTTGACATTTTTTAATTCCCAAAAGATTTCCAAAGGAAGAGTCTCATTTGGAAAGTAGGAAAGGACAAAGAAAATCATCCTTATTACCAATGAAATTTTACCCATAACTGATAGAGTTTTCATGTTAGACTGCCACAGTTAATACCTGTGTCATAATAAGGCGGGGAGAAAATTAGATAGAGAATTTTAAAATCCATTATTAGCATTACTTGCATGCAATGCACTTTAATTTTGCATATTACTATCGTACAGTTCTTCTTATGTACAGTACATTTCTCAAGGGTTATCAATATTATATACCTCCATTTAATCTTCGCTTATTTGACATAGATGGAACAAATATCTATAAAAGCAGAGGTTATTTTCTCTCTTCAATGCAATACCCCTCAAACAAAGTTTATGGCAGTACATTAACAATAAGAGAACCAAACTGTTGTTTAAACAGGATATTTATTGCAAAATATTTCCTCATTATTGTGCAGATCAACTACCATTAGGTTCTATCTAATATTCTCTTTCCATTCTGCACTTTTACAGGATCCACCTTAAAGGACTTACTGGGACAGCAGGCAAAATAAGTAGCATCAGCCAACCAGGAAATGATTTTAGCACAAAGGATGCAGACAACGACAAATGTATTTGCAAATGTTCACAAATGCTAACTGGAGGTAGGAATAGTTTTCTGTTTCTCAATCTTCCTATTTTTATTGGCAGTATAACATTCCATGAAGTAAATAGATGATAATTTTGACATATTAAATCCTGACAAGTGACAAAGTCTAAAACTTACAGATGGAAATGCCAGTTCAATGAATTCAAATTTATTATTTTACCATTTCAGACAGGTCAGCTACAGTAAAAATGATAATAGTTAAAACCGGGGGAAAAAAGGCCATCATTCTCCCACCACTTATGCCATAACAAGGCCTGCTATTATGAAACTGGTATGAACAGAAGACTGCAGAGTGCTCTTCCAAATAGCATGGAAAAATAGCTCAAAAATCAAAACGCCTAAAAAAGCCTATCATAGGATTCATCTTTTTAATGAATAAAAGGGTTTCTAATTGTTTAAGTAGACAAAATAAATCTGTAGTTATCCTATGGGAACTAAGCTCTTTAAAAGTATAACAATTGTAATGCAGTTGTCATGAAAAACCATATTTCAGCAATACAAACCATTACTTATTTCCATACTTAAATATAATTTGAAGTGAGGATACATATATTCAAAGCATACCATAATTAATATGTAGGTGGATAAATTCTGGATCAATTCTGTTCATAAAATTTATTGAAATTACATTTGAGAGTGTTTTTGTACCTTAAAGCAGGTTTAACTTTATAATTCTACAATCCAGTCATACTTTCTGTAATTTAAATGTTGCTGAAGAGATAACAGGAGGCACACAATTTACAAAGCAGTGATCTGCTTCCTGAGTGTACAGGTTGCAAGTCTAAAGGCAGTTTAAGTTTATTCAAAGAGAAAACTGGATTATTGCCTTTTAAAACACAGCACCCCTATCATCATCAGTATAACAACTATGTAAAAATATTGTTTTTACTAATAAAAATAAAGTTTACTTATTCCTTACCAACAACAACCAATAAAAACAAAGTTTCCCTATTCCTTACCAGGATAACAAGCAAAATTTGAAGAAAAAGAAAAAGATGAAACTGAATAAGTCTAGCTACTTTTTTCTCACCAATCCTTTATACCGAGTACAGCTGGCTGTTTCAGTGCTGATTTAGAAATAGGTGGCCAATATTTGACTGGCTTGGACTGTTTTTTTTTTTATGGATTTGTCAGTTACCAGAAGAAGAATCTGCTGGTTTCTATTTTTATGTGGGTCAAAAGATTTGCATTATTATCACAATACACTGAGATCTCTAATGTTAGAAGTTTCTGTGCCCAGCTAAAGATGCTGCAGTGTTCCTACTTCTGAGGTTTAAGTGATAACAGATAAAAATTGTTGAAAATACAGCAGCTGTCTGGTAATCAACATGCAAGCAAACCGTGCACGTGTGAGGGAGGGTTTTAATTGTGCAAGAAAGAGGAGACATACAATGTTATCCATCTTATCTATATGTGTTATTGCTCTAGATACTATAAGTGGCTGGGGTGGATTGTGGAGTTGCCTTGTGGTTGGGGTTGCGGCAGGCTTGCCTTGTGGAGCATGGGGCAGCCTGTTTTTTTGCATTTCAAAGATGGTAACTATTTAGAAACAGTGCACATCTTTACAGACCTTCAGCTCTGAAGCAAACTGAATTCATTGCAAAGGAATCAATTTTAATTTAAGTAGAAATGTAGAATTTCAAGTGACAATGATATAGTGACTTGAACAAAGGCAGAAGGAAAAGGAGAAAGATGCAGTATTGTGATTACAGTCTTCAGGCCAAATTTGCCCTTAGATCTATCCTCAACCTCTGAAATATGTAGTAAATTAAGGAGGAGTTGACTGAAGCCCTCTCCCTTAAATTACAAGCCCACCCCAGAAAATGCTACAGCTCCTAGAGCTGAATTTTGTAGTATATATTTCTCAGGTATGATACTCTGCTATATACATTTCATCATGGTTAAAGTTAGCAAGGAGGAAAGACCTGGAGGCAAATGTTTTATATTCACAAACACAACTGAAAAGAACTAGTTATTTTAATGCTCCTGTGTATTTTTTCTAGTTTTAGGGCTGGGATGTGGTAAGGTATTTGTGTATTCAATTTTGAAAACTACTCACATTGATAATTTCATTCTTTTACACCTTTGCTTGTTTGTTTTCTGTTTTTACAGGCTGGTGGTTTGATGCATGTGGCCCTTCCAACTTGAATGGAATGTACTATCCATTGCGACAGAACACTAACAAATTTAATGGTATTAAGTGGTATTACTGGAAAGGATCAGGCTACTCGCTCAAAGCCACATCTATGATGATCCGACCAGCAGATTTCTAAGTGCCGATGCATTATATATGAATTGTGTATTGTATAGCCTTCAAAGACGATATTTGCCAAACATTTAAACTCACAGCTGCAACTTGTCATTTTCCAGCCCAGAAAACATGCACTTGTATTCTGAAGGGATCAATTTGTTGATTCTTGAATTGATAGCCTTCATCAGCTCAAGCGTACATTACTCAACTAGACACAGCAAAACCTAAAACATGAAATAATCTGATGTAACAATGATTTGACAGAAAGACTGAGTAAAAAGGATGTCCAAGAAACTGTCAGACAACTCAAGGATTTTCTTTTCTTGATCATTTATGTTGTGTGTGTTAGTAAATAACTGGAACTGTGAAAAATATCTAAAATACTTAGTTTTAGAAATGTGCCTTTGTGCTCATCACTGAACTTTAAACATTACACTAATATAAAACACTGCTCACTTGCAATCTAAATCTAGGACTATTTTTCTATCCCATGTCTTGTTTGTAGTTTATGTACATAAAATTTACAGTGCCTTGTAATTAGCTTATTGTCATAATTAAAGGATACATTCATTTCAAAGATTTCTAAATAACCTTTAGACCTATTTTGAGCTTTTCTTACAGTCCACATTAGTTTATTTAACAATTTTAGGAGAAATAGCATCTCCACTTAAGTGCTTTGCATGTATTCTTGGAAAATATTGTGTACAATTGATCACTATTTTTGCTGGGTTTTTTTAAACTATCAGATTTTGTACTTATTGCAGTTGATATTTTAAAACTACAAACTCACCTGCCAGTGGTATGGTATCATGTGTTTCACTACATTTTGTATGACGATTGCACTTTTTTCTTTCCTAGCTGTTTAATGTATAATAACTGAGAATTAAGTATTACATTATGCTGTTGCCTCATTTAAACATCAGACAACTGCTGTTCTCCATGACAATTAAATATCACCTGGTGCTGTTTGTTTAGACCTGTTGTGAAAATAAGCTAACTTAAAAAAACAATCTGCTCTTTTAGGGAAAAAAGTTCATGTTCATTCCTTAAGATAAATTGTATTACATTTTAGAAAGAGAAAGAGGAGAAACCTAAAAATATCCAGTGGCCAGGCATGGGAAATATCTACATGTGGTCCAGGCAGTTGGGTGTGTGGTGGCAATCAAGGCCTCTTTGTATATCTTTAAGTGAATAAATGGCTTTATTGGGTGATTTTTCCCTAAGTTTATTGTACAAATATGCTTAAAAAATACATATTATAGGGTCATGATAGAAATGCTGCAATTAAGATTCAGAAGACACTTCTCCTCTAAACACTTTTCAATGTTTTACAGAGGTCACGCCAAAAATGAATTTTAGGTTGAAATTTCTCATGATTGGTATCAGCCCCGACATGACAGTTTTAGAAATCTTTCATTGACCATTATTGAACTTTGAGTTCCAAACATGAAACAAAAAAACCCCCCATATTTCTGGTACTGAACATTTTTCTAGAGTTTTTTGGGTTCAGGTAACAAAATATGTGTTAAAGAAAGCCTTTTTATTTGTTCTCTATAAAAATTACATATGTAATTGTGATTGATGTTGGGAAATGAGTTAAAAAAGAACCATACTACTGTAAATCAAGTGCTCTCAAAAGGTTACCCAGTTACACACAGTCAGTGGAGAAAACAGACAGTTGTGGTGGTAGCAAGTAATGTATCAGTATTATTCAAGGAGAATAGAGACAAAAATACCTTATGAGACTTATAAAAATAATACGTCACTGTGATTTATATAAAGCCCATAGATTAAAACTAAACTGAATTGTTCTAGCAAGTGTTTTACATAATAAGGAAAATGTAATTAAAACTGTTATTTACAGATCTAATGTTATATTACTTCTATCAAGCATGTAAAAAAATTTTTCAAATACACTTAGCCAAAAGATTACTTTGCAAATCACTTCCATAAAGTAGCATACCATTGTAAGACAGCTCTTCTATCTCTCATTTTTAATTCAAAAGATGACCAAAATACTCCTAACACTCTATTCAGATGAAGAAATACAAAAGAAACTCAACATCTGAAAGATTTAGGTCAGCAACAATCCAGTCTTTAAAAGTGCTCATTAAGGAACATCTTGGTATCAGACAGCACAACAATGGGTACAGTATAAATAACCAGTCAGTCATTAAATAAAAACCATGCTTCCTTTTCCTCAATGATGATCTTCAGTTTGTCTAAGGAAAGTACCAGGCACAATATCAGAAAATGAAATGAACACTGATTGAAGGTTTAAACTTTTTTTTTTTGCTGTTATGAATTGAGTTGTGTTAGCCAGATCTGCAAAAGTATGAATTCTAGTTCCCTAATAGTTTAAAAAATTATCTGATGAGTAGCTGAAAATTTTTGACACATCTAACAAGCAGAAATTCCTGGTCTAGTTTGATTTGCCAAAACTCTCAATCTTTACCATGCTAAAAGGCATTAACCTTGATCATTATTCCAGTCAAAGTTATAAAATCATCATTCTAATAACCATCTATAATTTTATTTGAAAATTCTGTAATTTTTTAAAATCAAACCTTTAATATTTAGAATTCAATTAATCAATTTTAGATATCGTTCTATCTAAATGACATTGCATGGCTCATTTAAGCTGCAAACACTATCTAAAAGAGACAATACACAGTCTTTTGGAAGGCGTCTGATGTGGCAATGTCAACCATTAGTGGCTTGTACCAGAGCCTGTAGTGACTGCAAGAAGAGACTCTAAAGTAGTAGCAAGAGAGCTCTTTTTCCTGCTTCCTTCCCCAATAATCTTCAAAAGCACAAGTGTTATATATTTCTCCATTCTTATCCTATTCTCCCTTCTTAAATCTTTATGAGATAAGAAGAAAAGGAAGGGCTCAACTTCTGAGCTCAACTAATTACAATAAGAAAAATTAAAAACCACCTTGAAATGGGAATGTTTGAAAAAATGATAGACTGACAGGAATGATAGCCTATGTTCATTCTTTATTCACAGAAAAATACCACACACATAAAAGCACAACACAAACAAAAGCAAAACTAACTCCCTGCACAACCCTAGTGTACCTCACCCTAACTTTTCAATGTACTCCAAGCCTTCCCACTTCTACTGTAGGAATGAAAGTGATAAGCAGATTTTAAACAGAAGTGAGGAAGTTAACAAAAGACAGAAATCACTCTGAAAGGGCTTTACAGAATACTGTGCAACTACCATAGTTACTGATAACATGCTGAGTTATTAATTAGAAAAGGTTTGAAAAGAAACAGAAAACCCTACAGCCTTAAGCTAAAAATCATCTAGCTTTCTCCAGCTTCTCTCTTCAACAAATTCCATAAGCAATGACTGGCACCACAGAAGCAGCACACCTATGTGATAGAAAAGAACATGCTAGTTATTTGCTGCTCCACAAAACCCTGTTTCCCTCTCTTTATGAAAGGACTCTTATGCTAAAGAAATCTATAAATGCACAGCTAGTTTCTTTCTACAGTCACATTCATTTTAGAGTAACTGTATTTTCTCTACATTATTACGGGCACAAGAGCAAACTATCCCATTATGCAGGAAAGATAGGCAGTATGGCAACAGACTGTATGGCTTAACCAGGAGATTTTCAATGATCTGAAAAGAGTCCTAGAAAAAGTGGAAATGAGGTCAAATTAAAAAGGATGTGTATACACAAATAAAGTACGACAGATAAAATTAGAAAGACCAAGGCACAAAAGGAGATTAAACTAGCTAGAGACAAAGGATAACAAGAAAACATTCTACAAACACATTAGAAACAAGAGGAAGACCAAGGCCAGGATAGGCCAATTAGTCAATGAGAGAAAAACAACAACATGTGGAAACAGCAGACGTGCTAAATGACTTTTTTGTTTTTGTTTTCACCAAAGAGGTTAGCAGTGATTGGACATCTAACATAGAGAATGCCAGTGAAAATGAATATGATCTGAGGCTAAAATAGGGAAAGAACAAGTTAAAAATTATGTAGACAAGTTAGATGTCTTTGAGTCAGCAGGGCCTGATGAAATAAATCCTAGAATACTCAAGGAGCTGACTGAGGAGATTTCTGAGCCTTTAGTGATTATCTTCAAAAAGTGAAGAAAGACAGGAGAGATTCCAGAGGACTGGAAAAGGGCAAATATAGTGCCAGTCTATAAAAAGAGGAATAAGACAACCTGGAGAATTACAGACCAGTCATCTTAAGGCCTTATCAAACTGGAAGGGTACATTGAGTGGGATCAATTCTGAGTCTGGATTTGTTCAATATCGTCATCAATGATTTAAATAATGGCACAGAGACTACACTTACAAAGCTTGCGGATGATACCAAGCTGGGAGGGGTTGCACGTGCTTTGGAGGATAGGATTAAAATTCAAAATGATCTGCAAAAACTGGAGAAATGGTCTGAAGTAAATAGGATAAAATTCAATAAGGACAAATCAGGAAGGCACAAGTTGCACACATACAAAATAGGAAATGACTGCCTAGGAAGGACTACAGCAGAGTGGGTGCGATGGTGGATCACAAATATGAGTCAACAATGTAGTACTGTTGCAAAAAAAACAAACATCATTCTGATATGCATTACAAGGACTGTGGTAAGCAACACTTGAGAAGTAATTCTTCTGCTTTACTCCATGCTGATTAGGCCTCATCTGAAGTCTGTGTCCAGTTCTGGGCACCTCCTTTTATGAAAGATCTGGACAAATTAGAGAAAGTCCAGAGAACAGTAATAAAAATGATTAAAGGTCTAGAAAACATGACCTATGAGGGAAGACTGAAAAAACTGGGTTTGTTTAATTTGGAAAAGAGAAGACCAGGCGGGGACATAACAGTTTTCAAGTACTTAAAAGGTTGTTACAAGGAGGAAGGAGAAAATTGTTCTCCTTAATCTCTGTGGCTAGGACAAGAATTGCAGCATGGGCAGTTTAGATTAGACATTAGGATTTTCTGTCAGGGTAGTTAAGCACTGGAATAAATTGTCTAGGGAGGATGTGGAATCTCCATCACTGGAGATTTTTAAGAGCAGATTAAATATACACCTGTCATAGATGGTCTAGCTAATGCTTGGTCCTGCCATAACTGCAGGGGACTGGACTAGATGACCTCTTGAGGTCCCCTTCCAGTCCTATGATTCTATAATAGCACATTACTGAAAACCAAGGAGAAAACTTTATGTTGGAAATTTTCAGATTTCATAAAATGATTATGAATATTAAAGGGATTTAAAATTCCCAAGTTAAAAAAGACCTAACAAAATAGTAGTTCGGAAAGCGAAGTTCAATCACCAGTTAAATGTTCTCTCATCATCGCATGTGAAACAAATAGCTGCAGAAAATGTCTTACACAGCTAAAACAAATCGCAAACCCTTTTGTCAATAAAACTGAAGTGATCAACCATCAGGTTGGTACAATCCTGCTTGTTATCAAATCCCAAAATGAATTTACTGCTTAATAGCTTCAGACAATATGAAGTGGAGGTGTTCATGGAGATAGCCCAGTATACACAGGTAATAAAACATTGCACACAAAGGCTCTGTTCATTGCTTGGAAATGAGCATTTAAGAAGAAGTACTCTGTATTACTCACTTACTGGGTTGTGAAGCCCACAGACACTAAGTTCCTGAAATCCATTCAGCAGAAAGCACAGTAATTTCAGCAGCACCTGGAATGGAAGTGTTAAAGCTGTGGCCTGCTGCCTTTTCCCACCTTATGACACTCTCCAGATGAGAAACAAGCACAGCAAGAAATAAGGCATAATACTACAGAACCCAAGAACCTGCCTATTTAGACATGAAACTTGGGGCAGGTTTACACTACAGACATACGCTGGTTTAACTACGCTGCTCAGGAATGTAAAAAATTCTCACCCCTGAGAGAGGCAGTTATACTAACCTAACTCCCACTGCAAACAGTGCTATGTCCATGGGAGACCTAGATTACAGAGGTGGGAGAAGCTCTCTCTTCAGCATAGTAGCATCTTCACTAAGCACTACAGCTGCCCCACTGCAACTTTTTAAGTGTAGACTTGCCTTTTTTACTCAGAAGTTATTCAGCAAGTGAATCTCTTTCTAAATGTTTGCACATTGTACTACAGGATTGGCATACTGTTCAACAAAGAGGATTGGACGTGAGTGAGGAGAGAGGGTGAGTATAAATGAGAGAGAATATGTATATCTATATTTTTTCTAATAAAGACACTTATTCACAAGAGCTATCAGCATTATTAATCCAATTTCTGTAACTATTCATTTAACAGAGAAAGGAAACTAAGTTCACAAGCAAAGGAGCATTTAACTTACAGGAGCTGCAGGGAAGTTGGCTGACAGTTCATATGGTTCCTCTGAAATCCAATGTCCACATTCCAAAGACCACAGTACCTAAAATTAGTTAAATGTGTACTTAATGTTTAAAATTCTATAATACTTTTAAGAGGCAATAAAACAGCAGCCACTTTGAATACATAACATACACACATACATAGCTGGTAACACACTTTTTACCCAAATAAAAATGTTTACCTGCAGATTACTAAAAGGTTTTAAAAGAGGAGAATTTGTGGTTGCTTACCTAAAGTCTTCCCTTCTTCTAAAGGGATAGGTCCATATATCCTCAGGGTGGGTCATGCCCTGTCTATAGGTGCAGAACCAAAGCTGACTGAATGGTTAATGAGAGACTAGCCCCTATCTTCTGGAGACCCCCTCAGTTTCAAGATGTTTCCAAAACTAACCTCTCTGGATCGTGCAACAAAAAATGAATCTCTCATCTTGGATCAGCACCTTGCAAACATAATACTCAGAAAGAGAACATTATGAACAAGAAAAAATAATTAACTACTTTAGAGAACTTTAAACGTAAGTTTAACAGATCTCCCTTTCTCAACAAAGGACAGATTTGTGGACCTATTCCTTCAAAGAGGGAAAATTTTCAGATAAACCACCACAATTTCTCTCATTCTTTCCCTCAGAGCTAGGTCCACAGATCTTTTGTTTGGAATTTTCTCAGCAGTGACAAAATTCCTAAGGAGGGAACAAAATAACGTCACTGAAAGAAAGGATTCCCTTATTCTAAAGAATCACCAGGTGGGCAGAACCCACCTGCCAAAGGCTGCATCATTTGAAAACTGAATATCTACCTTGTAAAGCAAAGTAAATATATGCAGGGATGACCAAGTTGCAGTTTTACAGATTTCCTCTTAAGGGGCCAGCCCTTTCTTCATCTTGATACCACAATGCTTGTTTTGAATAAACTCTGATGTCCATTGAAGGATTGAGTCCTTTTGCTCTCCAAGTGTCAGCAATGCATCAGTTATCCATTCTGAGATTGATGATTTAAGATGCCTTAACACTTCTTTTTTTTGGATGAAGACAGAGTAGGAAGGCTGTTTTTCTTGTGCTCAGTCCTTTTCACACAAAACTTTAAGGCTCAGTTTACATCCAACAAATGCCATTGCTTCTCCTTTGGATGACAAGGATGTGGATAAAAAGGCGGCAATGAGAGCCCTTGTACTTAATGAAAAATCAAATTCACTTTTGGAATAAAAGTGGGATCCATTCTCAAAACCACCATATCTTTGTGAAAAATGAAGCAGGATGGATAATGCTTCCAACTTGAAGTGATAGTAATCAGAAGAGCCATTTTGATAATCAAGTAATACAATGAAGCAGATCTCACAGGTTTAATGGATGCCTGCATTATGGCATTTAGTACAATGTTCAAATTCCAAGATGGGGATGTAGGCAACTAGGAGGACACAATAGCTGAACTGCCCTACCAAAATGATGTATGTCCTGAGAGTGGGAAATTGAACATTTTCTTGATACATATTTCTGCACTATATACAATTTTGTGTGTATTTTCATGGATTATTATCCCAATTTCTGTAAGTATTCATTTAACAAAGAAATGAAACTAAGTTCACAAACAGAAGTGCATTTAACTCATAGCAGCTGCAACCCTATATCAAAACCATCTCATAAAAATTCCAAAACATGTAACACTTTGGTTACATGATATTGAGTACAGAATCATAGAAACATAGGTCTGGAAGAGACTTTGAGAAGTCCCCTGCATTGAGGAAGGGCAAAGTAAACCTAGACCATCCCGGACAGGCCTGTCTGACCTGTTTTGAAAAGCTTCCAATGATGGGGATTCTACAACCTCCCTGGGAAGCCTAATCCAGAATTTAGCCCCCCTATGGTTACAATTTTTTACTACTATCTAACTTTAATCCCCCTTGCTACAGATTAAGCCCATTACATCTTGTCTTACCTCCAGAGGACATGGAGAACAATTGATCACCATCTTTAAAAAAAGAACAGCCCATAACATATTTGAAGATTGTTTTCAGGTCTTCTTTTCTCAAGAATAAACAAACCCTTTTTTCAGCCTTTCCTCATAGGTCAGGTTTGCTAAACCTTTTATCATTTTTGTTGCTATACTCTGGATTTTCTCCAATTTGTCCAATCTTTCCCACAGTGTGGTGCCCAGAATTGGACACAGTTCTCCAGCTGAGGCGTCACTAGTGCTGAATAAAGCTGGAAAATTACCTCCTGTGGTTTACATACAACTCTTGTGTTAATACATCCCAGAATGATATTAGATGTTTTTGAAGCTTCATCACATTAACGATTCATTCAGTTTGTGATCCACCATAACCCCAGATCATTCAAGCAGACCCACTCCTTGGATTGGGGTGGGGGAGGGGTCTTCCTAGAATTCTAGGGTCTTCCTAGAATAGGAAAAGGTATACCTGTAACCCCTTCCGCCTGAGAAAAGCAACCAGAACAACAGAAACTTTTGAGAACGCTCGAGGTACA
This sequence comes from Mesoclemmys tuberculata, assembly GCA_007922155.1. Lineage (NCBI taxonomy): Eukaryota > Metazoa > Chordata > Testudines > Chelidae > Mesoclemmys > Mesoclemmys tuberculata. Next base: position 89,366,586 of record ML675604.1, read on the forward strand.
GCTGACAGTCCAAAAAGACAGTGAGCCAATTGCAGAAATCTAGTGCATGCCTAGTGAACCAACATATAAATATAAGCCTCCTTCAAATCGATTGACAAAGTAATCCCCTGGCAGACCACCACTGGTATGGACTTTATGGTCCCAATCTTGAAATTGGTTTTTCTTATGAATTTGTTCAGGTGGTTTCAGTCCAACACAGCTCTATCCTTCTCAGATCTCCTGGGTACCAGAACAAGAGATTGAGCAGTGATTGGAGAATGTCTCAAACTATACCGGCCTGATTCACAAAATATGATCCATGGCCTTTAGCATATTTCACCTCTTTTGCAGATTTGATGATACCAGAGAAGGGAGAAAACGACAATTCAAAATCTGAAAATTCCATGATGTACTGTTGTTAAACAACATCTAGGACCCATCTATAGGAAGGTTCTGTATCTGAGGATTCGTCACCACTTTATCTAATGGCTCCCCAAATTACCAGCCTACTGAATATTTCAAAAAGACACTAATGTGATTTTGGCCTGTATATTGCCCTTTAGGTATGTAAAAAGAGGTGCTGTCTGGTCAGCATATTGAAGGCCACAATATGTACTGAAAATTTCAAAGCATCCCTAGTTAAATCAGCTCTGAATGCTGAAGCCACTGAGATTTTCTTTACCTCTAAACCTAACCACAATGATTTCTTAGGTTTTTTTCCCTGCAGTTTGGCTACCAAATAGTCAGTTCAGGCCAATACTGCTCTTGCAAAACATGTTCCACAGCAGAAATCCTCAGAGGGGAAGATGCATCCTCACTTTTATAGTGCAGTGATATTTCCATTATGCAGTCATTGGATTCTTTAGAAAAAAAGTCCCCTTCCATTGGGACAGCAGTCTCTGAATAGTGCTGAAACTGCCCCATCCACTTTGGGAAAAGACAATCTGCTTTGCTACAGTGCATGTTATAGAATTTTCTCTCATGCCTGGACGACAACATAGACTTTTTCCTGTGTTTTCCATTTGGCATTAATTACTCTTTCTAAAAAGACTTGAAGGGGGAATGTGTGTGGCTCAGATTATGAACCTGTCGGAATATACCTTTTTTGTAATTTTTGTATCAATCCTCTATTCTTCCTCCTTAGAATTTTTCTAGTGGGCTCATCCGATGGAGTACCCAAGTATCTAATCAACCTTTCTCAAATGATTCAGCTGGAAAAAGATCCTCTTGCTTCACTTCATCCTGCAATTCAGACTCTTAAGAGTTCACCTTTCTCCTATGATGAACGTCCTGACTTTCCTTTTGACTTCTTTCTTCTTCTCTTGGATTTAGATGCAGCAGATTTCCTAGTCTTTTTCTTTGGTGATACCCACAAAGGATGAAAATGAATTAAATAATGAAAAAGAACCAGACAACATTTCTACTTCATTTATTATGCTTCTTCTTTCCATGTATGAAGGCTCTTTTGTGAAGAGCCCTTAACTTTGGCACCCTCTGGGGATAAGTCAGAGGAACTGCTGTCACCCCAGAAGAACAGGCCAGTTTTCTTTTAAGTTTCTGAGGTAATTTCTTGAACTTCATTCCCCATTTTTTGAAGTTTTACTTCTTAAGGGAGATGGGGATTGGGAACCTGGGTCAGATGAGAAATCCTGCAAACCTCTTCTGCTAAGAGGCATCTCTTTATCTTTGTCCTTTAGAGAAAGGATAGAATGCCTGTGATGGGACACTGAACAAACCTCTCTTTCTGCATCCTCTGGCACAGATACAGAGCAGGAGGAACACGGCCTTAATCTCCTGTTTGGACCTTTCTCTGCCAACCTCCTAGCCTGCTACTTGAGCAGTTGGGGCGGGGGCTGAGGGGAAGAGTGATAATGTGGAAATTCCAACTGGAGACAAACTGCCTCTTCAGGCTTTTCCCCCTCTCTTCTCTGAGTTGGTGCTGGATTCCACTGCTTGCCAGTAGAGACAGAACAAAACTCAGGGGGGTCTCCAGAAGGTGGTGGCTTGTCCCTCATCAGCTGTCCAATCAGCTTTGATTCTGCTCCCTATAGCTACAGACAAAAGATAACCAACACTGAAAATCTGTGGACCTACCCTGACAGAATTGCAGGTCTGCATTAATGATTTAAATGTTACTGAGTACCAGTTATGACACAAGACAAGCTACTGAAAAAGCATCATTAAGAAACCGAACTTGATGCATAATATGGGATAATACCGGACAATAACATTGCTGGAGCCATGTAGTGGGTTTCTTTGCCATTGTTTTAAGGACTCCATTGCTGTGCATGAAGTGAGGAGCACATCATGTTGTGGTTGACACTATAATATCAAATTCACACATCTCCCCACCTTGAAACTACCTGATTTTATACCTCCTAACTTGGCAGGAAGTTTTTAAAGTGCTTCTTACAAAGTGTCAATCTAGAATGACTACTAAACTCTATATTATCTTCCCTTTAAATATTTCCCATTAAAAAAACTGGACACATTTCATTTGTTTGTGCTGTGTTTTTGTGTTCATATTTAAGAGGTTTTCTATTTTTAAGTTGTTATATTTATTTTTATTCTAAAGAACACCATTCTGAGTGTTTTGCTGGGGATCCTGTCATTATTATAGTAAATATTTCTCTAAGTATGTATTTCTATAGAAATATTTCCCTTTAAGGTTAACTTATCGATTCAGTTCTCCTTTACTATTAGGAGATAGTTCTAAGGACAATATACTTCTCCGAAATAAAAATCTAGCTCTTCAGTTTAATAATGCAAACTTGTAAGGTTAAGGATTTTTCCAATAAACTATTACAATTTTATATCATATTGAAATTCAGGCCAATGTTATATGGCACTAACTATATTCATAGGGTTTAACCAACCTGCGCTATAGATAATGACAATGTATCTATCTCCATTAATTTATACTGTGGCAAACGGCCGGCTTCTCCCTAGTGGGTCTCGCACGTTTGCCTCTCGTAATAGGCCAGGACGTCACCGGTTACCCTGTCTTCCCAGGAGGGGGGTAGGGACCCTGACACGCCTGCTCCTCTGGATCCCAGCCCAGGGGCCCTCTGAGTAGCAGCTATGTGCTGCTGGCACCTTACTTGCAGCTGCAGACTTTTTCCCTAGGCTACTTTCCCCTCTCTGTCTTTCTGGCTTCTTGAGCCCAGTACCTTCCTCAGGACTCCACCTCTCTTCAACACACCGCTGCACTCCGTTCTGTTCTTCTCCATGACTCCACACACCACTTTACTCTGTTTTGTTTTTCTTCACAATCTCCACAAATTCCTCTGCTCACCACACACCTACTCTTTCAACTCCCACCCTGTCTCTCAGGAGTAGAGGGTTTTTATAGGCACCTGGGTGGGACCTTAATTGGTGTCAGCTGACCCTAATTACCCTGTACTGACTCTGGCTAGTCTATAGGGAATAAAGCCCGGATCATTCTAGCACTTACATAGCGCCCTTCCAGAACTTTCCTACTGCCCTGTGCCCTTGCTCATCCCCCTTTCAACCTCCCGCCCCCCCACTCCCCTCCTGCTCAACACCATAGGGTTGGGTAGTTGGGACATGAGGCAGTGGTGCGTGAAAGGGCATCAGCGTTGCCATGTTGGCTTTCGGCCCTATGCTGCACCCAGAAGTGAAAAGGCTGTAGGGAGAGGAACCATCGGATCACTTTGGCATTCTTCTCCTTGTTACTGTGCATCCATTGGAATGGGGCGTAGCCTGTCACCAGGGTGAATTAGCTCCCCAGTAGATAGTATCTGAGGGTTTCCATGGCCCATTTAACTGCCAGGCACTCTTTTTTAACCATTGCATATCTCTGCTCTCTTGGGAGGAGTTTCCTGCTGAAATACAGGATGGGGTGCTCCTCGCCATCTATTATCTGTGCCAGGACAGCACCTAGCCCTGTCTCTGAAGCCCTGTCTCCGAAGGATGAACACCTTCTCAAAATCTGGGGCTATAAGCAATGGGTGGCTACAAAGAGCTGTCCTTAAATCCATGAATGCTTTCTCAGTCACCTCAGTCCACTTCACCATATCCGGGCCTCGAGCTTTTATCAGGTTGGTCAAGGGCCCTGCTCTAGTGGCAAAGTGGGGGATGAATCTCCTGTAATACCCCATGATTCCTAACAATGCCCTGACCTGTTTCTTGCAGACTGGTCAGAGTCAGGCCTGGATGGCCTCTACCTTGTCCCACTGGGGCTTTACTAGACCTCTCCCTACCACACATCCCAGGTATTTGGCCTCGGCTAGCCCTATTGCACACTTTGAGGGGTTTGCAGTGAAGCCAGCTTTCCAGAAAGTGTCAAGCACTGCCTCTACTTTCCCCAGGTGCGTTTCCCAGTCGGGGCTATGGATGACCATGTCATTGAGGTAGGCAGCTGCATACCTCGCGTGGGGTTTCAGTAGGTGGTCCATCAGCCTTTGGAATGTTGCGGGGGCCCCATGGAGTCCAAAGGGAAGGACAGTATACTGAAATACGCCATTTGGCATGGAGAAGGCTGTCTTCTCCTTGGCATCTTCAGCTAGGGGAATTTGCCAGTAGCCCTTGGTCAGGTCCAGGGTTGTCAGGTATCGAGCCTTGCCCAACCGGTCCACTAGCTCGTTGATAAGCGGGATCGGGTAAGAGTAAAATTTAGATTCCTCATTTAACTTCCCGTAGTTACAGAACCGCAGGGTACCGTCAGGCTTCGGGACTAGGACGATGGGGCTGGACCACTGGCTGTGGGACTCTTCAATAACCCCGAGTTTCAACATTCAACATACGTCTCTCCTACTATCTTCCCTCTTGGCCTCTGGTATCTGATAGGGTTTTATCGTTACTCGCGCCCCAGGGTTGTTGATGATGTGATGGTGGACCACCGTTGTATGACCGAGCTCCTTGGAGAAAACATCCTGGTTTCTCTGGATCATGCTACTAACTTCTGTCCTTTGCTCTGGGGTCAGCTCGGGAGGTAGTCTCACCTCCCCTTGTGGGACGTCTGCCTGGTGCTACACTTCTCGGTCTTGCCAGGGTTTCAATAGGGTAACGTGGTATAGTTGCATCAGTTTTCGGCAGTCTAGTTGCCTCACTTTGTAGTTCATGTCTCCAACAGCTTCCACAACCTCGTAAGGGCCTTGCCAACTGCCAGGAGCTTACTTTCTGCTGTTCGCACTAGCACCATTACCCGCTCTCCTAACTGAAACCTCTGTGCCTTTGCCCGTTGTTTGTAGTAGGACCTCTGCGCCTCCTGGGCTTTCTCCAGGTGTTCTCGTACTATAGGGGTCACTGGGATATACATTCTCACATCTGGGCCACATGCTCAACAACGTTTCGTCCTGATTTGAGCTGTTCCTCCCAGTCCTCTTTAGCAATATCTAAGATACCCTGGGGATGGCGACCGTACAATAATTCGAAGGGGGAGGAAACAAGGACAAGTGCAGAGTCCTGCACTTAGGAAAGAAAAATTCCATGCACAGCTACAGACTGGGGACCAATGAGCGAGGCAGCAGTTCTGCAGAAAAGGATCTGGGGGTTACAGTGGATAAGAAGCTGGAAATGAGTCAGCAGCGTGCCCTGGTTGGCAAGAAGGCTAATGGCATATTGGGCTGCATTAGTAAGAGCATTGCCAGCAGATCACAGGAAGTGATTATTTCCCTCTATTCAGGATTGGTGAGGCCACATTTGGAGTAGTGTGTCCAATTTTGGGCCCCCCACTACAAAAAGGATGTGGACAAGTTGGAGAGAGTCCAATGGAGGGCAACAAAAATGATTAGGGGGCTCGAGCACAAGACTTATGAAGAGAGGCTGAAAGAACTAGGTTTGTTTAGTCTGCAGAAGAGAAGAATGAAGGGGGATTTGATAGCAGCCTTTAACTACCTCAAAGAGAGTTCCAGGGAGGATGGAGCTAGGCTGTTTTCAGTGGTGGCAGATGACAGAACAAGGAGAAATGGTCTCAAGTTGCAGTGGGGGAGATCTAGGTTGGACATTAGGAAAAAGATTTTCACTAGGAGAGTGGTGAAGCACTGGAATGGGTTATCTAGAGAGGTGGTGGCATGTCCATCTTTAGAGGTTTTTAAGATGAGGCTTGACAAAACCCTCGCCGGGATGATTTAGCTGAGGATAGTCCTGCTTTGGGCAGGGGGTTGGACTAGATGACCTCTTCCAACTCTAATATTCTATGATTCGATAATCCAGTGCACGCCTGGGGGACCTCCCATATCGCGAACATCAAGTATGGTAGTAAGGCGTCCCAATCCTTTCCATCCTGCGCCACTACCTTCCGTATTATACTCTTGAGGGTATGATTAAACCTCTCAACCAGGTCATCCATTTGCAGATGATACACTGAGGTCCACAGGGCCTGGATGCCGAGCAGGGTACATAGATCCTTCATTAATTTGGACATGAAGGGGGTCCCTTGGTCTGTCAAGATTTCCTTAGGGATGCCCACTCTAGCAAAGACCTGGAGCAGTTCCTTTACAATTGCTTTGGATGTGGGGTTTCTTAGGGGAATGGCTTCAGGGTACTGAGTGGCATAGTCCACAATGACGAGCACACTTCGATGACGGCGTGCTGATCGTTCTAGTGGCCCACCAGATCCATGGCAATCCTTTCAGAGGGAACTTCAATAATGGGCAGGGGCACTAACAGGGCTCACAAGTGAGGCCGGTGGCTGTGCAACTGACACTCCGGGCAGGAGAGGCAGTATCGCTGAACCTCTGCCCGTATCCCTGGCCAGTAGAACTTTCTCAGAATTCAGTCCAGGGTCTTATCTGGTCCTAGGTGTCCCCCAAATAAATGATTATGTGCCAGTTCAAGAACTGCCTTTTTTGTGCTTCCATGGCACCAAGAGTTGCTCTACTTCCTCCCCCATATTGGGGTCACACGGTACAGCAGGTCCCGTTTCAGGATGTAATAGGGTCCTGAGCCCTTAGTCTTTACCTCCAGGGGAACGCCCTCAATCTCTGCTACCTCCTTCCTCACGTTTGTGTATAATGGCTCCATGGCCTGGTCCTGCCCAAAATTTCCCCGTAGGGGACCTAGCTGGCCTACCTCTATGGGCCCAACCTCATTTTCATCTCCAGGGTCACACCTACTAGTGCTGGGTACCACCCCTGGGTCTTCACTAGTTTGAGTGGTCTCCTGGCCTCCCAAACGGGTTCATCTACCAACCAGGGCAGCTTTCTGGTTCCCAGCCAGTATCAGGGTTCCTAACCTTTTATCTGCCTTTCTTTCCCGCTGGGATTTCCGGGGTCTTCCAGGAGGTGAGAATAGTTCTTGAGCAAATTCCGTAAAAACAGAGAGACAGGAATGGTTGCCTGTGCCTAGGTCTTCATCTGGGGTTTGCTGCCCAGCCTGAGCTCTGTGGGTGAGAGTAGATTCTCGAACCCTGGAAAATCCCTACCAATCAAGACCAGGTAGGAGAGCCTTGGGACCACCCCTGCCATCACCCGGATGGTATTCCCCTGGATCTCGATGTGCCCTGGGATTGAGGGGTAGAGATTTACAGTCCCGTGTACAAGTCACCCCTGTGCATTTGGCTTGGGTCAGCTGGTCTCGCCCTATCAATTTCCCAGAGACCAGCATCACTGCACTCTCCGAATCTACTAGGGCCATGGTATCGATGCCATTCATTTTTACTGGCCTTGTATAACCATGGGGGGCTGTTACAACCCCTACCAAACCAAGGAGACCACAGCACCTCCCAGATTGCACTGCAATCCTGCCTGTTGGGGCACTGGGCTGCTATATGCCCCAGTTCCCTGCATTTGTAGCAGCGGTACTTTAGGCTGGCTGCCCCCCTCTGCCTTGGGCTATTTGGTCGCCCCCCTCACGTCCTTGCTCCCTGAGTTTCCCAGCCCTTTCCCAGTGTCAGGCCGCTCCTCAGAGCCCTTGTGCTCGGTTCCCAGTTTCCTGGGTCCCCCAGCAATCCAGGAACTAGGTTTGGGGACTGGCTTCCATGCCCACCATGTCTTCTCTCGGAGGGCTGGGGCCTGCTCACGGGCTGTCACCTGTCTCTCAACCATGGCAACCAACTCATTTGTAGGTGGAGGGGTCATTCTGACCAACCCAGGCACGGAAGTCTTACGGTAGCCTCCTCATATACCGGTCCATCACCAGAAGTTCCAACATCTTCTCGGTACTGAGGGCCTCAGGGCGCAGCCACTTCCGGGTCAGATGGATGAGATCAAACAACTGCAACCGCAGTGCTTTACTCTCGCTGTACTGCCACTCATGGAATCTCTGGGCTCGCATGGCTACCGCCACTCCAGATCTGGCTAGGAATTCCGTCTTCAGCTGGGGGTTCCTCCACCATATCATAGTAGGCCTTCTGGGCCTCTCCTCTTAGGAAAGGGGTGAGAATGCTGGCCCATTGATCTTGGGGCCAAGCTTCCTGCAGGGCTGTACTTTCAAAGCCCAGGAGGTACGCCTCTATATCATCCTCCAGCGTCAATTTCTGCAGCCAGTTGCCAGCACGGATGGTCTGCACCCCACTGTGGCTTACATCTCGCCCTACCAGGACTTTCAATTGGCCTACCACCTCCTGGAGTAGGGTGCTGTCCTGGGCAGCCTGGATCATCAGCAGGCGGTTAGTCTCCTGCTGTAGCTGTACAGCCTCCTGCTGGGCAGCTGCCTAGACTCGGGTAGCCTCCTGCTGGGTGGCTGTGACTTGCACATCCTCCATCTTGGGGCTGAGGTGAGCTAAAACTGCCCTGGATTAAGTCCACTGCGTGATAAATCCCACTTCTGAAACCACGTGTGGCAAACGGCCGGCTTCTCCCTAATGGGTCTCGCACTTTTGCCTCTTGTAGTGGGCCAGGGCATCACCAGTTAGCCTGTCTTCACAGGGAAGGGGGGTAGGGACCCGGGCTCACACGCTCCTCTGGGTCCCAGCCCAGGAGCCCTCTGAGTAGCAGCTATGTGCTGCTGGCACCTTACTTGCAGCTGCAGACTTTTCCCCTGGGCTACTTTTCCCTTCTCTGTCTTTCTGTCTTCTTGAGCCCAGTACCTTCCTCAGGACTCCACCTCTCTCCCACACACTGCTGCACTCCATTCTGTTCTTCTCCACGACTCCACACACCACTTTACTCTGTTTTGGTCTTCTTCACAATCTCCACACACTCCTCTGCTCATCACACACCTACTCTTTCAACTTCTACCATGTGTCTCAGGAGTAGAGCGTTTTTATATGCACCTGGGTGGGGCCTTAATTGGTGTCAGCTGACCCTAACTACCCTATACTGACTCTGGCTAGTCTATAGGGAATAAAGCCCAGATCATTCTAGCACTTACATAACGCCCTTCCAGAACTTTCCTACTGCCCTCTACTCTTGCTATACCACAATGCATACCATTAAAAACTTTCATCCCGTAAATTTCCAAAGTAGAACTCAAAGTGCAACAAAATGAAGGTACCTCCACACCGTTTCTATATAGACAACTGATGTAGAGACACTAGTCTAAGTAATTTTAACGGTATAAAATGAAAAGAATAATTAAATATAACATTTTTAAAGAAATATATTATCTATATTATACTTTTCTTTTGACCTGTTAGTCATAAAAGATGGTTACTAACCTTTTGTTACTGTTGTTCCTCAAGATGTGTTGCTCATGTTCATTCCATGCTAGCTGTGTGTGTGTAATACGTGCACCAATGCCGGAGCTTTTTCTCCCCCGTGGGATCTGTAGGGCTGGCTAGAGCGCCTGCTGCAGTGGCACGTGTATGCACGGGTATATAGGGCGCTGCCTGCCCCATTCCCTTTCAGTTCCTTCTTACCAGAAGGATGACAGAGGGGAAGAAGGATGTGTCATGCAATGGACATGTGAAACACCTCAAAGACAACAGTTACAGAAGGTTAGTGACCGTCTTCTTCAAGTGCTTGCTCATGTCCATTCCATGCTAAGTGACCCACATGCAGTACCTCTGGATGTGGGCCAGGAGTTCATGGATGTGCCTCTTGCAAAAGAGCCCTGCCGAAGCCTTCATCATCCCGGACTTGCTGTTTGATTAAGTAATGGTACGTAAACGTGTGCACTGAGGACAAAGGTGCAGCCCTGCAGATGTGCCGGATCGTCACTTGGGTTAAGAAAGCCACAAAGGAGGCTTGCTCTCTTGTTGAGTGAGCTGTTAAGAGTGGCCAGGGGCATGGCTTTCACCTGCTCATAGCATGCCCAGTTGCAGGAGATGATCGAAGAGGAGATTCTTTGCGATGAAACTAGCTGTTCTTTCATGAGTTCGGCTCCCGCTATGAAAAGCTGTTTGGACTTCTGGAAGGGTTTAGTTCTGTCTAAATAGAAGGCCAAAGCTTGCCTGATGTCCAATGTGTGTAGATGTCTTTCCTCGTTAGAGCTGTCTGGCTTGGGAAAGAACACTAGCAGGAAGATGTCCTGGTTAACATGAAAGTGCGACATTACATTAAGCAGGAATGCAGGATAAGGCTGCAACGTGTTGCCTGGCAGCCCTGTGTTCTTGGGGAACCAGGGTGAAAAACCCCTATTCTATCTCTGGCTCACCTGAATCCCCCCAGCCTCGGCTTGCACCAGAAACAAAAGCTATGAAAAGACTGTGGGAGACACACCTAAAACCCTCCCAACAAGGGTGATAGGATTAAGATAACTCCCCATGCCTCATCTACATGGAAGATGTAAAAAGAGGCAACTCAATTAGCACATGGAATGGAGAACTGGAGCCTCATTTACATCGAAGATGGAACAAGAATTAGCATGAGGAATGGAGAACCAAGCTCCAAAGCAGGAATCGCACTGACTTCTGGGATTGGCAAGGCAGGGACACACTGCATTATGGGAGATCTCTGCTCTTGATGTAAATGAACTCACACCCACACCCATCCAGCTCCGCAGTTATCAGACCATTCGAGTATTGACATGCAAAACACTGAATCTGCCTGGTTGCATTGTGAGCTCCCCCAAGGAACATTGACCATAGCTGGGAGTGATCAGCTCCTATTGTCTAGCATAAAGAAAATCTCCCTGAAGTACTTCAGTGAGACATTGTTTACCCACAAACAAACCTGGTTCTACAAAAAACCCCTACCCAAGTTCAAACCCTCTCTTGCTTTCCTCTTCTGATGCCTGGACCCAAATGTTTTCCTGACTGATCCTGTTGTGGGGTTTGCCTCTCCCTCAAGTGTTCCTGACCCTAAGCTGAACAGCCTGTCTCCTGGGAACTTCTGAGCTGCAAGGAGTGGTGAGATCCCCCCCCCATCTTTCCCAACTCTCTCTCTCTCTAATTCAGGTGTAACTTTCTATTTTTGTAAGCCAACCTGGGCTAGCCTTTCTCCAATACCCCTACTGTAATTTTGTTGTATTGTAAGTGTTAGATTGTTTTTCTCTCCTTGTATGGCATCGCTATTAGTATCATAAGTTTTATACACCTGGCAATAAACTAACTATTGTAATCAAGCTGATTGCCAGTTTCTCTCTCTCTAAATGCATTTACTCCTTTGTGTTCTTGGCTTCCCTACCTTGCTCTGCAGCAACGCTTCTTTTACCTAAGCCAAAGATCCCTGGAATGCCCAAAATCCTATGTGGTTTGCTTATCAAGGGGGTTACTGCTAGAACAATTGTGTTGTGAAGAGGCATATAAAGGGGGTAGCTGAAAAGTGCTGCTCTGCCTAGCCTACGGAGTCCAGAGGCGCATAAGGGTGACAGCTGAAAGTGCTGTTTGACCCAGCCTGCTCATAAGTGTGCTCCATTCTGGTGCGGTGCAACGGGCACATGAGGGTGACAGCTGACAGTTCTGTCTCACCCAGCCTGCTGAGTTCAGGGACGTATAAGGGGTCAGCTGAGAGTGCTGATAGCCCGGTCTGCTCAGACGCACTCAGTTAATCTGGAATGGTTGTGTGTATCTGTGGGGGGTTGTGTGTATCTGAAAACCTTAGGTCCTGCAGGATAGCTCCATTGGGAGGGGACTTGTAACCATATGAACACACAAGTAACACAAGCAGCACACTAATAGAATCACACCCCTTTTTCCAGGAAAGTAACCCTAATAAATAAGCATACCCTAAAGTGACGGGCAAATCTGGTAACAAACGGGACCTTATCTTTGTAGAATATACTGTAAGGAAGCTCTCAGATAAGGGCCTTGATTTCTGAGAAACGCTTCGCCAATGTAATTGCCACTAAGAAAGTTACCTTCCAGGACAAGTGGAGAAGGGATCATGATGCCATGGGCTCAAAGAGAGGCCCAGCGAGTCTGGAGAGAACCAAGTTGAGGTCCCATGGAGGTGCAGGATCTCTGACCTGTGGGAAGAGCTTTTCCAGGCCTTTTAGGAATCTGGCAGTTATGTCATGGGAGAAGATTGAGCTGCCCTGGATCTGAGGATGAAAAGCTGAGATGGCTGCTAGATGAATCCTAACTGATAACGGAGCCAGGCCCTGCTGCTTCAGGTACAGCAAATATTCCAGGATGACTGGTAGAGGTACTCGAAACTGGGGAAGTTCATGCTCCCTCGCCCAATAGGAGAAGCATTTCTATTTTGCCAGGTAAGTGGTCCTAGTGGAAGGTTTCCAGTTCTCGAGTAAGACTTTCTGGACCTGGGTGGACCATGTTTCCTCTTCTCGCTTTAACCATGCAGCATCCATACTGTCAGGTGCAAGAAGGCCAGGTTTGGGTGCAACAACCAACCATGATCCTGTGACTGGATTGGGTTGGGAGTGTTCAAGGGGCTGTCACCACTAGATCCAGCAGCATACCAATCCAGTGTTTGTGGGGCCATGCTGGCGTGATCATTCTGATCTTCATCTTGTCTTTCTTGAATTTTAATAGGACCCTGTGGACCAGAGGAATTGGAGAGATAAGGTCTCCTGACCATCAAAGTAGAAAGGCTTTGGGCACAAAGCCGTTGTCATGCCTTCTCTGAGAACTGAACCAATGACATTTATCTTTTCTATTTGTTTGTGAACAGGTCCACTCGGGGAATCCCCCACTTCTTGAAGATAGTTCTTGTCACCTCGGGGTGCAGGGACCACTGGTGGTGAGAGAAGAAAGACCTGCTAAGGTGATTTGCTAACTTGTTCTTAACTCCCAGGAGGTGAGAAGCTTTAAGGCTGATCTTGTGTCCTACACAAGTCCCACAGCTCGAGTGCTTCCCACATAGGGATGAGGGTCTTGCTCTCTCTTGCCTCTTGATTTAGTGGATTGCTGCCATATTGTCTGTCAATACTCACACTACTTTTCCTGACATCTGAAGAAGGAACACTTTGCAAGCCAGGCAAACTGCCCTGAGTTCCCTGACATTTATATGCAACTTCAGCTCCTCAAAGGACCAGAGGCCCTGCATCTTGAGTGGGCCAAAGTGGGGTCTCCAGCCTAGGTCCGAGGCATCTGACACCAATATGACTGATGAGCGTGGGGCCAAGAAGGAAATCTCTTTCGTCATGTGCACAGGACTTGTCCACCAAGCCAGTGAGGTAAGTACCTGGGGTGGAATCATGAGGACCACATCCAGGCTGTGTCTCACTGAAAAGTACATTGATGCGAGCTACATCTGAAGGGGCCTGAGACAAAATTTGGTGTGTTGTACCACTAGGTACATGCCGGCCTGTGGCCCAGAATTCTGAGGCAAACCCTAGCAGTGGTGAAGGGGGTGTGTAGAGACCTGATGGATGAAGTCTGACAAGACTTGGTATCTGGCCTGAGGTAAAAATGCTCTTGCCTAGGTAGAGTCAAGAACTGCTCCTATGAACTCTATCCTTTGTACTGGTACTAACGTGGACTTCTACTCGTTTACCAGTAGGCCCAGACTTTAGCAGGTCACTCGCAGAACCTTGATATTGTACATGACTTGAGACTCTGAGTGCCCTTTGATGAGCCAGTTATCGAGGTAGGGATATATTTGTATCTCTCGACATTGGAGATAGGCAGCCACTACTGCCATGCATTTCGTAAAGACTCTTGGTGCAGCTGATAGGCCAAAAGGGAAGGGTCACCAACTAGTAGCGATTGTTTCCTACTATGAACTGCAGGAAACACTCGTGGACCTGGAAAATAAAAATATGGAAATACGCATCCTTTAAGTCAAGGGTGGCGTACCAGTCTCATGGTTCCAGCAATAGGATGATGGAGACTAGGAAAACCATGAGGAACTTCAGTTTCTTGGCATATTTATTGAGGTGACACAAGTCTAGTATGGGTTGCAAGCCTCCTATGGCTTTCAGAATCAGAAAGTAATGGGAGTAAAACACTTTCCCTCTCAGTCTTTGGGAACTTCCTCTACAGCTCTGACCTGCCGAAGGGCTTGTACTCCCTGGTCGAAGAGTTGCATGTGAGAAGGGTCCCTGAGGAGGGTCAGGGATGAGGGTGGAGAGGAGGGAGGGAGATAAAATGGACAGTGTATTACATTGCAATGATATTTAGGACCCACTTGTCTGAAGTTATAGTTGACCATGCATGAAGGAAGGAAGAAAAGCGGTTTGAAAAGAAAAATGGGGATGGATCCTGGTTTGAGATTGCTAACTCACCCCTGGGCATATCCTCAAAAGTTCTTTCTGCTGCCCGATGAGTAACCACTGAAGCTTGACTGGGGCACTGAGAGAGGTTGGCCTTGATGGTGCATAAAGTTTTTGTGCCATTTTCTATAGTGCTCACTCCTTGATTGGGCCATGAACTGCTGTTGCTGTTACAGTCTAATATGTTTCCTCACTACTGGAGGACTGTACAGCCAAGGAGCAGAACGTAGCCCTCAAATCTTTAATTCTATGCAATCTGGCGTCCATCTGATCAGAGAAAAGGGCTATACTGTCAAAGGGGAGATCCTGGACCAATTGCTGGACCACTGCCAACAGGCCAGATGTCTGCAACCATGAGGTCCTCCTCATGCACACCGTCGATGCCATAGTTCTGGAGTCTGAGTCTGCAGCATCGGAGGCGACCTGGAGAGAGAGACCTGGGTTCCTGATTTGTCCTCCTCTAAGATGGCGAAGAAGTCTTGTTTAGATTCCTGGGGCAGGGAGTCCGCAAACTTAGCCATTGAGTGCCATACGTTAAAATCATATCTCCCCACCAATGCTTGCTGGTTTGCAAAGTTGGAGGCAAGCAGTTGAACAAATTTTGTGCCCAAAGAGGTCCAGTTTCTTTACCTCCTTGTTTCTTTGGGGTTGAGCTCAACTGCTCCTGTTTATCCCTCTTGTTGGCTGCTGACACTACCAACAATCCCAGGGATGGGTGGAAGTAGAGATACTCAAAGCCTTTAGCAAGCATGTAGTATTTTTTCTCCACCTGTTTGGATGTTGGGAGTGATGAGTTCTGGCATATTACCCTCACCACTTGATGACCCCTTCACAGATGGGGAGGGCCACTCCCGACGGGGCTATCACTGCTAGGATGTCAAATAGCATGTCAGCCTAACTCCTCCATCTCCAAGTCCAGATTGGCTGCTAACCATTTGAGAAGCTCTTGGTGAGCCCTAAAGTGGTCCTGAGAAACTGTGGTGGAAGGTCCTGTTACCGCCTCATCAGAAATGAGGATGCTGGTAGGAGAGGAGTAGGTTACTGTTCACCTGCCCCAAGGGTCTCCTCCTCCAGATGGATGACCAACATTTCCTCTGTCTGGACCAGTTCATCATCAGACTCCAGGGGTGGGCGAGACACTGTTGCAGAGCTTCTTTCCAAAGTCCCTGAATTGGACCGATGCTGGGACCCTAGAACCGCTGGAAACCTCCACGGGTTCCAAAATTGCCACGGTCCAGTCCACTGAATTGGTGGCCAGGAGTCTGGGGGTGGGGAGTGCATTCTTTCAGCATGCGTAGTCGTCTTATGCCATTTCTTTGGCACCAGTGATGGTACTGTGATCAGCTCGGTGCTGGGGGAGTGCTTTGGATTGATCTTAATGTATTAAGTGCCGAATCCTAGAGGCCAGGCTTGGACACCAGACTGAGGACTGATTCCATCAAGAATGCTCTCCACCTGTCCTTCTTGATGTGGGGTCTAAAATTTCTGCAGATCCTTTAATTATCCCGAATATGAGCCTCACCTAGAAACTTGAGACAGCTCTGTTGAGGGCCATTCACGGGCATAAGTTTTTTGCAGACTGTGCAAGACTTGAAGCCCAGGGATTGGGGCATACCTCGTCCCCAGGGCTAGCCCATGAGTAAGGAGCACTCAACAGAAACTACTAAAAGTCCAACTAATTTCTGTACACTGGTACAAGAACCACTGGGATTGCTTTCCGAAGCAAGGATGTTCCAGCATTGTCATAAGTGGTAGGAAGGAAATGAGAGGGAGGGGGGCTGGCAGCATCCTATATACTGGCACATACACATGCCATTGAAGAGGCTGTTAGAGCTCGCCCTATGGATACCATTGAGGGAAAAATCTCTGGCACCAGTGCATGTGGCATGCACGCACATTTAGTATGGAATGGACATGAGCAAGCACTCAAAGAATAACTCAAAATTTATTGTACAATAGCTTCTTATAAATAAAAAACTGAAGAAAGTTGCAGAATTACAGAATATATGTGAAATCTTAAAATTATACTAAAAGGGAAAGTTCATAATATTTTCAATTATAGATGAAGGTTTAGCTTACAAAGTATGGTAAAGTAACACCTAATTCAAATGTGTTTATTATATGAGAGTATCTGGCCTAAAATAATTTCATTGATTATGATTACAGCAAATATGACATCTTTTTGCACAAACCTTTTGGCACTTAACCACTTCCTGTTCCTGAAATCTTCCCAATCTAGTATGGTAGTTATTTTAGTGCAAGTTTTTCATGTTGGAAAGGTTCCCCCAGAAAAAAAATTCACAGCTTAAGCAGTACCATTCATTAGTTTGTGCAACTTTATTTTTACTTATTATTTACTGCTTTATTACTGTCATATTGTTTTATTACATTGTTAAGCAGTAACACACAAAAGCCCATATGACCATGCTGATTACCTCAGTTCAGACCTGTTGAACTCAGTTCATTATTCTCTCTAAGGCAATTGCAGGGTTAACCACTGACCAGGCCAGCCTTCATAAAGCAAAGTACTATTTATTCAAAACAAAACCAGAGTAAATGTATCTTAAAAACGGTTTATACACAGCCAACCTTACCACGTGGTCACTCATCTACTGCCTGGAGACCCCAGTAGGTTCTAAAGTACTTCAGACCCCTCCTCCCCCGCCTTCAGGACCTAGTTCTGCTGCCTGGAGTTTTATGCCTGTCAGTTTTTGGATTGTGTCCATGACCATCTCTCCAGATCAAGGCTGTTATTTTAAAGTCCTTTGTCTGCCAAGGCCTTTGAACCAAGTGTCAAACCCATCTGTGCGCTATTTCCCAAGTCTTTTTGAAACTTCAAAAAGACTTGTCACCTGCATTGTTTAAGTATTGGGGATTAGTTTCTGCAGGAAGCATCTGTTATCTGACCCACTAGGCAGGAATACAATCACTAGCAAGTCCACAAAGATACATATAATATAACAGTAATACCATAGTCTTTGCATATTTATTCCATGACTTCATAGCTTCTGTCACCCTTGCTTATAGCCTACTCATCCCACAACTCCTGCTTACTTCAGTGAGAGTGTTGCCCACACATCAGTTCAGTAAAAAAAAGGAGTGAAGACATCTTAAAGATTTAGTCCACTACTACTAAAAGGAACAAATTAATCCCTGATCTATTCCATTTGCTTCACTGGCATTATAGCAGGGATGAAGTTGGCCTAGTGGGTAAAAATGTTGAGTTTAATATGGTCTTATGTGGATTATTTCTAATCAAGCGATACTTTTGGCTTTGTTCCTAGTTAATGTTCCAATGCAGCTCTTGACACAGAACATTGCATGAGAGTAATGAGATGGTGATAGTCATGAGAGAAGCGCAACTGACATTTGACAAAACAGAGAAACTAACTTTACCCACATATTGTCAACTACACAAAGAACAGAAACAGGAAAAAAACTGACTAAGATTTGTTTATAATCTTAGTTATCTGAAACAATTTTCAGATGGAAATATATAATTTTCAGGTTCATTACACCTTTTAATGAAAATAACACCGTACAGAAAAATACTGTTAAGATATTTTTAAGTGAAGTATTAAATGTTCCAAGACTATGGGCCAGATTTTTAAGGTAATTAGGCATCTAAAACAGGAGCTAGTTGCCTAACGGGAATTTCAAACACCTATGCACCTACCTTCTAGTGATTTAATGGAAGTTAGGCATCTTTTGAAAATCCCACTTAGGTTCCTTTCTGCTGCTTTAGGTATCTAATTACTTTTAAAAATCTGGCCCTATGATATTGGTCCCCTGTTCTTGGTTAAAAGACAACAGTGTGATAGTTTAAAATGTAATTGTACTCGAAACAATACAAACTAACATATACAAGAAAACAAGAAATTGACCAAGAAAGCATATTCAAAATTATCATGATGCATATTTTCAGGCTACATAGTTTGCATACAAGGCTCATAAAGCATGTTTTTCAATTTTCTTATCATCCTTTCTGTAAATCATAAAAAGTCTCCAACTGTTTTATCTAAAAATAGATTTAGCAGATGTTTCAATAACATTTTATAAATATTCAACAAAAAAAATTATGACAATCTTTGTGTATTCAATATTTACAAAAATGCAGCTACATGTTTCAGAACAGAATTCTATTTAATACAAAAGAATAATGAAGATACCATTGTTCGTGCAAGATTTTTAATACGGATTATATGCCATAAACTAATGGTGAACAAACATGACTTTTCTTGAACATTAATAATCCTGAAATACTCATGGAATTGTTTGGTTTTTCTTTCCCATTTGCAACAGTTTTTGAGCATTGTTGTTACGCCTCTGAAATTTCTGATACAGGAGAAACCTGATCTACTTTATTGTAAAATTCAGATAATTTCTTACCCATTCATAACATACAATCCAGCAGCCCCGAGCAATTCCCATCATTACATTCAACGTGCGCCGAGGACTCCCTGTAACCACGTGAGTAGTCGTTTCACATACATCATCCGAAAACAAAAAGCCTCCCAATTTATTCACGACTTGAATGATAGCACACTGCTGCCTGCCAAAACACAGGGGGGAAAACCCCACAATCAATATTTAACTCAATATTAAATGTTTAATTTATATACCATAACTATTAGGAGAGATGCATAAATGTCAAAAGTCAGGCAAAACTTTTACTTAACAAATTTCATTGGGGAATTCCAGTTGTTAACCACCTCTGAACATAAGGCCACATTTAGCCTAAATATTAATCTAGGTGTCTAAATTTGAGCATTTGAGTTTGAAAGTTTAGTCGCTACTGTCGAGACACCTCAATACCATTATAAAAATTAGATGTATGTTGATTCAATCACCAGCGCCTGGAGCTCACTAACCCTACAAGTTATTGCTATCAGATACAATTTCCAGGTAAAACAATGATTGCCCACCTGTAACTACAGTTCTAAATATATTACCTTCTATGAATATGCACACTGAAGTACTCAAATATATCATCATGTGACCACTGAGCTCTTGCTATCCCTTGAGGAAAGATGATAAGAACAATTTACTGCTGCAGTACTGTAACTAAAAGCTTGATTTCAATGTGTTTTTTTTTCTGCCATATACCTGCCTTCTGGGAGCTTGAGAGGAAGCTTAGGAACACCTCTACTTAAAATTAAGTAATTAAGAAACAGTCTGGAGCAGATCAGCTCAATGCTGATCCTCTCAGGCAAAACAGGCAGGGCTCATAAGTCAATCAATGCCATCTTATAAGCACATTCAGGAGATCTCCTGAAGACTGCAAGGCAATTTTTCATTCCATCCACATTTTTCGCTGCTGAAAGTAACTCAATAAAGAAAGCTCCCAAAATAAACTGGCTAAAACAAAGAGTGCAAAGAATTCTAAGATGATCCAAAAAAGATTCTTCACAGAGACAACAGTTTTTAAAATGAGATTTAAAGAAAACAAATAGCTTAGCAAATTGGCTGCCCACTGAAGGAGATGCCACATGCAGAGCTCTTTTTAACTTATTTAATTGCCTGAATATAGATTTAGGAGACTAAATTTAGACCCTCATTTGTGATCATCTTAGTTGTTTGACACTGGATATATAATCATCTTGCATGGGAGAAAGAATGTTTTTGTAATATGGCAAAGAGAAATGGGTTCTTTTCCTGGTTTTGCCAAGACTTTTTCTGTGTTTTTGTACAAAACACAATCTCCCTGTGCTTCATGTGTCTCATCTGTAACATGGTGGCAATATTTGCCTATCTTATAAGGATTTTATGTTGTGCAGATAAATTTAAGGCTTGTGAAGTGCACTGATGCTCTTAGATGGGTGTTAACATGTCGAATTTTATGAAGTATAAACAAGATAAAACTAAAAATATATTTTAAGATTTTCAGCTTTCTGACCTATCACCTTATGATGAAAGGGCATAAATGGACAGAAACATGTCTAAATCATTTCTTTAAAGATAGCTACTAACCAAGTATATTTTTTAAATACTCATCTTTCTGTAACCATCATGATCTGATAAATGTTTTCAAACCTGAAACAGACATGTGGGTGGCACAAATAACTTTAAAAAAAAAAAAAAGGAATTCAACATAACAAAATATGGAATTATGTTTTTAATTGGATGATCTTTATTTTGTAAGTGTTTAAGGAGAATAAAAAGAGTATGCCAGAAAAATACTAGCTTTTCCACAAATATGCAGTGGCAGCTGGCTTTAATGCTTTGTAACTAACTGCCTAAAAAAACCTAAGAAATATCACTTAAAGAAATATCTCTATGTAAAGGAAACATTTAAACTAATGTTTCAGATCATTAAACATTCTTTACAAAAACAATTAAAATGTATATGGACTAAAACAAAGTCTTAGGCAAAAGGTCCAAACCATTTACTTTACAATCCTCCATCTCCTCCCCAAAACTTCCAATTTATTTCAAATTGAAGCTTTTTACTTTAGTTTTATTATCTTTAATTTAACCATAACAGCTACTCTAGTCTAAAGAATAATATTATGTGTATTCATGCATGCCAGTCAACAGAATTAAATATATTTTATGGATAACCTACAAATAAATGTAATTCAGTACAGTATGTGAAAGCAAAGGCTATTCACAACTTCAACGTTTACATTGAATAGAAGGTCACAAAAATATCTAGTACTTACTCAGAGGACATACTTGTCATGACTAATGTTCTTGTTGGCTAGAGATTTAAAACAAGAATACAGTCAAAAACATGAAAAGCTTTTTCCCACAAAAACTAAGTTGTAAGAGATTCCATTAAAGACACAAAGTAAATCAGGATTAAGACACTAGTATGCAGGCCTGGAGGAAATAAGAGCTCTGAACAGATTACAGGTCACATGATTCCAGGGACAATGATGTTCAGGCATATCGCACTGTAGCACCAAGGAAGGCAATTGTTATACCCTGCACAAACAATTTCTGCCATATGCCCTTCTCTGAAGCATAAGCAAATGCTCCAATGGCCCCAACCAAAAATGTTAACAATCACTTATATGGACAAAAAAAAGTATTTCTTGGGAAAAACTAATAATCTATTATAAAAGGAAGGACAGATCCTTGGAAACCCCGCTGTGATAACCATTTGTTAAGATACAAGAGTAAAACCACCAAGGTAATACCTGAGCAAAAGAAGGTGCAAACAAGATGGTTCTGTAACTAGTTTCAACTGGTGATGAGTAATAATACTTCAAATTAGTTTATAAAAACTTCACTCCAATGCCATTGTACAGCTACTACACTTAGAGTTGTGCCTTTTACCTGGTAACTAATCATTAGTGGAAGTTAGTTATATTACTGGGATACAGAATATATCCATTCTCTTAGCAAGTTTATGTTTTCATTTAAAATAGAAAATTGTGGCTAAGTGCTTATTCATCTTTCTGAAGCATATATGTTGTATATAGCATCGACCTGTCTAGCTAAGAAATAGATATCTACGTTTTCCAAAAACTGAAGGCAAGCAGGTGTGCTTAGCACATATCTACACATGCACACATATACTACCTGCAGCAACAAAAAAGTATGCAAAGATGGTTTGTTTGAAAATATTTGTATGAGTCGTATCGTTTTAAATAAATATGTGCTATATGAAGTTTTCCTGCAAATCTACTGAGCCACAGGAGATCCAGAGCATCTCTTCTGCTGTTTCCCTATGCTATGCCACAACCCAAGTTTTCTGACTCCTCCCATAATTAATTTCCTTTGAATCATGTTTGTAGTTGAGAATGCCTAAGGCACTGCAAATCAGCTTAAAGCTTGTAGACAAGCCAAAACAGATTCAAGAGGTGATTGAAGGCTTCACTATATCTAACTTATTAATGAATCACAGAACTAGAGAAAGAACAGACCACAGTATAAACTCCGCACCAGTGCAGAATTGTTCTCCATTGCATAGTCAAGTAATTCATCAAATCTAAGAAGAGAAGAGTTTCTTGGAATTATTTTACTAGACTAATGGCTTTTATTTTGCAGCAAGAGTGAGTATCCATTTCTTTGATGTGAATGAGCTTTAAATAAATAAAATACAATTTGGCTTCAAATTACACAGAGTTATAACTATCAATGTTGTACCTACACTCACATTTTTCCCTTTGCTTAAATGCTTTGTTCCTATCCTGCATTAAATTAAGTACAACATTATTTTTAAAAGAAATGGTAGGAGGACACAGAAGAATAGATACAGGAAAGAGTGTTCAGAGTTTGAAACAGACAACAAAAATTTAAGGAAATTCAAGAGGAGACTAACTCCAGTTCAGCTTTTGGGAAATAAATACACTAACACCACAGGATTAAAATTTTTAGAAATGTATACATATGTACATTCAATTTGTGAATGGAGGACGAAGGGATGATCACTAGCAGCCAGCATGGATTTATTAAAAACAAATCATGCCAAACTAGCTTGATTTTCTTCTTTGACAAGGGAATGGGTTTGGTGGATAGGGGGAATAGTGGTGGAAATAATATACCTGGACTTTAACAAGGCTTTTCACGCAGTCCCACATGACATTCTAATAAGTAAATTGGAAAAATGTAGGGTCAGGGATACTACCATTGAGTGGATACATAATTGATTAAACTACCTCAAACAGTGAGTCATTATTAATGGAATGATCGCAGTTTGAAAGGAGGTCTCAAGTGGGGTTCCACAGGGATCTGTTTTGGGTCCGGTGTTATTTAACATCTTTATTAATGACCTGGATGTAGGAATAGAGAACATATTGATCAAATTTGCAGATGACACAAGCTTAGGGGAGGGGGGAGGAGAGAGCTAAAATTCAAACGAATCTTCATAAACTGGATAACTGGGCTACAGACAAAAATGACAAATGTAACAAACAAACAAACAAAAAAATGTACGGTGCTACACTTAGGGAAAAAAAACCAAATGCAAATAGAAAATGGGGGGATAACTGGCTTGGCAACAGCACAGCTGAGAAGAATCTGGGAGTTGTGGTGGATCACGACCTTAGCATGTGTCAACAATGTGATGTTGTTGCAAAAAAAAAAAAAAAAACAAATGCAATTTTGGGTTGCATTAACAGATGCATAGCATGCAAATCACAGGTGGTGATATAACTGCTGCACTCAGCACTGGCTAGGCCTCAGTTGGTGAACTGTGTCCAGTTTTGGTCACCAATATATAGAAAGGATATAGGGAAAATAGAAAGGATCCAGAAGCGAGCAACAAAGATGATCAAAGTGATGGAATGTAAGCCACATGAGCAAAGGTTGAAAGAACTGGGCTTAGTTTGGAAAAGAGGAGATTAAATGGTCATGATAGCTGTCTTCAAATACTCAAAGACTGGTATAAAAAAGATGAAGAAAAGTTCTTTTGCCACAGAGGGCAGAACAAGAGGCAATGGATTCAAATTACAGCACAGCAGATTAAGATTTAGATTAAATCTCAGGAAAAGCTTCCTAACTATAAGAACAGTAGGACAATGGAACAAACTGCTTAAGGAACACATGGAAGCTCCTTCACTATGATGTTTTCAAAAAGTGGCTGGGATAATCATCCATCTTGGATGGTTTAGACATAACAAATTCTACATCTTGGCAGGGGTGAGACTAGATTACCCTTGTGATTCCTTCAAATCCTATGGTTCTATGATATTACACATATACAGATCCAGAACAAAAAAAAAGTCTGTATGGACAACACACAAACAAACATTAGTCTAGCCACAACTATGAAAAATATTTTAAAAAAGATTTATATTTATTATACCTGAGATTTAAAATTTATATTTTTGAGGGTATGTCTATACTAATGGCGGCAAAGTCACCACTGTCAGATTGACCTTTCTGGATCAATTGAACGGGTCTTCACTGATTGCTCAATCGATCCAGAAGTCGACCTCCTCAAGTGGTGCAGTGCAGTAAAGACACCACACAGAACAGAAACACAGCAGTGAATGGGAGTTACACAAGCTACTCTGCGTAATTCGTGTAACTTCTATCGACTGCTGCCGAATTGCCAGGTAAGTGTAAACCAGGGCTCAGATTTTTTTCTTAATTTTTTTAAAATTAAATTTCAAAGCATGTCCATATGATGAATGTATATATTCAGAAAACACCTCTAAGTTACATAGGCATCTGATAGTTGTTGGAAAGTAAACAATTACAGAATATAAAAGAAATTAAACAGTCAAGTATAGAGGAATAAAGTAAAAAAACGTGAAGAACAGTGCAAAAAGTGAAGTGCTATGCTGGAATGGCAGTGATGCTTAGAAGCAATACCTGAAGACTAGCCAGTGTGAAAAATGACAAACTCAATCCTGCTACGCCTGTATTAGAAACATACAATGCATTTGACCAAAACTGTTGACTTGCTAATGGCAGCACCTGCTGATTATGTCTGTTCTTACTGCTATCCTAATACTGGAAAGAAGATTTTTATTTCTATATCTAAAATAATTAAAAATCTTTCTTTTTTTAGCCAAAAGACTTTCCACTTTATTATTGTCAAATTTACATAACCTGTTAGTGTTAATAGCTCTTGGAATCTTTATCACCTTAATACAATTTTTTACAAAAATAAATCCAACTTCTGGAGTTTTCATTTTCATATTAGGCACTCAAACAAATCCCTCCGATAAAGCCCATAGCAATCTGGATCTGGATGATAAGGTCCTGCTTACTACCAGCATGGGGCATATTCCTGTGGGCAGTGTCATTGAAGCCATTAGAAGAGCATGCTGGATAACAAAAATACTAGCTAGTAGGGATGTAAAAGATTAACTGCTTAAATGTAATCCGCTGTTTACCATTTAAACTGGGGGGAAGGGAGTGGGAGCTGGGCTAGCTCCCCCACAGCAAGAGTAGCTGGGTAGTTCTTGCTGGCGGGGAAGCGTAGAGCCCAGCACAGGGTAGCTGCAGCTGGGCTCAGCTCTCCATGAGCGGGGGAAGGGGCATGAAGCCCAGTGTGGGGGTGGAGGATGAGCCACAGCTGGGCTCAGCTCCCCAGGAGCCTCCCCGAGAGTAGCAGGAAGGCATGGAGCCCGGTGGGGAGGGGGAAGAGAAGAGGAGGGGAGCCACAGCTGGGCTCAGCTCAGCTCCCTGCAAGTGAGCTGTCCAGCTACTGCAGCGGCAGGGGGGAAGGGAGGGAGCCACAGCTAGGCACTTCTCACTTGGCAGTGAAGAGCTGAACACAGCACAGCTCCCCCACCAGCATTTAACCGTTCTATTTTTATAACGTTTAAATGGATTTTTCATTAAACTAATTTTTACATCCCAAATGGCTAGGTCAGTAGTTAGATGGTATACTTGTAAACACTAAGTGTCAGATCCATTTTGGCCCCTTTACACCTCAAGCAAGGGCTTGAGTCATGTATAGAAATCCTAAAAAGCGCCATATCATGCTATGAAAGGATCCCCCCACCATAGATGCTGCAATAGGTAGCCATATTGGGTGTACCAGTGGCAGGGCTGGGGGTGACAGAGGCTTATGGGGGTGTTCATAACTCTGAGGTTCTACTGTATTACCCTAAATGTACCACAAAAGTTACACAACCAGATGTCAATGCCTAGGGTTGCAGTACAGCCCTGAGATATTGGCTGTAGCACCCAGCAGCACATATTCAAGGTATAAAAACTGATGGATCCACACAACAGTGGATCATTCAGCCTGTCCTGACACCACTCCCTTCAAAATCAACCTTGTGGGGTCATCACAAAGATACCCTTTGGAGCACACAAAGTGGGTACAGTGACCAGTCTCTGTGAATACTTAGTCAGTAGCCCCTTTTAAAATGTCTACCATGAGGTCATATGCAAACTATGGCCATAAGGAACACAGAGGCATATTCTAACTATGAACTGGTGTGAATTTCACTGCCAATGAATGGTTATTCCCTCTTCATTCAAAAGTACACATTTCTGCAAGTGAGGGGTCATTTGCTAAGCAGATAACATGTGTTCCTTTGCTTCAATAAAGACAACCAATATGCTTTAATATAATTGTCCAATAGAAAACTGAGTCAAACTATGAGTTTTAATTTTTAGTTCTACATTTTTCAAATTAATTGCTTTTACTCCCCTTTTCCCCTTTATATACATGAGCTACACTATTTGTGTGTGTTTTAGTTTACATTGTGCTTTTATCGTCAAACATGTTTTGAATGAGCAATTTCTTTTTTAACTGACCAAAAAAAACCCCATCCCACTTGGGGAGCATCACTATGAGTTTCTAATACACATTTATACCAGAATTATTGCTAACAAAACACTGGGAAAGGTGACATTAGGCAAACTGATGCTTTTTATTGATCATTCATCTGTGAATCCTCAAGATCTTTACATTTATATTCTAAAACAGAACACATTTTCCCCAAATGATACTTTAAGTCTGGAATGCGTGCTGCATTATAAATTAGACATCTATATGATCTTTACAGTTTCTGCTTTTTTCTTTGTTTTTTCATAAATACAGTGTCATTAAATATTTCATTTTAGAGTCTGCCAACAAGTATATTTTTCTAAGTCACATGAAATATAAAATGTGTATTTCAATACCTCTCAAAGGAAACAGCATTTCTAAATCCTGCCAGTACTTAAAAACAATGATATTTCCTGTATGTTAACTGACCTACACTGCAAAGAGACACACCCAATATCCAAGTTTGTTCTCTTACTGCTAGATAAAATGCATCCATGATAAAAATTTGCTTGCAACAATGTTTTACATTTGTTCCTGGTTAAGTTCTGGTCATAAGGCCTGAGGAAATTAGGTACCTCATCTCATCTGCACAAGTGGGATTTTTCTAAGCAATATATACCATCTTTTTAATATGTACTACTTTGTCCTAATATTCCTTTACTGGCTGTACCACTAGATCTGGAGAAAGCCCACATCCTACTAGCGTGGACTTATTTCAATGACGAAGGAAATAGGACCTCATGTGCTTTTTATCTATTCACCAGATGAGACAGCCAAGTAAAAGAACTTTCCATATTTGGTGCTCGGATGTTACTCAGATGCTCATCCTGCCAAGAATTTGGCCAGAGAATCATTCCTATTACAGGTCCGTGATCACATAATTAGTTTGGATTTGTCCAGTCCTGTTAAAAGCAAAACAGAGTACAAGAACAATATCCCTTTTATTTAGGAATGCTCTACCCAGTCTCCTCTGGGTCATGTGCTTGCCTTACAGGCCTCCAGGCTTCTGTCACTGGTTCAGAACACAGGGTATGTCTACACCACCAGGATCGATGCAGCAGGATCGACTGAGAGGGCAGTGGAGACCCGCTTAATCAATCCAGGAAGTGTTCTGTTAGATAATTTGTCACAATAGCTATTTTGTCTCCAGAAGTTGTTGTTGGGAATCCATGTTGTGTCACCTTCTTCATAGACTTTTGACACATTTTTTGGTAGTGGCAGGAAAACATCTAGATCATGTTACCTGTAATCTGCATACTAACAGGACTCTCTTTAAGGACTATGTGAGGCAGCATTCATGGCTATGACTGTCGTGCCTGCAGCTCACGGACCAAGATTGTGCTGTGAAAAAGACAACGACTTAGCCATGTTCCACTCGTTCCTGATCCTTATCTCTCATGTTTGTGTTCCTGTTCCTCTCCCTCTCATGTCCTGATCCCAATCCTTACCTGAGGCTTACCTGTGTTGAAGGCATCAATGGTGATGTACTGATTATTGTATTACTTCCCATGGTTATTATTTGGGCTCTGGCTTTATTTCCTGTCTTTTGTTAAACCACTGAGCTATTTTTCTTTGTTAGCTCCCAATAAATATTATTTAACTAATTCTGCAGCATGAGTAGTTGCTCCTGGTGACAGACATAGGAAGGGGTATGAACCTGAACATGGAAGGGCCTTTTGTTATAGATTTCCTGGTAGAACCCTTTGGAAGTATTCTGCCTAGCATAAAAAGTCCTAACAGTTTGGCAACCGCGGCAGGACTGCTGTCAGTAACCCTCATTTTGTGTGTGATTCTTTACCTTTTTATCTGCTCGGTCCCAGGTCTAATCACGGTCCAGTGACCAAGTGGGTGTGTGATATTGGGTATTGACAGCCTTATGTGCTGGATTGGAACTGGGAAGAAAACAGTCTGGTGTGCTGCAGAGCAGCAGTGTCTGTCAGGACTGTTATGGGTGTGTGCTGTTATAGGCCATAGGCCTTTGCGTTGTAGTACAGCCTTGCGTGCTGTTATAGGCCAGGGACCTGCACAACACTGTGTGTTGTAGTACATCCTTGTGTGTTGCTGTGCAGAAGCAATATAAGCTACAACATTGGGTCAAAGACTGGCCCAGGCACAAGACAAGGAGAAGTCTTGCTGACAGCGGCTCCATTTTGGGAGTTTATTCCACAAATAGCAGAACTAAGAGTAAAAAGGGCAGGCAACAGGGCCAGTGAAGCTGGGCACCAGAGAGCTTGGTCTGAGTACAAGAGTGTCCTGAAGGGTCACTGGACCCAGAAGGCAGCAGCACTGAACCAGCGGTGAGCTGACTGTCAGGGATTCGGAACTAGCAGAGAGCCCAGCAAGCATGGTGGGGCTTCCAAGGGATGTTAACATCCAAGTTCTGGCAATAGCCGACCTGAAAAGGGACTAGAGTGTCCACAGACTCAAAGAATCTGGTGAAAGCATAGCGTTCTTTGTTGCACATGCCAGCCAGCAGCCCGGATGCTACAAAGGCTGTTTTAACCAGACAGCAAGACAGTGTGGCAGTGGCTGCTGATATTGGTGAGGCTTAACAGGTCAAGTCTACTAAAGAAAATGAGCCACTCTGAGATTTTTGGTTCAGATGGGTGGACCAAGTAGCTGAAAAAAATTCACTTGCATTTGGTATGGATGATTGTGGAAAAGGAAAAAAACCCTAGCAGGTGGGCTGTTCATGGGGGAAGGAGCTTTTAAGAACCTCTGGGAAAAATAGGAAGAAGTTGTGTTTGCCAAACTAAAACCTAACAGAAAGTTAAGAAAAAGGGCTTCAGTATACAGGCCAGCAGCAGTTTCTGTAAACTAGAAAGGTATGGGCAGGACCAGAAAGGAGAGGTTACGCAACTAGGAGAACTAGTAACTAAGAGAGAGTGAAATTGAAAAATTAGAAAAGAAGACTGAGTGATTAATGGCTCAGACAGTGATGCAGGTTACACAAATTGACGGTCTAGAGCTAAGAATACATGAATTAGATATTTTGACAAAAAAGACAGACAGAGATTCGGATCCTGTCTGGGAAAACATGATGAGACACAAGCAGCAGTGCATAAACTTCCGAAGAGGTAACTGTGTTAGTCTGTATACAGCAAGAACAATGAGAGAGTCTTGTAGCACCTTAAAGACTAAAATTTCTGTGGGTATAGGCTTTCATGCATCTGACGAAGTGGGCTGCAGCCCACAAAAGCTTATGCCCACAGAAATTTGTTAGTCTTTACGGTGTTATAGGACTCTCGTTGTTAGTGAGTAAACTGGTGATTGAAATCGGAGAAGCACAAGAAGGACATGTAAGCCATGCTGCTTATAATAGAAAGATCAGTTGCCTCAAAGAAAAGCTAAAGGTAATACAAGGAGATGCAGCAGCAATGAGGAGGACCCTGCTGACTGAATGCGATTCAACTTCAGAGTCAGAAGACAGTGAATCTGATTACAGTCTAGAAAACTGGAAAGAAGTGATATATGAGGCATTGATGCTCTGGAAAAGTTGAATGCAGTTATCGATTAACCTAAATGAACTTTGTTATCCATGCTAGACCAGGAAAAACGCTGCCTTATACCTGCAGCACACAGAATAGTTGCCCGGAAAGCACCTGAGTCCCTATATTGCCAGAATGGGAACCAGATGTCATCAAGATGGTTGAGAACCATCTAAGCATCTTCGCAGAAAACAAATTGCAGTGCGGCAAAACTAAAAAAGTAATGATTGTAGGACCTGACCCAAGGCCTCAGCTGCAATACAAATACCCTCAAGCTACCAAGAAGGGGTTAAAGAAGACAATTATGGCACCTGTAATGCCCCAATATGGCCTGTCCTGAAGGCAGACCAGAAGACATGGAGGCTTACCATCGACAACAGGGAGCTTAACAAGGCAACTCCCAGGCTTGTGCCTGTACTGGAGAAATACCAAGAAATCATGACCACTACTGCATCTGGGGCAAAGTGGTTCAGTGTTTTAGGTTTATCTAATGCCTTCTTTTCTATCCCATTGCATCCTTCAGTTTGGTATAAATTTGCTTTTACTTTTGGAAGTAAAAAGCATACATTCATGAGATTACCACAAGGTTTTCATAATGTCCCAAGCATTTGCCACAAGCAAGTGGCGAAGATGTGGGATGACCTTGTGGAAAAAGAAAATGTAGTAAGCTATGTATATGACATTACCATTGCCACAAGCACCAGGCAAGAAAACCTGGATCTGCTAGATGTTGTGCTGGGAAAAATAAGAGAAACGGGATTCCTCATCAATCAATGGCACATCAAAAGGTGACATGCCTGGGAATAGAGCAGGGAGCAGATAGTCATAAACCAGATGTCCAGCATATAGAACTGATCTATAAACTCCCAACACACCAAGATGTGTCACCCTGAGGTCTTTCCTTGGGTTAACCAGCTTCTCTAGAGAATTCGTGGAAAATTACGCTGAGACTGCTCAATCTCTGAATAAGCTGCTGAAAAGGGCAAGACTGGATATGGGGAGAAGACCAGAAGACTGCCTTTGTTAAATTAAAGAAAGCACTAAACAACTGCACCAGCTCTGGTCTACCACAAAAAGAATAAGCCATTCGTACTATAGCTTGCTACCACTGAATTAGGGCTGAGTGCCATATTGTTAAAAAAACAATGCTCATCTTGTGAGAGGGAAGTATTGGTCCTCATTTGGGACCTCGGACATTGGGAATACCTTATTGGTATGTCCCCAGTAATACTCCACTCGGCACACACACCTATCAAATGTGTCATTTCAGGGCAAATTAATGAAGAGAGAGTGTCAAACCCAAGGATAGCAGGTTGGACATTATGGTTGTTGAACCAGAACATTGAAGTAGACAAGACAGCTCAGCTGGCTGTGGCACCCTGTGCCCTTATAACAGAGGGAGAAGACCACAACTATTTTCTTCCTAATGGAGACATGAAAGAAATCGAATCACCATTTAAGATTGAAAAGCCTATGAGGAAGTGAATAAAGACAAGCTAGATCTCTGGGTTGTAGATGGGAGCTGCCATTATGTAGAAGGCAAACCACGGGAAGGGTATGTGGCGTTGCAGTTGAGTAACAGTGAGATTCTACAGACTATGGATTAAATCAGATAGCAAAAACTACCAAACACAACCTAAAGCCATTGAAAACAAAAAGGTGGTTGACATTGTCTAACTACAACATGCAGACCCAGAGATTCAGAATTGCTGCATAGAGGAGAACATCAAAGCTATAACGTATTTAGCAGCAAGGAAGGATTAGCCATCATCTAAAAGGAAAAATACTGAGGATGATACATCTGTTCTGGTAATTCCAGAGTGTTTGAGAAGAGTTAGTTACCCTCTATCATGGCCAAGAGCATTTCAGTCTGGAAAAGACTATGAGTCAGTTCTCCTGTGGGATGGTGGCCGTCGATAGCTAAGGATATTGAACAGTGCATCAACAACTGTATACATTTTTTCTGGGTTGAGCCAAAATCAACCCAGATAAAAAGATCATAAAGGGACCTAGGCGTCATCAAAACATCATTGGCCCACAGGTCTGGCTACAGGTGGACTACATAGGTCCACTAACACGCAGGGGAAATGGCAATAGATACACACTGATAGTCATTGACTCATTTACGAAGTCGGTAGAGGCCTACCCCACCCGTAACTGCACAGCCACAACAATGGCTAAAGTGCTATTAGAGCAGATGTTCTCTCAATTCAGATTACTAAAGACCATTGACTCAGATCAGGGCCCCCACTTTGTGGGTGAAGTAATTGAATGTTTGTGCTAAGCCTTGAACATCTGACAGCGTTTCCACGTGGTGGGGCATCCCCAAAGGTCCAGCCTTGTAGAAAGAACATACAGTCAAGGGATGTGATATAGATTTTGTTTGGAGCGCTGTGACACTACAAGAGTTCCACATATCATATATGCTGTACCACCATATTGAGCCAATAAGCCTAGGAATGAATATCTCCCTGCTGAAACAACTTGTAAATCATGCAAATTTGCAACAGCACTTAAAGAGGTTAAAAACCGAGGGCTAATATTCATTCTAGCATAGGTGAGTGCACACCACCGTGCATGAGTTCCCAGAACTTTTTTGCCCTTAGCAGATGCCGTAGGGTCGGCTCCAGCACCCCCTGGAGTACTGCGCTCATGCGGCACATAAGGCACCACCGACCCTACAGCCCCTCAGTTCCTTCTTTCTGCCAACTCCAACAGCGGGGACGGAGGGTGGGTGTGGAATGGATATGAGCAACCATGGGAAGTAACCATGTTTTCTTCTTCGAGTGATTGCTCATATCCATTCCAGTATAGGTGATTAAAAAGCAATACCTTGGAGGTGGGTAGGAGTTACCGGTGAGCTTCCCTCAGAATGGCTCTACCGAATCCCGCATCCTCTCTCGCCTGCTGAACAATGGTGTAGTGGGACGTAAAGGTGTGCACCGATGACCAGGTGGTAGCTTTACAGATGTCCTGCAGGAGCACTTTCTCCAGGAAGGCCATCGATGAGGCCTGTGCCCTAGTTGAGTGCGCTGTGACGACTCCGGGGAGTGGTACGCCCGCCAGCTCGTAGCAGCACTTGATGCAGGAGGTGATCCACTTGGAGATGCGCTGGGTGGAGACTGGGGATCCTTTCATCCGGTCTGCCACAGCAACAAAGAGCTGAGTCGTCTTCCGGAACAGTCTCATTTGGTCAATGTAGTAGGCGAGGGCTTGCCTCACATCCAGGGAATGCCATCTCTGCTCCTCCTGCGAACCATGCAGTTTTGGAAAAAACACAGGGAGGAAGATATCTTGGTTATAATGAAATTGTGAGACCACCTTGGACAGGAAAGCCGGGTGGGGTCTCAGCTGCACCTTGTCCTTAAAGAACACTGTATAGGGGAGCTCCGAGTTCAGCACCCCAGTCTTGGAGACCCTCCTAGCCAAAGTAATAGCCACCAGGAAGGCTACCTTTCATGACAGGACCAGTAGTGGTCATGAAACCATAGCTTCAAAGGGTGGCCCCGTCAGTCTGGAGAGGACCAGGTTCAGATCCCAGGGAGGCACCTGGCCACAGTGCAGGTACAGCCTCTCCACCCCCTTGAGGAACCTAATAGACATCAGACAGGAGAATAGAGATCTCCCCTCTAGCGGCTGATGGAAGGCTGAGATGGCCGCCAGTGGACCTTCAAAGAGGCTAACTCCAGGCCTTGGAGTTTTAGCTGTAGCAAGTACTCCAGGATGGCCTGAATCGGCAAGAGGCTTGGGAGCAACCTTTGGGACTCTGCCCAGCAGGTAAACCTTCTCCACTTGGCCCGGTAGATGACCTGTGTTGAAGGTTTTCTGCTGCCCAGCAGAATTTGTTGGACTTGCGCCAAGCAGGCTCTCTCCCCCTCTGTCAGCCACAGAGCCTCCAAGCCACCAGGTGCAGGGAGTCCAGGTCCAGGTACAGCAACCGGCCATGGTCCTGGGAGAGCAGGTAGTGCCGTCTCGGGAGCTCCATCAGGTCGGCAATCAAGAGGTCCAGGAGCATGCTGTACCAGTGTTGCCTCTGCCATGCCAGGGCAATCAGTATCATGTCCGCTCTGTCCCTCTTGATTTTCAAAAGGACTTTGGGCAGGAGCAGAACGGGGGAAACGCATACCTGAGGGTCCTCGTCCATTTGATGAAGAACACGCTGGAGATGGAACCTAGCTCGCGACCCCGGATTGAGCAAAACCTTGGGCATTTTTTGCTCCAGGATGACGCGAACAGGTCCAGTCGGGGAACACCCTACTCACAGAAGATGGAAGCCGCTACCTCTGGATGCGGCGACCAGTCGTGGCGGGGTAGAAACGACCTGCTGAGGTGGTCCACTTCATCGTTCCTGACCCCTGGGAGGTGAGAGGCAAATAAATGAAAGTCGTGCCTCACTGCAAAATGCCAAAGTCAAACTGCCTCCCGGCACAGGCCCAAAGACCGTGCCCCCCCTTGTCTGTTGATATAGAACATGGCTGCAGTACTGTCCGTCAGCACTTGTACCACTCTACCCATTAGGAACCTGAGGAACACTCTGCAAGCCAATCTGACTGCCTTGAGTTCCCCCACATTGATATGGAGGGCCTTCTCCTTCTCTGAGCAGAGACCTTGTGTGCTCAGGTTGATGATGATGTGGGTTCCCCATCCCACATCCAAGGCACTGGTGATCAGGGTGACTGACGGGACCAGATCCATGAAGGGAACTCCCTTCAACACCATCCTGGGGTTCCGCCACCAATTCAGGGAACCCAACACTGCAGGGAGAACTGTGACCACCCTGTGCAGGGAGTGCCTGCTGGTCACATATGCAGAGGCCAGCCATGCCTGGAGCGGCCTAAGTTTGAGGTGTGCTAGCCTCACTACATATGTGTAGGCTGCCATGTGACCCAACAGTTGTAGGCAGTGCCTGGCCGTTGTCGTAGGGCACCTGTGCAGCTGGGTGATGATAGCAGCCATAGCCTCAAACCTGGCTTGCGGGAGGAAGGCTCTGGCTCTTAACCGCATCCAGGGAGGCCCCTATGAATTCTGCCCGCTGTACCAGAGACAGCATAGACTTCTGCTTGTTGATGAGCAGACCCTGCCTGTTGCATGTGGCACAGGTAAGGAATACACTGTACTGAACATGGGCCCTGGACCTCCCCCATATCAGCTAGTCATCCAGGTACAGGAAAATGTGGACTCACCGCTGCCTGAGGTGGGTGGCCACCTCTGCCATACATTTAGTAAATACCCTGGAGGCAGACGAAAGGCCAAACGAGAGAGCCGTAAACTGATAGTGGCAACCAGATATCACAAACCAGAGAAAGCGCCTGTGGCTGGGAACGATCGATACGTGGAGGCATGCGTCCTTCAGGCCGAGGGCGGCAAACCAATCCCCTGGATCCAGAGCTGGGATGATAGCGGCTACGGAAAGCATGTGGAACTTTAGTTCCTTTATGAACCTGTTCAGGCCACGAAGGTCCAGAATAAGTCTTAGTCCCCCTTTTGCTTTTGGGATGAGGAAGTAACGGGAATAAAGTCCTCTCCCTACTTCCTGAGGGACAACCAATTCCACCGCCCCCAGATCGAGGAGGTTGTTGACCTCCTGTATGAGGAGTTGCTCATGAGAGGGGTCCCTGAAGAGGGACGGGGGGGGGGAGGGGCGGACATGGGGGGGTTGTTTGGCGGACAGGCCGCAAACTGGATGGCGTAACCTCTCTGTATTATGTCTAAAACCCAGAGGTCTGAGGTAATGCTTGCCCATTCGCTGAGGTACGGGTGCAGCCTGCCCAGGAAAGGTCGGGGTGGATCCAGAGGTGCAGGGAAAGTGCCACCCTCGGGCGCACCATCAAAACTGGTCCTTTTTACCATTAGGGCCCTTGGAGGATCCCTGCTGGGTCCCAGAGGAGGAGGCTTGTCTGTTATGTCTGCCATACCCTCTCCTCCTATCTCGACCCCTACCGGGCAGATAGGATCTAGGCGGTGGCCTGGGCTGCTGGGGCAACTGGCGTCTAGAGGCCTGAGGCATATACAGGCCTAAAAAGCGCAGGGTGGCTCAGGAGTCTTTGAGCGCGTGCAGCTTCTCATCCGTTTTGTCCGAGAAAAGAGCCGATCCATCAAAAGGAAGGTCCTGGATCGACTGCCTCACCTCCTGGGAGAGCCCCGATTGTAACCAGGAACACCTCATGGCCACCGCAGATGCCATGGCCCTACTAGCCGTGTCCGCCGCGTCACTGGCTAATGCCAGGGCTGCGCCTGCCACAATGTGCCCCTCGTCCAGGATTGTAGCGAAGTCAGCTGCTTGGTCCTGGGGCAAGGAATCCACGAACCTCCGGAGAGAGTTCCAGAGATTCAGGTTGTACCTCCCCATCAGCACCTGATAGCTGGCAATACGCAGTTGCAGGGCCGCAGTAGTCCAGTTTTTTGTTATCCTTGTTCTTGGGCTGCCCTGAGACTGTCTGTCTCTCTGGTTGGCAGCCTCTACCACCAGAGTACTTGGGGCCAGGTGCATAAACATTAACTCAAACCCCTCCGCTGGCAGATGGTACTTCTTTTCAGCGCCCTTGGAAGTAGGGGCTACTGAGGCAGGGGTTTGACACAAGGCCTTGGCCAGTTTCATGAACCTGTCATGCACCTGCAGGGCTACCCAGGAGGGACCTTGTATCCCGTAGTCCGCAAAAAGAGGGTCCTCCTCCTCCGATAGTGCTTTAACCACTATGTTGAGGTTTGTGGCCACTCTCTTCAGTAGCTCTTGGTGAGCCTTAAAGTCCCTCAACGGAGCCCTCCAGCCCCAAAGGGCTGCCTTATCTGGGGAGGAGGAGGAGGAGAACTGTGGGTGCCTGTCCCTTTTTTGAGGCCTCATGGACGGCCATTCCCCTGGGTCCAATTCCTCCTCAGAGGAATGGTCTTCGTGCCTTTTCTAAGTAGCAGGGGGAACCGAATGGGCAACTGAAGACCAGACCGACACAGTGCCCGGGCCCATTTGAGCTCTCCACAGTCCCCGGTAAGGCCATTGGGGGGCGGAGGCATGGACAGGACTATCAGGGCTCTTGTTGCCCGAGAAGCCTTCAGTGTCGACGGCAACTGGTAGAGGCACTCCCCCTCTGCCAGGAGTCGGGGGAGGCTCTCTGCAAGGGGATGTGGGCACTGGAGCAAGCTCAACAGGTCCGGGCTACATCTCGACACTCGACCCCACTGGTATCAAGAGCAGGAGGGAGTGCGCGCACGCCACGTGCTACCTCTTTTTCTTGGTCTTTGGCACTGGAGACTGCCGCTTCGATGGCTCTGGTGCCAACAGTGCGCTCTGCACCAAGGAAACACTCAGTGCCAACGTGGAGCATGAAGGCTCAGACGCGGGACAGAGCGCTTCTTCCATAAGGATGGCCTTTAGCTGAATGTCCCACTCCTTCTGAGTCCTTGGCTTAAAGGCTTGACAGATTTTGCATCTGTCTTTGCAGCGTTGTTCACCCAGACACTTGAGGCAACGGTCATGGGGGTCGCTAACTGGAAAAGCCTTGCCGCAGTCAGATCAAGGCTTAAATCCAGGGGATCCGGGCATGGCTGGGTCCCTGATGAGTCCTAATGGGCTTGTATCTAATAAACTAACTATCACTATTAACTACACTAACTATATAACTATAAAAACTGCAAAACGCAAAGAAGTAAGATACTTGCAATGACATGCTCATTCCAGCAACTGTCACGGGCGGAAAGAAGGAACTGAGGGGCCGTAGGGTCGGTGGTGCCTTATGTGCTATGGCATGAGCACGGTACTCCAGGGTGCACTGGAGCCGACCCTGCTAAGGGGAAAAAAGTTCCAGGCACCCGTGCACAGTGGCGTGCACTCACCTATGCTGGAATGGATATGAGCAATCACTTGAAGAAGTAGTGATGATATCAGTGCATCATTTGGCCGAGCAAACTGAGAAAATAATGAAAATAATAAAGAAAGAAACTGCTTTCTCCCACTGGTGGGAAGGATTGTTCTCCATCTCAGTGGATATGAGGGAGGCATTGAATGTTTTAGTGCACTCAGTAGTGGTCATCTTAATAATACAAGCAGGCATCATTACTACTTTAAAAGATACTGTTTATTTGGTAAGAAAGGAAGTCAAAAGGCTCTACAAAATGTACATCACTCAAAGACCTCAACAGAATATATAAAGTTTGTGGTACCCTGGTGGATGTGATTTCACCAAGGTACCAAGGAGGGGATTTGTTAGATAATGTCACAATACCCATCTGAAAACATTTAGGTCATGGGATCTATAATCTGTCTAATAACTGGACTCTCTTTAAGGACTATGTGAGGCAGCACTCAGGGCTGTCCATCTTGGTGACAGTCGTGCCCACAGCTCACAGAAGACAACACTGGACCAAGATTGTGCTGTGAAGAAGACAACTTAGCTGTGTTCCCCTTGTTCCTGATCCTTATCTCTCATGTTTGCATTCCTGTCCCTCTGGTGTCCTGATCCAGATTTTTACCTGATGCTTACCTGTGTTGCAGGCATCGATGGTGATGTACTAATTATTGTGCTACTTCCCCTGGTTATTATTTGGGCCCTGGCTTTATTTCCTGTATTTTGTTAAACCACTGAGCTATTTTTCTTTGTTAGCTTACAATAAATGTTATTTGATTTAACTAATTTTGTTGCATGAGTAGTTGCTCCTGGTGACAGATATAGGAAGGGGTATGACCTGAGGGTGGAGGGATCTTTTGTTATAGATTTCCCAGTAAAATCCTTTGGAACTATTCTGCCTAGCATAAAAAGTTCCAACACTCCGGTTGATGTAACAAATCCACTCCCCAAAAAGAATAAGCCTGCATTGACAGGTATCTCCTGTTGATGCACTGCAGTGAAGACGCCATGGTAAGGGAACATAAGTAAGTCGATGGGAGCGTAGAACAAGCCTCAGGCACATACCTTCATTTTTCACTGCTGCATTTCAGAAATCAATACCTCAGTTATCAAGTCCATAAGACTGAACCATTGAATAGCAATGAAACAGGCCAATCATAGCCAATTTCACTTAGCTGTCGCTTAGGAAAACTGATCAGGGCCCTGAATTCCAGAGCACAATGTAATCAAAGTCCAGGGCATTTATTTTATCACCATGAAATGCCTTTCATTCCCAATCCCCAACCTTCCCACACATAAACATATGACTGTCTCAAAGTGATAACATTCATCAATTATTCCCAGTGATTTTTGACATAAGGATTTGTTGTTGTTAAGCTGTCCAGATGACACAGCTGCACTTGGCTGGACCTCTAATATTTCCCAGCTTGCACTCCTGGATTTCTCTGTCCCCTGCCTGCAAACTGAATTCCAGACAGCTTAAGAACATAAAAATGGCCATACTGGGTCAGACCAATGGTCAATCTAGCCCAGCATCCTTTCTTCTTACAGTGGCTAATGCCAGGTACTTCACAGGGAATAAACAGAACAGTTAATCATCAAGTGATCCATCCCATCACCAATTCCCAGCTTCTGGCAAACAGAGGTTAGAGACACTTCAGAGCATGGTTGTGCACCCCCACCCACCCTGGCCAATAGTCACTGATGGACTTATCCTCCATGAATTTATGCAGTTCTTTTTTGAACCCTGATATAGTTTTGGCCTTCACACTATCTTCTGGCAAGGAGTTTCACAGGTTGACTGTGCGTTGTGTGAAGAAATACCTCCTTTTGTTCATTTTAAACCTGCTACCTATTATTTTCATTTGATGACCCCAGTTCTTGTGTTATGAGGAGTAAATAATTCCTTATTTGCTTCCTCCACACCGGAGATGATTTTATAGACATCTATCATATCCCCCCTTAGTCATCTTTTTTCCAAGCTGAAAAGTCAGCCTTATTAATCTTTCCTCACATAGAGGCTGATCCATACCCCTAATCATTTTTGTGGCCCTTTTCTGTACCTTTTCTAACTCCAATGTACCTTTTTCTGAGATTGGGTGACCAGATCTGCACACAGTATTCAAGATCTCAGTGTACCATGGATTTATAGAGACAATATATTTTCTGTCTTATCTATCCCTTTCCTAATGATTCTCAACATTTTTTGGGGGTTTTTGACTGTCGCTGCACATTGAGTGGATGTTTTCAAAGAACTATCCACAATGTCTCCAAGATCTCTTTTGGAGTGGTAACAGCTAATTTAGATCCCATCATTTTATATTTATAGTTGGGATTAAGTTTTCCAATGTGCATTATGTTGTATTTATCAAAATTGAATTTCATCTACCATTTTGTTACCCAGTCACCCAGTCTTCTGAGATCCCTTTGTAACTCTTCGTATTCTGCTTTGGACTGAACTATCTTGATTAGTTTTGATCATTTGCAAATTTTGCAACCTTGATGTTTACATCTTTTTCTAGATCATTTCTGAATATGCTGAACAGCACTGGTCCCACCCCTGGAGGACACCACTTTTACCTCTCTATAGTTTGAAAACTGACCATTTATTCCCACTCTTTGTGTCCTATCTTTTAACCAGTTACTGATCCAGAAAAGGACCTTCCCTCTTATACTTTGCTTAAAAGCCTTTGTCCAAAAATTGTTGACCCCCTCAAAAAATTCTAGATTGGTGAGGTATGATTTCCCTTTACAAAAATTATGTTGACTCTTCCCCAACAAATCATATTCATCTGTGTGTCTGATCATTCTGTTCTTTACTATAGTTTCAACCAATTTGCTTGGTACTGAAATTAGGCTTACTGGCCTGTAATTGCCAGAATCACCACTGGAGTCTTTTTAGGCTGGGTCTACACTGACGGCGGCAAATTTGTCGCCATCAAATTGATTGCTCTGGATCAACTGAGCGGTGTGTATAGACCCACTCAGTCGATCCAGCAATCGACATAGGAAAACCACTCCAGTAAGTGGCATAGCGCTGCATCGAAGGGAACGCTGTTCCTTTTGGCACAGCGCAGTGTGGATGGTGCACGGAGCAGATGCAGCCAAGTCGATGAGAGACACGCAAGTGATTTACGTCACTCGCGTATCTCCCGTCGAGTGCTGCCCAATCCGGAAGGTAAGTGTAGACCAGGCCTTAAAAACTTGGCATCACATTAGCTATCCTCCAGTCATCTGGTACAGAAGCTGATTTAAAATGACAGGTTACATATCACAGTTAGTAGTTCTGCAATTTTATTTTTGAGTTCCTTCAGAACTCTTGGGTGAATATCATCTGATTCTGGTGACTTATTACTGTTTAATTTATCAATTTATTCCAAAACCACCTCTAATGACATCTCAATCTGGGACAGTTCCTCTGATTTGTCCCTTAAAAAGAATGGCTCAGGTTTGGGCATCAGCCTCACATCCTCAGTCATGAAGGATGCAAAGAATTCATTTAGTTTCTCTGCAATGGCCTTAATTTCCTTGAGTGCTCCTTTCGCATCTTGATAGTCCAGTGGCTAAACTGCCTGTTTAGCAGTCTTTGTGCCCTGATGTACTTAACATTTGCTTGCTGTTACTTCTGGAGTCTTTGGCTAGCTGTTTTTCAAATTCTTTTTTGACCTTCCTAATTATATTTTCATACTTCACTTGCCAGAATTTATGCTCCTTTCTATTTTCCTCAATAGAATTTAACTTCAATTTCTTAAAGGATGCCTTTTTTTCCTCTAACTGCTTCTTTTACTTTGTTGTTTATCCACAGTAGCATTTTTTGGTCCTCCTCTTACTAGGTTTTATAATTTGGATATACATTTAAACTTAGCTTCTCTTATGATGTCTTTAAAGTTTCTACGCAGCTTGCAGGGATTTTACTTGTGGCACTGTACTTTTTAATTTCTGTTTAACTTCCTCATTTTTGAGTAGTTCCTTTTTC
The DNA here is from genome assembly GCA_007922155.1 of Mesoclemmys tuberculata. Taxonomy (NCBI): domain Eukaryota; kingdom Metazoa; phylum Chordata; order Testudines; family Chelidae; genus Mesoclemmys; species Mesoclemmys tuberculata. The sequence continues at coordinate 89,408,511 of ML675604.1, forward strand.
TGAAATTAAATACTATCATGGTGGGCTGCTCTGGTGTTCCCCCCCGAAATGTTATGTTAAATTTTAAAATGTTATGGTCACTATTACCAAGTGATTCAGCTATATTAACCTCTTGGACCTGATCCTGTGCCCCACTTAGGACAAAATCAAGAATTGCCTCTTTTCTTATGGGTACCAGGACTAGCTGCTTCAAGCAGTCATTTAAGGTGCCAAGAAAGTTTATCTCGGCTTCCCATCGTGAGGTGATATGTACCCAGTCAATATGGTGATAGCTGAAATCTCCAATTATTATTGAGTTTATTTGTATAGCTTTTTTAATCTCTGAGTATTTCATAGTCACTATCACCATCCTGGACACGTGGTCGTTAGTATATCCCTACTGCTATATTCTTACTATTCAAGCATGGAATTACTATCCATAGAGATTCTATGGAACATTTTTGTTCATTTAAGATTTTTACTTCATTTGACTCTATGCTTTCTTGCACATTGTGCCACTCACCCCCACCAGCATGACATTCTGTCCTTCTGATATATTTTGTACCCTGATATTACCTGGATATTACCCTGATTATCCTCATTCCACCAAGTTTTTGTGATATTATATCAATATCCTCATTTAATAAGGCACTCAAGTTTACCCATCTCAGTATTTAGACTTCCAATATTTGTATATAGCACTTTAAAAAATAATAATCACTTTTTAGCTGTCTGCCATTATGTCATGTAACTGAATAGGACTCTTGTTCATTTGACTGTTTCTCATCAGATCCTACCCATATTTTATCATCTTCCATCCTCTCCTCCTTTCTAAGATATAGAGATTCTCCATTAATAGATCCCCCCTAAGAGATGTCTCTGTCTGAACCACGTGCTTCACCGCACCTGTCCACCTCCCCCCAGCCCTTAGTTTTAAAACTGCTCTACGACCTTTTTAATTTTACCTGCCAGCAGTCCAGTTCCATTTTTGTGTAGGTGGAGCCCTTCCTTCATATATAGACTCCTCCTTTCCCAAAAGGTCCCCCAGTTCCTAATAAATCTAAAGCCTTCCTCCCTACAACATTGTCTCATTCACACATTGAGACTCTGCAGTTGTGCTTGTCTACCTGGCTGTGCATATGCAACTGGAAGCATTTCAGAGAATCCTACCTGGAGGTCCTGGAGGTCAGTCTCTTACCTCGCAGCCTAAATTTGGCCTCCAGGACCTCTCTCTTATCCTTACTTATGTCATTGGTACCTATATGTACCAGAACCACCGGCTTCTCCCCTGCACTACACATAAGCCTATCTAGATATCTCGAGAGATCCACAAGTTTCGCACCCAACAGGCAAGTCACCATGCAGTTCTCCCAGTCATCGCAAACCCAATTATCTATATTTCTAATGATCAAATCCCTGTCTTTTCTTAACACTTTGAGTTCCCTCCCTCATAGATGTATCCTCAGGGTGAGAGGATATCATAACATCATCTGGAAGGAGGGTCCCAACTATGGAATCATTTCCTTCTGCTCCACAGTACAGAGGCTGTCATACTGGGGGTGGGACCATTCTACTGTGTCCCAGAAAAACTTATCTATGGACCCTCTGTATTCCTTAGCTCCTACAGTTCAGCCACGCTGGTCTTCAAACAAGGTATGCAGTCTCTGAGAGCCAGGAGCTCCTCTCACTGAATACACACATATGCTACCCACCCATAATGCAGGTAACCATACATGCTATTTTCAGTGCAATAAACTGATAGCAGCCACTTTGTTGCTAGACTTCTGCTTGCATCCTCCTGTAACTCTCTGCTTTGTTGTTTCCTTTTTATTTTATTTTATTTTTTAAATCAGGGGGTGTTTATTGCCTTAAGTTTAAAGGAATGTTAATGAAGTCTATCTAGCACCCTCATTTCCCCACTTCCTCTCACAAAACTCCCATTAGCTGTTCCTGTTCACTACCTTCTTGACATCCTGTTCCTAGCTCCATGCAGCAGTGAAATGTATACGCACTGTAATTCAATTAATTCCTTGTGGGACACTGGACAGCAGAGGAAATGACAGACAGGTCCTGACAGGACAGGGAGACAAAACTAAATGTCAGGTGCTGGGCTGCAACAAAATGGCAAATTTACTGCAAAAAATATTGAGCTCTGTGGAAACTTGGAAGAATGAAATTCCATTGCCCAGAATCACAAAGTCTAAGGGGCCCTGTGTGAGATTAAAAAAGGGTGCCAAAGAGCTATTATTTCAGGCTCTCTTCACACTGCGGGTGGCATCACTGCAATGGTTTACAGTCTACTCAGATTTTCCATGTTCCTGCTACAACAATGACAGCTAAACACAATTGTTCTTTTAAAATGAAAACAAATTCTGGAGCACAATCTGCAGCAAGGGGAGAATCTTTTGCTTCAGCTTCAGAATACATGATTGCCTGGCTATGATTAACAGTAAAGACAGGCACTGGAGTTATTCCCTAGGACAGCCCACCCACAAACGAAGGTGAGGGCAGAGTAGCATACCTCCACAGAAAAAAGCCAGGAGAATTTGGAGTGGGAATTTGAAAATCTTCTCTCTTTTCCCATAGCCAAAGGTAGGGAGAATGGATTCAGATTAAAGATATGAGATGAACAAGAAAGATGAAACCCCCTGCAGAACCCAGGGTCAACATTTTGGAATCCCCAAATTTCTCCCTTCCCCGATGTTTCCAGGAGCTAGGGATTAAGAATTAGCTTCTCACTTGGGCATTACTCCAGAACAGTACAGCCTCACATTGCTCAAAGTTATCTTTGATTGATGATTGTGTCTCTCATAGGAGAAAAGGAGAGATTGTCTAAATCAGAAAAGGGTTCAGGAGAGGGAGATTTTAGAGGTAGAAGAAAGAAGACAACAGAAAGAATGGTAACAGTGAAGGGAGAGAGTAGAACACGAGACACACACAAAGATGACAATCTGGAAAAAAATACACCATGGACTATTACAGGAAAAAAGGAGAAGGAGGGGATGAAGTTAAAAAGTGAAAAGTAAGAACAAGAGACATGCAGTAGAGGTCAAACATTTTAAAAGCTGTTCTAAATCTCTAAATCTAAACATAAGCCTGTGAAAATACCAATTCCTGTCTAATAGATGCTCATCTCTCCAAGTGATCTGGGCGCAGACCTTGCATGCTTTACTTTTTATTAAAACCTGAAAAACGTGACAGAAGTTAATTAGGAGATAATTCATACTCCTACAGCAACAATTTCCATTAAAAAGTTAAACAGTGCAAGCATGGCTGGAGCCCTACAGAAAAAAACAAACTACAACCACCAAGTTAATTGTTTAAATGTATGAGGTTTAATTTCCTGGTACCTTGACAGCTGAATCTGCTTACCTCCCAGACTAGCTTGTTGTTTAACTTAATAGTTTGTTGTTTTTAAGTCAGTACAACACCACCACTAGAGCAATGTGATTTTTCAATATAAAACGTGAAATTTAAAAGCTGACATAACTGCCGGTGAAGAATTATTTAAAGCCACCGTTTGGGTCAACAATTTCTGCTTTAAAAGCCAATTTCTCTCTTTGTTGGAGTTTGCACCTCCATGAATATTAATATTTCTTCACCCAGGCCCCACAGTGGCTGAACACCTTATGTTAAAAAGCTATCAGTCAAATGTTGCAGTTTGCACCCAAGCAAAACTGCCACTTATTTCAAAGCTAATGAATCTGTAGCCTCAAGCATCTTTTAAATTTTCTTAACAGAGAGAGGCTCAACTATTTAAATAAGTGTAACACACAATGTAAGTAAAATAATTCTTAACAGATTCTCTTCACATACAGTATGCATCCATTAAGTGGTTAATTTAAATATATAAAGGCATAAAAATACAAATTAATTAACTTCATGAAAACGTTATATTATTAATACAAAACACTGCCTATTGCCAATGAAAGAGAAAAAGGAAATCTGTTGTTCAGAGTGATTTATACCAATCTTCAAGAGCTGCATGGATATCATTTAGAATGAAGTTCTATGAACTAGAGTATTTCTGACATACAGTCATGCCAGATATCAGTTAGCTTAAAAAGGATATTCATTTTCCAAGAGTAAATATCCCAAATGGGAGGATCTCACCAGCAGTGGCTTTTCCTCCTCGTGGTTTCCATGCCAAAAGGGGAATAGGTTCAGCTTCACACTGACTCATCACTAGAGCAGCTGCAGCCCACTGCATTGCTTTGGTTTTCCGGCATGATAATTACAATCTCAACATAACAACTAGGTACTGAACAAGTAGCTAAACTTTTAGTTGTTTATACATCGAGGCTATATTTTATGACTGATCTTTGTGTAAGCCTCCATTGACATCAATGTGAGTTCTACAGTAAATTGCAGCCCACAAATTCATACTTTATCTCCTGGACCATAATTAAGGAATTTGCCCCCTTTGCAGAATGTGTAAGACACCCTGGGATAGGTGGCAAAAAAAAGCAAACAAGTTGATAAGTATATTAATAACTGAAAGTAATAAACAATGGTAAAAAGATTGTATACAGGAATTTTGCTGGGAATAGGAAACTCTATACACTATATCTATAGTATTTCTGAAACGTATAGATTCACAGATAAGGCCAGAAGGGACTACTGTGGTTATCTAGTCTGACCTCCTGTACATAACAGGCCATAGAACTTTCCCAGAATAGTTTCCAAAGCATATCTTTTAGAAAAATATCCCATCCTGATTTAAATTGCCGGGGATGAAGAATCCACCACAAGCCTTGGTAAATTGTTCCAGTGGTTAAATATTCTCTGTTAAAAATATATGTCTTATTTCCAGTCTGTCTAGCTTCAACTTCCAGCTATTGGATCATGTTATACCTTTCTCTGCTGGATTGAACACCTCATTTAATATTTTTCCCCACACAGGTATTTATAGACTGTAACCGCATCACCCCTTAAACTTCTCTTTGTTAAACTACATAAATTGAGCTAATTGAGTCTATCACTATCAAGCAGGTTTTCTAATCCTTTGATCTTTTCTCAGGGCTCTTCTGTGAACCCTCTCCATTTTATTAACATTAATCTTGAATTGTGGGCACAACTGGATACAGTAGTCCAGCAGCAATCACACCAATACCAAATACAAAAGGTAAAACAATCTCTCTATATCCACTCAAGATGCCTGTTTATGCATCCAACAATTGCATTAGCTCTTTTAGCCATAGAGTCACGCTGGGAGTTCACATGCAGCTAATTATACACACCCTCCCTCCCAGATCTTTTTCGGAGTCATTGCTTTTCAGGATAGAGTCCCTCATCCTAATTATAGCCTACATTCTCTATTCCTAGATGTATACCTTTACGTTTAGCCATAATAAAACGTATTGTTTGCTTCTGGCCAGGTTACCAAATGATCCAGATTGCTCAGTATGAGTGACGTGCCCTCTTCATTATTTATCACACCCCCAATTTTTGTGTATTCTGCACACTTTATCAGTGATTTTGTGTCT
>ML675604.1:89414375-89461286 GCA_007922155.1 Mesoclemmys tuberculata
AGACTAGATGATCATATTGGTCCCTTCTGACCTATGAGTCTATTTGTTACCTAATTTTATAACTGCTTTCACTTCCCCTCTAAACCAGGCTGTTTTTTAACCAATATGGCCTTCATCCTCAACTGTGGGATTGCAGCTTTTGGGGCATCTAGTAAAGTGTTGTTAAACAACCTTCAATGACCATTCACATTTTTCTGATAATTCTTTCTCCAAGCTGATTTGGATCAATTATTTTCAGCTTTGTGAAAGTGGTCCCTTTTAAGCACCAAGCATATATATTGGAGTCTGAAACAAAATTTATAACAGGCCTGAAAACCAAAATTACCTGTGGCAAGCTGGTGCAATTATGATAATTGTTTCAATGCCCTGTTTGGATTTTCAAAGTCAACAGTAACAAAAATATCTGCAGATAATACTTGAGGCCTCTTGACCATGGTATTAGAGCTCTGTCCACCTCTCATGCAAAAGTTGTCCCATTTTTGTTCACCTCTGTAGTAAGAAGGTCTATAAAATCAGATGACCCCACTTCTGGGAAATCTGCAATCTATGAATAACTGAAGTCTATGAACTTTTATTAGTCGGAAGAAAAAGTTCCTGCTCAGACAAACTGCAGCATATGACATGGCATAGTGCTCATCAATCCTGTTAGCTGGATTGCTTCTTGACATTAGGGAGATGAACTGGCTCCTCCATGCCTGTTTACATAAAACAGAGCAATAGTAATTGTTTATCAACACCTATAAGGTTTTGCTCTAGATCAGCGACAAGAATGGTAGACATTGCAAGGTGAATCACCTTGAACTCCACAGTACATTTATGTATAGAAGGGATTTGTCCTTTCTCCAGCACTCATGTCTGATGACTCCTGGGGAATATCTGGGGGAGGTGAATGCAAACTCCCCACCTCCAGTTATGCAAAACACCGCAAACCCATCCTTTTGAAGCTACACCCTGAATAGTGAGCTATTGTCTGATGATCACCTGCTACACAAAGCCAAGATCAAAGGTACTAGAGCTGTATAAAGGAAAGACTGAACTATTGATGGTTATTCTGGTTCTGAATCCAAGACAAATTATGGTATGGACTCCTTACTACAGGAAAAACCTACTTTTGGATATTGAAGGACTGACACCTATCAGAGTCCAAGGATAAGCTCTGGTAAACTTATTATAGCGTGCATATAGGCTCTTTCCTTGTTTTTAATAAGTTTCTCTCTAATGCTTTCACCTTAAGAATAAATGTGCTTGCTTAAAATAAATGCGATGAGGTAATTATTACACTGCTTACACCCCTTCAGAAGAAAATATATCACAGTGGAGGCAGGGAACCACGCAGTCTGTAAAAACTCTACTCAGGAAGGGGGGAGGCACAGGTCTATATCCAAGAGAGGTGATGGCTGAGGAGCCAAGAAGCTAGAGTGGGTGCCCTTGAGAGACCCAGGAGGGGAAATACAGGTGCAGTTGCCTGAACTAGAACATCCTGTATTGACAGCATTGTATTCCCATTTACAAAGGCAGATATTTCTTGTGGGCTGGATGGATCAAGATGTGGACATGTGTAACTGGATGTTGAGAGCTGTGAATCTAGAGAAGGAATTATTGTAGTTAGTCAACATCCTAAATTTTATTCACTGGATGAATGTATTGAGTTCTCTTAGATCCATAACTGTCCTCCAATCTTTGTAGATTTTTTGGAATAAGGAAGAAATTAGAGTAAAAATCAAGTACCCTGAATTGATGAGGAACTTCTTCTATAGCTCTGAGAGATCAAACTGTAGAATTCTCTTGTGAGAGTCGTTGCTGACAAGAGAAGAGAAAGAATGGTGGGCATAGTCTGGAATTGAATAGAGTAATCAGTCCAGAGTTACCCAACATTTTGATGGAATACTATTTCAGGATTCCTATAAATAAACAAGATAGTCTCCAAAACGAGCAGAGGAAGTAAAGTGATCCACAATGACTGACTGGTTCAGAGCTCTCAACATCACTTTCAAACTTGCTGCCTGATGGTTGGCAAGAGTCAAAGAAGTAGACGCAGTTGAAGTGTACAGAAACCTCTTGTGGAAACACTTTCTAACAGGTCCAGAAGACTTGTGATATGTATAATACAAAGGTTGCCAAAAAAAAACAAACAAACCTGCCTCAGGCTGCCTATATATAAAAATAAATAGCAAATATATACTCCAATCAATCAAAGTTGCACAAGAGTCCTTAGAAATTTGTAGACTGTTATCTGTTCTAGAACTAAATAGCTTTGAGCCTTCAAATGATAAGTCCTCAATAGTACACTGAGTCACGTGGGGTACCCAAAGATTGTACCAAGACACACATCTCATTTTTATACATTTCACCATGGAATAAGCTGCAGTGTCTGATGCACCTAGTGCAGCCTGAAATGGGTCTCTGAGTTCCTTAACAAAATACCATAGGAATCTAGATCAGAACTATGGTCCCTGATGAATGAAGGACAGCTAGTCTCCAGAACATCATTTCAAGCTTACATTGTTTGTCAACTCACTACTTTTACTGGGATCTCTAATGTTTCAGCCAACCTCTTCAAAAGCTCCTGAAATGTTTTACTCATCAGGTGTTATAGGGAAGATGGGATCATGAAGATGGGATATTGGCTTCTTCAGGTGAAGAAGATGATAGTGCAGCAGGAGGAAGATCAGTTTGATGAGTAAGGTTATGCTGCTGACCTGGAGAAATGTGAGGCTGCTGTTCTGAGGGAGATGCAGGGGACTCAACAGGAGATGGTAACTATGGTTAGAACGTGTGGATTACACCAATCATAAAAGCACGTATACTGGAAAGTATAGTGGACAATTGTAGAGTATCAGAAAGCCCATGTTTATTCCTTGAGCTACCCTTAGTAGTAACTTTTCTTTTTAAGAGGGTCCCAGAGAAGATGATGTCTCCTTGCTCCCCCCTTTCTGAGGATTGTGAAACAGAAGTCATTGCCAAAGGAGAAGATGAAGCAGGCACCTGAGTCATGGAAACAATCGGTAGACTTTTAGAAGATCAAGACTATACTGATGGGTGGACTTGGAGCTCCTTGATTCAAGGTTGGTCTCATAGATTTATCTAACAAGAAATATATTCAACCTAGCCCCCCCTAGCTCGAGTTAGTTGTGAAACAAAACAACATACAGAATATTTGCAAGTAATGTGTCACTCACCTAAGAAAATAAACATTTCTTATGGCCATCATTAAGTGGGCAGACTGTCACATGAAGAGCAGGATTTGAAGCCCAGAAATTTTTGTTCAGTCATGAAGACTGACAATCTAGTATCAGGTAACAGAGAACCATACAGAAAAGTTACCCAAATTAAAATCTATTTTAAAAAGAACAACCTATGCTAATGTGAACAGCAATAGAATACTAACAATTTACAAAATTTGCAGCAAACTATGGAAACAGAATTAGTCTGAGCATGGACCCTGCTAGTCATTCTCTCTCTCATTCTTTTTTGCAATTATAGGGAATTGAGAGGTGGTTGGCTCCAGCCCACACTATGGGCTGTTTATACTTACCTCCGAGATTCAGCAGCAGTCGACGGGAGATACGCAAGTGACGTAAAAAAACCTGCATAACTCACATCGACACTGCTGCTTCTGTTCTGCAGGGCGTCCATACTGCGCTGCGACAATGGGAACAGCGTTCCTGTCAGCGTAGCGCTATGCCACTTTCGGAGGTGATTTTCGTAGGTTGAGCCAGAGAAATCGATCTGACGGCAGCAAATTTGCCGCCATCAGTATAGACCTAGCCTATATTCCCTCAGAAGGAGAGGTGCAAAGGCAAGGAGGTTGTTGGTGCAAGCCAGCAAGTGCTGCTGGTCAAAACAATTCTGATCTTTGGTGCTGAGAGCTCATGAACACCAAGAGCAGAATACACAGACAAATTACTCAAAGAGCTAATGTTTTAAAAAAGCAATATACTCTGATAACAGGGTACAGAGAACACCTGTTTCATAACCTGTTTCTGCACTGCATGAGCTTAGATTGGTTATAAAAAATCCCTTTCTTCTCAAAAATCTCAAATGTGCAATGATCACTGTACCTTCACTCAAATCCAACTGCAGAAGCGCATGCAATGTGAATTATTTAAAAACAAAACGTGAGGAATTTCAACAAAGTCCATGCTGTCTTCTCTATGTGCAAAGCGATGGTTTTAATTATCCTTCACCACACTTACCCTTTCCCTGATATGTACTTTGTTAAATAGTTCATTTTACTGAAAGACTACCAAAAAAATCTTGTTTTGATTAGTGAAATAGATTGTATTCAAATTTATACTGAGAATAACCAAAGTCTTAAAGGGACATTTTTTAAATACTACTTTTTAATTTTGTTTAGTTTAGAGAGCCAGCAATAAAGTGTGGCTATGCACAGCGCAATCTAGTTTCAGTCTCCAACCTGATTAAAGTACAAAATGCAATCAAACACCATTAAGCTGAGAGAAGGGCTTGTGATGAACTTTACCTTCTTCAAGAAATAAGAATAAAACATGTTGACCAAAGTTGCATCTAGCAATTTCATTGGGACGTAACATAATAGTCTTACTACTTAAATCCATGTAAGAAAAACCTTTTCTCCAGTCATGCAAGATTTCCAAATCTCGTAAGATTTGATGGAAGGAAGGTAGGTCCCTCCACGCTTTTATCTACCCAAGTAACTGAAATGGTATGTCTGCTATGATAGTAAATAGTGATCTGAATACTCAACCACAAAGCCCTAATATGACAGGATGATCTCTTAACTACCACTAAAATGAACTTGGTTTGAAATAAGTTAGATGTAAAGGGGGGGGGGGAAAGTCATCTGATCCTTCCTAGGCAGAGTGGAAACTGTGCCAAGAACCATGTACTTAACCCCCATTCAAGAAGCAGCAAATGCAACATAATATGTAAAGGATTTATTTTATCCTGGGAGGCTCCTCTTACCTAACAAAAGGCTTCCTGGACCAGTGCCTACTTACTGATGTTCCTGGGCATTAATGTATATGTTTGCCCCCTCTAGCCTAGTTTTACAACAGTCTACATAAAAATTACTAGTAAAGTCAATATAAACTAAAATTTCATACAGACAAAATGAAAGTAAACAGTTTTTCAGTAATAGTGTGCTATGATACGAAATTAGACATAAAAATACAAAAGTAAGCAAGTAGTTTTTAAGTGAGGTGAGACCTGTGGTACGCAAGAGAAATCAGACTCCTGAAAGGGATACAGTAGCCTGGAAAGGTTGAGAACCACTGCTTTAGTGAGTGCAGGGACTAGTCCGTTTTCTCGTTAAAGAGGTTGGATTAGTCAAATAAGAGATCCTAGATGGTCTTTTGAACTTCTATAGGAAACCCTGACGATTGAAGCCAAGAGTCCCTTCTCTTGAGTCATGACCAAACAAGCGGCCAAATTTCTGAAAACTGTTTCTGCAGCATCTACTGCAGCCTGGGGAACTACTATTGACAATAGTTTTCCCTCATCCTGAACCTGAAATTGAGCCCATCTAATGTCAGAGTTTGATCTCTGAAGTCCACAAACCTGGAAGAGTTATTAAAGTCATATTTCACTAACAAAAGTTTGTTAGTTAAACAACACAAACTGCAGGCCCATGGAGATTTTCCTTCCCAGAAGTCTCTTAAGAGCCTTTCATTTGGCCAGGTGGGCCTTTAGATAGCGTGACACAGCTCTTTTCGTAGCCACCTGAACCACCAGCAAGTCAGAAAAAGAAGGAAAAGAAGAATTCAGCTCTTTTAGCAGAAATAAAATATCTCTTGGCTCTTTTCAGTGTAGGGGCACAGCATGCTGCGGTGTGCCATACCACCTGGCCAGATATAGTATGGCCTCATTGACCAGAAAGGCCTCCTTACTTGGTCTCTGCAGTTGAAAGATGTCCAGGAGCCTGTGCTGAGGATCCTGAACATCCTCTAACAGATCTGTAGGTCATTGGCAAGTCTTTTTAACAGCTACTGATACTGGCAGTAGTCGTCCAGTGAAGAAGGTGAAGGAGTGACTGTCTCAGTGTTGCTAACTTCACATAGCAGGAGGTCATCAGAGAAACCCTGAAAGATGTCACTATGTAACCTACATGAGGGAATATTTCAGACAGATGCATCAAGAAGTGTCCATCTCAAATCAGGAGAATCTCTGTCCCCTCAAAGATTGAGAGGCACCCAGGGCAGCGTTTGAATGAGGAAGTCTCTCCTTGTGGTAGGATGGGGGAGAGCTGGGGCAAGATAGGATCTGTGAGAGGAGTTTCCCCCTCCCCAGTGAGGGGGTGCAAGGCAGGATCTCTGACGGAGCATCCCTGGGAAGAAAAATTGGGAGGGGGAGGGCCACACTCACTGGAGGGCACCAGTTCTCCCAGAGCTTGGAAGGCAGCAGCTGAAACACAATCTCCTGTGCTCCAGCTCCACTGCACATGTCCAGCCAAGCTGCCTTAACCCAGTCTTCTCCCTCCTCCACTGTGTTGTCCAGGGATGAAGAGGAGGCATCTGTCAAAACCTATGGCATCAGCTGCAGCTCTTCCTCCTTGTACATTGATTAAACCAGTTGGCAACAGGGAGAGAAGCAGTACAACTTCTGAAAGGAGTCCGGATGCCTGCCATAAGGATCCAAGGATCTCAATAAGGCCAGAAAAAGGGATCAATAGTTGCAAGGGACCTCAATGGAATCTGTACCAGCAGTCCGGGGGGGGTGATACCCAGAGGAATAGCAGGCATAATCCCTCAACTGTCTTTTGGGCTCAAGTGTGTCAGCAGAGATACCAGAGCGGCGATCTCCTCCAATTCATCCAAGTCCAAGGACTGTTCCATCAGTTGTGGTGGTGCTGTCAGTACTAGAGCCACTCCTGTCAGGTGGCTGGAAATGGGATTGCTCCTGAGACATTGATATGGACTCCTCCGTTGGAGTAAGGACATCCCTCAGGAGATCAGGGCCCGAAGGAAGTAGAGACTGTCATTTAGGGAGGAATACATCCTTCGGTGTTGTGTATGTCTCTATGCCCTTGTGTCCAAGAGGTACTTCTGAGGAAATTCTGCCCACTTGCAAGCGCAGAATTAATGTCCCCTTCAGATTTCTCCCCCCACCCCGCCCCCAGAATAACTGACTGTCAGGGAGATGACGAAAAGCTGAGAGAGGGATTATGCTGCAATTACACCTTTTCCCCACCAGGAGTTGATGTGGCACCAGAAGAGAGGGTAGCTGGCTCACAGGTCGGAAAAGATAGCCAAGGAGAGGGAGGGGGCAGAGGCTGCTGTCCTCAGAGCATCCTGCCCGTGGGGCCAGGTGAGGAGGCACATGATATGGGAGGGACAGACCGAGCAGGACACACATGGTTGCTGGGGGCCACACAGACTGAGGTTCCAAAGGGATAGTGGGAGGGGAGAGACTGGAGTGGGGCACAGGAGCTAGGGAGGAGGATAAGTTTGAGCAGGGACTGAATGGGGAGTAGGGATATATGGGGACAGGGGCAGATGTGCCTATCTGAATGGGAGTGGCTAGGGTACAGCTGGGGTCTGTATGAAATAGGCTCCCCAACTCCCTAACAATCTGTCCTCCTCCCCAAACCACCAGGTTCACTCCCAGGCACATTCCAGGCAATTATTCCTTCTTCCTTAGTGCCTTTGCTACCCCTGACTCCTGCAAGGCTTTGCCCTGTTTCTGAGGGCTGTAAGAAATACAGTATTTGGAGTAATAATTCATTTAAACAATACAGAAATGTATTAATATGCCTAGTAAGGAATCTATCTGTCAAAAAACATTTCCTGAATCTTTTTTGTCATCTGTATTATTAGACATACTTGCTGACAGGTATTTTGAAATAAATTACCAAAATAATTGAAACTGGCGTGATTATATTATTTTGACAAATAAAATATGCAGAATTTTAAAATATCATGCATAGAATTTTTGTTCTAGGAGTTAAGTGGTTGTAGCAGTCAAGTCTGAAGGACCTGGTGCATCTGTGGCAGCCAGATGGGTCTTTAAATGATCGAGGTGCTACCATTGATGGGTCCAGACCAGCACTCATAGACTGAACAGGCCTATCCTCTCACTTCTGTACTTAGGTGACTGATGGACCTTTCTTTTTATGAGCTTTGCCTTCCAATCTTCAGGTCTTCAGCAGAGCCAGTTCCTCAGCCTCCATATGTGACATCACTCCCAACCTGAAGTGGTTGCTTGTTGAGGAAGCATGTTTCTTATGAATAGTCCTCAAAGAGGATCTGTCTGTGGGCCCAGAAGAGTGTCCCCTACTCTCATGGGAAGCCTGAGAAAATGAGTCATGGGGCTTAGATGTTGAAGGTTCCTTTCCAAGGCACATGCTTAGGGGGCACTGCTGGCCAGCTGGTCTCCCTGGTTTAGATCAGATAGGAGTCTCATGGCCTTCTCTATCAGGTGCCTTTGTAAGTGAAGCTCTCAGGTTTCTCAAGTTCCAGGTGGGAAGAAGCAACAGATATCTTTGAAGAGATATGCATCTCACCCAGACAGTACAGCCACCACTGATGTTCAACACTGATGGAAAAGGAGTGAGGGCTGGAGATGAAATTCTTGAAACCTAGTTAATATAGTGACAACCTTTTCACTTGTAAAAATCAATTACCATTCAAAAATATTTTTATGGGCATCCTGATTCTAAATAATGTTTTGAGGGAAAACTACAGTTTATACTGTCTCCCAGACTGCTTTTTTTAAATAGACTAAATAATGACAAGCAGACCATGTCAAAATAAATATCTGTAACTATAGCAGCAGCAAACAGCCTAATACAACAGGAATTCTGCAGAACCACTCTCAGGGCATGGTTCACACTACTGCTTAAGTCGATCTAACTTATGTCGCTCAGGGGTATGAAAAAGACACCCCGTGAGCAATGCATGTTACATCAACCAAAGCTATGTTGGTGGGAGACGCTCTCTTGTTGGCATAGCTTTTGCCTCTCATGGAGGTGGTGTAATTATGCTGATGGGATTGGCATAGAGACATGCAGCTGCGTCAATATAGTGCTTCTAGCATAGACCTGTCCTTAATGACATTTAAAAGACAATTTAAGCACCTTGTTATTCCCAAACACAAGTCCAGACGTTTATGCTTCTGGAGGACTGACTTACTGTATTCAGAATAGCTACAAAAAGTCATTTTTTTCATATTGTTTATTTCCAACCTTGACAAAAGGAAATCTAGGTTTAAAAAAGATTTTAAAATAAAATTTCCTGAATATCCTATTTTATTAAACATGAAATAAAAACATTGGTATTTATGCTGCCTGTTGCAATTTTCAACAATGAATGCAGACTAGTCAGTTTCTAATCAACTTCACTTTCTCATTCTCAAATATTAGCACAATGCTGCAATGTTTGAGTTGCAGCTGCTTACTTGTATTTAAGAGTGGTATTGGATTTGGGTTGTTTTTAATGTTTTCCTGATAGTTTTATAACAACTTTAAAATATATATATTTATATATATAAACGTCTGGTTTCAAGGTTGACCCAACAATGTCCCTTTAAAATTCTGTTACAAAATATTTGCTGGGGAATGTTAAAAGGTTTGCTTTATCAGTTGTGTGCATAGATGCACATACACACATACTTTTTCCATTGAGATTATGTGCGCATGCATTTGATTTAATATATGTACATATGTAAACTTAATGCAGGCTAACAAAAGCAAATGAGTCTGAATAAATTTTCTTGTAAGGCTAAGTTCTTTTATGATGTTTAAGTTTGGAAGGAGTAGACTCTTCTCCCTGATTTTGTTCTGTAGAGCAACACAACCTGTACATTATAAAACAAAAAGATATTATCTTTATGTGCAGCCCTATCATTGGCATTTGCATCAAGGACTTGTGCTCCCTTTAAATGTAGTCCAGGATTTACTATCACACCAGGCAGGTTGGCCAGGGGGACAAAGCATCTCACGTCACTGTACAGCAATGCTCTTTGGCTAGCACTTGAAACTTTAGCACCTCATAGAAGGCTTTTAGGAACATGCAAAAACAGGCCCTAGTGAACACCAGAACGATATCCAATCCATTTGACTAAAATGGATTACCTCAATGTTTGGACTGAAATGAGGTGAAGGAGGAGAAGAGTCAATAGGAGGACCCTGGACTTTCAAATAAATAACGGCTTGTTATGTATAAATTTTATACATACCTACCAGTAAAACATATGTCTCATGGGACGTTATGATGGGAATCCAACTGTCAATTTGTACCATATTAAAATTCTGGATGCTCTGAACTTTAAGCTAAGACTTGAGTTCCATTAGACTGGAAATTTATGCAATTTATGTAGCAATTTATGAACTTTTGAAAGAACCTTATGAATTTGTATTGTGATGAGATTGGATTTTGCTGTTCCGCTTGTATATTGCATATTGTAATATGATTAATCCTAAACAAGCAAAAAAAAAAAAACGTTAAGATAAACAAGGGTTCCCAAAATAATAAAGAGTAATGAGATAAAATGAGAAATATTGTAGGCACTTGTGGTAGTAAATAATTTACACAGACTAAAGACGAATGAATCAGTGACAACAAATCTGATACAGAATTTCAAACATTGCTGTTGTAAAAAGTCCTAACAAAATTCAATGGTGATATTTTATAGGGGTGCAAGATCTCATGCTTTTGAGGCAAACAATGTGGTGGTTCTGGTCAAGAAGAATTTTGAAGAATTAGTGGACCAGAAACCTTCAAATCTACCAACAGCTGCAATTTCAGCAAGTCTGTTTTCTTTCTTTTTAAAGAGAATCCATCAGTGAACAGATAAAAGAATAAAGAAGCATAAAAGGAAATTAAGTCAAAATTTCAACCTAAAGCAGCCCTTGGTCCATCTGGTCCACAATCCTGCTACCGACAGTGGCATTTATTTGGAAGCTAATAACTACATTTAATATTTCAGTGTAGAAGGAAAATAGGTCTTTTGATCAACAGATCTCTTTGAAACTCTTCAGACAGACATCCATTAAAACAAATGACCTAGCTTTCTATCCTACCTTAGTCTATTTATATTTCATCTCTTTGGGTGATTTCGTCTGTTCAAGAAACTTCAACCATCTTTATCTTCATTCTGCCATTTGCTACACATTGTGTAAATGTACTTTTACCAGTTATATTTGATGCTAATCAATTTCACATTTATCCAGAACAAGGTTTTTAAAAAGTGAAAAACTAGAAGGATTAAATGACAGTAGTTCAATACTGACACTTCATCTTAAAAATTCTATATTCAAGTCTTGCTTGAACCATAAATTATTTAGTATTATACAGAACGTAGAAGTGAAACCAACTTTGATTAAATGAATGCATCTGCTTTTAAATGAATACGACTACTAAAGACATCACAATTAGTAGTTCTCTGGTAAAGAGAAGGTTAGGAACCTTTCCAGGTCATATGAAAGATACACTGACAATCATATGATGTAGTCATACAAAGTCAAGCCTCACTAGAATAGGACTGTTTAGGCCTCCCTATCTAATATTCACCCAAATTGTAAACAAAAAATATAGAAAATTCAATAGATCATTTTACATTGCATATAGATGAAAGTTTTATCTTTTAAAGATGCTAAAATCATTTAGTACATATAAAAAATGGTCTTGACATTGGGTTCACGTAGACTAACCTTTTTGATGCTCCCAGTTTTCTTTGATTCCCCATAGGGCGTATTCTTTTTCTCATTAAAAACTTCACAAGAGCCATCTATAGCCTCACATACCGAAATTTCATTTTCAACACCTAGAAACCAAGTTTATTAGAAGTTTAGAACCTTGGAGGGAAAGCAAGGTGCCAACTGGTAAAAACATACTAAAAAAGGTTTTGGAAATCTTTTTCTCAAGTTACCACCAAATACAATAAAACATTTGCAAAATAGTATTTGCACATTAATATTTGTGCTGTTCACTTTTCTATTTCACACAAACTATGACTGTGTTTATACTCCCTATGTCTCCAGTTTAGCCTCACAATGTCTAGTGTAATGCCCAGTGGTGCAATGATACAGCACGTGGATTTCCAACAGAGGAAATAAAAAACCCTTACAAAGACATTTTAATTTAGAAAAGTATTAATAATTTCTCTGTATGCACACAAAGCCTAAATTTGGGGGCCTAATGGACCGATGTTTGAATTTTTCCTTAAATGTCAATGTTCATTAGTCTGTTTAAAATGAATTGGCCGTCTCTGGCCTATTTTCAAACCATACCCCCAAACACAATTGGCACCATGTCAGCAGGTAGAGGACTAAATGGGCACAGAGACTAACTAAGCAAGCAAGATGGCCCTCAAGAAGAGGAAAGCACCTAGATAGGAGGGCTGCCAGAAGGAAGCATTCACTGTCATTGCCTGTGTTGTATCTGTTCTGTGATTTAATAACTTTCAGTCTCCAAGGCTGTCAAAACCACTTTGAGAAGTTAACATGCCTGAGTAAGATGTATGCACTTTGATCAATCTTTTGATAAACATAGATTTAATTACTGAAGATTTAACTAGATCACAGTTTTGCCAGTTTAGTTTACTGGAGTTTAGGCTAGGATACTGCACATTTCTCATTTCAAATACAAGCATCCAGTCTTGTTAAAGAACGTTTAGTGCTTCAGGTGTTCTAAATTCATCTCCCTCCCAAATAAGCTGATTTTTTATCTGTTAGAGGCTAAAGTACTAAAGTGTACTAAATTTATATTCATGAATATAATAGAATATAAAATTTGACCATGCCAAATAAATTCTATAAGGGAATGTAAAAATAAAAAAGTAAAATGTAAACTTTCAAATTCTATCAACTATCCAAGAACTCCCAACCTTTTTGAAAAATTGTTTTTTAAAAGGACAAAATATGGCAAGTAATTTAAAAACTGTGTCCTTTATCAATTATTTCTGTTTCAGTTTTAATCTAGTTAAGCATTCTGCCATTTCTTCTATTTAATGCGTTCACCTTACTCGCAGCTTAGATAATAACATCAAAATGGCAAGTTTCACTTTGATTTAGATTGTTACATTCTGGTTCTCATGGAACAGAAAAAAGCTGATGAGTTTCAATTCCAACATTGCAGAGTAGTATTTATATAATGAAAAATCTCACTAAATCATGTAGGCATATATTTTAATATTACTTTTCAAGTAAAATACTTTTATATGCAAGAGCTAAAATTGGGATTTAATTTAAATTTATATGTCTTTTTAAATACAGAGTACCAATTACATAGCATTAGCATATTGGCTTATTATAGATTATTTGAATTACATTTGTGCGTATGAGCCCTAATCACAGACCAGGATTCCATGAGGATAGACATTATAGATAACTATTAAACAGTCTATTGATAAGTAGAGGATTAAAAATATTAAGAAATAAAATATGTAGCTATTATATAAACACACACACACAATCTTATGGTGTCTGTGCCTTTACAGAGGTGGAAAAGTTAAGGTAGTGAAATTAAGGCTGGCATTCTCAAATTTGGATGTGTCAGATATCAGCAGTGCTGAACACCCAGGATTAAAGCCTGGCCCCTCTGAAGTCCACAGCAGAACTCTTATGGACTTCAAGAGGGTCCAAGTATCACCCCACAGAGCAAACTCCAAGTAAATGGGACCAAACTTGCTGGTTGCCACGAAAAGCAAATAGCAACCAGGAAGTGGTTCCAGAACTCAACTCTTCAGCCTTGTGCTCAAGTCCACAAGATTATAGCAAGCTGGAGCAATTTACAACTTTTGCCAAGTAAGAGAAAACAGTAGTTTCCATATTCATTGTAAAGCATCCAAAAAAAAATCACCCAACCAAGTCCCAAGTTTGTAATTCAGAGAGACTAGAAATAAGTGTCATCTGAACAACTGAAGAATGTTTAATCATTCTTAATCTATTAATGTTCCATTCCTTGCCTAATCTTTTATTTATTGCTCTGGTTCTCAGATAAATAGCTATAGAAATCTCTGGGCAAGCGTTACCATTCTAAACCACAGCAGAACACCAACTTATCTAACCACTATCCCTATAAGAAATGAATCACAACCAGAGTGATGGATATTCTATACAATGTATAGTTTAATTAAGTTTGAACTACAAAGAAAATTTACATGATTTGATAACCAACAAACCCTTTAGGTTTCTTGTTGCATTTTCAGTAACTCTTATTCACAGATGAGGAAACCACAAATTCTCTCCATTGTATGCAGCACAACTCTAAGACCTTGACATAAATGTCACTAATCACAAACCACTATAAGATGGTTAAATGTAGCTTAAAAAAATCATGGAGGGATAGCAGTCTCTCCTTCCTCAAAACAATTACACAGACAAGAAGAATCTTATTTTAGGGCGATGTGTCATTTGAGTTTCTCATTGCTACTAATTAATGTCTACTGCTCTTGCATTTGTGCTTCTCCTGTACATAACATATCCCTAGCAGCAGAGTGAAACCAAGCGCTGTTAATTTTATTCCTGCAAAACTCAGGAAAAGACATGGATAACAGTGGAAACAGAGCCCTATAAAATTGACCTGCTCAGGAATTTGTGCACAGTGTTCAAAGTCAGAGCAGTTTCACTTGCATACAATGCTTGTGCACTCACAACTATGGTCACAGATGGTTTGCAGATAAACATTTTGTCAGTTGCTCATTCACTTCTTAATAGTGGGGAAACAACACTCGCAGGCAAAGACAGAATTGAGGATCCACTGAAAATAAGTATCCTCTCATGGAAGTCAATGGGAATTTTGCCAATAACTGAAAAGAAAAGATGTGAGGCCAAATCTGTTTCTCTAGGTTTCAAACTCTAGTATAAGTATATCAGCAAAAAAAAAATAATTGAAAGGGATAGATCTGTTATGCACAAAGCAGATCAGCTCTGTCATCATGGATATTGAATTACTTTTTGTCTACATGTTTCAGGAGAAACGTCAAAGATGTATTTTATCACAGATGTTTTTTCAGCATTTTAAAAAGCAGCAGTTTCCTCTCAGATAGCTCTAATTTATATTTGCATGTAACACTTTTTCAAACAATAACCTAGAATATAGGAACAAAAATAAAAAAGTTATAAACCAATTTTTACTATTTCAACATAAACTGCAACAAGTAAATTCTCCTGCATTGGAAGGGTAATTCACAGATCAATCCAAAAGGATGGCTTTATTTACAAAACATTAATATTTAATAAACACACTGATTCACAGTTTGTTACAATTCTCCACAGTAGCTAGTCTAAAAATTTAAGTGGGACTTGTGTTTCACATAACTTTATATTTAAATAAATTCAAATCTTATACTTTTCATTATTTCTCCTTCCCTTTCAAATGATTTTAAATAAGGGCTCCTCAAACTCAGGCTCTATTTGATCCAGTAGCGAAATCACAAGGCTGAACTTGTGACAACAGAACTGCCTCCCAAGAAAACAGGTGACAAAATAAATGTCAGATAACATCATTAAATCAAGCAGAACTGGAGTAATGTAAGTTCTTAACCAAAAAACAAATATTTTCAAACAGCAGCAGAAGGTAGAAAAATGTGAAGGCTAAATAAATTGATTTTGTCTTTTCAAATTTGCCAAAATATCCAAGTACCTCTTTGAAGGAATTAAAGCAGGGTGCCCCAGAAAGACGCTTATTTTTGGATTTTGATACTTATTAATTAAGCCAAACCAGCAGCATGCAGTTTAGAGGTATCTTCTACAGCTATATTTAAGGTTCTCTGCCAATTTAGTTTTTTTCGTGGTTCATAATCATCTATATGCTCACTATGCACAAAAACTTACCACGAAATTTTTAATAATAAAATTTAGACATATCATTACATCACTTGTTTGTAGAAGTCTAACTACATTTACAAAATGCGATAAGCCTTACGTGAAAATTTTCCGATATTAAAAAGTCAAAAATATCAAATTTTAAAAATAGTGTACTATAACAGGCAGAAATGTTTTGCAGGGAAATTCCTAAGGTATCATGTACCATATTAGTATATTCTAATATCAGAATGACTGGCAATTTTAAAACCTGTTTAAATGATTATTCAGTAAAAAAAAAAAAAAAATCCTGTGACTGTTAAATTAAGCCTGCAACATATTAAAAAAACAAACTAAGTTGAAATGGGCATTCCATCCATATCTCTTGCACTCACTCCTTCACCTCCATTGATATCGATGCCATGAATTACAGCAATGCAAGTTTTCAAACTTATATTTTTCTGGTGGACTCCCTTCGCTAATTTTTACCAGTTTTATTTAAAGGTAGCTTTTATGATGATAGTTCTTAATTTGGAGGGGATATATTTCTTTTAATCTATCTAATATGGACAATTTGTAAAATCACAGTACAATAAAACATGATAATGTTCTTTTTTAGGATACACAAGAAAAATGGCACAGGGTTTTTATAGGGTGCCAAAACACCAGGGAAAAGAAGTTCACATACTTGAACTGCACTTTTTGAGAAGCATTTCCTTCTTCTCTCCTGATGGCTTTTCTGTATTTGTAGATTCTGGATATTCTTTTGGCTCCACTGCCCCCATTTCGTCACTTTTTAAAGTATTTGATGCCATCAATACAGTATTTTCTTCTGGTACTCTAGTTTCTGAAAGATACTGTTTTCTCTCAACAGGATACTGCATTTTAGAATTTAGTTGCACAAGCATTTTTAATGCATCATGATGCTGCATCTTTGAATTTTTATTTGTATGGACCAACTCATCAGTAGTTTGAGGGCAGTAATTCACGCTAGTACTGCAGGATATTTTCTGAATATTTTGATGCAGGTGATTCAGAGGGCTAGAATCTAGGGCTTCGGAAGCCTCAGTGTTTACTCCACCCGACATGCAGTTTAAAGTCACACATACTGTACTTTCTGAACATTCTGTTAGCTTGCCGTCACTCTCTGCTGAAATACTGCTTGTCTGAACAGTTCTTTTCCTCCTTTTGATAAGATGAGTGCACTCTTTTTCTGACCCTTCAGGCAATCTATTTTGTTTGTGCTTTAAAAAGCCTCTTTTGCAACTCATTTCAGGAGCAACCGGTGATTTCTCCTGAACTTGCAAAGGAAAGTACTTTACTTGCATTTCACTTTTATTCATATTAGAAGGTGAAAAGAAGTCTTCATATGAAGAGTCCTCTGTTTTTGATGACTTGTTACACGTAGTTATTGCTAGAAGAAACTCATTTTCAGACTCTCCCTTACATGATGCCGAGGTGGTCAATTTCAAACTATTTCTCTCTCTTTTTGACTTCCCCTTTATTTTGTATCCGACAGTAGAATCATTTGGGTCAACAGGAATTTTTATGTCAGCTGAATGCATGTTAACAGAACCTTCACTGCTCACTAATGAATCAAACTGATGGCCTTTGGTAACTACAGCAGCTTCCAATTGGACCGTGTTTTGGGAGAGAGTGATGTTGCTGAAGTCTTTTTCTTGCAGAAAAGAACTTTTGGTTGAAACTGATGGGGAAGTCAAATTATCTTCATCACTTTGATTTTGGTTAGCAGACTCTTTATATTTCTTTTTAGCGAATAGTTCATCTTTCAGAGAACATTGCAAAATTAGTTTTTTGTTTAAATGTTTTCTGTTAGATGGTTTTGGAATTAAGTTTCCTTGGTCACTACTAGAAAACAGAGAATGTTCTGATGCAGGTGTAGAAACATAAATATCATTTTGAGTTGATGCTGGTTTCTGATTTTTATATTTACAGTTTCTCCAAATGTCATCAAAATTTGAGTTTAAAGAATCACGGATGTGCTCTTCTGAAAGACATTAAGAACAGCAGCAGTATAAACATGTTAACAAAATGGAATAGTACAAAGTTAAATAGTGAAATATGTGGGAAGTTACTCAAAGAACTAACCAAGGATTTAGCCATATAACTCAATATTAACACTTGTATGGCTAAGATTTTTATTGAAATATTGAAAAATGTATTTTTGTATTTCCTCTCTTACAACACACACTTTATAAAGTGCTTTTGTGGTGGAAGAATGAGATAACTTTAAAGAATCCTTTCAAAACTCTAGCCACCCATGACTCAGAAACAACAGATTAGAAGAGTGTCTAATGATTCTAAAAATGCTCTGAGGAACCTGAGGCCCCTATATCAAGACTTATATTTTCTGAAACACATACCCATTTATTGCAACAGCTATGTTTATAATGAAATGCTCTTCTCCAGGAGTTATAGTAAGTTTTATAGGTATTGCACAAGTTTATTAGCTGTCTTCATATTATTTGCTTGGGGAAAGTGAAGAGGTTTAATTGCAAAGCAAATTGCCATATTTTTTCTGAATGCACTTTTTAGGGACAGTATGATATGGCTATTATCCTGATTTTAACTGAGTTGAAGGAGACGAGAGCTGAAATTTCACATGATGTCAACACATGAGAAAGCAGCTGAAAGTGAAATCACTATTTGTGCTTAACTGACATTAACAAAGGGACACATATTAGATAAAATATAGGACTTCAGTTTACATCTCAAACTAAGTTAATTTGAGTTAAAACAGCATCCTAAGCTTCTTCCTCAAACAATGCAAAAATGATTTGTGTTATCACTTTAACCACTACCAGGCTACAAATCTATATAAACACAATTCATTCTACTAAAGTAGTTGCATTTTGAACATTGTCTGAAAGGTGCTGATGAAATTATTATTGCAGTTATATGACTAAGTAGGTATTTGAGTTTTTCAGGGAATTATGGCAGAATCTTTCTACACTATAATGAACCTCTCCTTTTTCTTTGCTCATCATCAAAAGTGTGCTGGTGATGGCTTTCCTGTTGCAACAGATTCCTGATGGAATCTACAGGTGCAGACAAAAAGATGGGGATCATAAGCTCCTTGAAAAAGATAGAGGGGCAGCTTCTTCTTTTAATAAAATGTTAATACTGCTCTTCAGACACTTATGTCTATATTACAAGCAAAGTCACAGGAGGTTATACCACCACAATAATACAACATATGCTGCATTCACAGAAGCAGATCCACTCTTACATACCTATAATATTTTGCTTTCTTATTAATTATAGAATGCCTACATGGTACATTAGTGAAAGGCAAAAAATTTGCATGAAGTATCTGGTACAGCGTAGTGTCAGGAGTAACACACTACAGCAGGCTACTGAACTGCCCCCCATTATGACAATTCTTATGGCTGTGCAGATCCTACTTTCTACTGTGATGAGTTGTCATCATCTAAATCTAGCTCTTTGCTCTTGTATCCAACATAGAAGCTATATCAAATACAAAAAAAAGCATGAGGTCATAGTTACATGTACCACCAACAATGAGATGAATAGGCAAATAAGCATGGAAGAAAGCTGAGTAGGTCTAAACAAATTACACATCATTCCAAATAAGAGTCTATCTTCTTAAGCAGCAGCCCTGATTACAACCTTTGATTAATCTAACCAAAAAAAAATGAGCAAGAAAATGTCACAACCTATTGTTATTTAATTTCTGCACTACAATGCTGAGTACTTTGGTTTAAAAGTTACTCTAGCTCTCTCTTGAACTCCAATTTTTTTCAGTGACCTTCAATAAAATATTCCATATATTCATTACAGTGTGTGTGGAAGTTTTGTAAGAATATAACAAGGGCCATATTGTTCAGACCCATGGTTCAGCTAGCCCAGTATCCTGTCTTCTGACAGTGGTCAGTGACAGATGCTTCAGAGGGAATGTACAGAAGAGAAGGTTACTCACCTTGTGCAGTAACTAACAGTCTTTGAGATGTGTCCACCTCATGGATGCTCCCAGGGCCCAGGCATGCTTTTGGGGCCCAGTACAAACTTGTAACATGGTCCCCTCCCACATACATACCCATGGGGGTTGCAGCCTGGGCCGGGTCCTCAGGGCCTCCGGAACCCGGTAAAGTGTACTCTTTTCCCCCCCATGTGGGGGCCCTGGGTGCTCCATTATAGGTGGGGTAGTGCTTTTGCATCTGGAGTGGGAGATCTTCAATAGCAGTGCCCGTTGGACTGCACATGCACACCTCCTCTGCCTCATGCAGTGCGAAGAAGTTATATATAGCCCTGTGCAATTCAACTGCCTTCAGTTCCTTCTCTGCCACAGAGCTCATGTTATGCTCCGAAGCAGAGGGGAGGAGAGCAGGTAGTGGAACACCCATGAGGACACACACCTCAGTTACTACAAGGTGAATAACCTTCTCTTCAAGTGATGTCCCTATGGGTGCTCCATTATAGGTGACTACAAAGCAGTACCCCTTAGTGGGATGGTTGGGGCTTCGGAGCAGCTTGTATAGCCAAGGACAAGGCTGAATCCAAGGATTGTGTCTGCAAAAGAATCCTGCATGATAGCAGCGCTGGGTGAAAGTATCTGAGGATGCTCATGTGGCCGCCTTACATAGATCAGCAATTGGAACACTATTCAGAAATGCAATGGAGATAGACAATGCCCATGTGGAGCATGTCCTTATTGATGTAAGAACTTGTTCATTATGGAGTTCATATGTGAGGCATATGCATGGAGAGATCAATTTAGAAAAGCGTGGTTTCAATATGGTATCGTCCTTGGATCTCTCAGTGGTGGATCTGAATAGTTGTGATTTTCTGAATGGTTTTGTTCTGTTGAGGTAGAAAGATAATGCAGACCTTATGTCAAGTGTATTGAGAGCTGCATCTCGTTGACTGCTATGTGGTTTGGGAAAGAAAGTGGGGTTCAAGTGAAAAGATGGTATGACTTCAGGAAGAAACTTGGGATGTGGACAAAGTGTGACTTTGTCCTTGTGAAACATAGTATCTGGTGGGTGGGCCATGAGGGTTGAGATTTCTCCTACCTGTTGGGCCAAGTTGAAGGCAATGAGAAAGGCAGTTCTTATAGCTATGTGTAGGTGTGACCATGTTGCCATTGGTTCAAATGGGGGTTTCACGAGAGATCATAGGACTAGCTTTGGTTGCCAGGTAGGGATGAGGGCTTGTATCAGTGCGTAAAGATTTTGAATGCCCTTCATGAAATGTTTAGCCATGGGATGTGTGAATATGGTGCACCCATCAGAAGGGTAGTGGAAGGTGGTGAGTGCTAAGTGCACTCTAAGCGAGTTGTTAGCTAGCCCCTTGTGTTTTGTTCGAGAAGATAATTGAGAATGAATGGTAGTGGAGCCTGAGATGCTTTTATATGCTTTGAGGCACACCAATATTGAAACCTAATCTATTTGTACGTGTGCCTAGTAAAGTCACGTCTGCTATGTAATAAGATATGCTTTACTTGATCAGAGCAGTCTATTTCTGGATCCCGGAACCAGGAAGGAACCATGTCTTCAGATGGAGTATTTGTGGATTAGGGTAATGGACATGACCATTGCCTTGTGAGAGGAACCAGCATGTCGGAGGATGACTGATGGGTCGGCACAACAACATCTCGAGCAAGCAGGTGAACCATACTTGCTGAGACCACGCTAGAGCTATCAGTATGATGTGGGTCTGATCTTCCTGAATTTTGCGCAAGACTCAGAACAGGAGGGGACAGGAGGGAAATGTGCACAGTCATGGTTCATTTCCAGTTACAAGGAAAGCATCTCCTATTGATCCCTGACCCAGGGTCTGCCCTGGAACAAAATTTTGGGCAACAGGTGTTCCAATGGGTAACAAAAAAGTCTATGGTAGGATGGCCCCATTGGCAAAATATCAGTCATAGTACTCTGGCATCCAGTTCTCATTCGCGTTCTTGGGAAAAGGATCTGCTCAGTGTGTCCGACGTGGTGTTTTGGTGTCCTGGGAGGTATGCAGCTGAGATAGAGATGACCTCCTGAGGTCCCTTCCAACTCTAATATTCTATGATTCTATATTGTTTCAAGTTCCATACTTTGATTACTTCTGAGCATAGAGTGGGATCTCACTCCCCTTTGTCTGTTTATATAAAATACATGCAGGCAAGATAGTCTGTCATGATCTTTACCGACTGGTGTTTGAGAAGTGGGAAGATGTGCCGGCAGGCATTGCAAACTGCTCTTAGTTTTAGAAGATTGATAGAGAGTGGGTGTCCATCTGGCCTGAACCATGTATTTCAGCAAATGTGCTCCCAAGCCAATGAGGGAAGCACTGGTGGTTAAAGTCATAGTAGGCGAAGGCTGGAAGAAAAGAACCCTGGCGTTGGGTGCCAATGAATTGATGGTTAAAGTCATAGTAGGCAAAGGCTGGAAGAAAAGAACCCTGGAGTTGGGTGCCAATGAATTCCAATGTTTATACTGGTCTCAAGGCGAACTTTTCTAGGTTGATCAAGAGGCCTAGGTTGTTGACGACATCCATGGTTGTGCAAATTGATTGGTACATGTCACGTTTGGTTGGGGATTTGAGGAGACAATAGTCTAAGTACAAGAAGTAGTGATTTTCATCTTAAGTAGGCGGCAACCATGCAAGAACCTTGGAAAAAACTCATGGTGCTGTTGATAGGCTAAAAGGGAGTACTTTGTATTGGAGGTGGTCGTTGTCCACAGTGAATCATAGGAAGCGTTTGAGGGGAGTGAATGGTGATGTGAAAATACGCATCTTATAGGTCAAGGGCTGAAAACCAATCCTCCTGTTCCAGTGCTGGTATGATAA
Source organism: Mesoclemmys tuberculata (assembly GCA_007922155.1). Taxonomy (NCBI): domain Eukaryota; kingdom Metazoa; phylum Chordata; order Testudines; family Chelidae; genus Mesoclemmys; species Mesoclemmys tuberculata. The sequence continues at coordinate 89,436,913 of ML675604.1, forward strand.
TAGAGAGGGTGACCATCTTGAGTCGTTTATGTTTAGGTTGCGCAGATCTAGAATGGGACGCCAACTGCCAGATTTAGTGGGAGTAGAATCCCTGTCCTATGTATTGTACTGGAACTGATTCTATGTCTCCTAGTTGTAGAAGATGATTTACTTACTTCCCCTCTAAATGTAGTCTCATGAAAAGGGTCTCGGAAGACGGAACGGGAAGGAGAATGGTGAATTGGCATAGCTAGGAAGGGGAAGAAATAACCTTCCTTGATTATTTCCAAGACTGATTTGTCTGAAGTGATGAGCATCAAAGATGACAGAAATGAAGCTAGTCAGTTGCCAAACTGGTGGTCTGTTGATGATGTTATCGATGATGGGAGCAAATGGAACAGAGGGATTGTTTTCATGTCCTCTACCACACCTTCAAAATTACTATTTGTTAGGTGTGTGGGACTCTGTCCCTTGTGCAGTGGGCTTAGGTGGCTACTATGGTTACAGGAAGGGCATTGACAGCAATGTTGGCTGTCAAAGTGCTGCTGAGAATAGTAAGGCTGAAGCCAGGATCGAGGGGGAAGCTGGAATTCCCCGATCTTCTCTTTGGTTGTGGGCTGTATATGTTAAGTGATCTTAATGTGGTTCTGGAATCCTTTAAAGAGTGTAGAGCATTGTCGGTACGCCCTGAGAAGAGTTTATGTCCGTTGAAAGGTAAATCTTCTACTATAGTTTGCACTTCCTTGAGGAATCCCAAAAGGTGTAACCAGGATGCCCATCCTATTACTATAGCAGTAGCCATAGGTCGAGCTGTAGTGTCATCTGAATCTAGTGAGATTTAGAGAGCCGTGTGGGCTATGAGGTGGCCTTCCTTTATGAGGTGGCCTTCCTTTATCAGGGGGTAAGAATTGTTGCTTCTTATCATCTGGGAGGTCCTGACAGAGTTCTTCCAGTCTAGAATCGCTTTTAACACTGTATTTGGCCTTGCTGGCCTTGTAATTGGAAATTCTGAACTGAACGGAAATGGAGGAATAGGATTTTCTGCCAAAAAAAGATCTAAAAATCTCCAGGCCCATTCAGGATGGGTAGCTTGGGATTGGTATGGTTTGTTCTTTTCCTGCACCACATTCACAACAAGGGAATTCAGAGCGGGGTGTGAACAGGAACTCAACATTCTTTGCCGGTACATAATACTTCCTATCTGCGTGTTTGCAGGTTGGTGGATTAGAAGATGATGTCTGCCACAAGAGGTTGGCTGGCTGAAGCAGTGCATTGTTAATAGTGTGGCAAGGTCGGGGCAGGGGAGGGAGAAGTACTCCGCCCCCGTGGGTCCTGCGCTCTCCCAGCCCGGCCGGTGGTGCAGCTGGGGGGGGGGGGGGTCGAGGAAGGGGCCGGGGCCCGCTCTGCCCCTGAGTACTGCTACCTTCCCTCTGGGGTAGTCCGTGATCCGCTCCCTGCTTCTCCAGCCAGGTGCCCTGCCCTCCGGGGCACCGGTAACAACAGGGGAAGCTGCAAGCCTCTGTAGGCTGCAGCCCACAGGCGGCAGCCTGCCTGCTCCAAGCTGCCAACTCCAAAAGCTGTGAACTGCAACTGTACCCTGTAACTATACCAATAACTTCCACCTCCGTCCTCCACTCCTCCTCTCTCCAAGCTCCATAAACCCACAACTGCCTGCCTGCCCTGCAGGCTTTTAAGTGTTTGGGGCGGGGCCCCTTGATTGGCCCCAGCTGGCCTGATTGGTTAAACAGCCCCAGGTGGCCTAACTGCCTAATCAGCCCCAGCTGAGTTACCCAGGGAACAGGGCTTTGTGGAGCCTGGGGCTGATATACAGGCCCTCCAGCACTCTGGCGTAGCCGTCAGGCCTGACCCTGTCACAATAGGTAGTGCAATTTTTGAGGCTGAGGAGGTTTGGAGAATGTCAGTGAGCTCATGTTGCTGTTCTTTTATCTCTGCCAGCTGGATGTTTAGCTAGTCAGCAACTCTGTGAAACAAGCCCTGAAAGCAGCAAAAGTCATCAGCCACAATAGGAGGCAGTGGCTTGATTACCTCATCAAGTGAAGATGAGGAAAAGCGTAGTGCAGGTGGCATCTCTTCCTGCTAGTCATCCTCATGTTCCTGTTCATATTCCAGCACTGGCTCTTGAGGACGAGCTTGTGGAAGATATTCGTCTGGAGGTCATGAGATGGTTGAAGATGGGATAGAAATAGCGTGTTGTGTCTGCTGTGCAAGTGGATTGCCAAATCGGGCTCTATCCCTGGCCCAAGGATTCCAGTATGGCCAAATTAGTGGAAGTGGGATGTGTAGTTGCATCCAAGGAGGGCCTTGCCAGGACTGAGTACTCTGAGGTGCTGAAGGCTATGTTTGAATGGTAGGAATATTTGCCCTGATGTTGATGGGGCAATGGGCTCAGCATATTTTTCCTTTTCTGTCTGCTTTACTAGGGAAGAGGGGAAATGTTTCTGCAGGAGGGAGACGTGCGGCTTGACAGTGCTGAATGAGAGGCTTGTGGTAGTTCCCCTCTGAGGAGTGGGGATTCTGGGGTATCAGATATTGCTAATTCCGATATATGCCTGAACTCCCGTGGTACAAAGGGCTTCAACAGTGCTGTTGTGGTACATGGTGCTACAATGTGCTTTTCAGTATAGGCAGCAGGTGGTGCAAGAGTAGCAGTTGACTCCAAGGTCTTACTCGGTGCTGGTGGTTGTTTCAGAGCCACAAAGGCTCTTGAAATCATGGAGGAGGTAGAGGGCTCGCTTCGGTCACTGCACACAGAAGGCAGCACCCACAGTTGGTGAAGTGCCTTGGTTGGGTCTTTTGTCTTAGAGGCTGAGGTACTCAGTCTCTTTAAGGAGGTATTAACCTTGTCAGAAACTGTTGAAACCATGGAACTAACCAGGGACAGCATTCTGGTTTTCTTCTTACCTTCAGACCATTCAGAGGATGATTTCCTCTTACCCAAACGTGGGGAAAGAGGTTTGGTGGATCGTCTTGAGAGTCTTTCTGAGGAGGAGGGAAAATCGGGATCAAAAGCTGGGTGGAGGGACTTCTCCATCAGGAGTTGTTTGAATCTAATGTCCCTGTCTTTTCTTGCTCTCGGCTTCAAGTCCTGGCAATGGGAGCACTCGTGGGGGAACATGCTCCTCTCCAGGCAGCGAATACACTCTGCATGGCCCTCTGTTATTGGGAAGGTAGCCCCACAGGATACACACCTCTTAAACCCAGGTAAACCAGACACAGGGGTGGCCTAATGACTTCTCGAAGAAGGGGGAAGTTACACTAAGCTAAACAACAGTGGGGTTGTAAAGGTGAATGAAAATAAAATAGTCAAAACTTACACTTTTCTTTTTTTAAAGGGATAGAAAAAGGGAGGAGAAAGGAAAAGAGGAACTAACTAACTATAGGAGTTTGTATGAGATTATCTAAGGAGGAGAGGCAAAACTGGCTCTGCGAAGGGTTCCATTCCAGACTGCAGGCAGTAGAGAAGGAACTGAGGGTAGCTGGACCACACAGCGCTATGTATAATTTCCCTCGCACTGCGCAGGGAAGGGGAGGTGTACATGTGTGGTCCAATGGGCACTGCTATCGAAGATCTCTGACTCCAGACGCAAAGGTCTTATTGCGCCTACAGTGCTGCAACCAGGGGGACATCACTAGAAGAAAAGGGCAATTATTGAGTGGTCCATTCCCTGTTGTCTAGTCTCAGCTTCTGACAGTCAGAGGTTTGGGATACCAGAGCATTGGTTTGTGTCCACGGTCATCTGGCTAATAGACACTGATTAACCTATCTTCCATGAACTATTTCTTTTTTTAACTCAGTTATACTTTTGGCCTTCACAACAAGTTACATAGGCTGATTGTGCACTGAGTGAAGAAGTACTTCCTTATGCTTATTTTCAATCTGCTACCTATTAATTTCATTGGATGACTCCTGTTTCACATGGTATGTGAAGGGGTAAAGAACACTTCCTTATTCATTTTCTTGACACCATTCATGATTTTTATAGAACCCTATCATAGGCCCCCTTCACCATCTTTTCTAAACTGAACCATCCCTGTCTTTTTAATCTCTCCTCATATGAAAGCTGTTCCATACCCATAATCATTTTTGTTATCCTTCTCTGTACATTTTCCAAATATAGCCTATCTTTTTTAAATGGGCTGACCAGAACACCACACAGTATTCAAGATATGGGTACACCATGGATTTATATAGTAGCTTTGTGATTTTTTTCTTCTTTTCTCTTCTTTTCCTAATGGTTCTTAACAATGTTAGCTTTTTTGACTGCTACTGCTGTCAATATCTGCCCAAATACCTGCTCAAAGAACTATCCACGATGACAACCAGATCCCTTCCTTGAGTGATAATAGCTAATTCAGATCCCATCATTTTGTCTGTATAGTTGGGATTATTTTTCCCAATACGCATTACTTTGCACTTATCAACACTGAATTTCATCTCCTATTTTGTTGCCCAGTCACAGTGAGATCTCTTTGTAACTCTCCAGTCAGCTTTGGATTTAACTATTTTGAGTAATTTTATTAATTTTGCCACCTCATGGTTCACCCACTTTTCCAGATCATTTATAAATATGTTGAATATGTTCATCCTACAACAGATTGTTGGGGGACCACTCTATCTTTCTCCATTCTGAAAGCGGACCATTTATTTCTACCTTTGTTTCCTATCTTTTAACAAGATACAGATCTATAAAAGGACCTTCCCTCTTATCCCATGACCACTTACTTTGTTCAAAAGCAGTGGTTCTCAAACTTCATTGCACTGTGACCCCCTTCTGACAACAAAAATTATTACATGACCCCGAGAAAGGGGACCAAAGCCCAAGTCCTACTGCCCCAGGTGGGGGAGCCAAAGCCAAAGTCTGAGGGCTTCAGCCCTGGGTGGGGAGGGCTGTAAGTCTAACACCAGCCTTAGCGATCACAATAAAATGGGGTCATGACCCACTTTGGGGTCCTGACCCACAGCTTGAGAACCGCTGCTTAAGAGCCTTTAGTGAGGAACTTTGACAAAGGCTTTCAGAAAAAGTTCAGGTACACAATATCAACTAGATCACCCTTGTTCACATGCCTGATGGCTCCCTCAAAGAATTCTAACAGATTAGTGAGGCACGATTTCCCTTTAGAAAGCTACGTTAACTCTTCCCCTACATATCATGTTCATCTGTGTCTGATAATTCTGTTCTTTACTATAGTTTCAACCAGTTTTCATGGTAATGGAGTTAGGCTTACTGGCCTGAAATTACCAGGACTGCCTCTGAAGATTTTTTTTTTTTTTTTTAAATCAGCATTACATTAGCTATCATTCAATCATTTGGTACAGAGGCTGATTTAAGTGATAGGTTACATACCTCAGTTAGTAGTTCTGCAATTTCATATCTGAGTTCCTTCGGAACTCTTGGGTGAAGACTATAGGGGCCTGGTAACTTATTACTGTTTAATTTATTAACTTGTTCCAAAACCATCTCTATTGACACCTCTATCTTGTACAGTTCTTCAGATCTGTCATCTATAAAGAATGTCTCAGGTGTGGAAATCTCTATCATATCCACTGAGTGAAGACCAATGCAACGAATTTGTAAAGCTTCTCCACAACGGCCTTGTCTTCTTCGAGTACTCCTTTTGTATTTAATTCTCATTTTGCCTCCAGTATCCTACTGTTTAAACTGTACAAGTAAGAGTTTATAAAGAACCATTAAGAAAATAGAACCAACAGCGAACCAAGTCAGCAAGCCACAAGAACAAGGAGGGGCATTTACCTCATGTGGTTACTCATGTTCTTTCATTCCAATTCTTAACATTTTACATACTTTTCAAATCAAGGAGAAAACCCAGAATCACTCAATTTTTTGGGGATTTCTTTTACCACTTGTATTCAAATATAAGAACATTTGTTTATCCTCACAACACATTAAGGACAGTGAAACACTTTCAGATTTGCTAATAATAAAAGAGAAGTATATCATTAAAGTCAAAACCTGAGTATGTCAGCCTACACTATAATACAGACTATGTAGAAAATGTTTTTTTATTTAGCACATTTTAACTTAATATATTTCACAAAACTTATTATATATATTTCATAAAAGTTATGTTATTTACCTGGTAGCAACGCATTAGCTGAACTGGTGACACCAAAAGACTCTCCATAAGCAGGTTGTGTTGAATTAAATGGAGATATCTGAGACATTTGTGAAGCTAAAATATAATTTATCAACAGTTTATTACACAATTTTTTCTACTAAAGTTTCAAAAACTTAAAATGCTCATCTATGCAAAGAGATAAATCTAAGACCTCACTAACATCTTTACTGTGACGCAAAACACACATACAGAATTACAAGCAAGCAGGCTTGCAATATATCTGCAACCAAAATGATTTTGATATGTTGAATTTCCACAAGTCAGGAAAATCTAAAATGCTTCAACTAGACTATCCTCTTTACCCAGTCCCTTCCTAAGTAACATAGACACCCTAAGGTAGAGTCTTTAAAAGCATCTAAGTATGGGTTTAGAAGCCCAACTTTAGGCTCCTATTTTTGAAAATATTGGCCTGTGTATATAAACAAGTTCACAATTGATTTGTTAAACTACTGAAAGTCTAAATAGCTTTTTATTGTTAATAGTGAAGCAATTTTAGTTAGAAGTGAAAAAAGAATTTATGCCATCAAGGGAAAATACAATTTTAGCCCTTGAGGCTGCAAACACTTGTGCACTTACTAAAAATTCAAGCATTTGAGTAATCTCACTGAAGTCAATGGTTATTTATGTGGGTAAAGTTATGTATGTGCTTACGTATTTGCAGGATCAGGGCCATAATCGTCATTGTTTTGAATTCTACAGATGGTTCTGTAAATTCAAATGCCAGTAGTAGCATTTACATTTCAGTTCACTGTAAACTGTAATACTGCCAATAGGACAATATTACATAGCCACAACCCAATTTAAATCTGTTTTGTCAAAAAACATTTTAGTTTCACCCAGTGCTACTTTGTATAGTAAATTAGTAACATTTAGATTGCTTATGACTATTATGTATTACAAGCTCTCCCTTTTATAGTGAACTGACATTACGTGTATGAATAAAAAATTAAAAATATATAAAGCAGGTATAGCTTGAATTTTCAAAAAGATCCAATTTTGTGATGTTTTTGTTCAAAACTAGAAGACCAGGCAATTACAAAATAAATCAATATTTTAAAAATTAATTTTGTTTCAAACCAATTTATTCCCATAAAACCACATACTTCAAAGTAACATGTTTCTGGTATGAAAATATGTATTTTTAAATTAAAAGAAAATCAATGTTTGAATCAAGAAATGTGATCAAATAAGATTTCACTCTCTCAGAAAGTGTTACTTGCATAATTCTACTGTGCATATCAGCAGAACCATTGCAGTTTATGTTATCTGACAGTCAATGATTTAAGTTACAGTATAAAGTATGTCAGACATTTTAAATAGACATATTAGGGAATATTAGAATAATAGCATTAGAGAGTAGGAAGAATCTTTGAATATATCGGGTATTTCTGTGGTTAGTGGGAATTGTTTTAGTAGTAGAACAAAAATATTAAATTTACAAGAGACTGCTTGGATTTCACATCTCTTGCTGCTCATGACAGGAGTGTGATAAAGTAGCATGTGGCAGGGTAAAACTATGAGCTCCATAGAAATGTAGGGCTGGAACGGATCTTGAGAAGTTCAAATCCAGGCACCTGTGTTGTGGCAGGACCAAGTAAACCTAGGCCATCTCTGACAGATGTTTGTCCAGCCTGTTTTTAAAAATCTCCAATGATGGAGATTCCATAACCTCCCCTAAGCCCTAGTCCAGATCTTAAGTGCCCTTACAGTTAGAAAGTTTTTTCCTAATATCTAACCTAAACCTCCACTGCTAAAGATTAAGCCCATTACATCCTATCCTACCTTCAGTGGACATGGAGAACTACTGATCACAGTCCTCTTTATACAAGCACTTAAGACTTATCAGGTCCCCCCCATTCTTCTTTTCTCAAAACTTAAACCGGCCCAGTTTTTGTAACTTTTCTTCATAGCTCAAGCTTTCAAAAAGATCCATGTTGTATTTTAACTTCCATGTTGAATTAGGACATCCATTTGGTATGACTTGCTGAACACATGACTAACCTTATCCAAGGCCAGGTTATTATGAGGGATTCCAATTGGCTGCCGATGAAAGGGGTGTTACACCACCTTCAAGAATAATCTGAGAAGCCACCAAGACAAAAAAGATCTAGGGCCACTGAATGGTTGTCTTTCAACTACCAGTTCCCCATAGAACAGGGGGTTTTCTGCTCAGGAGCCCAGAGGTGGGAAGGAACAAGCATGATAGTGGAATGCAGAGCAAAAAAGGAAAGACTATTTAAGAAGAGGTTCTCTCTGAAGTGGATCACCCATCACCACATGCAAGAAGTAATGGCCAAGAAGGAGGGACTCTGTGTAGCCTGAAATGCTGACAAGACCTCACATTCTCAGAAGGGGTGAGATCAGACTGGGGGAGGGGGTTCTGCATCTTTGATACTTTGTCATTTTGCAAAGATCTAGTGCTTTTTAAAAGTAAAACGACTTGGTTAAAAAAAAAACACCTTACATAGCTAAGCCTGTGTTTCTTGCCTGTCTGCCACACTTACCCTGAAAACTGTGGCTTACAGTTAAACCCTAAATCAAACTTTGCAGGAGTGTATACAAGCAAATAGGGGCTCAGGAGGTTTGAGGCAATTCCAGGGTCTTGGGTAGCTGTACTATGGAGTTCCAAGGAAGGGCTCAGAGAAGAGATCTCAGCCCAGGAGTGTACCTTGAAGCTCAAAACCAGAAACAGAGGCTAGACTCAGTCCAGACTCAATTGGCTTAGATATATATGGGACCCAACATTCGGGTCCACTTACAACAGACTGGTGATTGTCTAAAAGGGGACTAGACCAGGTTGTAACATGGAGCAACAGGAGTACAGAATATAATTCTCCAAACGGATCGAGCAACAAAGTTCTGGTGGTGAACTATAGGCAGGTATTCATACCACCATGTCTGCTCTGAGAAGAGAAAAGGAAAAATATCTGTTACCTGTTTTCAACCCCCAAAATAGGAAGAGTCTAGAAAGTTGAACATAGGATATTTTCTGAAACTGGCCTCTTAGGCTATGCTTATATTTAAACCGCTACAATGGCACAGCAGGAGCACTGCAGCTACACCAACAATGGGAGGGGTTCCTATCAGTGCTCTGATTAGTCTGTGGTTTAATGCATCTTTTCAGCTGCTGAACAATCAAGCCCACTAATGTTGTCTCATTCCCACCTTTTTAGTCTCAAAACAAATCTACATGCACAATAATACAATCCCCAGAGTCCAATTTCCTTAAAGTGGTGATCATACAAACACTTATTTTGTATAGAAACAATGATCATTGCATTATACATCTACAATACTTTCTGAAGTAAATGCATTACATTGCAATGGAAAGGTGTGTGTACTTTTCTAAAACACTAGATTTATTTATTCTATATTTTATAGTAGTTGCTCTGTTTCGTGCATGTGCTCCTGACCCCCATGTAATTACCTCATGACCCCAAGTTTGAGAACCTCTGACCTAGAATGTCTTCATCTATCATTGAACAACTAATTCTGGGTTGAAATGGAGCACAAAGCAATATACTAAACAGTTGAGATTACAAGATATAGTGTAACCAATGTTAACTGTAGAAGGTAATTAAATTGATATTTATCAGTGCCCCTACTTTTGCAAGAGGTATCAAGGCTCTTTTAAGACTACAAGCAACCAAGACCTTGGTTTTATATCTTCTCTGAAAGACAGCATTCCCAACACTATACCAGGTCAGTGGTACAACACCCAGAGGGCAGCGCCCTCTTTCTAATGGATTATCAGCACCTACGGATTCCTTGGAAATCCCTTATGCAAGCAATGATTTCAACATAAAAATCGCATGATTAAAGAGTCTTCTGTTTGGCTTAAATATTTATATATTTCTAATTATGCATTTTCAGTTTAAGTCAGAGTAAGCATTTGTTTCACAGAAACACAGGTTAACAAATCAAAAGAAAATTATGCAGTCCTGGAACACGTGCAGGGCTAGGATCAGCATAACTCAGCAAGAAAGATGGCAACAATTTCTGCTTTTTCATGAATTCATAAGATTTAACTTCTTACCAGTAGGGGAAAGATTCTCTCTTTTCTCCTTCATGTCCCTTATTCTCCTTTCCATTGCACTGCACTGATCTTTTCTCTTATGTGTAGGGCTATATGCAAGTGAACCATCATCCTCAAATAATAAAATTGGTATATCTGTTTCTAAAAAAGTAATTGTAATTTGCAATTTAATATGATGCTTCCATATTTGAACAGAGCATGAATTTTAAAGTTACATTTTTAAACTCAGTTCCCAAAAACTATCTTTCCACAATGACGTCTCTGACAATATCACAAATGTAATTATACTAAATTCCAAACAACACCATAAAAATGAAGTCCACTACCACTTATTAATTACTAAAAGATAAATTATTCTTTAATACTGAAACATGCATAATACTCGTAGCTTTTCTTAATGAGAATTCATATTATAATAACTAAGTTAATAACTTCAATTATAAAGTGATAAGGAAAAATAAGTTGCATCTTATGAGTTCTCTTGAAACTTAAAATAACAAAGGTATTCTGGCATTTCTTTTTGGTGCAATGCTTAATTTTTCCAATCTAGCCAGAACTACTTATTAACTCACCTGTTGCCGTTTTTTGTTTCTCTAGTTCTTTAGCCATCAGGTCCAATTTTTTTTGTAGTCTTTTATCATTTTCTGGTGTTTTTTCAACGAAGTCTTTGGGCTGCATGCATTTGTGCTACAAGATTAACCACAGCATAACTCTGTCATAAGTAACTTGAACTTAATCGTTGTCTATTTTATTATATAATACAATGTGAATTACATGATTCCTGGTAAATCGCATTTAGCCAGCCATAGATAGACCATAAAATTTAGAAGGAAATTTCAACCCGAATATCAGCATGGATTAAGGAAAAAGCTATTTGAGATTTCTCAGAATGACCAATAAGAAATTAATTAGACAAAACCATTGTGAACATTTTAACACATTTGAAAATACGGAACATTTTAGACTTGGGTTAACATTTTCAAAAGTGATTTTCAGGTTGAGCTAGCATGCTAGAAATAGTAATGCATGTATTTTGTGGCACAAGCAGCCTCTCATGCTAACTGCCCAAGCTTGGGCTCAGGGGGTCAGGTGGCCTTGTACTTGGGTGGCTAGCTGAGCTGCTGCTAGAGCCACAACATCCACATTACTGTTTTAAGCACACTGGCTTGAGCTGAGCTAGCATGAGTGTCTACCTGGCCTGAGAATCACTCCTCCCAAGTGCAGGTTAGACATATTCAAAGTGATTTAGGGCCCTAAATCTTATTTTCAAAAGTGATTTAGCACCCAGGAGGCCAAGTATCATTGAAATTAGGAACATGTCAGAGCCACACACACTTCAGTCACCCTTAAATCCCTACTCAAACAGATAAACTTTGCCGAGTGTTCTGAAAGTTAGTAATTCAAACTCCCCTAGATTGAAGATGAGGGATGAGAAGTTTGATTCAAAATTAGGAAATTCACTATTCTGTACATGATTTTGAAATTACACACTCACTTTTTTAATTAGTAGGGGTAACCCTTCATTAGTGTATATTGCAGGAAATAATGATTCATCAACATGGGCACCAGCTTCTCTGCATCTGTACAATACAATAAATAAGTAAATACATTTATTTTGTTTAGAAATAGAATTTTATTGCAATTAAATTAAATCAGTTATTTCAGCCTTGTGAATGAAGCACTATCTTTTGCACAAGAAAAGCTGTAAATACATGACATTTAAATATTACATATTTTGTTTACATAGTACACACTTGAACGAAGGCAGGACAGTCTATAATAAAAATGGTAAAAAGGTCAGACCCATTAGCCACAACACAAATATCTAAATTAACAGAGAACTATCCTAGAAATTATAACTGAAATTATAACTGGAAAGCCTGAAAATCAGGACTCTTACAGCAGACAGAGTTCCTTACAAAATCCATCTGGTATGACTTAGATCTCCCTCATGCTAGTGACCTTGACCTGTATCTGGGAATTAAAAGTCTTCCCTCACCAGGCAGCAAACTTCTTTGGAAGTGCCTAGATATTAAGGACTTAATCTGTTCCCTTGCTGAGAGTCTAATCTCACAATCCAGGATCCACAGAATGTTGTAGGTAAGTAAAAGCTTGAAAAGGAAGAGGAAATGTTTGCAGTCAGACAGGTGAAGAGAAAAAGGCCCTATCCCAGTTTAACTCACTTTTAACCATTCCTCACCCAGTCTTTTCCTGGTTTCCTCACGCCACACACACAAATTCCATAAAAGAACTTGTCCCTGACGAGGCTCATGGTTACTCATCCAGGTGACTTTGGCAAACATGCTGCCTCACCCCAGTCAGCTATGTTTCTTCTGTTTTTCCTATTGGGAGTTTGACCTGAGAATATGGGTGTCACGCGGGCTGCATTAGGAGGGGGGGGCATTTGTGTGGTTTGACATTAATAAGTCAAAATCATCATAATTCATGTAAGACATGCCATGTCAGGTACTGTTAGAAAGGTTATAATATGCTGAATAAGATGGAAATATTTGTGTTCATGTGTAATATGTGTAAGGAAAGTTATGGAGATCTTTGATATCCCTGTATTTCAAACTGTGCTGTGGAAGACACACTCCAGACAGAGAGGCGGCAGGACAATAGCTTGCTTAATAGCCCATTCAAGGCCTTATCAGAAGCCAGAGGCCCGGGAAGAAACTAAAGGCATACCTGAAGAGTTACCAGGATTGGCCCATGTGACTATGGACTTCATTTTGGTTCCAGTAAAGTTCCACAAGCCACATGGCCAGTAACAGAGGGTATATAAGATCAAACCACAGAAACCATTTTGTCTTCGTCTTCGTCTTGTGTCCTTGTTCCTGTCCAGCTGCGGACACACCTCTGGATTAACACACTTTGCAACTGAACTGAAGGACTTAGACCCATCCAGGTACTGGATGTACACCAGAGGAACTATACAAGCCTGCAACTCCACAATTGTTCTAGAAACCTGATGTATATGGACTTTTAAATCATCTGTATGTATCTGATTGCTTTAAGCCTTTAATACTTCTCTTACTGTTTGTTTTTCTTAAACCTTTAGTTTTAGTTACTAAAGGATTGGCTGGCAGCGTGGTATTTTGGGTAAGATCCAAACTTATAGTGAACTGGTACTGTGGCTGGTCCTTTGGGATCAGAGGGAATCTTTTAGTAAAGAGCATAGAGTTAAAGCAACTGGCCTCTTTACTGGACCTAGTGTCGGTTTTGGGAGCCAGAGACTGAAATGCAGTAAAGGGGGCTGTGTGTATTTGCACAGTGGCTTCTTGATAACCAGTGTGGGGGAATCAGAAGCACTGTTTGTGGCTGGTTGGGAAGTCTGACTGTGGTGTCACCTACCAGTGCTGGGAGAATTTGCTCTCCTTTTGCAGCCTGCCCTGACCCTGGCATTATCAGTGGGCTACCCTGGGCACGGACGGGTTACAATGGGGACTAAAATCTTTGTGGGCTTGGGTCAAATTCATCTGTAGTTGTGAATAATTTGGCTGGGACACCATGTGGGTACTAATATAGAATACACTACATAAAGAACAAAGAGCTAAAAACTAATTTTGACCAGAAACAGTAAAAGAGCTTTATTACTCCACAATCTTTCAATGCATAATAGAATTGACTATGGAAAGAAGTTACAGATCATTAACACTGCACCAAGAATTTCTCAAAAAGTAATTCAAATATGTGATTCTAGTGACACCTAGTGATCTTACAATTATAAAGTACACATTTTTCAGAACTACAATATAGCATGATTTGAGTAATTCTAAGTTTTGGAGTAGACTATACAAACAAATTGTTACATGGCCAGAGATGTTATTTTATGCATAACATGCCATTTCAAATAATTAGATGTCAGTACGTTAATCTGAATTTACTGGGGTTTTCTGAAAGATCAAGCAAAGATGATTTCAAAGAAATGATAGCCAGTGAGCTTTAAACAACTAGCTATTATTAAATTCCAGATGTTACCACCAATGGAACATATATTAAATGTGAAAAGTTACATTAACAGCACTGAGGCTGAGAGAATTTAAACAAAAGTCAGGAAATGAAAACATTTGTCCATATTGTATATGATTAATTAAATTGTTAATAAAAGCATCCTTATATGCAATGTGAATGAGTTACTAATAGAACACTTTTTTAAACACATTTCTAAGAGAACACTGATTTGCATTTTCCAACATTTTGTGTAGAAATCTGAAGTCTTAATGATAAATCAATATAGTTTTTAAAGAGATGCATTGAATTTAGAAATTTTAGTTCACTGTAGCATCTGAACACCTTTTGTCTAAACTTAATTTGGGCATTTGAGATTAACTGAACTGCATAGCATCTCTGATGAAATATTCCATAAAAACTGATGAGACCAGACCTGGATTTATAAAGCAAAAACAACTGTTTTTCTGCTTAATACATGAAACAAAAACACCTTTAAGATCTTCTGCATAGTCCACAAAGAAACATTTCTGTTCCCCTGCTTTTGAGTCATCTTTACTTTTTGACATTTCCTGACTTTTCAGTGCTTAACCTTGCAATTTTAACTTTACTTTAACAGTATTTATCTCTCTATCAGAATTGTTAGTTAAGTGATGGCATTATATTGAGCTCAGATACAAAGAGAGATATGATCCTTGCCACAAAAAGCTTTTCAAGTAAAATTCAAACTGATGAGACAAGACAGCACTAGAGATATATGTGATGTTCATCAAGGTAGTATTCACTCAGAACATTACGTTTTACACAACTCCATATTATTTCAAATATACAAAAAAAATCACATATACTGTACCTTTCTGCAGTTTATAAAAACTCAGTACTTGCTTACATTCCCCCTTGGAAAAATGTCACATTTTTAATATACAGAACTACTCACTTTTCCACCCAGAGTACAGACACTAGTTTTACTCCAGTCTTCTGTGCCTTTCTCCATGTAGCCAAATGTCCTTCTTTGAAGACTACATGAGTGACTTGCTTGTTAAAAGTTTTTGAAACCTACAGGATTATACAAAGAGGAAACATTAGATATTTCAGTCCACTAATCAGCAAATCATCATGAAACTACATAAAATACTCCATTTTTACTGCAAGTAGGAATCCAGGGACTTTATAAAAGTTATTGTAAAAATTATTTTAGAGCGTATTTTGTCAAAGATTGTTTTGATCTTTCCTTTCTCAACAAGGAGCAACCAAAAACAAGCTAACTCATTAGTCAATTATAGTACGTTACTAGAGACGAACTTTTACCACATCAAAGCAAGAATTCAACATGTAAGGGAGGATAAAATAGACTCATGATTTGTTCTAAGCCATCACTTTTTAGCCACCTACCCTACCTTTATTTTCAACCCTCCAAATGGCTTGGAAAGGCAGCCTCATTTAAGAAGCCCTAAATATGACTTCACACATCAGATATCACGAGGCAAAACCAGAAACTCTTATCAGCGTGATAACAAATGTATCATTTTATAATATTAAAATACACACAAGGCTGAAAAGTTCTAATGTTACCTCTCACTAACTGATTTTCATCCATATATAATTCGTTTATATTTTCAAAATGGCCCTTACAACAGGCTGGGCTGCCTGCTGTGGAAAAGATACTGAGAACAACTTTGTGGTCAGTGTGTAGCAGGACAAGTCACTTTCTGCACCATGCTGACTAATCACAGTTAAACTCTCAGGAACCATATTACAATGACTATTAATGATCACAGTTTCACCTGAATAAACTTTCACAAACACATAAAAACATGGTAAATTTTTGTACTGAATACAAGCCCAGTGTTTAGAATTAAATTCAAATTGTTTGACCATTCACCCCACCTTCCTAATGTTCCACCCTTTCTTCCTCTAAGGCCTGGTCTACACTACATCGTTAGATCGATGTAAAGCAGTTTTCGTTGACCTAATTCTGTCAATGTCAACAGTACAATAATGCTCCCAATGATGTAAATGGCGCAGTACATTGACTAAACTCCATCTCCACAAGAGTTGTAGCGCTTAGGTCAACATACTTAGGATGACGCAATGTCCATGTAGACACTGCATTACTTACATTGCTTGTTGTCTGTCAGCCCTATGTAGAGCTGACAGCTCCCCCCACTCCCACTCTCTAGGCTCACAGCAAGAGCTGTCAGCCCAGCCCAGGACTCAATTTTACAGATGGGAACCTACCAGCAGTGAAATTAACATTCTTGTCTGTTTCATGGCTGCTATTATCTCACATTTCAGCTCCTGCTATGAGCGGGATGGCGGGGAGGGGGAAATACCTAACTCTGTAGCCCCACATGATGAAAAAAGCAGCTGTTTAAAAATATTATTTTATATAAGTTACCTCCCCAAATGACTTAGGCCTTGTCTACACTAGAAAAATAAATCGACATATTTATGTCAACTTTCAGCCATAGAGGTGGCTGATATGCACACCGTTCTCCTTGGGTTGAAGTAGTGTGCCCCACCAACCTAAGGGGCAGTATGAGAGACCCATCTCTCAGCTCCTTGCTGGGAGCCCACGTTCCTGGCCTCCCTTTGTGCTGCCCCCAACCCGCCTAGCAGCCAGGAGCCACTCGCATCCCGCCTCACGTTGGGCACCAGCCACCTGTATCCCACGTCACAGCCGGGCAAGTGCTGCCCCAAAAGCTTACATTCTAAGTATAAGACTAGAGACAACTGATGGATACAGACATACAGATTGTTTCCATGTACTTGGCACAGAGACAATGCTGATCTGCATGATAGGAAGTGGTCTGAGCACACTAGTGGTCTAATCGTTGCCCAATTCTTCATAAGCATCATGGAAAAGAAAAATTTTAAGGGATTTGAAGGTGGTAACTTTGGGAGGTACTCACAACCATGAGGAACAGCACAGTAGAAAGCATGAAGGTGCTTGTTTGAAAATTTAACAAGTGGGCAAGGGAGGCTGGCATTATGGGCCAAAGGTAGTGACAACATCTTCATAGAAAAAGAAAGATGATAAGTAGGGTAGGCATAGGTCAAGAAGGGTCTTGGAAATAAAGGCAAGTAGTTTATCTTTGATGCAACAGGGAAGGGGGAACCACTGGAGGGATGCGAAAAGAGGGGTATCACATGCTCTGACTAGTTGGTCTCAGGGATGACTTCAAAAAGGCAGACTAAAACTCAGAAGTGGTAGGTAAGGTCCCGTGGGAAGAAAATCTAAGGCAAAAAGGAATTCAGAAGAGCTGGCAGTTTCTCAAAGAGACAACATTAAACGCACAACAGCAAACTACCAAGATGTGAAGGAAAGTTAGAACGAATAGCAAGGCCAATATGGCTCCATCAGGAACTCTTTAATGACTTGAAAATTAAAAAGGAATCCTACGGAAAGTGAAAGCATGGAAAAATTGCTAAGGACGAATAAAAAGGATAGTACAAGCATGTAGAGACAAAATCATAAAGGTTAAGACACAAAAAGAATTACACCTAGCAGGGGATACAAAAGGAAATAAGAGATTTCATAAATACCTCGGGAACAAGAGAAAGACAAAGGAAAGTGTAGGTCTGTTACTTAGTTGGGAAGGAGAGCTAATTTATTTGGCGTATACAACCCGGTCAAGCCAACCCTCAGAGTTCTTATCAATGATGTTCAAGGGATGAAGACCTCCAGGAAGCTGATCAGTTAAACAACTATTTTGAAATATGTTAAGATTGATCAAAGAATTATTTTGTAATAAGATTAAGGTATATATAAGCAGGACTCAAGTTTCACTATAAAAATTCGAGGGAGACCAGCTAAAAGAAGAAAAGGGGAACAAGAAGAATCGACCTGCAAGACATCACCCACGATCAGAGTTTCTAGAATCCTCTGCATGACCATGATGTGCAGCAACCAGAATCCAGATGAGACTGACCTTGCCTGGCTAACAGGGAAAGTCCACCTGCCTGATCAGGACTGGTGAGCAAAGCATCGTATGCTTAGCATGTGTACTATGTCTGGTAATTGTTAATAAATAGAGGTTAAGGTTATTACTGTGTAAGACTTTCATTTGTAAAAGATCCTGCAAACCCACAGTAGTATATACTCGGAGTCCTATGAATTTGGGAAAGGTTGTGGGTACTTACATTAACCAGGTTAGTTTTAGCCCGAGCCCTATGAATTGGGTACCGGTGACCCTGAGCCCTAGAGTGTGAATTGGGTAAGGGTAGGTGCCTTTTCAACAGAGCCCTACAGACTGGGAAAGAGTGGGATTGCATGAAATTAACCAGGTTATTCCTGGAGCCCTATGGATTGGGAAAAGGTGGAACGCCCTAGTGTGTAGGTAACAAAACAAACTTGCAAGACCCAGTGCACGGTAGGCCATTTGAATATAAGTTGAAAAATGTTGGAGATAATACTGATCATTGTGTGAGACCATTCTTCTAGTGCCTTCAAGCTCTTGTTCTATCACCAATATGTACACGGAAATGGCAATTTCTCAAAAACAGGCACTGCATACATTAACCAGCTTGGCATAGTTCTAGACAATTTCACCAAATGGCCAGTGTGCTGAATCATATCATATGCTACAGTCAGGTCAAGGAAAACTAAACTAGTCTTCAGCTTATGTTGGAATCCATTTTTGATGAATGTTGTAAGTTCCAGTACTTCACCGTATGTACTACAACTGTGGCGAAAACCAGCTTGCTCTGGTGCCAGCATGCCTTCTACAGCTGATGAAATTCTTTGTGAAATCAGACACTCAAACACCTTAAAATGGAAGCTTAGAAGTGAAATTGGTCTGTAATACGAATGCAAGTGTGGGTCTTTCGCAGGTTTCAGCAAGGCAATGACTTTTGCTTAACACCAGATTCTAGGCAATTTGGATTCCCACAGAACTCTGTTGGAAAACTGAATGAACCATACCCAAGCATGAGGACACAGATGTTTCATGAGTTCAGATGCAATTCTATCATATCCGGGAGTTGTATCTGTTTTTAAATCCTTCAGCACTTTATCCTATTCCAGACCAGCGAATGGCTCCATTTTACTATCAGCTGGATTATTCCTCAGAAAACTCCGCCACACATCATGTACCTGTCATTTGACAACTCTGCCAACATGAATTTTGGCAACCTTCAGCAAATGACTGGCAATCTGATTTGGAGCAACTGCTGGCCTACTTTTTGAATGTGGACATTGAGCTG
This sequence comes from Mesoclemmys tuberculata, assembly GCA_007922155.1. NCBI lineage: Eukaryota > Metazoa > Chordata > Testudines > Chelidae > Mesoclemmys > Mesoclemmys tuberculata. The sequence continues at coordinate 89,456,243 of ML675604.1, forward strand.
CACCTAGTCAACAAATTAAGCTCCCTCTTTTTCGAGCTTGACCGCATAAAGTCAAGTGCCACTGTTGCTTCTTCCCCGTAAGCAGCATCCAATGATTCTACGAGATAGTCTGTAATCTCAGGATCACCTGACTGCTCATATTGCCTCAGCAATTCTGCACAATCTTTGTTCAGCAGACGCCACATGGAATTGTTGCACTTGAAGCTTTAACAATGCCACAAGAGAAACAATTGTTTGCATCTTCCACGGAAATGATGTTTAATGGAATAATTACAACACTCCATTCTAAGTAATTCCATCTGGGGTTCAGTACACTCATTTTTAATCAGAAGAAGCACTCCTATCTGAATTAACAATGGATGACGCTGGCTATGTGGAAAATCATTAAACACAGTCCACACCGCTGGCTGTGGGTAATTGGCAAATGACGTGACTCAGCATAGGTCTGGGCAGTAGTCCCTATTCCAACGTGCCCTGATTGGAAGGTACCTCAATGCTTAGGGTTATGGATCAATGTGAGATAACTATTTGTTGCCCACTCCAACAGTTGTTCACAGTTTGGGTCTACAGTCACATAACTCCACTCGCTATGATGACTTAAAATTGCCAACGTACACTGTCAGATGCTTAAGCCTTCAGAAAACTTGTGAACCCCATGTTTCACTCAGTGGCTTATACACATTTGCGATTTGAAAACCGCCAATTTCAATCATACTGCAAAAAGATTAAAATTCAATATGGACAATATCTGAGTTATCACTGCGGATGTACATGGTTCAACCATGTTTCACATGAAGATCATGACTTAACAGATCAAAACCAATGATTTTAAACCAACATGCTTCATTCAGTATGATGTGAGAACATCCTTTTCCAGGACACCAATAAGTTCCTGCTTGGTGGCAGGCAACCTTTCAACATTCTGATGGTGAATTTTAAGTGTCAGACCTATGACTAGAGAATCATTGTGCAGAACTTGTTTGACTGGTCAACTGAAATCATGGTAACCCTCAATTTCAATCTGCTGCAGCTGGGTACTTACAGGCCGCATTTTAAACGCTAATACATTGTCCCTCAGAGAGCTAATTATGGAGGCCATCAAGAAGGCTGAGGCGTTTAAAGCCTATTTTGCTTCGGTCTTCACTAAATTACTGAATTATGACCAGATACTTAAGGCAACTAATTAACACAGGATGGAGGAACACAAACCAAATAGGGAAAGAACAGTTTAAAAAATATTTAGATGAGGGCAGACCAGGCCTAACTTATGTTAGGTTGCCACAGCTACATCAGTCAGGGGTGTAGATTTTTCACATTCTTGGCCAACATAGCTATACTGACCTAACTCCCAGTTTAGATGCAGTTCTGTCAACAGAAAAATGTTTCTGTCGGCATAGCTATCATCATTTGTTCCTACACTCATGGGGAAAAAACTCTTCCATTGGTGTAGGCTGCATCTGCACCATGGGGTTATGCTGGCATAGCTATGGCGATGTAGCTATACTAGTGTAGTCTCTGTTGGGTAAATATACCCCCAGATGTATTCAAGTCAGCATGATGGAATTCACCCTAGGATATTTAAAAAACTAGGTGAAGCAATCTGAGAAAAATTAGTTATCTTCAAGAACTTATGGAGGACAGGAGAGGTCACAAAGGACTGGAGAAGGACAAGCATGTTACCTGTCTTTAAAGAGGGGAACAAAGAGGACACAGGCAATTATAGATGATCAGCCTAATTTTGATACCTGGAAAGATACTGGAAAAAAATTAGTAAATCCATTTGTAAGCACCTCGTAGAGGATAATCTAGTCTGAATCAACTGATCTGATCAACAAAATGAAATTCAATTAAGTGCAAAGTATGCAGAGTTGTTGTAGCCATGTCAGTCCCAGGAGTTTAGAGAGACAAGATGGTGGGGTAATATCTTTTATTGGACCAACTTCTGCTGGTGAGAGACAAGGTTTCGAGCTTACACACAGCTCTTCTTCAGGTCTGTGAAACTTAGGCCAGAGCTAAATAACAGAGTTATGTCAGCTTAGGTCAATCTAACTCTGTAAGCGTCTACACTATAACATGGCTCCTGCCAGTGTAAATTGCCCACTACACCAACCTAATAATTCCACCTCCATGAGAGAAGTAGTACTTAGGTCGATGTAGTTAAGTTGACACGAGGTGTAGTGCTTAGGTTGATGTAGTTATGTCAACACAGTGTCAGTGCAGACCAGTGGTCCGCAAACTTTTTACCCTGCGCCCCCTCCTTACTCTTCTCTGCGTTCCACGTTCACCCCAGCTGGGACTGGGAGCAGGGCCACGGCAGCGGGCACAGTGCTGGGGGCTGCTCCAATCTTCACCCCTAGCTTTCCCACAGAGAGCCCTTCCACACGTTTCTCCACCCTTCCACCCCAAGGGGGTGCACTTCATACTTTGTGCCTCACACCTCTGGCATAGACACTGCATTGACTGTGTCAGCTGTCAAGCCGTAGATGGGGTCTTTGGCCATCAGTGTCCCACAATGCCTCACACTGTCAGTTAAATGAGTGGGAAAGCTTCTGGTGAGAACACACACCACCAATAGAAGGAGCATAGTGTGGACATGAAAAACCAATTTAATTACTCCAGTGGCCGTACATCAAGATAATTTAAGTAAATTTAATTTTGTAGTGTAGACTTGCCCTTAGAATGTCACAGCTCAATAAACATCTTGATAGTTGGCTATTGTGCCTTTAATGTTGCCTCTGAGAAACTGCCAGCTCTCCAGAACTTCTTTTTGTAGGCAGACTGACAAACACAGAGAACTGGTAGGTAAGGTCTTATAGTCAAGATGGAATCTATGGATTTGTGTCAGGTATGTTGTGTTTCACAAGCCTAACTGCTTCACAACAAAGTGTTTTTGGTATACTACTATGTAGTAGAGTTTAACGTATTTCCCGTCTGTCATAAACATTGATGAATTTGAGTGATGGTAGCAGTATCATCTCTCAATATCCCTCCTACATTAATCCATACATACAAGAAATCCATGACAAGTATAATATGCAAGCAACAGTCTGCAAAAGAGAACTTTGCCCTCCTGATTCATTTAGAAGAAAATAATTTCCTTACTTTTGCTCCCATATCCAGAAGTTGTTGTGCAAATGTTTTTGAATAATTCTCTGTTCTGTTGGATGACCACACTTCTACATATGCTGAAACACCTGGGGAACAAAAGTTGTATATTAGCATGTGCTTTTGTCTATGTATTTTGAAAAAAACTTGCTCAAGTCTCTTTTAGGATCAGATTCTGCCACTCTTACTCATACTGAGTAGTAACTTACTCTGCAAGAAGTGTCACTGTGTGTAAGCTTATCACAGCAAGTACGTGTTTAATAAATTTAATGCATCAGCAACAGGGGATATTTTTTTAAACTGGTTTAGAAGGGCTGGTAGAATTTTAGTAAGACTGGACCCAACAAATTTGGTGGATACATTGCCATGGTTGGCCTGCTCAGCCTGGTAAGCACATAAAAGTGCAACTAAATCTGCCTTCCAAATGACCCAGATGCTTTTGTCTGACTGGTGTCTCGGTCTTGCCAAAAAGCCACACACAAAGTTCAAACAGATATTAAATATATGGCTTAAAACAGGACTGTCCCCAGCATTTATTTCCTGATCAGCCCCTCTCTCTCATTCTCCTTTTTATTTAAAAAAAAAAAAACTTATGTTCTTAAGTACTTACAGGGTCCCTAAATACCACGGCATCTGAGTACTTCACTGTCTTGTTTTAAAAACTGTATTTATCCTCACATCAACCCTATAAGGTAGGAAAATACTATTACATCCATTTTACTGATGGGGAAGTGAGGCAGAGAGACTGACTGACTTGCCCCATGTCACATAAGAAATCTGCAGAGCAGTAGTGAATTGAAACCAGATCCTAGACTAGCTCTCTCACTGGTGGACCATCCTTAGTCCTAAAAAATTAAGGTGTAAGAGTTTCTCCTTAGCCTCTTCTCAGACTTGCTCCACAAGTTGAACATACTGATAAGCTACCTTTTTTTTATCCAAGTTGTTCCAAGCTAAACTCAAGCATTATTCTGAAATATAACCAGCCACTTGCCAGTATTGCAGAAAAGAATGTGGTTGCATCATTTGCCACAATAATACCAGTAGTGATATCCAGCAAGGACACGTTTGTCATATTACAGGATCGTCTATGGACCAGATGCTATCAGGCTAACTGGCCCACAACTGGCAAGTGAACATTCTATTTAGGGAACTGACGCAACAAATCCCCTATATTTTTATTTCTTATTCTTCCAGGTCTACTTCAGCTTCTACTCTCATGGCACTATCCCAAGTCAGTGGTTTTCAACCTATTTACCATTGTGGGCCACATATGCAGCTCTCTAAGTGTTATGCGGGCCACATTCATACAATATGTACACTATCTGAATGGCTCTGAGGATGTCAAATGGGGCACAGTTGCGTGCTGATTGGCCGCAAGTGGCCCATCGGTTGAAAACCACTCCTCTAAGCACATCCATACAAGCTAACTTACTACATGTATTTAGCAGTGGTGCAGCTGTTAGTATAAATAGAATTCAGGTAATTTTACTAGTATGTCTTCCTAGTATATCATGAGAACATTAGAGTCTTCAAAACAACGTTCTAATGTTTTTACATTAGTGCTTACTGTTCCTACCACTACTAATGGTGTAGCTGCATCACTGCAGGCAGCTGCTGAAATACAGATTTTATTTTTGCTCATGTAAATAAGGCCTAAAGGACTCTCACATGGGATGCTGTGCTCACTGTACTGTAGCAGTTTCCCTTCCCCTATGTACACCAGGCCCAGTCACCATAAATCCAGCTCAGAGAGTAGCTGAAGGAGTGACAACTCCCATCCAGACCCTGCACTGGAAAATGCACCAATTTTCCAGCTACAGTACAGCTCCACCAGTACTTGCAATGGATGTTAATGTAGCACAGCTCAGGGATTTTCTGCACCAGATCATTAAAACCGTAGATAAGATTTTCATAAAATGATAGTTAAGATTATGTCACA
>ML675604.1:89461686-89514598 GCA_007922155.1 Mesoclemmys tuberculata
CCCCCCCGAGCCCCGCACTCCGGGGGGGGGCGGTGTATGTGTTCCCCTCCCTGGCACTGCACTCTGTGGGGAAGGGGGGAGGGATTGAACGATTGTGCATGGGTAGTTTTAAATATTTTGTATCCCTTCCTGGAAGTGACACAGAAACAAACAAGGCACCAGCCCTCCGAGCTCACGACGGGCCTCTCCCCACAAGTAGGGGGCCGCCAGAAAACCCCACTGACCCTGCTGTCCTCAGCTAGCCCCTTAGAGGCAGTGTGGGGTTCTTGTTGAGTCTCACAGGAAGAAAAAGCATCACATTCCCCTTCAAACAACAAGCCCAAACTTTCCAAAGCAAGCCCAACCTGGCTGTTTCAGAGGGATGGGGAGTGGGTAAGTTTATGCAAATTACCTTTCTTTTGTAGTTCTAGTTTTGCTGTCTACTTCCTGCTAAAACTATGTCCAGTTCAAACTGGACAATATACAACAATATAGCTAGAAAGATTTCAAAGAACAACTAGCAACTTCATAGGGGATGGAATAAGATTATTTCTCTCCTTCTGTGTACTCTCCTAATGCCATCTCCCCAGGGGAGACTCCTAGGCATCTTTATTTCTTCTGTAAAGCACTATACACCTCTATGGTGGTGTAGAAAATTAACCTGTTTTGGAAAGAAATGCTGCAGGACCTGAGAAATTTTTTAGCAGAGATTAGGGCCTTATAGCAATCCCAGCCACAGCTCCTTTTCCTGTCGAGGGGATGATCCCCCTCCTTGCATAATGCATCTCCATAAAGCACAAGTGGATTGTATGGAGTGGGAAGGTATTTACCAGTGTTGACCAAGATAAACTTACAACTCACTGTGCAAGTTGCTGCTGACTTTCAGCCTGATTCACCCTCACTCACCTTCCCAAAGCAACAGCAAACTTTCCAAAGCAACTGCTAGGGAAGAAGTTGCTGCTTGCAGAATTATCTGTGGCTGCATTGCAGATGATGGCTAAGCTTCTTGTCCTCTCTTATGCCTACTGTTTGTGACCCGGGGCCTTTCTCATCAGGAGACACATCTGCATCAGTCTCACCTGATCATTAACTTTTCCCCTCAACCCTCTGTAAGCTACAGCTCCAAAGCAGATACACACTGTTATGGGGACTCACACACATATTTTCCACACTGAATTCAGTGTTATAGGGAGATACACACACAAATTTACAAATTTTATCACAATATTTTTTGATATTTGATATAGTGATGTCATACCATCTATCCCGCATCATAACAAAAATACCACTTTGTGGATAGGTGGAGGTGAAATTCTGCAAAATGGAATGGCAGAATTTTGCAAAATTTCAACTAGGAGGGGCAATAAGTGCAGTTTTTGGTTAAAAATGTTAATCTTGCATGTTTTTGATGCAATCATTTTCAGTCAACAAACAGGCTATTTTCACAGCAATGGTGATGTGGTTAAATAGAAAAATTTGTGTACGCAGGCCAAAATTTTGGAAGAAAAGTTTTTTTTCAAGTAGGTAACATAATAAAAAGAAAATGATTTGAACTGTGTGGTTTTGCATTTTGATAAGTATGTTTTACAAAAGCTCATGTCCTGCAAACACTTATTCATGTGCATAGCACCACTGATATCAATGACTATTCTTAGATGTAAAGTTTTGTGCATGCATGAGTGTTTGTAGGATTTGGCTCTAAATCTACAGTGTGCAACTACTTACCGGATTTTATTCAAGACTTTGGGCCCAGTTCTGTTGTCACTGAAATTATTGAGGATTTTGTCACTAACTTTTGCAGGAACAAATTTGTATGATTCCTGTGTCAGAGGGTGGTGCTTCCATTTTGGGTCTCTCTAAAATATACAATTTATTAGAAGAAATGGGTGGTGAATTAATTTTGATATGTTATATAATCAGTGTATTCAAAATACAATTTCAAAACCCAAGAAAATGAAAGTAGGGAAATCTATTAAATATTTACTACATTCTACATTATCATTCAGGTGAGAAAAAAAGCTGATCCCCTTCTACATTATAAAAAAAAAAAAAGAAAAACCCTTCTCCAAGTAGAGGATTCCTTTAAAATGAAAAAGGTATTAATAGTAAATACAACAAGCATCTAAAACTTTAGAAAATATATTTACTCTGTCCAGTCTTCAGTCTCAAGTGTGAAGACCTCAGTGATGAGTCAAGGCTGGGTACACAGAGGCTTTAGGGCTTAACCAACCATCAGCAGCTCAAAATTTTAAATTTTGTCACTCAAGATTACCAAACAGATGATTAAAGAAATCCCCTAAAAATATCTAAATGTAGTATGTAATATTTTCATAAGCCCTGCACTCTAGCATTGCTAGCTTTACTTCATTTCTAGTACATGCACTGCATACGGGCCTCATCTCATCATCCTCTTTTAGCAACAGCTCCTAAAAGATCATGGGCAACCTTAATACTGCTTTTCCTAACTTCTGAGTACTTAATTTTGCAATCTTAACTCCTTTTAATGTGTGTGGGGGGGGGTGTTGAGGGTGCTGCATGACATTTACTGGGCTTTTTAAAAAAATTTAAAAAACCAGAAATTCTACTAGGATTTGAACTCAGAACTTTTAGATCCACAGCATAGACCTTTACTACTCAAGCTAAAGAACTAATCAGTAGCAAAACTGGATGGTTATCTTCTATGTGAAAAGCTACTAAAGGAGAATGTTAAAGAGAAGGTTATTCACCTTCTGTAGGAACCGAGGTTCTTGTGTGTCCCCATGGGTGCTCCGCTGTAGGTGTGGCAGCACCTTTTGTGTCTGGAGTCAGAGATCTTCAATAGCAATGTCCATTAGACCACACATTGTCCTCTCTTGTCCTGTATGCAGGACATACATATAGTACTGTGCAGTCTGACCACCCACAGGTCCTTCTCTGCTGTGAAGTGCATCTGTTATGCTCTGAAGCATAGGGGAGGAGGTGGGTTGTGGAGCACCCATGGGGGGGACACATCTCAAAGTGCCTCAGTTACTGCACAAAGTGAGTAACCTCTTTTTCAACTGATGTTCCCATAGGTGGTCCACTGTAGGTGACTACAAAGCAGTGCCCCTAGCTAGAAGGTTGTAGCTTTAAAGCAGCTTGTATGGCCAAGGATAGGATTGTATGGCCAAGAATGGTGTCTGCAGAGGAATCTTGCATGACATAATATTGGGCAAACATATGTGAGGATGCCCATGTGGCAGCCTTACATATGCCTATGATTCAAATATTATTAAGGAATGCAATAGAGGTTGATAGAGCTCATGTGGAGTGTCATTATTGATGTAGGCAATTGCCTATTATGGAGTTCGTAGGATAGGCGTATGCACTGTGAAATCAACCAAGAAAGGCATTGTTTCATTATAGTAGTGCCTTTAGACCAGGGATCTCAAACTCAATTGCTGTGGCGGGCCGCATTTACATTGAGTGGAGTTCAGGGGGCCGCACATGACACACACTACTCTACTGTACCGTTCATGCTTTACTCTCCGCCGAAAAAATCTCCACGCAGGGTAAAATTCGGCGGCACAGTTGGAGAGAGAGGCTCTCACAGGGACTTGCAGGCTCCACTGTCCGCAGTCAAATCTCTCTGTGGGGCCCACATTCGGCGGCCGTTTCCTTTTTAAAGCAGCACAGTAGAGCAGACAGAGAGGCTCTCAGACTCCACTCTCCGCCGTCAATCTCTCTGTGGGGCCCACATTCGACAGCCATTTCCTTTTTAAGACGGCCACAGCTTCCCGGAGCTCCGCTCAAAAAAAATGCCAGCACAAGCCTGCAGCCGGATTCGGACTGCGGGCCGCATGACACAAGCCCGCGGGCCGCAGTTGGCCCGCGGGCCGCGAGTTTGAGACCCCTGCTTTAGACCTTTCAGTGGTGGATATGAACCGTCGTGTCATTTTTTGGAATGGCCTAGTTCTATCCAAGTAGAATGATAGTGCATGCCTCATGTCTAAAGTAGGAATATCTGTGTCTTGTTGATTACTGTGTGATTTGGGGAAAAAGGAGGGGAGACGTATGGGTTGGTTTAAATGGAAGGACATTATGACTTTTGGTAGAAATTTTGGATGTGGATGAAATGTCACTTTGTCCTTATAAAACACTGTATATGGTGGGTATGCCATAAGAGCCGAGATTTCTCCCGTCTGTCGAGTTGACGTGATGGCGATGAGAAAAGCCATATTAATCTGTTACATATAGGTGTGAGCATGTTGCCATTGGTCCATGTTGCCATTGGTTCAAACAGAAGTCTAGTCAAAAAGCATAAGACTAGGCTTGGATCCCAAGTCAGGGTCCTGACTTGTAAGTGTGGGTATAGATTCTGAATGCCCTTTATAAAATGCTTAATGATGGGGTGTGGGAATACTGAATGTCCTTTGGTAGGGTAGTGAAATGTGGTAAGAACAGCCAGGTGTGCCCTAATCAAGCTATTGGCTTGTCCGCTTTGTTTGAGTTGAAGGAGGTAGTCCAATATGAGTGGCACATAACCTGCATTGGCAGCTGCATTGATCTGCCTTGGGACACACCAATGTTGGAGTCTATTCCATTTATGTGTATAGGTGCATTCGGTGACATCATGTCTGCTACATAAATTTATATGCTTTACTGAGTCAAACAGGCTATTTCCGGACTCCAAAACCACAAAGGAGCCATTCTTTCAGATGGAGCATTTGTAGATTGGGGTGATGAACATGTCCAGTGTCTAGTGAAAGGAGCCACGATGGGAAGAGTCATAGGCCAGCATAGCATCATACAAAGAAGGCAAGTGTACCAAACTTGTCGTGGCCACATTGGGGCTATTAGTATAATCCGAGATCAGCCTTTCTGTATCTTGCGTAAGACTCGGAACAGAACGGGAAAAGGAGGGAAGGCATAAAGGATGGTACATTCCAGGTTATGAGAAACACATCCCCTAGTGATCCATGTCCTAGTCCTGCTCTGGAGCAAAATGGAGGGCAAAGAATGTTGTCCTGAGTAGCAAAAATGTCTATAACAGGATGACTCTGTCAATGGACCATGGGTCGGAGTAATCTCATGTCTAGCTCTCACTCGTGGTAAAAAGTCCTGCTCAGTGCATCCGCAGTAGTGTTCTGGTACCTGGGGAGATACACAGCCAAGATCGAGATCTTCTTTGGATACAAAAATTCCATAACTTGATCACCACTGAGCATAAGGAATGGGATCTTGCTCTTCCCTGCCTGTTGATATAGTATTTGCAGGTGAGGTTGTCTGTCATCACTCATATTTTTGGGTGCCTGAGAATTGGTAAGAAATGTCTGCAAGCATTGCAGACCACTCTCAGTTCTAAGAGGTTGATGTGTAGGGTGGACTCAGTGGGTATCCATCTGCTCTGCATCTTTTATTCAAGTAGGTGTGCTGTCCAGCTGATGAGGGAAGCATCGGTAGTTAGTATCATGGTAGGTGAGGATTGGAGAAATGGAACTCTGAACAAACATTGCTGGGATGTGTTCTCCAAAGTAGTGAGTCCTTGGCTTGGTTTGGCATGGACATGAGTTTCTGCATGTTGTATTTATGAGGAAGGTACACAGTGTGGAGCCAGACCTGGAGACATCGCATATGTAGCCTAATGTTTTTGACCACAAAAGTGGTTGCAGCCATATGTCGTAGGATCTGGAGGCATGTGCCTGCTGAGATCTGGAGGCACACTCCACTCGAGTGTTGGATATCTGATCTGTTACGGCTGTGAACCTGTAAGGGGGTAGAAATGCGCTTGCTTGTATGAAATTTAGTTAGGCACCAACAAATTCCAGTTTTTGCATTGGTTTCAAAGTGGATTTTTTGAGATTGATGAGGAGACCTAAGTCTTTGAAGAGGGTCGTTGTTTTGTAAACCTCCCGGAACGCTTTGGCCTCAGATGGCACCTTGAGGAGGCAATTGTCCAAGTACAGAAAGATGGTGATTCTTTCCTTTCTTAGGTAGGCTGCGACCACTGTGAGTACCTTGGAAAAAAACTTGTGGCACTGTGGACAGTAGTATCAGAAGGGTAGTATCCTGTACTAGTAGTGATTGTCACCCATGATGAATCGTAGGAAATGTCTGTTGGTAAGATGTATGGTAATACAGAAGTATGCATCTTGTAGGTCGAGGGCCGAGAACCAATCCCCCTGTTCCAGTGCTGGGATGGTGGTGGAGAGGGTGATCCTCTTGAATCGTTGCGGTTTGATTAACCTGTTTAGGCTATGGAGGTCCAGGATGGGGCGCCAACTGCCAGAATTCTTCTGAACCAAGAAGTAGTGGGAGTAAAAATCCTGTTCTTTGTTGTAAATGGACCAGTTCAATGGCTCCCAGTTGTGCTGTTGAAGATCTTTGACTCCAAGCACAAAGGCACTGTTGCACCTACCGTGGAGCACTCACGGAAACATCACTCAAGGAAGAACATAGTTTGCCAGTGCGTTACAAAATTGGTTAGACAGCAATGGAAAGCTGAGTATCAAGATTCTTGGATTCTATTTCTGGCTTTGGGAAGGGTGTGTTGTCTAGTTGGTAAAATTAGTGATTACAAACAACATAGCAAGCTATAGATTTGGAAAATTCATTCAGAAAGACAATGTGGCTAAAGGATGAAGTTTAGGTGTGCTATATGATATCAGAGATCTGAATTCTACTTTCCACTTTGCCCCAAGTGACCTCGTGCTCAATAATAAGAGTTGTGAAATACACAGAAATATTAACACCAGACAGTGGATGAGGTGACATTGAAACACATGGGATAAAATCCTGGTCCCAATGAAGTCAATGGGAGTTTTGCCATTGACTTCAATGGGAACAGGATTTATCCCATGGTTTCTTGGCTCCAAGACCAGACCTAGGTTAGGGGGAGAATGAGTGAGCAAGTAAACTGGCAGCTGCAAGCAGTTCACTGAGATCTGGGAGTGCTTGTAATGCAAATGCAAATGGCATATTCAGAAAATTAACAAGCAAATGCTGATCAAATTCTGTAATGCATGTGCAAATAACCTTCATTTATAATTTAGCCAAATGTCATTGGACTTGCATGGGAATAGCAAAAAGCATTTGGTGACCCTCAAACTGTTTCCCCGTCAAGTTTCAAGTTTGTACTCCAAAACCCCAGAAGTGTAAGAATTGTTCAGAGAAAGGCAAAATTACTTGTTACCAACCCCATCCCTGGAAGTAGTTGAAAGCTTTTGCTGAAACTTACAAAAATAAAATCAAATGCAGCCTGAGACAAAGGGCAAGCATGGAAAAATTTAGCCCAAACAGTTAAAGTTTGGGAAAATACATACATATGAAGACACAGAAGTTGTCTGAGGAAATAGGGCTAAGGGTCTTTACTAGCAAAACTCAGGTTTCTACTGCCTGAGCTAATGGAAAACTTCTTTAGCTGTAAGATTGTAGCAGGACCAGTCCCAACACTGATTCATAGTTCCTTATTCTCCAGTATATCCCCACTCCACTCAGACAATGAAAAGGGATGCTACAGAGTACTGGGTATAGCTGCCTCATTCAGACCATCCATCACCAGTGCAATTTAGCCTATGTAGGGGCAATTCTAATTTTTGCCATTGACATAAGGTCCCTCCAGTCTGCCATGACCTTCACATGCTCTGTCCCACCTATACCCTGCTCCCAACACAATCCCTATTTCTTGTTTGCCAGGAGTGTGTGTGTGAGGGGAGGGAGACTTTTATAGGAGCCAACAGAACCACAGCTGCCTAATTTATTCCAGTAGCAAGTATCTGGCACACCACAGGTATTCTCTGTTGGCCATATCCAGCTACTTTGAGGCAACAGTGCACAATGGCTTTAGCAGACCAGAGAACTGTGTTCGTAGTCCTGCCAGTAGTACTATGAAACCTGAAGGTAATGTGGGAGGGTGTCATTACCCTGCCACCTTCCAAACCAAATGGCAGTCTGACACCAGCACTAGCAGTAGTTTACACTATATCTCTAAAAAGGAGATGTAGAGGTGACCCCTCAGAGGCGTTCTGCTTGCCTAGTTTCTCCACAGACAAAAGCCGTCCATGGATTGCCAGTAGTATGTTGATCCCCTTCCCCTGCATCTCTCCTTACATAACTGTTGTTTAAAAACCCCTAATATAGCTCTGCACTTCTATTTTGCAAAAGTAAAAATCTCTTTTACAAAGCAATGAAACCTAAATAGCCATAGGGCATTTCTTACCCCTTAGCTCTCTCTTATTTTGTAAGATATTAAAACAAAGAAATTTAGAGTTTTTTAAGATAATTCAAGATTTTTGGTGAGTGTTATTAAAAGGAGAGTGTTATTTAAACCCGTCAGATGGGCATATGTATATTATTCTCAGAAACCTTTACTGATAGCCTCACTCCTTATTTATGTTTGCTGTCTGGGAGGATAAAAAATCTCATTCCCTGGCGAGTTAGTGATAGAAAGGTAAGGTAGGTTTCATTTGAGTCTATCAACTTGCCCACGGAATTACACATGCTCTCAGTGTGTTAACAGCATGTGGTAAACCTTGTGAGGAACATTTGTTTCTGGTAACAAAGAAAATGTAATATTATGGATCTTTGAGTCTTGCAGAATTTTTAAATGTTTTCAGCAAGGTGAGGATTTTATTTTCTAATGCAGATCACAATCAGGGAACTGATATAAAACCTTCAGGCTGTGGAAAAAGAAAAAAGAATGCAAAAATATTTGTTGTTCTTCTGAAGCAGGGACTCCAATTTTATTTTCTATTTCTAGCTATAATTTAACAAATGACCCCTTTTGGAGCTGCAGTTAATCTGCTGACACAGCACCAAGTTTACTTTTGAGTACATGGAATGTTGATAATGGGAGAAAGTCCTACCCTACTGATTTTTCGGTTATACTGTAAAACACATCTCTTTGATGTAGCATTCCCCAAAAAGCCAGAATAGAGGAAAACATAGTGCCATATTTAAAAACAGAATGAGAGTGGGACTCACCACCATACAAATAAACTGGAGCCCTATTCACTCATGGTATAGAGAGCTTAACTAAAACGGCCCTTCAGACAGCTCTAGCTGGCCGTAATTCTGGACAGCTGCTGTAAAGAGATGGTAAAGCCAGTAACTGACTTCTGCAATACCACTGGTGTGAGTGTGGCTGTGGTCTCCCAGCCGTGTAGAGCTGAAAAAATGGCTTTATCACACTCCCTGTTCAGTCTTCTGTGGAGGGGCATGCTAGAGGAAGCTCAGGGCAACAAGGCGAGTATCAAGGGAGGGAGGCATGTGATCACAATGCTTCATGCTCCAGCTAGTCTTGGCTGGCAGAGCAGGCCCCAGGAGGCAATTTAAAGCCATTATACTTAAAGCGGTCCCTGAGATCCACAAACTTACAAGGGGAGCCAGGCCCCCAATTCAAGAGTTGCAAAGGTGGTTTAAAATACCTGCCCCTCCCCCAGCATGAACCTTCTCAGGGCACAGCTCAGAACTGAGACCATTTTTGAAGCTTTGTGCAGCACTCATGCCACAGCAACGGGCATTTTATAAATGCATATGATAGTCGATTAAGTGTTCTGGTACTTTAGGGAATACCTTCTTTTTGCTGTGCATTTTGTTGAGACAAATAGCCAATGAAATGAACACAGCATTACTTCCTTTTCCATCAGCCTTGTCTATTTCTCCCCTCCTCCATGAATACATCTAAACAGGATACAGTATAATAGGGCTGCAATATGTTTTTGCACTCCCTTGGCTCCTATTTAGTTAGTTATCCATTATCAAGGTAAGTGGAGAGAACAGATGTGAAAGCATTAAGTATAGATTTCAGTGCTGTAACATGCAACCAGACAATAGACGAGCAGCAAAAGTTGTTCCTCCTGTAGAAATGACAAATGTTAGGTAAACATGTATTTATCATCAGCAAGAACAAACACTTTGTTAGTTTTAAATTGGTTTATAATAAACTCTTTAGTTGTCAGGGACTAAACTTACCCTTGGTGTGACTTCTTTGAAGTCAATAATGAGTTTGGTTCATCTAGTATTGGATAATATGTGAAAGGATGAGAATATAAAGGAGGAATATGAATGGGGACTGTGAAGTTTGGTGATCTTAAAGGTTAGCCCATTTCCTTTTGAGACTTGGACTCAAATTTGTCTGTCAGTAGGTTGCAACTGAAATAAGTTGGGCCCATTTGAATGTCCACTTCCTACACTTAGGAAGGAAAAAATCAAATGCACAACTACAAAATGGAGAATAAGTAGCTAGGCAGTGTGGGTGTGGGGACAAAGCATGTCAGCAAACCACAGCAACTGTCTAGCCTTGAAGTTAGGGAAGGAGGGAGCGTATCAGAGCAACTTTCTAGCAGTGTCTGGAACAGGGCAAACCTGCCCAATAGGCACCATGGTAACACGGTCATAATACAGGCAGGCTATGTTCCCCCAACCACCTGGACAAAGACCATGGTAAGAAGGGTGTTATCTCTTCTTTCCCAGACAGCACGTGATAAATAACAAATGGGTAGGTATAATTATATGCCTCCCATAGCCACTAATATTCGTTTTCTAACCATTTATAGCACCAAATAGGATACCATAAGGATATGGGGTGTTGTAGAAGTGTGTGTGTTTACATATTATTTTAGATAAAAGGTTGTAAAGCAGTGAACTCGGGGCTCACTTCGTTGGTTGCTAGGTGAAGGGAACAAGTAGACAAGAAGCTGTAGCCGAATAAACGCTCCTTATCACTCTGCCCGGCTCAATCTCTCTCTTCAACCACCCCGTAACAGGCAGTAGTACTGCAGAAAAGGATCTGTTTCAGGCTGTTATGAAGAGGACTTTGATCAATTGTTCTCCATGTCCACTGAAGGTAGTAATTGTTTTGGAATAGCGGTAATTGGTTTAATCAGCAAGGGAGCTTTAGGTTAGATATTAGGAAACATTTTCTAACTATAAAGGTTGTTAAGTACTGGAAGAGGTTACGAGTACCAATAGGCCTTGTAGAATCCCCATCACTTAAGAACAAGTTAGATGCAGGCAACAACAAAACTGTATCAAGCAGGCAAGTGAATAAATTACTATGAAAAATGCTGCATTGCTGTTTTTGGTGAAACAAAAATATTATGTAAGTTCCTTGGCAAAAAAAAAAAAATTGAAATGATTCTTGTCCTTGGACCTTGCACACAGATATAGATGTTCTCCCTGTTATTGAAATAGGGCTGTGGGAGGATGTCCTAGTTCCTCTAACATAGGGTTTAAAAGGATTTGAGGCAGAGGGGTCCTTCGGGGGGGGGGGGGGGATACCAGGAACAGCAAAGGCTCAAAAGAAAGCTTAGGGTGAGGTTTATGTTTTGTTGTTGAAGTTTGCAATAAAGCAAACACCAATAAAGATGGATGTTTGGATCTTATTCAGCATTGCATATGCTATGTTAAGAACAGGGTGAGAGAACTGCCAGCTTTATAGGAATTATGTAAACTGTCCAATATTTTAACAGATCCATTGCCAAGTGGGATCATTGTAATTCTCAGTATGGTGAACACGATGACCACTTGAGATTTCCTGGCAACACCTGAAGTAGAACCTAGATTCTTCCGCTTCAAAAACCACAGACCTCTATTATTGGGCTAACTGACAATCTCAATTAGCTGTTAGCAGCATAGAACATATGACACAATTCTCATTCTGTTCAGTAGATGGCAGTGGTACATAAACACCCTAGTCATTTCATTACAATATGATGGATCTCAACCTTTCCGCACGGTGACCTCGTGTTACAATAGAAAAAAGTTACAGGACTTCCCTCTGTTCTAGCCATAAAGAAAGGGAAACGAATCATGACAACCTCCCTCTCCTGACCTGTTTGTGATCCTCCCACCTGGATCACAACTCCCAGATTGTACACCCAAAATGTAGAGAATATTCTGCATGTTGCTGCAAAAGATTTGATCTGATTAGCAAAGATAGGAAACATGCACAGGAAACTGCAACAAAAAAGCATGATCAAAATCAGAATAACTCTGTATAAATGCGCTTCCAACACACTATTGTGATAAACTTTTGTACAAAATATGCCTTGTAAGGTATTATTTGAAAACAAATAACTCATTGGTCAATATCATGGTAAAATATATGCAACGTCAGATGTTAAATTATAAATATAAACTGAAATCATGACTGATGAGTGTTTACCAGACAAGTCTGGGAAAGGGTGAACATGTTTCTCGAAGGCAAAGAACAAGTTGACGTTCAGCCAGCTGTCATCAAAGCTGATGGGCCGTTAGCTACCAACTGGCCATTCTTTGGCAAGGAATGGGAGCAGGAACAAATTCATCTGCATTTTAACAAACAATTTAGCCGCCCCCGCCCCCCATCTCTGTGCTTTCAGCTGGAAAGAACATCTCAGGTCTTGTATACACTTAAAACAGCGGCACAGCAGGATCAGTGCAGTTGTGCCGCTTTAAGACTGTTTCTGTAGCCATGATATGTCAATGGGAGAGAGCTCTCCCACTGATACAATAAACCACCGAAATGAGCTGCGGTAGCTATGTCAGCAGGAGAGCATCTCCCAATGACATAGCACTGTCCACACAAGCGCTTATGCCGCCAAAACATGTCACTCAGGGGTGGTGATTTTTTTTTCACCTCCCTGAATGACAAAAGTTTTGCTTGCATAAGTGCTACTGTAAACACGGCCTAAGGGTCATTTTCAGGAAGACGTATTTCAAAGTGTGACTGAACTATAAAAGTGGGGGGTGGGAGGGAACACCCAAAGTTGTCTCTCTTCCCATCAATCTTTCTTTTCCATCTAAGATGACAAAAGAAACAGCTGTTGGATTTTGGGGGAAGGGTCCTGATCTGAAAAGTTTGGTTGGTAATGTTGTTAGAAGGATGTGGTAAAGACTATACTTTGAATCAAGGATAGTATGTTAAGTTAACCACTAGCAAGTGCTTTTTCTTTATTTTTCTTGTACCATTTCTAACTTTTATGCATCATTACTTGTACTCAGAATCTCTCTTAGTAGTTAAATAAATGTTTTATTCTTTAATTGAAACTAATCCAGTGTATTTAAGTTAAATTGTCTTGAACATTTAAGCTGACAAGTTGTTGTGCATTGATCCCTTAAAGGGACAATACACCTAATATCTCTGGACTGTCCAGGGGAGGGTGGACAGTACAGAACTTTCATGGGGGGGAGGGGAACCTGGGTTTGGGAATGTGTTGGGGTCACCCTACTGTATTACCAAGTCTGGTGAGTGCCAAAGTGTGACCAGAATGTGGCTGGCAGGCTGCAGTTACACACACTCAAGGATGCCTGCATAGTGGTAGCTATTTCTGAGCAATTCAGGGTGGGAGCTACAGCAGCAAGGTATTGCAGGGCAACCAGGTTACAGGGCAGGTGAAGACACAGTCCCACTCTGGTCATGATAGCACCAGAAAATGTCTCACTCTCCTAGTAAGTTTTAAAACAATCAATTGCATTTTAACATACAGAATTAAACCCACAACATCACAAAAAGAAACAACTCAAAAGTTCATCTTTACATAAATCAAAACTGATCGATGCTCCTAGTTACAAGGAGAAATGAGGGGTGTCATTAATCTCAAGAGTCAGCTCAACTACAAACTGCTTCATTTGTTTCACCATTCTTACATAACTTTTTGGTCTAGATTGACTTTAGAAGGTCACCTAGAAACTTCAAAGGAAACCCAGCTAGCACACAGAGATGCAGGCAAGATCTGAGTGCCAGAAATGAAAAGTATAAAATGCTGTATGCATGCACACTGCGCATTAAATGGTGAAAGGACCTGGATCAGACAGTTTAACATTGTATAACACCAACAACATCCTAGATACTTTCTACTCACCAGTGTAATCCAATTCCCCTGTCACATAAATGAGATCAGTAGCTACTAACTACAGTGACTGCTATCGTCTTGCTTGTTTCTTCCTAAATCAAATAAACCATAATAAGGACAAATACAGACAAATCGAGAACTACTTAATAACATAAAGGGACCAAAGTGTAGAACATCTGTATTTTGGTGTGTATTGCATAATAAATAGCAAAGTATAATAGGTTTTAACTTGACCTGGGGGAAAGTGAAGAGAATCAGAGAGACTATAACTAAGTGCTATGGGAACTAGCCTGGGATGTGGGAGACCCAGATTCAAAACACATACATGCAAACTATCCCTCTGCCCTGACACAATTCTTTTTTTTTGTGAAAACATTTGAAGATTTGGCTTTGTTCCAATGTGGGGTGAAAACAAATGTAGAAACCCTGAAAAGGTGTTGCAAATCAGAACAAAGACATCCTGCGATCAGCTCTACTTCTAAGCATAAAACCTGTTTTTTAAGGATGGTTTTTCACCGTGTGAACCATATAAGCCAGTTTTACAATTTGTTACATGCAATGAGAAAATACCCTTAAAACAGGTTTTAAAGTTAAAAGCTATTGTACTGTGTCAATCATGTTACAATGGATAACAAAACAAAACATCCCCTTTGCTCCAATATGTCCTTTTTACAAATAAACCTCTTGGTCATCCTCCACTTACTTCCCCTCTGTTGCCTCCGCTCTCTCCTTTACTGCCTCTTTTTCCTGACCTCATGGGTTGCTCCTCTCACAAACAGTCAAAAAGCCACATTCGGATGCAGGAGAAGCAGCTGTGGAGGCAGTGGCACCTCTCCAGATTGCCCCACTCTCTTTTTGGCCAGAGGCCTCACCTAAAACAGTGGAGGAGGAAAGTGAGGAGTAGGACAGCTTGACAGAATCCTCCCTGCTGCACAGTTGTTTCTGCCTCAGAGGCAGGCTAGATGCAGATGGTACCTTGTAGCAGCTCTCCCAGGCAAAAGGAGAGGTGCTACCAATGTGTGCCTGCTCCTACAGGTGGATTAAAGCAATCTGGGGCCTTAGGTACAACATAACACAAATCCTTAGTAGTTCCATTACTACAGCTTTCGCCCTGTCGTGTATTTTTGTAGGCTGCAGGGCTCCTACTAGCAGATCAGGCTTCTGTACCAGAAATGGACTGAATATGGAGCTTTCTTCCCCTGATGTGTTCACTATAAGATCATTTGATATTCTGCCAGGTATGGCTGAGGTTATCTTATCCATTCTTTGCATCTGACGAAGTGGGCTGCAGCCCATGAAAGCTTAGGCCTGCGGAAATTAAATTTGTTCGTCTTTAAAGTGCTACAGGACTCTCATTGTTTTTGCTATTTACAGTCTAACTCAGCTATCCCTCTCGAATTTAAATAAGGTGTGTTACACACAGTGCCACCTAGTGGTTGAACTGTGTAATAGTTTAGCAATCCATGACATTTCCCCTGTTAAGTTCTACATTCCTACCGTTTACAATATTTACATTATCATGCTATTTTTGAAGTTCACTATATATCAATCTGTTAAATGTCTCTTAATCAGCTTGGTTTTCTAATTACATGACCCTAACTACACCTGAGAACTTGGTCATCTGGCTGTCCAATAGTTGCAGCAACCTGGGCTGTGATTGGTTTGGAATCCTTGAATAATCTTCTTGTTCTGCATCCACCATTATAGTGTGCGCTTTGTTGATTGTTCTTTCTGGGGAAAAAACTGTTGATGTTGGTGGTTTATGTTGAACTCACCACTGTCAGTCTGAATCACATAGGATCTGGATGCTGAATTCTTTTTCTTTACAGACAGTTGGAGTTGTCCATCTTTTTTCTCCACCCAATTTGACACAAACATGGTCATCAGGTTATAGAGCCAGAAGTTCTCTGAGTGTCGTCTGTTGTAAAAGTGCTTTTAAACTTTTTGACTGCTTATTTGATTTAGCTATTCTCTTCATGTCAAGCCACTTTGGAGATAAATTCTTTCCCAAAGTTGGAGCAGTAGTTCTGAGTTGTCTTCCCCTTAGAAGTTGTGCTGAACTATATCCAGTAGCCACTACTGGTGTTGATCTATAACTCAGAAGAGCAAAGAACAGATCTTTCTGCTGTTGGATTTCCTTAGCTGTCTGTACAGCTCTCTCAGCCTCTCCATTAACTTATGGGGAATGTGGGCTGCTAGTAATATGATCAAAATAATATTTCATTGGGAATTGTGCTGCAGCAAATCGTGGTCTGCTGTCTGTTACTAGTTGTTCTTGAATAGCAAAATGAGCAAAAGTGCACTTCAGTTTCTCAATAACATTGCAACATGTTAAGTTTTTCAAATACATTATTTCTATATACCTGGAAAAATAATCCACTATGACCTGGTAATGATGTCTTCTGAATTCACATAAATCTGCAGCTAGTCTCTTCCAAGTTCTGTCTGTTAGGGTGTGCAATCTGGACTGGTGTATAGCTGCAATCCCTTCTGCAATCTGGACTGGTGTATAGCTGTCACCCCAGTCTCTCACTCCTGGAGTGCATCTTGCTCTTGCTTGCCTGTGTGAACCCTCACTCCTGGGTCAGCCCACACACAGCCTCCTGCAAGCAAACAGCCCTCCACTCAGTGAGTGAGTTCTTGTGGCCAGCCACTCATGGCATTATGCAACAGAATGACCCCAGCAAACAGCCCCAGCCTAGATGCAGCCCTAAGAAATTCCATCTTGTAATGTTCAGTGCTGCCCACTGAACAATGCAAGCTTTTGATCAGTTCATCAATTTAGAAAAGAAATTGATATGCACCAACCTTAATCACTCTTAATGAAGTCTCTAACACACACACACTGCTTTAGATAAAACAAATGAACAAATTTATTAAGTCCAGAAAGATTTTAAGTGAATAGTCAGAAGATAACAGGTCAGATTTGATCAAAAGTAAATAAAAGGTAAATCTAAACTATGCTTAACACTTTCAGCAACCTTTCAGTCTTAGATGATTCTCACCTCCAGTGAGGCCCTCCCCCTGTGGTCAGTGCTTCAGTTGCTTGATGTTCGTAGATGGAGTGGAAGAGAGAGAGAGAGATTGCAAAAATCTCTCCCTTTTAACATGTTCCTTTGTCCCCCTCTGGGGCCTCACCTCCCTCTTTGAGGATCAGGTGACAGACAATGTCCTGTATGGCTTCCTCCATTTAAGTCACTGAGTATTCCCTTATCAATGCAACCATTGTTCCTGGAAGAGCTGGTTTATTTTATGCATGCCTTAGTGAGGTGTGAACTGCCTTTGCTCTTGGATAATTTTGCCTGGATCTGTCTCAAGCCATGAGACCCATGTTTGGGAGTATTACAAAGCATAGCATCATAACCATACACATGACATTGCAACAAACATACTACTATAACAATAATGTTCAGCGCATAATGAGCATTCAAAAACATCTTGCATGACATACTTTGGATTAAACAGTACACAATTACACTATAAAGCTGGACATGAATGATACACAATCACACCATAAGGATGGACATGGGGGTGCAGTGTGTCACGCAGGGGTATTATTAAATGTTCTTTGTGCTGTGTTCATCTGTTAATTATGCTATGTACACATGCAGATACTGTATTCTTTATGCCTTCCTGATGTCCAGTCACCACACTGATTTAAGGGCCTATTCACAGCATTTAGTTAATCCTTGATGTCCTTTATTGATGAGGTTTAGGATTTCTCATCTCATTCCATTTGGAAGGACAATGCAATCGCCTTTAATCATGAGTCCATCTGACTCACTAACTTGTCCATGTACCACAAAATAGTCTCTTGTCATTTCCTTAGTGTTCTTTAGATACTGGGGTCAGCTGGTCTTAATGTAACTTAGAACTTTTTGTAGTTATGTGTCTATCAAAGTGGAATTCAAGGTATAGTCTCTTTTCTGACACTGGTCTGCATGTGTCCAAATTATCCACATGCGCCTGATGTCATCTTTGAGCTTGCAGATAGTTCAGTGCAATGATGGACTCTGTGACAGAGTGTCTGCTACTGCCAGATTTTTTCCAAGAACATGTTTAGCAATTGAGTTAAAGTGCATTAATCTTAACACTAGATATTGGCATCTCAGCTGTATTAGATCCAGGGCTTTTCTGCTGATCAGGGTTACAAGTGGTTTATGGTCTGTTATCAGTGTGAAAGAATCCAATTTACACAGATATCTGTAAAAACTCTCACATGCCCATATATTTGCCAGCTTCCTTTTCAATCTGTGCCTATCTTTTTTTGCTTCTGTACTGTGGAAGAGCAAAATGCAGCTGCATCCCTTCAGAGCCATGCTGTTGCAACAGTGTACCAGTTAAGCCATCTCTGCTTGCATCCACACTGACCACTGTGGATTTGCTCACATCACAGTCATCTGTCGGTGATCCCTTGAGTCGAGGAAGATCTCATTCATGCATTTTATTTTATATGGGTCCTTTGGTGACTGAGGAGTTCGATCCTTGAGCCTCAGACTCACTGGCAGACATTGCAGATGGTGTTGGAAGGCAGAGCTGGGCCACAATTATTTCATGACAGTTGTCTCTCCTTTCTTTTCTGGTGTATTTCTGTGACCAGGGTGAGACAAATTTCTAAACTGCTCATTCCTTCTTTGACAAATCTTTACCAGTTAGCCTCGTCTCGGGCTACTGTCTCCCAGTGTGTGACGTCAGTGTCACATCTCTTGATGTTTGTCTTGAGGGTGTCTTTTGAAGTGTTTCTTTTGGCCTCCCTATTTCCTTTCTCCTTTGTGAGTTGGGCATACATCAATTGTTTTGGTAGGCATGCACATGCAATGCCCACTCCATCTCAGCTAATACTGATACTGGATAATCAGGTCCTCAACACTGAAGATGTTGGCCTTCATGAGGACACTGATGTTGGTATGGTGATCTTCCCACATCATATTACTTGTAAACTGAATAGTTGAGATAATTTCTTTTTTATTAAAGCAATTTCTTGATTGTGCACCCATACCCTAAACTTTCAAAGTTCATTCAGTGGTTTTGTCACTATAGAAATGTCTTTTAGGAATTGACCAAAGTAATTTACCATCCCAGTGCACATCTCAGTTCTGTATATTAGTTGATGCTTTCAATTCTTGAATTGATCTTACTTTTTCTGGGCTGGATCTGATTATATCTTTCTTTATTGTCTGTCCCAAAAACTCAATTTGGAAGCACACTTTTTCTTGTTTTGGTTCAGACTGACTGTTTAGGCTTAGAATTTGTTGAGGGTTTTGTCCTGTTGTGTTCTTCCATTTGTGGTGACCCTGTACAACACCATCAAAGACCCATATATCAAAATATCATCCATGAAAACTACAGCTCCATTTATGTTCGTTATCAATTCTGCCATTTTTTTTTAATATTTCAGAGGCAGTGGTAATCCCAAAAGGTAATCATCAGGAAAATCTCCCAAAAGAATGTGATAAATGTGTTAGAGATAAACAAACAGGTTATCCCTGGGGTGGACTGGGGAGATAGAACCCTTTATTGCCTAATGGTTCCACCTCGCCGCCGTGAGTGAGCAACGAGGGAGTTACTTTACAATTCTTTTACCCATAACAGTATGTAAATGTATACATTTCCAGCAACTCCCCATAGACCCTTACTTGGTTACATTGATACCTATAAAATGAATATTAACAACTACATGATGAAAACAATTATACTGGCCCCTGTTTATTGTTTACAGGTTTACCATACAGAGGGCAGGCACATCACCTTAAAACCTATTAATTTTACACTAACATTCTTTGAAGTAAAGGTATGCTGGGGGAAAGGAAGATAATGGTTTCTTCCCACCAAAGGCCTTGAGCAGGAGGGGGAATAGTTATTTAGTTAGCCTCATCCCATGCGCAGATGGCCAGGAAGGGAGGAAAAGAAGAGAGATAACAGACTAACTAGAATTCATACCAATTAACAGAAAGAAGGTTTGCCCGTGCCATGACCCTGTTCCCTGTAACTTAGGCCTGACCATTTGTCCAGCTTTTAACTCTTTACTCTCCTTCAAAATGTAGTCAGTTTAGTACTTTCTTTGAGTAAAGAAATTTGCTAGAATCTGCTCAAGGTATACAACTTGGAGAATATTGTAGTTCCTTTCACTTTGGGGAGGTAGTCATCCAATGCTGGGAGGATATATTTTTTTCTCACAACTGTTTCATTAAGTCTTTTAAGATCCACACAGATTTGTACTTTTCCATTTTTTTTTTGTATCCGGTAACATTAGGATACACCATGCTGTTGGCTCAGAGATTTTCTCAATTATGCCAATCTACTTGATTCTCTTTAACTCAGTTTCCACTTTATGAAGTCGTGGGATAGGAATCCTGCAAGGTGTATGTACACTGTATGGTTCAGTATTATCTTTTGAAGTTATTGGTACTGGTTGTCCTTTCAAAAGTCCAATATCACCACATATTCCATTGAGTTCTTCCACCTTTCTCACAAGGCCTATCATTAGGCCCATCCTGGCTGTCATGTTGTAGCTGAGAAGGCTGTTGGTCTGTGATTCTTTGATCACATGCACTCTAAATATATAGGTTTTGTCATTGTAAGTTGTTTCTGTGGTGAAATGGCCCATGCAGTTCAGAAGGTTCCAGGGCTAATCAGAGCTGTGTCAGGTGACTTTCAGCTCGGGTAGGAGTTGGAGATTATTGTAAATCCTGTTTGAGGTGAAACTGATGTCTGCTCCTGCATCAATCAATAGCATTTCCATGAATATTCATTTTCACTCTACATCATCCCACAAGATAGAGCCCAGAAAAAATAGCTCTTGATTGTCTGTAATTTGACAACTCCCTGACTGCTTTGGTGTGGCAAAAAACCTGCAAAATGTCCATATTTTATGCATTTATTGTATCTTTCACCTCTGGCAAAACATGCATGCCTGGGGGTATGCAGAGGTCTTCCAGGGGCTATGTCAACTTATCTATATCAGTATTTCTCAACTTGGGGGTTGTGAACCTGAGGGGGAGGTGACAGGACAGGTTTGGAGGGGATCTCAAATGCAGGGCTGATATTAGGAGGTGGCAAGCAGGGCGATTGTCTGGGGCCACAAGGGACCCCACAAAACTAAAGTTACAAGATGGCAGGGCTCTGACTTGAGCCCCAGATGGTGGGGTTTGGGCTTCAGACTCCTGAAAGGGGCAGAGTAGTCTGGAAAGGTTGAGAACCACTGCTGTATTATACCCTTTTGTAACTATTTCAGGGTTAAAAGTTTTTGGTTCAAGTAGCTTAACAGAGTTTAACACAATGGTTTCTGTGCTACTGCTCATGAGTTAGTGAGCCTTCTAAAGCATTGTGGAGTATGTTGTAGTATTTGAACAATACTAAGTATGAAATTTACCAGAGATCTTATATATTGCTATTTGTACTGACTTTATTGACTTTTCTGCATTGACTATGCAGAAGTCAGTACTTTGACATTGTGTGTTTGAACTGAAATAGCAAAAGAGAATTGGTGATGTGAGCCCCACAGGGGTTATTGAGTTATTACTCATTTGGCATTCAATGGTAACCAAATTTCTATTTACAGTGTGTGTTATTACATTGCTCGAGCTGATCTAGTGTGAGTCTTTCTCTACCCACACTAGGAATCACACCTTCCAGCTGCAGTGTATACATACCCTCCAAGACGTGGCAAACTTGTCCAGTGTCAGACTATTTAAAGCATTGCTTTCATCTGCTTTTCTGTTACAGGTTTGCAAAAGATGGAATTGTCTTGGCTAGCAAAACTTGTGTTTTGTTTTTGTTTTAAGACAGAATACGAGAAGGGGAGAGATAGGAAAGAGAACAAATGAGGTGGAAAAGGGAAATGACACTCAAGGGAGGAGTGACAGCAGAAACCCAAGTCTCATTTTCCAGGTGTTTGTCAGAGTTTAGCTGAATCAGGTAGAGGTGGTGATGTCAATGACTCCTGCTCTCTGGCCCTATGTGGTCAGGATTCTTTTCAGGATCAGACTGATGAAGTCCCAACAGTGTTATGGCACATACTAGGTCCTCAGGAGATAATGGAGGTGGCAACCATGAGTAAAACTCACTGCTTCCAGTCCACATGTCCCCCTGCTCTCTACTAATGACCCTCAGATAAACAATGTATAGGAAATGATGTCAGCAGCATCTCACAAACATTAACCAGTTACAGTGTATTTCAGTGATTTTAACTATAAACATTTCTTCCCATTTCCAGAATATTTTGGCTTAATCTGGCATTTGTTCCTGTTCCACTGAGAAGTTTTTTCTTTATAGTGATCTCACCTGACAACTCATTTCTTGAGAAGACAATTTCCAATCCCAAAGGACATTCTTGCATGGATCACAGTAGTCTTGACTTTGTATAATGAATATTTAACAGTTTGCTGTCTCCTTCATGCTTATGCTGGAATGTAGTGTTAGACCTCCAGTGCTTCCGGACATGAAGATGTATGGAGGATTTTGGTCTTTTTGATATATGGATTGCAGCATAAGAAACATTACATATATACATACTGTAACAGAGTGCGGGGGGAGGAACAGATGTACTCCGCCCTCGTGGGTCTTGCGCTCTTCCGGTCCAGCCGGTGGGGCAGCTGGGGGAAGGTTTAGGGAGGGGATGGGGCCCACTCTGCCCCTGAGTACTGCTACCTTCCCTTGGGGTAGTATGTGGACCACTTCCTGCTACCCCAGCTGGTGGCCTGCCTCCAGTGCTGTGGCAGGAACTGTGGCAGCTCCCAAGCTTCTGCAGACTGCCAGGCTGCAGTCTCCTAGCTCCAGGCTGCCAGCATCAAGCTGCAGGCTTTTAAACTGCAAACTCTCAACTCCAAAACTGTAACCTGTAAACTCCTAACTCTCAACTCCACACCTCCTCACTCCAAACTCAACAACCCACACTGCCTACCTGCCCCTGCAGGCTTTTAAGTGTTTGGGGCGGGGCTCCTTAATTGGCCCCAGGTGTCCTAATTAGTTAAGCAGCCCCAGGTGGCCTAATTGCCTAATCAGCCCCAGCTGAATTACCCAGGGAATAGGGCTTTTTTGAGCCTGGGGCTAATATACATGCCTTCTAGTACTTTTTCATAGCCGTCCGGCCTGACCCCGTCACAATACATATACACACACTCTTCCAGGAAAATGTGGAAGTGATGCAATCCATTTGCCAGTTCTCTGCCATGTTCTTTTACAGACCAGGTCATTCAGATGGCTTCATTTGTTCCATTTTTGCAGGCTTAATTTTCTTCTAACACCATGTAATACAAGTGTGACACAGAAGAACACTGATAAAAGACATAACAGACTAAGAGCAAGTCAAAGTATAAAATTCTCCTGTCTGATCTTTCAGTGGATAGTCTGCATGTGAGCTGAATACAACAAACATATTCATTTTGGACAGGACTGATCTGCAGTGTACATAAAGTATCTGCAGTGGTGTTCAGAGAGGAACATCAGTAAGAAAATAAATGATGAGCATATGTTGATGAGAATACTCTGCAAGTGATTTACATTTAAATTCAAAAAACAAAGGCTAAATCCTGAGTAACTGGCCTATGCTTTGGGAAAGGCTATAAGGGATTGAATCCTACATTAACAAGCTGTAGCCCCACATCTGCTGGTCTCCCTGCTCAGGGGAAATGACTAGAGCTTTTGTGGGGGTACACAGCTGCCAGCCAAAAGACAAAGAGAGCTTTGAGAGCAGCTCTCCAAATGCATGGGGTTCAGATGACCTACAACACACACACACCCAAACACAAACACGTCAGTTCTCTTATGTTCAAGGTCTTCAGCTGTTAAACACCCCCCTTTAAGGGCATACAGAACACACTTTAAATGATGTATGGAATATGCTTTGTTGTGGTACCTAGGGTTATCATAATTGTTTAGCATTTTCATATTGGTAATATGAGATTTTAAAATCTAATTGTCTTCTGGCAAATAGTAACTGGGTTGCAGGCATACCATTTGATCCTCAAGAATGTTCCCAAAAGCTGACTCACATTTTTCTAAAAAGGGCATTAGCTTTGATATGTGAACAACTAGGTGGTGCTAATCTGCTTGGAAATTTGTGAGGGCTGCAAGACAGGTGAACCAGAGGGAAATGTAGTCTGTATAATCAGCATCACCCAATGTATAATGTATCCTAGATAGTCAACCAACAACATTTGCTGGTTTACAAGTAAAGTTGTAATTTAGGAGAAATAGACCAGTTGTTCTGCAAAACACACAGTCCTTTATATTGCAAACTGGATATTTGGGAGGACAATTGTTCCCAGGATCTATGCATTTTAACTTAAGTATAAGAATTAACAGCATTAATTTTAAAATGATATTGCAAACATTTCAGGAAAAAAAGATTTACTCTAGGAGATCTTAGCATCAACAACAATAGGACAGTCTCTCAGATATTTTTTTAAAACAATAGGTTAGTCTTATTGCAAAAGAACTACCAAACAAAAAACTTAATTCTGCAAAATTTGACTGCAACTCACTGCTAAATGCATATGGATTTGTGAAGAAGCAAATTTAACGATCAACTTGAAAGATCAGGTTTCTTTCTTAAAATTCTATAGCAGCAAATAACTCATAAGATTACTAGAAGATTGGAAGAAGTGAGAGGAAAACTGACTCGGTCTCGGTCGGTTGGTCGGTCGGTCGGTCTGTCTCTCCTTCCTCCTCCCCCCCACTCCCCGATTACTATTATGAGACAACAGGCCAGACAGCAGTAGGAGCATCATAGAAGGGAGATATATAAGCCCCGAATGTTTTGGGTCTTCTTCCCTGCAGACTGAGCAGGGGATACTACAGGTTAATTAGAAGC
The DNA here is from genome assembly GCA_007922155.1 of Mesoclemmys tuberculata. NCBI lineage: Eukaryota > Metazoa > Chordata > Testudines > Chelidae > Mesoclemmys > Mesoclemmys tuberculata. Next base: position 89,486,272 of record ML675604.1, read on the forward strand.
ACCTGGGATCAGTTAAGGTCCAGCTAAAGTCCTGATAAAAACCCCTGCCCCAGCCAGAAGTGGGGAAATTAAGGAGAGTTGGCAGTAGTGTGGGATGATTGTTGCGATCAACCAGAGCCACGAGAAAGGTACAAGAGAACCGGGGAGGGGGAACCCAGGGGAAAGAAGTACAGCTGCAAGCAGTGTCAGCAGCACATTGCTGCTATTCATAGGGCCCCTCGGCTGGGGCCTGGCATAGAGGGCAGGCCCAGGTCCCTTCCCCCTCCCCCTTCACTGTGCACTACAGAGGCACCAATGCCCAGAAATGGGCAAAAGGAGGTGCCCCGACCCACCACATGAGAGCAAAATGCAGGACCCACCATAGCAGAGCAGGCAATTTGTCACATTATGTATTGATAGTCATTTGTGCCACTGTTATACTGTCATTGTCATACATTACTGAAGGGAAGCTCACATGCACATTCTTACCCTGGTGTGGTATTTACTATTGACATCAGTAGCACAAGTCAAAGTGACACTAAAGCGGCAAAGAGGTAAAGGAGGAGGTAAGATAGGCGGACCAGGGGCTGGTAACGTTTGTCTTAGTGATGCCCAAAAGATCTTTATGAAATACAGCAGAGGACCAAAAGTCTTTTGTAATTTTTTTATAAATAATTTCTCTTTTATCTCTCTTACACAGACCTGCAAACAGGGGCAGAAAGGAGGACAGTTGTCCACGGGTCTGGCGATTTAAAAGGGCCTGGGTGGAAGGGAGGATAGATACATATCCTCCTCTCCTCCTGACCTTCTTTCTCCCAAGACTCCAGCTGCCTGTGCTCTCTGCTCCTCTCCTGAGCTGAGCTTATTTATTATGCACCACACAGGTTTCCAGGTGGCTGAGGAGGTAGTATTTGCTACTCAGCTTCCTGGGAAACTGCAGGGCACATATAAATAAGTAAAAACATCTGGCTGAAGTCCACTTGGACCTCAGCCATCCCTTTCTAGGTGGGCCATTGACTGTTCTGTTTTGGGGCCTGGAATTGCTATCAGCTGGCCTTCCCAAACAATAGGAGGAAGTGTCATCTTTGTGGAAAATAATAGGAGGCATGCCCAACTAGAAAGGTGAGAATGTGATAAAGCTTACAGTATAAATTGTGCACTTTCTGTGGGAACCTTCCCAAGTCATATAAACCGCTGGTGGTCAGTTCTCTTTGTTACAATGCATAGGCAAAAAATATATGTTGCACATGTTCATTACCAATTAAATTTTTGATTTTATGTGTGTCTTGATTATATGTCAAAACAACGAGAGTCCTGCAGCACCTTAAAGACTAACAACTCTTGTTGTTTTTGCTGTATACAGACTAACACGCTACCCCTCTGGAACTTGATTATGTGGAGCTGAGGTAAATACATTTTTTAAAAAGTAAATAAAATGAAAAGCAATGTGTGATGGACTCACAGCACTCACCACTGGACTGGTGCCTCCTACTGGTAATCTGGGGAGTAGTTGAAGATGACACCCCCGTCCGTGGTCTGTGTTCCGTCACTCTTCCTCGGGGTCCACCGGTAGTCCTCACTGCTGTCACTGCTCCTCTTCCGAACCCGGCCCTCCGACCAAGCCACAATCTGTGTTCCCCGCTCTTCTGGGACCTGTATTAGAAGGAAATGAGACATACGCTTTGCCAGTGGGTTTCACAGATATTTGCTTATTGCAGAGGAGTGGTGAGACACAGAAATCTGTGGCTTTGGAGGGGAGCATGTTCTAGTGGGAACAAACATTTCAGCTCATTCCCCCAATTCGTAACCTCTTCCAACCTATCCCTGTCCTGTCACTTCCCTGCTCCTGGCTCCTTAGCCCAGTTTCCATTCTCCTCACTTAGTTAGTCCTAGGCTCCACTTCTCAGTCTTCTCATCCCAGTCCCAGTCTTCTTACCCAGAAAGTCCAAGTCTCATCTCTCCAGACTTCCCCCACCATTAATATCCTTACCAAACCATTCCCAATCCCCCTCAGTCCTTGTCCAGTCTCTTGTACATCTAGTCCCAATCCCCACTCCAATCTTATTCAATCTGTCTCTCCCCTGACCTGGGCCTCCAGACATGGCACCTCCGCCCATGTTCTCTCTCCCCACTGACTCCCAGAACCGATCCCCCTCCCCAGGTTCCTCATTCAATCTCAGTGTCCTCTCAACAGTGTCTTGTACATTTTGCAGCATGTATACTGGCGCTTTAACAGCTTGATATTCTACTTCCTTTTATGAACCTAAAGACATTCCTGTGATCTAAATTATTATTGTTCCCAGGAGATTATGTGAGAATCACTGTAAATATCTAGCAGGGATGTGACAAAAATGTCCAACCAAAGGTAAGAAAAAAGCCATCTTTACTAAATATAGTCTTTCAGTTCTAAGTAGAACATTTTATTTTACACAGCAAGACTAAAAAAGCTATTTGTTACTGATTTTGTCTTTGTAGATTCTGTGTACTGAATAAAAGGTCTTATGCACAGTCATAAATTTATTGTTGTTTAATTTATGCATGATTTTTATTTCCCATCTGTCAGTTTGGTTTTATCTGACTTACATTTATTTAGTTAGTTTCGCTAAAGTGAATTGTTTTATGGGGTTTTTCTTAAATTTCCTTTGATCGTTGCTATCAAGGCCTTTTTTTCTTTTGATCACAAACAGAAATGTGAAACAATGTATCTGTGAAATCCCTTTTAAACAAGGATAAAACAAGTATGTATCCAAAATACTTTTCCCAATAGGTAGAGTGTAAAGGGAATGCATTCCCTGTTTGAAATTTAACCTTCTACATATTCAAGGTATGTAAATAGAAAAAAAGACTTAAGTAAGCAAAAGAAAAAGTTTTAAAACTATTGTCTAAAAGACCTTCAGAATGATATAAAATGATCCAGACTGGCTGATGTGATGTGCTTTGGATGTACATTAATAACGTCTAAACATTTTTATTATATTGTTGTACAAGCAAGTCTTATAAAACAGTTGTCCAGCTTTTGAAGAAGCCTGCTCTCAAATCTATGCTACTTTTTCTAATGGACTTACAGTTTGGTATAGAATTATTTTTCCTGTTTGCATTTCTGAGATACAGAGGATAAAATCCTAAAATTCTTACCCAGGAAAAATTTCAGTGTGCATTTTCCCTGGATAAGTACCCCAGAAATAGGATCTAAAATGTGACTTACAGAATTAGAATGTTTATATAAGATAGATAAAAGCCCAGGTTTCTTTAAAGAAAGAAAACCACAATTTGAGTGTTAAAATTAGATTTTATTTTTTATTTTCATTCAGCATAGGAATCAAAGTAGGAAATGGCTCAGCTATTGGTCAAACAGAGACAAATACAAGCCTCTTTTTATCTACTGCTTCTTTTCAACTATAAGGAAGGATTCTTCCTTCTAATTTAGTTTAATACCATAATGCTTCTCCATGAAGCTCAAAATTTAAATCTACATCAAAGAAGCCTTCCTCATCTGTACAAGTATGTTTTCCATATTTTTGTTCCAGTTTTATCTCTTTCTAATTTTATATTGTTTCTTTAGAAATTCTGTCCAAAATGTTCTAGACTGGGCGCCTCAATTAAAGCTCCTAAATGTATATTTAGGAACATGGCTTGATTTTCAGGTGTTCAGCACCAGTAGCTTTCCTTGACTTCCAGGGCATTTTTAGATGATCAGCCCATCTGAAAAGCAGGCCACTTTTATATTGGTGCCTAAATACAGATTTGGGAGTCTAAATCTGTGGCACCCAGATATAAAAATGCTGCTTTTATATACTAGAACTTTCATTTGTTTATAACTTTCCAAAGTTTTCACCTTCTGATCTGAAATTTTCCAGTGCACATCTCTGTGCAAAGGTGATTTGGGAGCCAAAATGGTTCCACTTATTTGAGTCCAAGGAGAATGAAAAAATAAACATCACATTATATAGAATAAAATAGAATAATCCTGTGCATTTTTCATACACGTCTAGTGTTAAAACAACTAGGCTAGAATGTTAGAATTTGGCATGGAAATAAATCTCATTGAAGAAACATGCTTTTGAATGTTCCCATGAAAACTGATTCTGGCTAATTTTCAAATTATGAGTGTTTGTTAAAAAACCCCACACTCTGTGCATATGCAACACATTTTAAAAAGCTGTATTGAGCTTGTAACGTGTGGTTTGCAAGGCTAACTTAATATACTGTGTTATTTGAGTAATAGTGGGCCAGATCACTGGCCTCATTCCTTCTCCTTTATGATGCTGTGACAGAAGGAAGGGCACGGAAAGCTGGGTTAAAAAGTCATTATGGGATTACTCTTGCATAGGGAAATCTCCAAGTAGCATGGCCAGGTCTGCACAATCAGCCAGTGCCTCTTCCCCATGAACTGGACAGGGGCATGGCTGAGACATGCCTCACACTCTGGTGATTCTGGACTAACAGAATTGGGTCACTATTTCTGACAGGTTAGAGCAGCCCTGAAAAATATTTCATATGGTGCAATATGCAGTTTTCTTCTCCACACCATTAGCTAGTCATCGAGGACTCACCCAGAATCAGTCATTGAGCAAAACTGCTCTGATGTGCCGCCTCTTAGAAATTTTTCTTTTTAATCAGAACTTCTTGAATGACATCTGTTGCTTTTTCTATCCCACTGCAAGACCAACTCTAGAGATCACTAACCAGCATGGCTTGGATAGATATCTATTATTTGGAGCTACAGCTAATGCTAATCACTCTATGCATTCTAAATTTTGCCTAGCACAACCTTCCAGCTGTCACATTTTTAAAAAATGTTATACAGAGAGCTTGCTAAGACATTTAGGTTCCCCTGTGGAGACAGAAAGAGGGGTTAGTCAGCCCACTTTCTTGTATCACTAGACAAATGATAGTACAGCTGGATATGAACAGTGCACCAAAGAATGAAAAGGGGCTAAAGGATGAGAACAAAGGGTAATGAAACATGGTAGTGTACCAAGTTATGTGGGGGTGTCAGTGATGTGCCAAATGAATTAGTGTTAGGCTTGGTTGTAGTTCACATCTTTACTAATGACCTGGAAGAAACAGCAAATTCTCACATGAATTAATTCACAGATGATACTGAATTGTGAACATCAGAGAGCACAGAGAAATAATATAAATGGGCATAGAAGATTAAACAATGAACAGAAGATAATATAAGATCCATCCTTAAAAAATGCAAGTTAAGACATTTAGGAAAAATAATCTAAAATACAAACATCAACTAAGAGAGAAATTCATGGAAAATAATAATGCCAAAAACGACCGATTGCTAATAGGAGAAAACTTTCTGTGTGCTTGCAATACAATGATAACAGCAGTGCCAATCTAAGTCTTCATTTGCATAATCAGAGACATCTAATCATGGACAAGGAGGTGATAGTCTCTCTCTCTCTGTCTCTCTCCGTCTATCTGTGCATGGATGATAGATAGTTAGAAACAGTAAGAATGGAACTAAAATAGCATACTCAGGCTCCCATCCAGCAAAACATGTTATCATATACTGAACTTTAAACAGATGGGCCCTGGTTGAGTAAGGTTTACTTAAGTACGTGTAACTTGAAGCACACAAGCAGTCCCATTTAAATCAATCGGGCTACTCACAAATTTAAAGTTCCAGAGGGGTAGCCATGTTAGTCTGTATATAGCAAAAACGAGAGTCCTGTAGCACCTTAAAGAAATTTGTTAGTCTTTAAGGTGCTACAGGACTCTCATTGTTTTCACAGATTTAAAGTTATTCACGTTTACTTGCCTTGCTGAATCAGGGCCATTGAATATCTCCAAAGATTTTTAAAAATACTACTTCTGTACTTCAAAATAAGCATGTACAATTAACACTTATATCAAAGGACAAAGAAAAATAGAATATCCTGACAGTGAAATCTTTTGGACTGTGACATAGTCTGCCATGGAAAGCAGCAGCCCCATTGCTTAGATCATTTAAAACTGCACTGAATAAAGCAATAGAAAATATACTTCAGGGAGTATTTCTGCTTTAAAAATGACCCAATACTGTTCACATAACCATACACTTCGATAAGTACCTGGACTTTTAAAAATCCAGGATATTGAGGAAGGTCAGGACTCATAATGATGAGTGGGGTTTATACTGCTCACGGTAATAAGCTCTGAAAATTTACTGAGTGCTAGATCAGGCCTTTAAAAAGCACCAAGTACGTACCTGATATACCAAGGCACTAAAATACCTTTTCAAGACACCAGGGTTGATTTTGTGACACAGCTGATTGAAATCACATTACCTGTCAGTCTTTGAAAATCAAGATCTGGTTGTATTCTGTATGGAAGAAGTATCATAACTCTGGTTTTAGAGTAAAACTCATCCCTATGTAGAGGGCCTGTGTAAAGTCTAAGTTCCATTCAAAGCCTGCTTAAGAGCTCAGACAAGGTCTTAAGTAGGAATTCAGTGATGTATAGGCTTTGGGAGGGCTCTCTGTACAGGGGTTAATTTCACCAAGTGTCGCATCTCTGGTAGTAGGACCAGATCTTCAGCTAGTGTAATAGACATAGTTCCACCGAAGTAAATTCAAAGAGGCTAATTTATTCCAGTAGAGGTACTGGACCCTAATATCTAGTTCCATAGACATTAGCTCAAAAATGTCAAAGACAGTCTTCTGCCCATACCAGTAGATCAGATACTCAACTTACCCACCATAACATTGGAGCCAGATTCATCTTTGGTGTAAGACCATTGAAGCCATGGAAAGAATTGGAGTTTGCCTCCCCTTCTATCTGCTTTTTGATGCTGAGGCAATGCAAAGCAATTGAAGAGTTGATTTAAAAGGGTAACCAAAGATTTTCCCTGACAAAGAGGAATCCTTGGGTGTCACTAAGCCAGCACAACTACCTCTATGCCACCTGTCTCTCACTGCTCCCTTCCAAGATGGCAGTGTATGAAGAGGTGAGATGTTGGACAGATTATTGGCTGGCACAGCATTTGACTGCAGCTGGGATAATGTAGAGTAGACCTGATGTGATAGAGTGACAGCCTGGATCAGGATGACATAGGCTGTCCCAAGTTTAGGAGAGCAGAAATGTAAACCGACTGTAAACTTTGGAGAGCTGAAGGTGGATCTTATGGTGTTTAGGAAGTCCAGAATTCTTTCTATCTATCCTTCCCATCTTCCTCAACATTACAGACAAAGTTAAGAAATCTAATATAATAAGATGATCGGGCCTGTTTTCCAGAAACTTATTATATATGTGTAAGTATGCACATGGCCAGGTGTCTGTGCACTAGAGAGGGAGAGGTTAAACCTGCGTTGGATGTGGAAATGGAAGGCTTATAGGTGTGAAAGTGCAAAAATTAATTCCTGTTTTGTCTCTGCACTTCTCTGTCCTTCTCCTCTCTGATTTGTGCAGGTGTTCATTATTTTTCATGTTTTTCTGTTCTCTTAACCTCTCTGTTTGCATGATTGACTGATCCTTCCCTAGCACTTCCTTCTGAGACCTTTTGGAGTCCCGGTAAAAGTTGAGTTTATGTGGAGTGAATAATACATGAATCCATTCCTCTCTGAGTGTGATAGTGTGTTCCTTATAATGTCATTCATTAATCTATATGGCACAAACAGTGGGAGCAGGTCGATATGGTTAAAGATAATTAACAATTGATTAGCACCCGAGAAGCCAAATGAAAAGACACATTTTTTCCCCAATGATTTGAGCTGCTGAATTAATTGATAAAAGCAAGAATCTTTCTTTGAGTTCAAACTTTGTTGCTCCTGCCTATTATAGAGATAATTTCTCTATTTATGTTGACATGTATCTGCCAAAACTTTAATTTGAAAAAAGAGACAAATAACCTTTCATTTACCCATTATGATGCATTTCATTAAAGGGGAATTTTCATGAGAGACATAAAACTAACAGGCTGCTATGAATTTCAAATAGTAAGGACTAGGTATTTTATTCAGTTCCAATATATATTCCAGACACATATGTTCATTTCAGATATATTAATATTTTATCAGAATCAGTCCTTTGAACACGAGTCCCAGAGATCCTCACCAATGAGATTCACTTTCTGTGGCTGGCCTTAGATATTTTGAGTGACCTTGCAAACTAAAATTTGCTTCCCCTGTCTCTCCAACATAACCAAGGCCAGACTCCCATGATCACAGCACTATGCAGAGGTCTGACTGAAAAATTCTAGGGAAGGATTCATGAGATAATTATTTGAGATATACCCATACGTATTTGACCCATTTCACATTAAAATTATGTGTGTCTGATTTCTAGGTTTGTCCCCTTTTCCCCAACCCTTCCCCCATCAGCCTCCTGTCAGGAAATGGAGCTCAGCTGCTTGTTCCATTGTTAGGGCCTGATTTTCCTACCCTTTCTCATGTTGAGTAGTTCCTTACACTGTATGCTGTCTCACTGAAATGAATGGAACTGCTCACAGAGTTCTTTTTATCAGTGCTGTGCCAGCCAAGAATATTATATTCAGCATAAGACTGGAAGAATTGAGCCTTTAGTGATTGGTTTATATCAGCTTACCTTGGCAAAGAAAAAAGCTAGAAAGTTACTTAAAAGAAATCTAAGGTTCTTCTTTACATTTCTAGTTCCCTCAGTTCCGGGGTCTCGTGATTCAAGCTTCTAAGTGGGACGCTAAGATCTGTTCTTCTTTTCTGACAGAATCGTGGCAAGGGGTTTGTTTAAAATGGATTTTAGATACTCAGGAAAGATGCCGGAAAGACCATACTGGAAACCGGTCCTTTTTTATTCACACTGCAGATATAACCATGGCAGCAGTAATGCAGGCTGCCCTGCAGTGCCTGCCAGTGAGCCTTTAGAAAAGATCACCTTTGGGAACAAGAAGGTAGTTTTCATGCCCATTCGGTCCTTCGCCTCTGCTGTGACTGCCAAGTTAGTGGTGGTTTTGTGGATGCTTTCTCACTAAGAAATGAGACCACTGATTCATTCCACAGAGGCCACTGAACAACCATAAGCTCCACAACAATAATTGTTTATCACTGATGACTTGGGCTAGCATATCTCGTACACCACACTTATGAGGGAGTCATTGAAGACAGCCTTAGTACAGTGTCTGAATCAGAGGAGTTTTTCCCTGGGCAGATATGAGGCTTTTAGGGTCTGTAAGAAGGCGCTGTGGCCTCCCCCGGAGTCGGGACCCAAGGGAAGGCCGCAGCTAGCCGGTTGGGACGAACCAGACCCAGCAGACCAGTCTGCCCGGCAACCAAAAGGCCGGGCTGTGATAGGGCCAGCAGGCCAGTCTGTCCGGCAACCAAAAGGCCAGGCCGTGATAGGGCCAGCGGGCCAGCCCAACCAGCGCCCGCAGGGTGGGGCCTCTTCCAGAAGGGGTAGTATAAAAGACAGGCCCCGTAGCTCAGTATGGGGGTGGCTGCCATCGGAGGCAGATGCACTGCCCCGCCAGCCAAAGCCCAGGCCAGATTGGAGCCCAGCGGATGCGAGAGGTGACCGCCGCCCTTAGCAGAGACCACCGCCCTGAGCAGAGACCCCACCTGACCCACCCAGACGTAGGGAATGGATAGGGCCTCTGGGGCCTAGTGGCTAGGCTAGGCCTGCAGGCCCCAGTGAGTGGACCACGCTATCTAACCCCCAGGGCTGGACCGAGGACCCTGAGCAACCCCGATGGGAGATCCGCCCCCCGAGGCCAGACCTGGATGAGCTGCCTGACGCGGAGCCCCCAGAGACTGGACAGGACCTGTACGAGCTACCGGATGCTGAAGGCCCCCAGGAACCCTGTGACCTGGAGGAGCTACCCCTCACCGAGGAGCTACCCACCTTGCCGCCTGTGGATGAGGAAGGACTGGTGAGCCAGCCGTGGGCCGAGTACTCCTATGACCCGGTGGATATAGGTACTTGGGGATATGGGGAGGAAGTGGCCCAGGGAAGAAAGAGCCAGTGGCTGAGTTAGGGGCATGGCTCCACTGGCATGTTGCGGCAGGAGCCCCACCGACTCAGTGGCAATGCCCTTGCCACTACTAGGGCCCTGGGCTGGGATGCAGTGGAGACAGGTGGGCCTATGTCCCCTTCCCCCCTTTGCTAGCCACCACTGGAGGGAGTATCCTCCCATGCAGCTGTATACAGTGGAACCACTGCCTGCCTCACCCTGCCTAAGAGAGCCGGGCACTAGACTGCTTACTTGCCCGCCCGGCCGGAGGGCTGGGGCAGCAGACTGCTTACTTGCAGGCCAAGACTCGCGCACAAAGGCTAATTGTTCCCCAGTTAAGAAGGCACTGTGACCTCCCCCAGAGTTGGGACCCGAGGGAAGGCCGCAGATTCCTGGCTGGAGAGGACAACTGGTGACAGGGCCCCTTTACACTGCTTTGGCCCTTTTACCTTGCGTAAAGGGGCTGGAACAGGGGTGAGAATTTCAGTCTTGCTGTTGAGATATCAGAATATGAACATGCTTCTCTCACGTCCCTCTGGAGTGACATTATTAGCTGATTTGTAACCAATGCCATCTTTTTAAAACACAGTAAATATATTTGAAGTGTTTTTTTTTGTTTTGGAAATAAAATTTATTCTTCAAGTGCTTGCTCGTGTCCATTCCGTTATAGGTGTGTGCATACCTCCGTGCCCGGTTACCAGAACTGTTTTCCCCTTAGCAGACCCCGTAGGGCCAGCTTTGGCGCCCCTTGGAGCCCTGCACACATGCCACAGTATATGAGGCGCTGCCAGCCCTATTCCTCAATTCCTTTTTTCCACCTGTGACATTTGCTAGAACTACCTTTGCTTGCATCGCAAGTGCTTCATTTCCCATTGTTTGAACTCTTATAATTGTTGTTTGTGTTAATTAGGTAGTTAGATAAAGTAACTGTTAATAATGGTAGTTAGATACTCAGTATTGTCTCGGCTGGGACTTTGCTGAGACTGGGGTATGCCCCAGTCACCAGGCTTCAAACTGTGTGCCTCCTGTGGGAAGGCATTCCAGCTCAGCGACCCCATGACAGTTGTCTGAAGTGCTTAGGGGAAGCCCATCGTAAAGAGAAGTGCAAGGGCTGCAAGGCTTTCAAACCCAGGACTCAGAAGGACAGGAAATCCATTTGAAAGCCTTGCTCAGGGAGGCAGTGCTCCATCCAGCCCCTGAGCCAACCCATTCCATCTCGGTACCGAGTGTGGGGTCGGTACAGTGTACACCATCAGACCTGACCCCAACTTGGCACTGCCCCTCATCTCCGGTGCCAAAGAGGAAGTGGAAGCAGTGCTTGGAGTGCAGTCACTCCCCCACACCGTCCAAGCAGGTGGGGTCAAGCACTGAACTGCACCAGGGCCAGACCATGGAGACCTGCTCGCTGGAGCCAGCATCTCTGATCAGGGAGCCACCCCCAACTCCTGGAAGGCCGGAAGACACCAGAGGCCTATCAGGTGACAAGAGCCTTTTTGGCCTTGCCTATGCTACCTACGCTTCAGCCTCCACTGAGGGAGAAAGAGCCGGTGTCTCAGGGGAAGCCTGTGCTGAGACCCTCTGAATGGCTCAGGAGATCCCCGGTGCGGGGAGGAAGCTCTCTGGTTGGGCGATTGCCTAGGGTGGAGCAGCGCCGCTCCCCTAGAAGCTGTTACAGGTCGCAGTCATCGGGCTGACCTGCATTGAGGTGGCAAACGGAGTTGCCCTCCCAACACTGGGCTTGATCCCAGCATCAGGAGAAGTCTACCCCAGGAAGCAGTGCCAGGCACCCGCAGGGCACTGCTCCCCAGATGGAACCTGCCATTCCCACTCTCCGGCATCGAGGAGTTTGCCCGCTCTGAGGCGGCACTGAACCCAGTCACCAAAGTCCAATTTGGCACTAAGGCAAGCAGCACTGCAAGTCCTCAATACCGAGAGGACACTCCAGAATATCCAGCTTCTTGGAGCACAGTTCCATGCACCAGCACTGGTCATGGCCTCGACGTTGGACTTCATCATCGTCGAGGTCAGTGGCATCAAGAGGACACTCTCCAAAGTTATGGAGCACCCGCAGAATGGGCACCGTGCCCACTGGGCTTGGTACCGCACAGTCGGTGCCTCTGAGACAGTCCTACTGTGGTCTTCTGGCCTTCTGGTGTCCCTTGGGGTAGTTGCAGGGCAAGTCACTGTCTACAAAAGGTGCCTGAGACCCCGGCGCAGGTAGCCCACAGATGGCCTCAAGGGCAGTGGCCACCCCAATGGATGTATTGGGGCCCCTGGGGTTTCCTGGTGGAACCGGGACCACAAACCATCAAGTTCTCGGGTGTCAGTCAGTGCCACCAATACCGGGGAAGGGCCACCGCTCACCCTTGGATGATGATTCGGACCCACTGGAAGGGACTTCTGTGGGAACTGCTCACCATAGAATCATAGAATATTAGAGTTGGAAGGGACCTCAGGAGGTCATCTAGTCCAACCCCCTGCTCAAAGCAGGACTATCCTAAACTAAATCATCCCGGCGAGGGTTTTGTCAAGCCGCAGCTTAAAAACCTCTAAAGATGAAGATGCCACAATCTCCCTAGGTAACCCATTCCAATGCTTTACCACTCTCCTAGTGAAAAACTTTTTCCTAATGTCCAGCCTAGACCTCACTCACTGCAACTTGAGACCATTGCTCCTTGTTTTGTCATCTGCCACCACTGAAAACAGCCAAGCTCCATCCTCCCTAGAACCCGCTTTCAGGTAGTTAAAGGCTGCTATCAAATTCCCCTTCATTCTTCTCTTCTGCAGACTAAACTGGCCTAGTTCTTTCAGCCTCTCCTCGTAAGTCTTGTGCTCCAGCCCTCTTATCATTTTTGTTGCTCTCCGCTAGACTCTCTCCAACTTGTCCACATCCTTTTTGTAGGGGGGGCCCAAAACTGGACACAATACTCCAAATGTGGCCTCACCAATGCCGAATAGAGGGGAATAATCACTTCCCGTGATCTGCTGGCAATGCTCTCACTAATGCAGCCCAATATGCCATTAGCCTTCTTGGCAACCAGGGCACACTGCTGACTCATATCCAGCTTCTTATCCACCGTAGCCCCCGCATTCTTTTCTGCAGACCTGCTGCCTAGCTCGTCGGTCCCCAGTCTGTAACTGTGCATGGGATTTTTCCATCCTAAGTGCAGGACTCTGCACTTGTCCTTGTTGAACCTCATCAGATTTCTTTTGGCCCAATCCTCCAATTGGTTTAGGTCCTTCTGTATCCTATACCTCCCTTCCAGGGTATCTACCACTCCCCCCAGGTTAGTGACATCTGCAAACTTGCTGAGGGTGCAATCTACCCCATCCTCCAGATCATTAATGAAAATGTTGAACAAAACCGGCCTCAGGACCGACTCATTGGGCACTCTACTTGTGACTGGCTGCCAGCTAGACATGGAGCCATTGATCACTATTCATTGAGCCCGTTACTCTAGCCAGTTATCTATCCATTTTATAGTCCATTCATCCAACCCATACTTCATTAATTTGTGATAAGAATACTGTGGGGACTATATCAAAAGCTTTACTAAAGTCAAGGTATATAATGTCCACCGCTTTCCCCTCATCCACAGAACCAGTCACCTCTTCATAGAAAGCACTCAGGTTAGTCAGGCATGACTTTCCCTTGGTGAATCCATGTTGACTGCTCCTGATCACCTTCCTCTCTTTTAAGTGCCTTAAAATGGATTCCTTGATGACCTACTCCATGATTTTTCCAGGGATTGAGGTGTTCCCTGGATCCTCTTGCTTCCCTTTCTTGAAGACAGGCACTATATTTGCTTTTTTCCAGTCATCAAGGACCTCCGTCAATTGCCATGAGCTTTCAAAGATAATAGCCAATGCCTCTGAAATCACATCAGCTAACTCCCTCAGCACTCTCGAGTGCATTGCATCTGGACCCATGGACTTGTGTATGTCCAATCTTTCTAAATAGTCCTGGATCTGTTCCTTCAGCACGGCAGGATTTCACCTGCTCCCCATTCTGTACCACCCAGTGCAGTAGTCTGGGAGCTGACCTTGTCAGTGAAGACAGAAGCAAAAAAGGAATTGAGTACCTCAGCTTTCTCCACATCCTCTGTCACTAGGTTGCCTCTCCCATTCTGTAAGGGGCCCACACTTTCCCTAATATTCCTCTTGTTGCTAACATACCTGTAGAAAGCCTTCTTTTTCCCTTTCACATTCCTTCTTAGCAGCAACTCCAATTGCGCTTTGGCCTTCCTGATTTCATTCCTACATGTTCGAGCAGTATTTTTATAATCCACCCTAGTCATCTGACCAAACTTCCACTTCTTATAAGCTTGTTTTTTGTGTTTAAGCTCACCAATGACTTCTTTGTTAAGCCAAGCTGGTCGCCTACCACACTTGCTATTCTTTCTGCACATTGGGATGGTTTGTTCCTCTTCCCCCAATAAGGTTTCTTTAAAATACAGCCAGCCCTCTTGGATTCCTTTCCCCCTCATATTAGCCTACCAGGGGATCCTGCCCATCAGCTCCTTGAAGGAATCAGAGTCTGCTTTTCTGAAGTCCATGGTCCGTATCTTGCTGTTCTTCTTTCTTCCTTTTGTCAGGATTGTGAACTCAACCATCTCGTGGTCACTGCTGCCTAGGTTATCACCCACTTCTACTTCCCCTACCAAATCTTCCCTGTTTGTTAGCAGCATTGGGAAGGGATGCTGCTTCCTGCTGTGCCCCTCTAATTCTCCTCCTCCTCCTCACCAGACAAAGCAGTCTCCCAGGGCCACTCAGTGCCCCTGGATGATTTCAGGGTGCACCAGATGCTGCTCAAGAGGATGGCCTCCAATTTGGGGCTGGAGGTGTGGGAGCTAAAACAGGCATCAGACAGCCTCTTTAATGTCCTAGCAGTGGCTGCCAAAGCTTGGGTAGCCCTCCCCATCCATGAAGGGGTGCTCAAAATAATGAAGGCCTTGTGGCAAACTCCCTCTTCCGTAGCCCCGACATCTAAAGGGGCCAAGAAGAAATATTACATCCCGGCCAAGGGGTTTGAATACCTGGTCACTCTCCCCTCCCCTGGGACTGGTGGTGGATGTTGCCAGCCAGAGGAACAGGCAGGGGCAGCTGGGATCTACTCCAAAAAACAAGGACAATAAAAAGTTGGACATGTTTGGAAGAAAGATTTATTCCATGGCAAGCCTACAGTTTAGGTTTGCCAATCAGCAGGCTCTCCTGAGCAGGTATAATTTTAACCTATGGGACTCACTGAGACACTTTGCTGATGCTCAGCCCCAGGACCAGATGCTGGATTTTAATACCATTGTGGAAGATGATACCATAATGGCTAGAGCAATGCTCCAGGTGTCCTCAGATGCGGCTGATTCAGCGGGCGGAGCCAGAGTCTCCACTATCTGCATGAGCAGATGATCATGGCTCCAATCCTCCGGGCTGTCCCAAGCAGTCCAGCAGTCCATCCAGGACCTTCCCTTTGACAGATCAGCCTTGCTCTCAGACCAGATGGATGCAAAGTTGCATGGTCTGAAGGACTCAAGGGCCACGCTCTGCTCCCTGGGCCTTTACATGCTGCAGTCCTCTAGGTGTCAGTCACATCCCCAATACAGCAGCAGCAGAAATATTAGCCACGGCCATTCATGACCTATAGACAATGGGACAGACATAGGGGTCTAGGAGTTCTTCCTCAGCAAGGGTCATCTAGGTGGTTGGGAAATCAAAGGAGGCCCTTTTGAAGGTTCCCCCCAGAGGGCAGCATCCCAGCCTGTTTCCTGGATCCCTCCCACCCCTTTTTAAACCATTTAGCTCCATTATGATCTGAGTGGGCCAAAATTACTTCAGATGGCTGGGTCTGTGGCATAGTTTCAGCGGGCTATGCCTTCCAGTTTTTCTTCTCCCAGCAACTCTTCTCTCTCCATCCCTCTCCAGGGACCCCTCTCACAAGCAACTCCTCATTCATGAGGTGGAGACCCTCCTTAGCCTGGGAGCAGTGATATTGCAGGAAGAGCATTCTGCTGGAGATACTTCCTCATTCCCAAAGCAAAAGGGGGTCTAAATCCCATATTAGACCTGCACCAACGCCCTGCTACAACAGCCAGACATTGCCTACAGCTGTTAGGACACATGGCGGCCTGCACCTATATGGTGAGGCTGGCTTGCCTGAAGCTCAGACCGTTTCAAGCATGGCTGGCCTTGGTGTACATTCCAAGCAGGCATCTTTTGGATTGGATGGTCACAGTTCCCCCACACGTCCTAGCCTCCCTGGAATGGTGGAGGACCCCCAGACAGTGTTAAGGGGCGTTCAGTTCCAGGAGCTAGTTTCCTCGGTAAGTCTGATATCGGACACCTCGGACATAGGGCGGGGTGCCCATATCAGCGCCGACCTCGGCACATAAGTGGTCTGGTTGAGGGAAGAAAGGCGCCTGCACATCAATGTGAAAGAACTGTGGCCATTCGCCTGGCGTGCAGAGTGTTCCTCTGCTTCATTGCAGGCAGGGTGGTACAGGTGCTGAGAGACAACATAGCGGCCATGTACTACATCAACATGCAGGGGGGAGCCCATTCTTCAGCCTTGTGCGGGGAAGCTATCCATCTGTGGGACTTTGTGGTGAAACATGATTTTCACATGATAGTCTCTCAACTCCCCAGTTTGAGGAATGACAAGGTGGACCATCTCAGCAGGTCTTTCTTACCACACCACAACTGTTTGCAACACCCAGAAGTGGCATCTATGATCTTCTGGAGGTAGAGATCTCCCCAGGTGGACCTATTCGCGTCAGCATGGAACAAGAAGTGCCCACAGTTCTGTTCTCTGTGGCTGAGAGGCCGGGTCAACTGTCAACGCTTTTCTCCTGCAGTGGTCAGGAAGCTTCATGTACACGTTCTCACCCATTCCCCTCCTGCTCAAAGTCCTGCTGAAGAGCAAGAGGGACAAGGCGAATGTTATCTTGATCTCTCCACCTGGCTGCGCCAGCACTAGTTCAGCATGCTGCAGGTTCTCTTGATCGCTCCTCCTCTGAAGCTCCCAAGATGGCATGATCTCCTGTCCCAGGATCACGGTCACCAGTTGCATCTGGACCTCGACTCTCCACACCTCACGGCATGGAGACTGTCTGGCTGACCGAGGATGAGTGAGCCTGCTCGGTGCAGGTCCAACAAGTCCTGTTGGATAGCAGGAAGCTTTTCACACAGGTCATGTACCGGGCTAAGTGGAGATGGTTTACCTGCTGGGCGGGGTCCCGGGGTATTCTGCCTAGTCTCTTGCTAGTACAGGTGATCCTGGAGTATTTTTTACACCTAAAGCTCCAGAGACTGGTGGTGGCCTCCCAGAAGGTTCACTTGGCAGCTATATCGGCCTTTCATCAGCCACTAGAGGGGAGATCACTGTTCTCCCACTCTATGATGATTAGGTTCCTGAAAGAGGTGGAGTTGGCAAAAAGAAGGGACTGAGGGGACATAGGGCCAGCAGCGCCTCATATACCGCTACATGTTCGCAGGGCTCCAGGAGGTGCCGAAGCTGGCACTATGGGATCTGCTAAGGGGAAAAAAGTTCCAGTAACTGTGCATGGAGGTTACATCTGTAATGGAATGGACATGAGCAGCACATCTGAAGAACAGCAGTTACTGGTAAGTAACCCTTTTTAAAAATTATTAATCTTTCTGTTGTTTTATTAAAATAAATAAACTAGTAATAATTTAACTAATCTGTCAGCTTCTATTGGCTAAATGACCAGTACAATAAATAGTTCAATAAACTTGTTGATTCTGTACAGATGAACCTATATTTGTTCTAAATTGCAAGTTGGTTTTGCCTTAACACTGAAGCTTTTTCTGAATTATTTGTATTAAAGATGTTGATTTTTCGGAAGTCAATGGGATAATCATGTTCTGCCTTTTTTCAAATTAAGTTGTATGAATATCAGTCCTTTATGTGACTTAAATCCTCCCACAGTAGCAATAGAATTTTTAAAAATCATATAACAAATGATCCTATCAATAATTCTGTAGTGCATCTAGAATTTGAATGTTATCACTGGGTTTATATCAAAGCCTAAACATATGCTATTTTATATGTTGAGGTACCCCGTATATGATGTGGTGATATATATATGATAAATTGAAAGCCATGTGATACATATTTGATTTATCATGCACCTTGATTGCTTCCATTGCACTTTGCCTATTAATCTCTGCTGGATTATTTGTAATGTTATAAACTCATGATTAGCTGGAGGCAGCCACTTTTTTCCTAAAAGAAGGAAATAAACTCAACCTGCTTTCTACCCACCTGCCCAATTTGGAATTTCCTCAAGTATAGCCTAAAGTCAAGGATGGGCAATATTCAGTATTGTACCAGTGACAGGATAAAGATCCAATATTATTCAACCTATGGGAGCTGTATGCTATTGGAACAGCAATGCAAAGTGTAGAGTGCTTACTATTAGCGATGGTAGATCCTGAAATATCAGATCTTACAACTATGATATGTGCAAAAAGGCAATTTTTTTGTATTTATAAAATACATTAGGTACAATTTCTCTTAGAATGTATTAGTTATAATTTCTAAGAGGTCTGTACAGTGAGGGTATATCTAGAATGCCAACTCCTTGGGGATCGATGCAGCAGGATCGAGTGAGCGGGTCGATTGAGCATCTCCACAACCCACTCAACTGATTCCAGAAGTGTTCTCTGGTTGATACCATTAATCCACCTCCCTGAAAGGAGTAAGGCTGCATCAACCGTAGGGTGTCTCCTGTCAACGCAAAGCAGTGAAGACGCCAAAGTAAGGCAATGTAAGTCAGTCGACGGGAGATAAGTAAGCTATATTATGTAGCCTGAGTATCTCCCATTGACAGAAGTGTAGACCAAGCCTTGTATATATTGAGACAGGATTAGCTTTACAGGTGGAGAAAGATTTAAAAAGTAGCACCAATAATATTTCTTAAAACTCTCAACAGTATTTCTAAAATATTTTTTCTGTAAAATATGCTGCATACATAGAATGTCTGATGGGCTGATAAAGAGATTGAATTGCCATTGCTTTGGGATTCAGAGAGCTTCTGGCCAAAATAGATCATTAGATCATCAGTCTGACCTCATATATATCATAGGCCATTAAATTTCACCCTATTACTCCTGCATTGAGCCCAATAACTTTTTTATGTTTAAAACATAATTTATATTTCATTAAAGCGTATCTTCCAGAAGGGCATCCTCTCTTGATCTGAAGACATCAAGAGATGAAGAATTCACCATTTCACTTGGTACTTTGTTCCACCGATTTATTACCCTCACTGTTAAAAATTTGTGCCTTGTTCCTAATTTGAATTTTGTCTGGCTTCAGCTTCCAGCCATTGATTCTTGTGCTGCTTTTCTCCACTAGATTAAAGAGCCATTTAGTACTTATGAAGGTACTTAGACACTGTAATGGAGTCACCTCTCACTCTTTTTGATAAATTAAACAGATTGGGCTCTTTGTTGCTCACTTTAAGGTATTTTCTCCAGCCCTCAGATCATTTTTGTGGCTCTTTTCTGCACCCTCTCCAATTTTTCAATATTTATTTAAAAATGTGGACTCAGGAACTGGACTCAGTATTCCGGTACTGGTTTCATCAATGCCATATACCGAGGTGAAATCTCTTCCTTGCTCCTACTCATTTCTCCCTGGTTTATACATCCACGGGTTACATTAGCCTTTTTTTGCTGCAGCTCTGCATTGAGGGCTTATGTTGAGTTGTTTATCCATTATGACCCCTAAATACTTTGAGTCACTGCTTCCCAGGATACAGTCCCCCATTCTGTAGACCTCATGGCAAAGAGGAGTTTTAAGGTGGATAATGAGTTGGTTTTGCAGATGTTTATGGGGAATTCCTCCCAGACATGAGGTGCTTCTTTATCCATCATCATAAGGTCCAATGAGGAATGGCCTGTATAAAGCACATATGGTTTCACTATTCATGACCTCTGTGCTTCATTATATGTTGTGCTCTGCCACACAACATGAAATTCTATAAATTCTTTTCCTTTCCATAGGTCCCATCTTATAAACTCCTTTACCCTTATATCTGACTTCTGTAAACAGGTAATCAGACACATAGGGTGCTATTTTAAAAAGTGCCTAGAATTGGCTTAAATTTTTTCCTATTGAAATCAGTCCTAAAGTTCCAATTGACTTGTGTTGAAGCAAAGTTAGGCTAATTTACAGCTTGATCCTACAATCACTGTATGCATGGAACTCCTGTTGAAGTCAGTGGCAATTCCTGATAGAGTTTTTGCAGGATTAGGGCCCTCAATTCAGAAGGGAAAACAAACAATAGCATCTTACTTTTTATCATCACATTACACAGCAGTGTCACTACACAGTGATGAATCATTGTCATGTGATGCAGCACCTGATAGGTTGATGCTATGTCTACATCATGCCACCATTTGGCACCACAGGGCAAAACTGCAAACATGGCAACTAAAGTCTTAGTCACTTTATTCCACGGGGGGGGGAACCCTCATACTATTGAGCACTGTAAGTCTTTATGGCTGAGCCCGCAGGTAGTTTTATCACTCACTCACAGCTGCACATTGAATTTTTTATCCACAAGATTTACTCTGTCCTTCTACTAGATTATGCCTTTTTCTGTGATTGTGCATAGGAGGATGGTCTGAACAGCATGTTTTCTGAAGGAACAAAATAAAATACTAGGTGGGCTTGTGTGGTCAGATTTTTCATATCCACTCAAAGGCTTCATATCTTCAACAGCAGATTTTTAATTTCCTACTTTCAAAAATATTGTTTTCAGCCAAAGTCTCTCTAATGTTTATCACTGAATGCCTGGCTCTCCATTCCTGATATGAGACAGAGAGAAACATGCATGCTTCTCTGCTCACTACACATCTTTCTTTCTAAATCCACAAACTACAGGGAAATGATGGAAGGTGAGAGTGCTAGTTAATGCAGTTTTTGTGTATGTTATCCCAATAGATTTTTGGTACATGATACCATTAGTGTCTCAGAGCAAAATGGGCTAGGAAAAGCAAAGTGATTCCTGTACCTCTGAATTAAAAATGTCTTTGCAGTATTAAAATCTATCCAGAATTTTTTTGTTTGCAGCTACAATATACATAAATCAGTGCTTCCACAAACAGGGAAGCAGTATTTTTACAATCTTTTTTAAACACCAATTCTTTGATCTTGAAAGCTCAATTAAGGAACACACATTCAAGAAGACAGCATTCCTTTAAACTGAAAAATCATTTAGTAGAATGTGTATTCACTGAGCAGCCTAGTCATTGGGAAAATATGCCTTTGATTTTTCCACCAGGCTAAATCGTCTACTATTGCAAATCCTAAAAGACTGGACTTCAGTATTATTACACCAGGGATTAATTTGGCCAAAGTATGTAGCTGTAAATAAGGCCAGATCTTGTGATGCCCCTGAGATCCAGGGCAGAGGGGGAGTTCATGTTGCCATGCAAGCATTCCTCCTTTTCTCCTGGGCCCTTGGAGTATAGGTATGAATGCTGAAGTAGGAAAGGGAGTAGGATGAAGCAGGGAAAGCATAATCTCCAAATGGCCATGCAGAGCTCAAGGTGGAAACGTTATTTAACACATTTCTAATATAGGGATCACCCTTAGAGAGGGTGACAGATGCTGTCAGTGGCCAGGAAAGCTCTGGTGGCAAAATGGATTTGCCTACCAGGGAAGAGTATGGGTGGAGCTCCTTTTGTCAAAGACACAAAGCCCATGTGGAGGCAAAGGGTCTCTCGCAGATGGCCTTACACTACTGCTGAAGCTGCAGAGGGAAGGGGAAAGAAATCACAATAAAATATTGGGGGGGATGTGAGGAATCTTTTCCTGACCCCTGCAGGTGACTGGCATGAGATTTTAGGAACATCAGACATAAACCAAAAGGAACCCTCAGGGCTGTTGAGCCCTGCCCCCCTACTAGGATGTCCAGATAGCAAGTGTGAAAAATCAGGATGGGGGTGGAGGGGTAATAGGTGCCTATATAAGCCAATGCCCCATATATCAGGATTGTCCCTATAAATCGGGACATCTGGTCACACTAGCCCCCATATAATAAAGCACCCTGTCATACTATCTCACTCCTAAGTTTGCCCCTATCTCTCTTAAAACTGACTAAGTTGCTTCCCCTTCTCCCCCCTTCCCGCTCCCCCTCCTGTGCTTGAAATCAGTAGTACTATATGCAATGTGTAAAGTTAAGCACGTGCATGATTTGTTGCAGCAACACAGTCTATGGGATGGGCTTTTGCCTGAGGTTTTACTGTGGAAGCCTTGTATCTCTGGATAACTATGGAAACCAACCTAGGAAGTCTGCACTACAGTTTCACAAATTAATGAACCTAACCATTAGTAGAAAAATTAGAAACATTTTTAGAAAAGTTTAATACAACAATCACTGACATTTGGCAAGCTATTCAAATAGCTGCTGGGAAGGAAAAGGGAAATGTGCCAAGATAAGGTGACAAGGGAAACCGGCAGAAAGAAAGAAAGATTTTCTGTTTGCAGACTTGACTGGCTGATTTGACTGAGAAATAATTACAATTCTTCTAACCCTTAAGGAGATGTTACTGAAGTGTCATGCATAACAAATACTGCTCATGGAATATAGTACCTCAGAAGTAGCAAAGTTTGGATATTGTAACCCCTCTAATTTTATTGTAATCTTTCATGGTACTTTTATTTATTGTTACTTCTATTTTCAGCACTGTGCTTACTGAAACAAGTTGAAAGATGAGTTGTATAATCACAGAAATTTGTGAGATTATTTTAAACACGTTTTTTATAAAGTACAGTAATTTTTCTGGCCGGTAACACTCTTACCTTGCACAAAATTTTACAGATGGCATACTTCAAGTGCATAATTTTGCAGAGTCACAAACAACAGGGAAACTTACTGCTGCATATATTGTACTATTTCTGACAGTGTGATTCTGCTTTTTATAAAATAAACATGCCAAAGCGTTGACACTGCGCTTTTACTGCCAATATTGCAATTTGTTTAGGTGCTATGTGACACAGATTTGTTTAGGTGGTGGAACCAGATATGTATGGTTTCAATATTGTATTGTGCTAAAATGTTGAGAGTCACATCTTTTTGGTGGTAAATTATATGTCAGAGTTACATTAACAGTTCCCCTTTGTTGCCAAATTGAGATTTATATTTATATAAACAAGAAATATAAAAGATTTGATCTACAAAATAGGGGAGAACTTACAATAAACATGTGTCATCAGCATCTGAAGAAGGCCAACTAAATTGGCTATTAAATTTAAGTGAGTGGAAGTCAGTACAACTGCCTTGCATATTTTCCACTTTCATAGATAGTGATGCACAGATTTTTGTTTTTCTGGGAGTCATTCAAGTGTAGAGTAAGTGAAGTTCCAATGAGCTGGAGCCTCTCACTTCAGCAGATGTTTTAGCAAATAGTATTCCTGTTGCAGCTTCATAAGGATTTTTCTCAGCTTGACAGAATGATTAACCTGTCCGCCAGGTTTATACATCTCTTCTAATTTACTTTGAATTATCTTGCTATTTTACAGAACACCGTTTTAGCCACAAGTACAACGTTGTGTGTGTAGTCAGTAACTTTAATCACCAATAAAGTGCCATACACCACCTTTTTACTGAGTTAGCGTGGGTTACAAAATCCTCCTGGCAAGGGCCCACCACAGCTGAAATTCCCTATATGAGATACGACTTTGTAACACATTGGTCCAATAAAAAAAAATGTTCCTGTGTTGAACAGATCAAGAAGTTTCAAGATTTCAGAGAATTCAAAAGAGACAAAAATTGTACAGGTTGTTTGCAGACCAAATCTACCTAAAATGGTTTGCTTTAGAACAGTGTGCTGTTCCAGTTTTGGGAAGGAAACTTTCCACATTTGAGATTTTGCTGAGTGACAGGTAATATAAGAGGTATGCTATTTGTGTAAGCTTCTTTGGAACGACTTATATTTGTAAGCAGACCTTTCCTATTATAACCTGAATAAAGCAAAACATTGCAGCCGACTAACAGTCTCAGTGTTCCATTCTATAATACACGTTGACATCTCAAAAGTAAAGTAAATCATGAAGAGTATGGTGTTAGAGAAGCATTCTTATTATTTTTTCTTTTTTTATTCTGTGTTTGTACAGCTCTTGTTACAATGGGACCCTGGTCCAGTACTGGGGCTCTAGGTGCTATCGCAATACATATAATTAATAATAATACATTCTTCACATTGATACTTTGTTCTCTTGCAGCCCTCAATGATTATTTTGTCTTTTTTATAAAACATGGTTTACATTTACAGTGCTCTATTCATAAAAGATATATATAGAATTATTCCTGATTAAAAACTGTGTAAATATATATGCAAATTAGGCTCTTGGGAAATAGACAATTGTCTCTGCTGCTCCAGATGTTGTTCACCACTATTTTAAATTGATTAATATTCCCTAATTTATTACTTTAAAGATATTGTGCAGCTAATTGCAAAATTTCCT
This sequence comes from Mesoclemmys tuberculata, assembly GCA_007922155.1. Taxonomy (NCBI): domain Eukaryota; kingdom Metazoa; phylum Chordata; order Testudines; family Chelidae; genus Mesoclemmys; species Mesoclemmys tuberculata. Next base: position 89,510,661 of record ML675604.1, read on the forward strand.
TGAATTCAGCTTTAGAAATGTAATTAATGTTTAGCCATTATTCCATATATAATTTTGATGTAATTTATGTTTAGTTTTTTTCCATGTTATGCATTACTCTCACATCCACAGGTGTGGGATAGTGTTTTTAGAGAAAAATATTTAGCAAGAAACTGAGCTATTTGATTTATGCCATCTCATTCAAGAACTTTTTAACACTGTGAACAAGAAAGATGTCTGAATTAAGGAAGCTCTTCCTGTTCCAATTCATTCTATATGAATTTAATTAATGATGTCTCTGGCATAATTGAGAGACATATGGTATATCTCTGAATTTTCATGTCACTTAAACAAATGAAACTTAAAAGCAGCCTCCTTACTTACTTCTTGCATCCTACACCTTGAGCTGTGAGTTTCTCAGATTTTATATGTTAACCACCGTTGGATCAGATAATTACATGGAAAGAAACTTAGTGACGTTGATGATTCTGTAGTGTTGATAGTTTAGTAGTTGGTACTTTTCCTTCTAAATCAATGCTGAACTGCTTCCCCAATGTGGGATGATAGGACACTGTGCTTTTAAAAGGGCATGTCTTTTTGGTGAGATACAAAATTGAGGCCCTGACTATTTGGGTCCTTAGTGATTTCATGGCCCTTTTTGTTACACTAAGGAGAGTACCCTGGTTTCCTGGTAATCTGGAAATTATATAAAATTGCTATCTTGTTTAGTATTTGCAGTGTTGCACCTCAGATGTAGTTTTATTTTCTGCAGCCAAACTATATTTATAAATCAGTTGGCAAGTGGTGTGGGAACCATCTGCAGCATACATGCACAGGATCACTGGCATTATCTACGAACCTGTTCAGATTCGTCCATACTCCAAACTATGACCCCAGTTCAGGAAAACACTTAAAAACATGCTTTACTTTAAACATGTGAGTAGTCCTTGTTATAATATGAATAAACAATAAGAGTACTCATGTGCTTAAAGTTAAGTATGTGATCAAGAGCTTTGCTGGATTGGGACTTACATGTGGATCTTGAGATCCATCATAATTTGCATTTGTTGCGGCAGAGCTCCAGAAATGGAGAGAATTACTAAAACATGGGAGTTGCAAGCTTTTTTAAAAATAAATTCTAGTACTTAAGATGGCAAAACTAATCCATGTAGGTAGTGTCCCCAGGATGAATGCTTAAAATAAATATTTATATTTATTTGAAAATATTTTTATGGGATTTGATTCAGTTATCTAGAGTATAAAGTAAGAGCCCTAAGGCCCCAGCTGTACTCATTTTTTGATATAACTGCCATTACAGTAAGCCTAAAAATGGAGATAAAACACGGATTTAATTTTCCTCAAATGGAACTGAGAAGCAGTCACAGAAACAGCTACTAGAACTGTAAATCCCTGGCTCCTCCACAGACAGAATTATTTCAAAAAGGAAAAAATATTTCACTGTGTCTATACCTGTCACGCTGCCATTATAAATGGAAATACATTAAAGGAGCATGGAACACATTCTGCCACTGAATAGTATGAGATGCTGTAAAGGGAAGCAACCAAGCAAAGGGTTCCTGGGCCATCCTGCTTGCACAGGGCAGGATGGCTAACAGGGGCGGGTTCCAGAGAGTACTCAGTCTTCATTCTGCATCTTGCACCTTCTTCCTTACCCCCCCAGCCTACTCACAAAAGACAAGACAGGAGTTTGTCCTATAGCGCCAACTCTAGGTGATTCTTCAGTGACTCTATGAAGGTTACCACCTGAGACTAGGTATCATAATAATTTCCAGAGCTCCATTGAAGACTGTTGTGGTAATACGTATTGTGACCCGTCCATGCCCAGGGTAGCCCACTGATAATGCCGAGGTCAGGGCAGGCTGCAAAAGGAGAGCAAATTCTCCAAGCACTGGTGGGTGACACTCAAGTCAGACTTTCCAATCAGCCACAAACAGTGCTTCTGATTCCCCCACACTGGTTATCAAGAAGCCACTGTGCAAATACACACAGCCTCCTTTACTGCATTTCAGTGTCTGGCTCCCAAACTGACACTGGACCCAGTAAAGAGACCAGTTATTTAAACTTTATGCTCTTTACTAAAAGATTCCCTCTGATCCCAAAGGATCAGCCACAGTACCAGTTCACTATAAGTTTGGATCTTACCCAATACCACGCTGCCAGCCAATCCTTTAGTAACTAAAACTAAAGGTTTATTAATAAAGGAAAAACAAACAATAAGAGAAATGTTAAAGGCTTAAAGCAATCAGATCATACAAATGATTTAAAAGTCCATATACATCAGGTTTCTAGAACAATTGTGGAGTTGCAGGCTTGTATAGTCCCTCTGGTATACATCCAGTACCTGGATGGGTCTAAGTCAGGGGTGGGCAAACTATGGCCCGTGGGCCAGATCCGGCCCCTCTACCATTTCTGTCCGGCCCGCCATGATATCCGGCAATTGAGGAAATTAATAGAATCTTCCTCCATGCAGGGGCGTAGCTACGAGTGAGCCGGGATGGGCCACCCACTTTGAAAGGAGGTCAACCCAAGCTCTGCTTAAGCTACCTTCAATTGGAGCTTTTTCGGCCGGTGGCTTCCTGAATTTCCTGCTTCCGGTCATGTGGCCAGAAGCAGGAAGTTCGGGAAGTGCTTGACCGCAAGTTGTAAGTAAAAGTTTAGTGTTTGTGTTGTTACAAATTTGACACGTGTTCACAAAATGATTTGCAATAGGAATTGTCTCCTAAGATAAGCTTTGGAGAAACGTGTATTCAGTTGCTTGTTCTTAAGTGCAATTACTTTGTTGTGGAAAGAACATAATGGGGTTTCATTGATCTAGTAGAAAGGTGCGGCCCGTGGCAACTTACCAAAATTAGTGGAGTGGCCCCTCTGCAAAATTTATTGCCCACCCCTGGTCTAAGTCCTTCAGCTCAGTTGCCAGGTGTGTTGATCCAGAGGTGTGTCCACAGCTGGACAGGAACAAAGACAAAATGGTTTCTGTGGTTTGATCTTACATACCCTCTGCCTCTGGCCATGCTGCTTGTGGAACTGTCCAGGAACCAAAATGGAGTCCAGAGTCACATGGGCCAGTACCTTCAGGTAGGCCTTTAGTTCCTTCCTGGGCCTTTGGCTTCTGTAAAGGTCTTAATGGGCCATTAAGCGGGCTATTGTCCTGCGGCCTCTCTATCTGGGGTATGTCTTCTACAGCACAATTTGAAATACAGGTATATCAAAGATCTCCATAACTTCCTTCACACATATCACACGTGAACACAAATATTATCTTCTTACTCAACACATTATAACCTTTCTAACAGCACCTGACTTGGCATGTGTTACATGAATCATTATGATTTTGACATATTAATGTCAAATAACACAAATCCCCCCCCCCAAATCCAGTCTGCATGACACGTATATTAGTTTTCCACATGCTTTACAGACAGGAAAGTTGGCATGTTCCCTGCCTTGAAGGGATTTCTAGTTTAAAAAATGGACTGTTACAAACATTTATTCAGCAAAAAGTGATGATTGTCAAGGATGTTTATGAAAGTTCAAGTATTCAGCAAGTAAAGTCACATTAGGCTAGATCCCACAAAGGGATTTAGGCACCTAATTGCCACTTTACATGCCTAAATCCAAAATGCAGATTCTCAAAACCCCTGCTCAGCTGCCTAAACCTGGAGGTGCCTAACTCCCCATGAGACCGAAGTTTTCACTGGTAAAGGCCCCTTGGCACCCAAATTTCTACCAGTGAGCCTGCACACAGTCACCTAAATCCCAATGTCTAGCTCAGGCCCAAGACCTGACAGGATTCCTAAATTAGGCATTACCCTGCCTATCTTGTCTGTGGAGCGTGATCCCGTAAATATGCTCAGAGGCTGCCTAAGAGCTAATGGATCAGGCCCTTCCTAAAGCACAGTCAAGGAAGAGGAAGAGATGATGGTAGTGCCCTTATATGT
>ML675604.1:89514608-89581895 GCA_007922155.1 Mesoclemmys tuberculata
TGTTCCACTTTTTATACAATACTTAAATAATGATTGGGGCAGAGAGAGAGAGAATGCTTCTATAGTCTGGTGGTTAGTTCACGCTCCTGGGAGAGTCTCTGTATTTCACACAATGTGGAACAGCTTCAACAGAAGAGACTGAAAGAGATCCAACCCATATTCTCCATATGTCTGCTCCTTCATGTATCTCTCCTGCTCCCCCATTCCCTCCTCTTCTGACCCTCTATGTGCCTCTGCTCCCACCAGTTCCATGATACCAAACCACAGGCCCTACCTCCCCCTTCCGGCCTATCTTTAAGCATTTACTAGCTGTATCTCTGTCATGAGGTCCCTGGCGTGCAACCTGAAAACTGGGACTGCTGTGCCCTCTTCACTGTCCAGCCTGGGCTGTCTCTCACAATGCCTTGTAGTGACAAGCAGCAAGCCCTTCCAGGTGTTATCATCTAGCCCAACAGCATCCAGAGCATCACACCCAGCTAGATCCTGTGAATGTTAACCTATATTGCCTCTCACTCTGTGGTACTGACAGCAACCTACTTTTACACTACCATCTACAGGTAGAGACACACCCAACTTAGATATCTGAGTGCCTTGCCTAGCCACTCACGAATCAACAAGAGGCACCAGTCAATTACCTCCCTGCATACACACAGTTTGTAAGAACTGCACCAAAAAGAGTCTATCCCCAAAATTATACTAATAAGTCTGCTGCCTCCTTATTGAGATATGCAACAGCTTTTGTTATTGAGCTAAGATTTCCAGACGCTCCAATTTGAGACCATACTGGTTGAGATAAAACATTAAACAAGTTTATTTACCACAGAAAAATAGATTTTAAATTATTATAAGTCGTAAGTGTAAATCGATTAAAAGAGGTTATCAAATGAAATACATAGGATTGCAGTCTAAGTTTTACCCATTAACAAGCTCTTGAATTAATGTCTCATCCTGTTAGCTGGTATAAGCAGTTTCTTAAATGCATGCTGAGTAACCTTCCCTGCCTGGGCCACCCCTCTCCCCTTTCAAAGTCCTTTTGTCTTCCAGATGATTGTTCGGGTGTTGAACTGGGGAGAGAGAGAAGCCAAATGATAATGTCACACACCACCTTTTATAGTCTGCTTCAGCGTGCTAGAACAATCGGGGCTCGTGACCATTGAGGTCATCCTCATTGGTCAGTCAATCCCCATTATGAATGTGCTTCCTACAATTCCTGTTAGTGGAATCTATTTTTGAACTGGTGAGAGAGAGCCATTAATGCTGTCTGGCTAGTCCATTGTTGTGCCTGAAAGGTTGTTGGTGGGAGTTTCTCACCTTGCAATATGTTCTAATAACATATTAAACATTGTTTTATAACTTCACATACAATTCACCAGGATATTAATGTTAGGAAACCAAGAGTTTTAAAATAATACCAAACAAGGCATATCTTGTACAGATCAGATCATAATCACATGGCACTGGTGAATATGGAGTTTCTGGGGTATTGTTCTCAGGGGCATCTTGTGTCCCTTTCCTTTCAGATCCCCTGGTGCTCCGTGGGGGGAGTGGCTCCCATAAATTACCCCCAAAGTCTGGAGATGAGGGGTGCAACTAGCCTTGAAGACAGGAGGGAAAGGCATTCAGATTCCTTACAAAGGACTCATAAGACAAGTGGAGGAGCAGTTCAAAGATACATGAGGGTTAGGGGTCTCCTGGCAACAGTCATCTGAGGGTGTGTGGTTGAGGGTTCTGGAGGCCTCACCCCCCTGACATGGACCTCATTGTCAGAGTCTAGGGCAACGGGGGCGGAGCAGGAAGCTGCTAGAAATTGACTAGAGATGGGCAAGGGCATAGATATTGTGGATTTGGAATGGACCAGGTCTAGCTGACCTCTTGGTTGAGGACATAGTGAAGAGCTGAAATGTTGGGGCCTTATTTTGTGTCTGTGGAAAAGAGATCCAGGCATTAGAATTGGGAGAACAGGAATTAGGGAGCGTCAGTGGCATTTGGATTAGGGTTGTGGCAATTTCTTGCCAAGGGAAAGGAGAGAGAGAGAGAGTGCTAGGAGTGGAATGTCATGGGCCTGGATATTTACCAGGAGGGCTGGGACTTCCACTGAATACATGGAAACTGTATCCTTCCCCTGGGCTATAAATAGGCTTGGAAGGATTAGATTATCAGTAAAAATGTCAGTAAATGTCAATTTCACCCTGCACAAACAAACAGATGAAAAAATATTTCCATCAATAATAATTGAAATGTACAGACAGGCAAAGTAAGAAAAATGCTGCTTGAGAACTTATTAGAGTTTGATTTAGAGATATTTACTTTGTATATTTTGCATGTGATTTTGAAAGTTTGTGGTTTAACCATTAAAAAGCTTTAACTTTTTGAATCTCAGCATCTACTGCTATCAAATAATTATTGTCTGACCCTCCCCATAATTTTCTGCAACTGTGAAAATTTAAATAGATGAAAACTGAAAAAAAAAGTTTAAAAATAAACATTGATAGTATCCATTCAAATAATACATAAAAAAATTGATTTCTATCAGACCTAGCTATAAATGGTAGGCTCTATGGCTGTGCTTTCCCTTTCCTAGTGTAGCTTGGGCTTTGGCCTAATAGATGCAACTACTGAATTTCTCTTGTGGGTGATCGAATGTGTGCAATGAATGAATGAGTGTAGAGTGTGTGGAGGTGATGTGTGTGTGAGGCATGAGTGGGAATGTGTGTACAAAATTGGTAGATGGAAAATGAAAGGATGTGTGGAGTGGACATGGGGGCAGGAGAGGATGCACGTATGGTATTCTGTATGCATGTGTACACAGAATGTTTGGAGTCTCTCCTATACTAGTATCTGTCTCAGGCCTGGTCTAAACTGATAACATAGGTCAACAGAATGCAGCTTCCATTGACCACAAAGTATGCATCTCCATGGGCATGTCAGTTCTGCCTACCTAAATCGTGCTAAAATCTGACTTAATAAAACCACATCTGCAAGTGACGTAGTGCTGAAGTCAATTTGTATGGGTCAAATGAGTTAGTGTAGGCAGAGCACAACTTAAATCAACGTCATTGGCCTTCAAGAGGTATCCCATATTGCTCTGCTTGCTCTGGACATTCACACTCTGCTGCACTGTGATCATATAAACAGGAAATAGCTCCTCCCCTCAAACCCCAGGAAATTCTGAATTCCCATTTTCTATTAGGTCAGCATGGAGAGAGCTTGCCAGCAGAACTGATCATGGCGAATGCACACCTCAGACGCGCTCCAGCCTGGAGTCGACCTGAGGTCTTGGATCTCATCAGTTGGTGGGGTAAAGACTCTGTTCTGGCTCAACTCCAAGCCAGTAAAAGGAATTTAGATATCTATGAGAAGATATTGTATGGCATGTTGGAGAAGGGGCACGTTAAAATCAAAGAGCTGAGGCAGGCTTATCAGACAACTAGGGAAGCTAACAGTCATTCTGGTTCATCACCAAAGATATGTCACTTTTACATGGAGCTGCATGCAATTCTCAGCTGAGACCCCACCACTATGCCACCATGTGGTGTAGATACTTCAGGGGAATCTGAGGCCAGGATGAATGAGGACAAGTCTGTGGATGTGGAGGAGGATGAAAAGGAGAACATGGGCAGGTGAGTGGGGTATCCCTTCTCCCTGAAAGTCAGTACCTATTTGCTCACAAGAACAGCCCAGCCAGACGCAGGAAACCGTGACTGACCAGGATGCCAGGGAAGACACATCTGGTGATTATGTACTGGAAATTTAATTTCTTTGGTTATATCCCAGGCCAGATTCTTGTACCAGAAAAAAAAATGGTGTGTGTGGTGGTGGGCCTGTGCTTCCTCCTAGTTGGTGTGCTTATTCATAGGATTCACCTGGAAAAGACTATTTATGTGCACAGGGATGCTCCGAGAATCCTCCATGGATATCTCCAGGAAACTTTCATGTAGGTACTCTGCAATCCTTTGCAGAAGGTTTCTTGGGATGGCAGTCTTATTTCTTCCACCACGATAGGACACTTTCCCCCACCCTCTTATTAATTGTGCAGGCATTATCGCGGAACACAGCATAGCAGCATAAGGGACAGGCCTGTAGCTGTATGTTTGCAGCAAATCCTTCCTTTCTGCTGTTAGGAGGAGACTGGTATCACTCATGGTCACCTAGGGAATGTGGCGCACGTGTACAGTACCCGCCCAAGAATATTTTTTTTAAGTGTGTGTTATTCTGCAGCCAGGGATGGTTTCTTGGGTCAGTACACTGCAAGCTCCTAAGCAGGATGTTGTTGCTATTGGCCTTGGGCACCCGCCAACGGGCGCCCATCTTTTTTTCTCAAGAGTCACTTAACCCCTTTGCACCCCACACCTTTTCTACTGCCTCTTAAAAACCTGTTTTTGGGAGGACAATGGGAGGCCCACAACTGCTTTGGGGAGCATGGACTTGTGCAGCATGGGCACTGAGGATTTCCTTAAAATAGATACACCAGCTCTTTACCCACCATGGCTGGATCGGCACCCCGACTCCTGCAATAGTTAGACAATGGTATGCTGGTCTAGTCCTTCCTTGGGAATGTACAAGGGAGTTCTTTTTACATTGTAACATTGCTTTTCATCCATGAGATGAGTTGGGTACCTTGTGCTTTGCTTCTCTTTCAGTGGACAGCACGGCCTTCAGCATAACATCTAATACTCCTGCTAAGCACCTGTTACAGATAAGAAGATGGGAAAAAAAAACTCAGGATGACATGTTCAATGAGATAATGAATGCCTCCATGGCTGCTGACACAGAACTAAGAATATGGAGGATTTCATTATCAGAGAAACTGAACATGGACATGGACAACAGGAAGGCAACCTAGGAGTATGAGCATTCAACGCAGGATGAGATCCTGCGTATAATGCGGGATCAGTCAGGCATGTTGAGGCGTCAGTTTGAGCTTCAGGAAGCTCAGCAGCAGAAGAGACTCCCTCGGCAGCCCCTGCAAAACTCTAAGCTAACGCACTCTTTCCTAGCCCCCACCGAGCAAGGTGCCATACGTGCTCCACTCGTTGCCAGTTGAGGGGAGCAGAAAGAGGCAACGGCCTCTTTAAGAGTGGGAATGTGTGCTTATTTTGTGTGTGTACAGCCAAACTGGGCTGTCTTAGCCCCAGAGATTGCATTTGAAACATTACATTATCTTCCTGTCCACCCCTCTGTTAAGGGATACTTAAAAAAAGTACTGCTTTACAGTTCATTACTCTTTATTTCTTGAGAGGAAGGGAATTACCAGTGGGAGAAGGTTGGGGGGGGGGGAAGGCTTTTCATGGATGGGAGATGGGTAGGTGATGTGAAGTGAAAGCACTGCACAGGTAAGTGATGCACATTACTGTTGTATCTCATTGCAAAAACGTTTTTTTAATATTTCCCTGAAACGCAGTGCTCCACGATGGGCTCTCAGCATTGCAGTCGCATCTGGCTGCTCAAAATTTGTGACTAGCTTATCTGTCTCCACAACCCAACCCAATGGGAATGTCTCCCCCTTTGTCTCACAGACATTATGGAGCACACAACAGGCAGAGATATCTATTGTGATGTTTCTTTCACTGAGGTTTAACCTAATGAGCAAACTGCGCCATCACGCCTTTAAATATCTAAATTCACATTCCACCACCATTCTGCACTTGCTGAGCGTGTTATTGAAATGCTTCTTCTCGCTGTCCAGGTGCCCAGTGTATGACTTCATTAGCCAGAGGAGCAAGGCATAGGCAGGATCCCCCAAGTTCAATATTGGCATTTCAACATAATTAATACTTATTTTTTGGTCATGGAAGAAAGTGCCTGCCTGCATTTTTTTAACAGACCTGAGTTCCTAAAGATGCGTGCATCATGAACCTTTTCGGACCACCCCACACTAATGTCAGTGAAGCGTCCCCTATGATCCACAGGGGCCTGCAACACCACTGAGAAGTATGCCTTTCAATTTATGTACTCTGTGGCAAGGTGGTCTGATGCTAAGATAGGGATGTGCGTGCCCTCTAGCACCCTCCCACTGTTTGGGAACCCATTTGCAGAAAAGCCTTCCACTATGTCCTGCACGTTTCCCAAAGTCACTACCCTTCTTAGCAGAAGTCTATTAATGGCCTGGCACTCTTTTATCACAGTTGCTCCCACGGTGGATTTACCAACTCCAAATTATTCCCAATTGACTGGTTGCAGTCTGGCATTGCTGGCTTCCACAGAGCGATGCCCACTCTCTTCTATACTGTCAGAGCAAGTCTCAAGTGAGTATTCACGTGTTGCAGGGCTGGGGAGGTTTCTCTGCAAAGATCCAAGAAAGTGGTCTTTCATATACAAAAGTTCTGCAGTCATTGCTCATGATCCCACACCTTTATAATGATGCGATTCCATCAGTTACTGCTTGTTTCCCAGGACCAGAAGTGGCACTTCACCAACTGCAGATGATTGTGTGACAGCCTGCAGCAAACGGGAATTGTTTCATTCTATGGCTTGTCACAAGGCGGCTTCAGTGACATTGCAATTTTCAGCGCTGAGGTTCCTGTCTCAGCCCTGAAAATACTGCAGAATAAGTCGTGAGGTGTTTGTGATGCTCCCAATAATAGTGCAGAGCCGATTGTGCTCCATTTCTCTCAGACAGTGGCATGCGTGCGGCAGAGACTGAAGGATTTGAAAAAATGGCACCAAAAGGTGATCATCTGTTTGTTTGGATTGGTACAAGAAGGGAGCGGGGGAGGATGTTGCATCATGGAAGGATGACAACCTTCCTAAGTGCCCTTACAGGTAGTTGCACCGTGGGATAGCTACCCACGGTGTACTGCTTTGATTGTCAACATAAGCGCAAATGGTGGGGATGCAATCCCCTGACTCAATGAGTGTGCTGTGATCACCCTCCTCCGATTCTGCAGATCGGTGGATGAAGGTTGCTTTAAATTAAATAAACTTCACTCCTCTGTGTAGACATACTCTCAGACACTGAGAGATTTGATTATGGGAGAGAACTGCTCAAAGTCATACTAAAAATAGCTGTATTGTGTTGTACCTGGTCCTGTGGAGCAGAAATGGATTATCAATTTATTTGCTGAATTTACTGGCCAGGCAATTAGTTTTTTTCCTCTTAGTGAATTATCTGTTGTAACTGACTATGATTTTTACAAATTTGTTCACTATTTCAAAATGTTCAAAGAACAAATTTCAGCCTGTTAGTTTTTTCCAGTCACCTGAAGCATACAATGTTTAATGGCCTGTGAAACATTATCAGGTGATAAGGAAAATTAAAAGAAATTCATATTGCTCTCAATTTCCTCCATTCCCTTCAAGATAACATACACATTTCATCTAACGTAATAGATGATAACTTCTATCTCCAAGGGTCCAAATGACAAAGAAAGAGAAAAGGCTTGCCTTTGTCAGGTTTTATGCTGCTATAAGTAACTGCTCAATCAATAGGCAACTCCAAAAGTGGCCCCCGTAAAGAAACTGCTCCTAGCAGTTAGGTGTACATATTATGCATAATTCCTGCCTCAGATTGGAATTCTATGAATCAGATATGAGGCTAAGGGAAGCTTTTTCTAAATTGAAAGCATGCAACAACCTAAGTCACTGGAGGCAATCTATAATGTCTTAGTCCTATCACAGAGAGTACTTTCAAAATGATCTATTCAGAAAGCTAATGTTCCCTATAGTACAGGGAACAGAAAAAATAATGAACCACTACCCTCATAAAACATTGTGATAAATATCTAGTTTAATAAGATTAATCCTGGGGAAGTGGCCTATCAGAGACCAGTCTGCTTTCAATTTGGCTGGTACTATCATTACGTAGTCTCCAAATGGTGAGAAACAGTCTACATTTTGTTAAGCATGAAAAATGTCTACCAGCTTCTCTGTATTCACTATAAACAGGAACCCAGCTTGAGCCATCGTTTTACTGAAAGAATGGCAGACAAGATAATTTCTTATATGGTCATCTACTGAAAAAATTGTGATTTTGCTCATGGCTTGATCTCTCACATGTGACAAGAAGCTCTATATTAACAAGGTTCTTATATGGGCATATTGTTCTTGGGTGCTCTTGTTGACCACAAGCAAAGCCCCCCCCCCTCCTGTTCTCCCAAGATGTTTGACTCTTTTGGGCTTTCTTGTTTTCCTGTATTATGAGTAAAGCTTCTCATCTCCATACATGTAGGGGCACTCTCGTTTTAGGAATCCTCTTCACCCACAGGCATAATACTTCTTTGGCTAGGCCTCTTTGGCTTTCTGGCCCCACTACCTCCTTTCCAGTCTTGATCTCTGCTAACCACTTTCTTCAGGAGCTTGTACAAATACTGCTACTGTTCAGCCAGTTTGATCCAATAGCTCTGCAGGTATAAGTGTGCCTCCCCTTTTCTTTGCTGATTCTCTAGCACCTGCCTCAGTAAGACCTGGACCAACCTGTATGGTTTGTCAGCCCCCTTTAGAGGGGGCAGAAACTCGGGTCCAGCCCAGGAAGGTATAACTGCAGTTCCATTGTCTTTTTCCTTCATCTTTTTACTAGGGACACACAGCTCCTCCTTGTATGAAGGGTTATTGTCTCAGAGAGTCCTTCACAATCCCCTCATGTCAAGTGTAACTGACTGCCTGCGTTCTCCACCAAATATGTCAGAGTGTGCTCTATTCAGCACTGGAGCATCTGCTTCTGGCTGCGTCTGGGAATTAGCTCCGCCAGTCTGATACCTCTTCCAGCAGATGCAGTCCATCTCTCCTTCTCAGTCTCGCTGTCTCAGAACTCAACTTCTTCGTTTTGGGGCTTGGTCCTCTGGCCAGGTCACTGTAGCTTTTCCCTTTGTGTGTGTAAGTCTCTTGTAACCCACTGTCCCAGGCAGTCTTCCCTTTCACTGCTCCTTAATAGTGCCACTTCCTATTGGCTGGTAGGAGAGCCCACCCCTGCCATGAACACTAGGTTCCAGCCCAAGGACCCTACAACAAGAAGTTAAGGTCTGCACAACCTGAAATCTGACAGCTGTATCCCGGGGCTACTGCCCAACTTACCTTCTCTCACCCTGATGTTGACTTAGCCAATCATCTCCTCTCTCTCTCTCTCGTTAACCTGATTTTTATAGGGCTGCTTTCTTATAGACTCACCACTGATCTTTTCATAAGATACTTAGGTTCTTGTCCCAAAATCAGGCTACAGAATTAGAGAATGTTGAGAGTTCAACATTTTGTGCAGACCCTCAGGGTGTGTTGCAAGGACATTCACACTAAGGACAAAGCCAGGCTTTAGAGATTTTTATTAAAACAAATGAGAGTTATTAAAGCTGCAAACCAAAGATCCACAAAGATGTAATACAGTTCTATAGACCCTTGCGGTAACATCACTTTAAAAAGCTACTTAAAAAACTAGCATAGTCACACCCTTCCAAGGGAACCCAGTAGTAGGAGTCTAAGGACCAGCCTCATCCCTGGCATGCCAAAATGTGTTCGATGGTCCAGGTTCTACAGCTCCGAGATGATAGGGATCAGGGTCGAGTGTTGAGTAATTATGCTATATTGCTAAATGCAGCGAAAGCAAGAAAAGGACCAACTCCGCATGGAAGGTTGCCCTCATAGGGTCTTGGCACTAACCTGAATATTCGTATCAGTGCCCAGCCCTCCATGTCCAAATCTTATTTCCTTGCTCAAATAAATCTTAGGGTATATGTTCTCTATAGGCTAACATACTTTTATATAATAACAATATATCCATATGTAATAATATTGATTATCTCATCCCTGAAACTGTTACCTTTGGCCTGAACTGTTACTTCCATGTTCTTTGCAGTGTATCTTATGCTTATCAGTATGTTCCAGAATTTTGGCAAGCACACTCAGTTTTCTCCATTCAGTTCTCCTAAGTTAAAAAAAGGTAACCGATAGGCCATTTATCTGTGCCAAGGTTACAAACATTTATGTTAACTTACTTCAGCTAATCATACAGGATACAGGCCTGTAGGTTCCTTGCATTATAGCCAAATATAATGAAGTAATGTGTTCTGGAATTATTCAGAAAAACAAACAAAAATAATATAATCAAACAAATAAAGTATAAACAGATTATATCACATAGCAGGCCTAAAGGCAAGCCCTGTGGGTTACACTCTGTCTGCAGCCCCCTTCTAGTCTCACTGGGCTTTATATACGCCCCTGCTGTTCTCCAGCTGAGCATCGTCTCTAATTAATCCTCCTTGCTCATCCTCCATGTGCAGCCTCCTAGCCACCTGAACCCCTTCAAACTGAGTGTGGGATGGACATAATGGTATGCATTTGTGAAAGGTTATTAAATGCAGAACTTGATTCCCTCCTTCTCTATGCCTCAGGAAATCTGATTACATATGTTCTATATGATATATTTTATATTTATATCTGACTACATATGTTTTATATTTCTTTGACCTATCTTTTTCTCTAGCCCTATCTCACATCATCAGCATGGCTTTCACTGTAGCCATTTTTAACTTGTACTGTTAATATTTTGGGACCCACTTCTTCACCAGTTAGCCTGGATGAATTCCCATCAACTTTTATTTCAGGCTTCCAGTTCTAGCTCCTTTCCATAGCACTAATATGGTTTTTAATAATGCTTTAACTTTGACTAAGCCACACTCACCTTTTACTCACTGTGGAAAGTCAATAGCATCTCTTAACTTTCCATTATAAAGCTGTCTTCCATAGGTTACCTCAACCCATCAGAAATCCTCGGAAACTGTTCTTCCCACTTACAATTTTGCAAGTATGATCTCTGCCCAGAAGGAAGTTTTTAACTACCTTTGATAACATTTTATTATGTCAGTTTTAATGCTTCTAATTTAGTTTTAATAAAAAATGATGCAATGGTGAATGTCTGTACCACATGGGTCAGGATTTTCTGCTGCTTGTGTTTCTGCAAGTGACTGAACATGCTGTGACCACAAGTGCCAAGAAGTTAAAACAAAATGACATTTCTGTTTCCTTGTGCTGGCATAATTACAGTTTTGATGCCCAAGAAACACTGATGGCCACTGGCTCCAAAAACACCGGACTTAGTTAAGTAAGTAGTGTTTAATGCATCTAAATAGGTGTGAAAATGTAGTATTACACTTCCAAAAAAGCATTACCACTTTTCAAATGCAGGTGAAAAGATAACAGGCAAAGTTTTATGTGCTCTGGGTAATCTGAATTTTCAACAGTAAAAATTCAAGAATTTGACTATGAATATTTAGTCCAAATTCTTCTTTTAAAGCTGGGTTGAGGTAAAGGAACACAATTTTAAAACCAGCCTTAGATTAATCCACTTTAAGTCCCATTCTGTCGTCACACAATCAGGCCATTGTCATGTTAGTCTCTTTACAAACTTCCAGATGCTCTAAGATGATTGTGTGTTATCTGCAATGTCAAAGCATAGTGCATGCTGGAGCATTATGTCGGTCTTCAGTCATGGTGAAAATGGATGTTTCTGGACCTGAAAAAAGAACAATAATATTTTTAGCCTGTATTGGTAATATTACTGGAACTTGGTAATCACCTTTGCAGATCATCTTTAATGTTCATGGGTGCTTGTGAGTACTCTATGTGTTGGCACCCATGATTAGAGGGGCCTCTGAACTTAACTAGGGGTATTCCACTTGCGAAGAACCTGAGTTCTGCAGTCCAGCCTTGGACAGTACAACTCACGTGATGCCTTGGCAAAGAATGAGACTTCCACTTCCAGGCATGAGGGGAGTCTTGGTTTGGATGCAGAGGCAGCATGTGGGGGGCTCTATTTTGTGGGGAGCTGAGACTGAGTTACCAGTCCCAGGGGATGGAAGATTGCTTTGCAGAGCTCTGTCCAAGCCAGGGGCTGCTGCTAGAAAACCAATAGCTGCTGCTGAGAAACTACTGCAGCTTTGACCAAGCAGGGAGCCAAGGAGGCTATTGCTGGGCTTCCTTGGAGCCAGGGCAGAGACCGTTGTTGTGACCAGAGCAGACTGTGGCTGCTCTGCATGAGGGTGGCATACAGTGAAGGCAATGTGAGGAGCCACAACATTGTTTGTTTGGAAAGAGCTTTCTGGGGAAGGGGGATGAAGAAGAGACTAAGTGGTTTCCTTGAGTCTGAGGTGGGAAGCAGTCTTATTATCTAACCTGGATCCAACTCCCATCTTCAGAGGGGTTGTGCAGCTTGAATTGATCCCAATTTAGAATTGTTCTGCCCCTGGTTGCCTTGGCAGGAGTGCTTTACTGAACTAACAGAGGGCTGTCCCTGGGTTCAAGTGCTCTCATGCAAGTGTCTATAACTCTGAAATTCAGAGGAGTGCACTCTTGAGGTGGGGTAACCAGTGGCAGTATTCATATAAATTGCTTTATGTATTACTGTAGACTGCATTTATTAATTAATTTATTGATGCACGCCCTACTGATTTAAAGTGGTTGTGATATTTTAATTAATTTCAGTCTGTTACATCATGTTTTTCTAAATTGTTAAGTAAAGCTGTGTTAGTTTTAATCTAAAAGTATATTGTTTGTACAGAGTTTGTAATTGGTATTTTTGAGTAAGACCCATTGCATAGATTAGATCAGGTTTATCCCAAGGCAACCCAGAGTGGGTGTCCAGTGCCCAGCCAGATGGAGGCACCTCCAAGATTAATTTCCTTATAAGTAAAAGAACTGCAACAGAAGGGGTGGACAGAGGATTCCCAGGTATCCAACATCACCACTGGGATATAGATCTCCTTTACTGTGAACAACATTAGGAGCCTGGGCACATAGGTGAGTGTGCTTCCGAGTAACCTGGGAAAGAAAGGGGACTTACATATAAAATGGAGCTGAGCAGGGGCATGCACAAGGGGAGGCAAGCAGAGGCACGCACAAGGGGAGGCAAGCAGAGGCACAGGTCCCCAGATAATAGTCAGGGGCACAGAACTCTTCTGGTTGTGGGGGTGAGGGTGGGTGAGGAGAGGGAGCTCCTTCCAACCCTGGGGCCATGGGGGGAGGGAAAGTGGGCTTCTTCTGGAGCCAAGGCAGGTGTGTGTGTGGGGGGGAAACGAGCTCCTGCTCGGGTGGGGGGGGAGAAGGGAAAGGGATCAAAATTAAATTTCTGCACATGCCCCTGTAGCTGACTACCCTGCAAACTATTATTTATATTATCATAGCTCCTAAGAGCCCCAGTCATGGACCAGGATCCCATTGTGCTACACACTGGTGAAACTGTAGCCAGAGATTTTTGCTTTAATTGTCCAAATGGCCAAAAAGAATGTCGAAGTAGAGGTTTGCAGAGAAACCCCAAAAGGGGTTTAAAAATTCTGAGATTGATGGATTGAATATTTGGATAATTAAAAAAGGGGTATCAGTATCAGGACATTTTGTAACATTTAGAATAGTGATTAGTTTTAAGAATAGAATTTTGAAATAAGGATGAGTAATAAGAAAAAACCAGCAAGTGACAGTTAAGAATGGCAGCTGGAAGGGGGATTCCCTTCTCCTAACGTCACCCCTCTCCTACCAGGGTGACTGCTATATGAGCTCCCTCCTCCTAACCACTCCCCTATCCATTTTGATGTTCTTACTCCTAACGTAACCTCTCCCCTACCTGAAACTACCAGCTACAGATATAGCCAACTGACAGCAGGCAGTTCATAGAGAGCTGAACTCACGGGTGGAGAGCTGAACATCTGAAGAAGACCACAAACAAGAAGAAAGACCTTCGCCGCAGCTTGAAAACATCTAAGCAGTGGGGAGCATCACTGAAGAAAAGGTGCACCTAAGCCGTTAGACAACCGAGCTAGCTGAGTCACCACTCTGTGTATAAGCCAAGGCAATTCTTCCATTAGGAAGCCGCATGGGCACTGCTGGGCTTACAGACATCCAGGCTAACTAAGTCCCCGCTCTGTGTCTGAGTCTAAGGCTGGGTCTACACTGACAGTGGCAAATTCTCCGCTGTCACATCGATTGCTCTGGATCGACTGAGCGGTCTGTATAGACGCACTTAGTCGATCCAGGAAGCGACGCAGGAAAACCACTTTGGTAAGTGGCGTAGCGCTGCATTGAAGGGAGCGCTGTTTTTTTTACGTCACTTGCGTATCTCCCGTCGACTGCCGCCGAATCGCAAAGGTAAGTGTAGACCGGGCCTAAAATAATCCAGCACAGATGCCTTTGGGCTTTAGGCAAACAGGCTAACTGAGTCCCCGCTCTGTGTCTGAGCCTGAGGTAACTCTCTTAGTAGTTTCTGGACAGAGCAAAAGGACCTTCCCTGACGAACAGAGGGATGTTTTAAAGGTTGTGTAAGTAAAAGTCACCTGAGTCTGAATATCAATAAAGTTGTATGCCTATTTTCTAAGTGAAATTCTTCCTCTCTACCAACCCAGCAACAGCCTAGCTAATGCTTGCTGGATGATAGATGTTTATGGTTTCTATAGAGGGGTAAGTATATTATTGTTAAATTAATAGTGACAAATTATATAGTGTTAAGAATATTGAGTATATTGTTATATGGTTACAAGTCATGCTTAATTTCTTTCTACTTAATATAACCAGTCATTTCTAAATAAACTTGGTATCTGTTTTTGAAGTATCACAGCTTATGTATTCTATCTTGATCAGAGGGCTGTATCCATTTTCTTTCAAAGGAAGATTGTCTCCCTGGAAATCCCAATAGAGCGAACTACCACATCAGTATTTTTAGGGTTAATCCTGTACTGTAAAATTCTCCCATTAATAACAAATTGGCTTCCCTAAAATGTTCCGGTAACAAAACTTTGAACAAAGAGTATGTTTGAGCAGTTTGACAAAGAATAGCAGTAGCTATTTTATTGGAGCTGCATGAATGAACTGTACTTATAAATGCTGTGAGTGTAGCTTCTTTATACAATATTTTTAAAATAAGTTTCTTCTTCAAGTGCTTGGTCATGTCCATTCCGCTACAGGTGTGTGCACGCCTCCGTGCACGGTTATCCGGAACTTTTTCCCTTTAGGAGATCCTATAGGGCCAGCTACGGTGCCCCCTGGAGCCCTGTGTACATGCCGTGGTATATGAGGCGCTGCCGGCCCTATCCCCCCTCATTTCCTTCTTACTGCCCATGATGGTTGCTGGAACTAGGCTTGCTTGCAGCAAGTACTATTCCCCTTGTTTGGACTTGTTTGTAAATCTCTGTTTAATTTTAGTTAAGTAGTTAAGTGTAGTTAGCAGTCCCAGCTGGGACTTCGCATGGCTGGGGCATTCCCCGGCCGCCGGGCTTCAAGTCGTGTGCCTCCTGCAGGAAGGCCTTCCCGCTGAGCGACCCCCACAACAACTGTCTTAAGTGTCTCGGGGAAGCCCACAGAAAGGATAAGTGTAGAATCTGCAAGGTTTTCAAACTGAGGACTTAAAATGACCGAGAAATTTGGTTGAAAGCCATGCTGATGGAGGCAGTGCTCTGCCTGGCGTCTGAGCCGACCCGCTCTGCCTTGGTACTGAGTGTGGCATTGGTATAGAGCGCACTGTCGGCACCGTCCATGACTCAGCACTGTGCACCGGTACCGACGAAGAAGAGGCAGCAGTGCGCGGAGTTCGGCCACACCCCTGCACCATTGGCACAGATAGGGTTGAATATTGAGATGCACTGAACTCAGCCTGACGAGGCCCTTTCTCCAGTGCCTGCATCTCCGGTTAGGGAGCCTCCCCTGACTCCCGGGAGTGGGAGAGTGCCTCTGCCAATGCTGTCAACGACGGAGGCTTTTCAGGCGGCAAGAGCCTTGTTGGCCTTGCCTACGCCGCCTCTGCCCCTCTTTCCACCGAGGGAGAAGGATCCGGTGTCACAGGGTAAGCCTGCATTGGGTCCCCCCCTGAATGGCAGAGGAAATCCCCAGTACAGGGAGGAAGATTTCCTGCTGACGGTCACCAAGGGTAAAGCAGAACCGCTCCCCTAGTAGTTGCTCCAGGTCGCTGTCATTGAGCCAACCTGCCCCAACATAGAATGTGGAGTCTCCCTCTCGGTGCCAATGTCGATCCTCAGCACCAGAGGCAGCACAAGCCAGGAGGCTGCACTGGTTGAGGTCTGCCAGGTGGCACTCGGACAGCTCCCATTCCTGCTCTCCAGCACCAAGGGGTTTGCCCACACCCAGGCAGTGCAGAACCCAGTTGTCGTCGTTGTCGGACCTGGCACTGATGAGTTCACCTGCACCAAGGCAGTGCAGAACCTGGTCATTGGAGGAAGACCTGGCACTAAAGAGTTCACCCATGCAGAGGAGGTGCCCAACCTGGTGGCTGGAGTCTGACTTGGTACCAGGGAGTTCAGGAAGGTGCTGACCTCCGTCACCAAAGGCGCTAGAGAGCCGCAAGGCAAGCGGTGCTGGAAATTGTCAGTACCGAGGCAATGCTACGGTACTTCTAGCTCTTCAGACACAACCCCGCTCATCGGCACTCGCTGTGACAGAGGCAGTCCTCATTGTCCTCCTGGACAGAGGTGTTGAGAGTGTTCCCCACATGCAAGTCTCATCTGCAGACTTCCTGGAGAGAGTGGCCATGCAGGACATCTGCAAAGCCACCCTCTGGTCATTGGTGCATACCTTCACGTCCCACTAAGCCATCGTCCAGCAGCCGAGAGAGGACATGGAATTTGGCAGAGCAATGCTGAGGGCAAGTCACCAGTAACTCCAAAGGTATTGCTTGTTGATCACCTATAGTGGAATGAACATGAGCAAGCACTCGAAGAAAACGAGGTTACTTAACAGTAACTGTTGTTCTTCCAAATGTGTTGCTCATGTCCATTCCACAACCCACCCCCTGTCTCCACTGTTGGAGTTGGCAGAAAGAAGGGACTGAGGGGGCATAGGGCCGGCAGTGCCTCATATACCATGGCATATGCACAGGGCTACAGGGGGTGCTGGAGCCAGCCCTACAGGATCTGCTAAGGGGAAAAAAGTTCCAGATAACTGTGCACAGAGGCATGGACATGAGCAACACATCTTGAAGAACAGCACTTACTGGTAAGTAATCATGTTTTTCAAAATGCATGGGGAAACATTTTGAAAAATTTGCCCAGACATCTAGAAATATTTTCTGTCAATCTGGGTATCTAATTACATTGGCTAAGGTATTATTATTATTATTATTATTACAAATAATTAAAAAATATATTGGTGTCCAGAAAGCTGAGTCAGAATCAGGCTCCCTCTGTGATAGGTGCTTTACAAACCCATCCCGATCACCAAGGAGTTTATAGTCTAAGATCCTGACTGTGTGAACCTTTTTGTACATGAGTAGCAATGGGTAAGTAGCTCTCACGTGCATGAAGTTATTCATATGTATTTGTAGTTTTTGTTAGTGCATTAGCTTGTAGGCTTAGAAAGATAATTGACAGGTGGCTGGGGAAATGGATTAATATTAATTAAAAATAAGATTAAAAGACTAAGAAAGCAATCTGGAAAAGTATAAATAAAACAATTCACTTTCATTCAGAGGTGTAATTTTAGTTAAAATTAAAACTACATATAAAGCAAAGTGTGGACACAGTCACGTGATAGGTGCCATTGAGGCCTGGAACCTGTATAAGTTATCTTTGCTTTAGAACATAATTTGATTTTATATAATACCTTTCATATAAAAGTGAACCTAAAGTACTTTACAAACCGATGTTTGTTCATGGTTAGAAAGAAATCTTCAACCAGTGAGAACCAAACAATTTGACAGGCCTGAAATCAGACTGTCAAGGAAATCTGAAGACTCCAGTTGCCTCAACACTACCTTCTCAAAACCTTGACCCAAAGATTTAAGCCTGGTGATAGTCTGTGTCACCTGACCTAATGATTGTGTGTTAATTGAATAATTAAGAATTCCCAATTAAAACTTCAAGGTTTGGTTTGTTGGAGTCCCAAATTCAGGCCCAGTATTATTAGAATTACTGTTTAGTTGGGAACCCCAATGTGCACGGTTGTACCACTCACACTAAAGAAAAGCATTTTGAATTAGCAATTGTTTTATTAATTCAGTTAGCAAAGTTACAAACACTCCAACCTCACAGGGTAGATAGGGGTAATACAGAATGTGCATCTGAGCATCCACATACTCACACCATCCCTTGCAGTTAGTGTTAGTCATTTTTCTCATTATCTTCCTCATCACCATCTTAAGTGGTCATCATCCTGGAATCTTTCAAGGCACACAACCCGGGATAAAACTTTTATAATGTGCTATACTAATGGCAAAATGCCTAATGAATATTCAGTAGGAGTTTCAGCACCTTTCCCTCATTTGTAGTTTCTCACCCTACTAATGTTGGATTGCCCTTCTCCCATAGGTTACTAGTCTGTTTTCCTCAAATTCATTAGCATATATGTCCATTAGTTACCATGACATTCTCATGGTCAGACATCTGCTGATGTTCCTAACATAAAATATCCCAAGCCAGTATAAACTAGCATCTTGTGTTACCTGTCAGCAGGTTAGTCATTATGGCATTCTGTCTTGTGCTATTTTATGATCTAGGGTTACTCCTGGTTAATTACTTATGCTAATGCTTTTTGGACCTTATGCCTTAATCAGTTTAACTAAGTTAATGTCTTATAGGCCATGAGGCTTGTAGACTTATTGCATTACTGCCTTGATTTATACCTGTACCTTACCTGAAGGCTACATCTGCATATATGCATATATGCAGATGAATAGCATGGGGGATATAACATTTATAAGCATATTTTCCCTGTGCAGAGGGATACCACATAGTTTATGCTCTACTTAAGTCTCATTTAAGCCCTCAAAATAAGACATAGGTGGACTTAAGTGGAGCATAGACGTATTGGCCCTCTGATTGTACTGAATTTCAATCTGGCTGAATTAATTTAATAAATGTACAGAAATTATATGATATATCAATATTACTTCAAAAATATGTAGCATGTTCTATTTCATTACTGCACAAAAAGATTTTTTTCTAAACATTAGTTTAAGGCTTGAATACATCAGGGTAAAGTATTGCCCGAAATGCAATGTTGGTGCATCGCCTTAGGGGAATGTGCAGAGTCTGTCTCAAAGAATTCCAGTGACAAGTGAGTATCTTCCATTTGAGTGAAGGGGATTTTCATTATACTGTCTAGGTAAGCCTCAGCGGCTCCAGTGAAATAACACACTAAGGCCAGGATTGAACTAGATCACTCTCCTGTAATTGGATAAACAGAGAGATTTGTACTGTGGCTTATCTACAGTACATATGAGTTGCACCTGTACCCTGCTTTCCCTTAAAGAAGCATTAACAATTTCTACAACCAACAGATCTAGTACCTCGCCCTTGGTTTAATTACCTCTGAGGGACATGGGTCCAACTTGTAAATACCAGTCTCTCTCAGCACATCCTTTTCTGTGCAGATGTCCTGTTTATAAAGGCTTCTTCATATTCTCTTAGATGATAAGTAGTACCTTAGTATATGGGGCTGCTACCATGATGGTCAGGTGACCTCTCCTAAGCTAGTACCTCGAAATGAATCATTCTGAAGCTCATAGGAATGGTAAATTTGCCAGCCTCAGAAATTATATTTCTTAGTAGAATCTAATGTCAGTAGAATTCTTCCAATTTATTGCTTTGAAACAGATGTCTTGATGTTAACCCTTAGGTTTAAATTTTTACTGGTACAAAAATTTGCATTCTGCCTCTGACTCCAGGTCCAGTCAAGGTTAGTTAAGGTTTGCAAATATTAAACCAAGAAACTGTCAGTTAATTTAAAGCAGAGATTTCCCATCTGAGAAATATCCACTATTTTTCTGGAGTTTAGCAAAAGAAATGCTTTGCCTTTGAGGATAATAACTGATTCCAAAAGAAAGAATGTCTTCACAGTGATGTTGCACATCACAGCTTTAAGTTAGATAAACAGACATTGTATTTGTTTCTGTTCTGGTGCATTGTTTAATGCACTCTCTTCTGTTCCACAAGAAATGTTTATATTATAGGTAGTAAAAGACCAGCAGGTTGGTGATAGCTCAATGCCCAGAAACATGAATTACTAGCTGGTTCACCACTAATTGTAATTAATGTCTCCTGCCTCAGCTATGTAATCAGCTAATGTTATGCTGTATTTTTTTGTTGCATATTTAATCTTTATTTAATTTCTTTGGACAGTACTTGAATTAAATGTGTGAGTTAATCTCTAAACTACACATTCTGAGGTGACTCTGTCTGGGCAGTTCCTCATTAGTGATAGGAATTGTAACAAGAGTCATATGTAATTAGACTGTCTGTACCTCAAGGGAGTTCACAGGAGACCACCTATTTCTATCTGAGTAAATGTGCCTGCTGCATATTTTTGCTGTTCCCTTTGTCTGTTCTAACCCCTTTCTCAACCTGAATCTGGTTTTTTTGGTTGTGCACACTTTAAGAGGAAAGGTCCAATCCATACGCAACTAATTAGCCACCACCCTGTTGGCCCTTATAAAGTCAGCAGGGAATCTCAGTGGAGAGGAAATGAGGGAAAACTGCTAGAGGCTGGAAAGGCTCTGATAGGGACCCCAGGATTGGGCTTCAGAAAGGCATTGCAAGGAGAGTGAAAGCGCCTTCAGGAATCTCTGAAAGAGGGAAAAGAGGAGGAACTGCAGGCATGTGTGAAGGCTCCCACAGGAATCCCTGAAAGAGAGGAGAAATGCTGATTTGATGGAATTGACATGTTTTATGGGAACATGTTGATGCTGTTCAAATTTCAGATGGAAACTTGAAAGCTGGCCACCCTGTGTGCCTGATTTCCTGCCAGCCCAGTCTTCAAGCTCCCTGCAAGTCCAGCTGGTGGGGAACTGGGACTCCTTGGCTACCCATAGGCAAGTTGCTGGGCTTCAGGCTCCCCAGACACCTCACTAGGTGGGCAGGCTGCCTTAAGTAGCTGGGTGACGGCTTGTTGTCTGGCAGGCTGCCTGGCTTTCTACATGACCATCTGGTTGACTATGTGGGGTGAGGAGATGGGATCCCAAGGTGGCCAGCTCCTATGGCTAATTGGACAGCTGGGGAATTGGTTGGCTGGCCAGCTCCTTGAGCAGCCTGGAAGATGGGGAGCCTGGAAGTTGGGGAGTCTGGAAGCATATTTTGTTTTGGAACATTCAATGCTTCTGAAACAAAATATTTTTGGATTTCCATTCCTGCCTAAAAATTCCAAGTTTTTGATTTTTCATCTTGATTTTGGGCTGGAAAAAACCCTCACACTCAGAATTTTTTGCAGGGTGGAAATCCTGTTTCGCAGCCAGCTCTGGATATAAAGATGACAAAAGTAAAGGGAATTATTCATTAGAACCCACTATGTTTTGTACCACTTTGGCCTAGTGAAGTTGTCTAGAATTGCCAAGATTCAGACCATATCTTTGCAGTGCCAGCATAATGCATTTGACACTACATGGTATTAAAGACAAAGGTCAACATTTTCAAACTTTAGTGGCTAAAGTTAGGCAGCTAAATCCATATCCAAACCTCAATGACTGGCCTGATTTGCAGAGATGCTTGGTTTTCAGAGATAAAGGTTACATGACCCTCACCGTTCCCAATCGAGATAATTGCTACTGGATCAATTTTTAATTTGATTTTTAGGTGTATTCCTCATGCTCTCTGCAAAACTTGCCTGAGTTATTGTGAGGGTGTGTCAGTGCAGCGGTGCCCCTTCGGGCCACGTGTGGCACAGCCCCTGGGCTCATCTAGCCTAGTGGGGCTGTGTCTAATCTTGGTGCCCAGGAGTCTGAAAATCCTTTCTTCAATTCCACATCCTCCAGGGGGTTTGTAGGGGAACTCAGGCGCACCCACTCTACTGGGTTCCAGCTCAAGGCTCTCAAGCTAAGTAAGCAGGGTCAGGGTCCTTTGACTCTGACAATGCCCTGAGCTTCTTCCTATCTTCCCCATGATCTCTGCAGGCTCTCTAGCCTGTCAGTCAGTTCATCCCCTCCTGGGCTGTGGTTTCACAGCAGCTCTTTAGTGATTTGCTGGCAGAAGCTCCTTTCTCTAGCCTGCTCACTCCTCTGTTAGCCACACCACCCCTTTGTTTCCCAGCCCTTTTATCCTCCCAGCTGCTGCATGGCTTCCAATCAGCAGTAGCCAGTAGTGCCCATATTCACTCTTTGACTGCTGGGCCAGAATGCGGTACATACACACTATGAGTGTTATCCATTATAATTTTACCTTGCAGTCCTTCAAAATCTGTGAAATTATTCATTGAAATACTTTAGGAGCAGAACTAACACAAGCATTATTTGCTTATACATAAGAATGGTATATTAAACTTTAAAGCTTGGTTCTTCTATCTTCAGTTCCAGAAGTACGTCTCACATTTTTTAAGAATATTTTGCTTCTGAGAGTTTAGCTGCCCCTTCAACATGTCTCACAGTATACAATTTTATGGCTTTATTTAAATCATGCAGATCTATCTATCTGAGGTATTCCTGTTACTTGTATCTTTTTATCTAAGCACTCCACTTTCCAAGAGTTGAACATACTATTTTTCTACATGAATTCCACTGCTGTTCTATATTTTTCAGCTTTTACTGTCTGTTTCTTTACTGCTATATCAGCCTGAGTCACTGCCTGATCAAGGTTGTCCATTCTCCCTTATAATGTGCAACATTGTTTGGGAAGTCAGTCTCAAATTTGTTATCTAAGACTGTAAAGACCTCAGACTCATAGGTGTGATCATCTAGTCTGACATGGTGCAGGCCACAGAACCTCATCCACTCACTCCTGTAATAGACCCTTAACCTCTGTCTGAGTTCTAACCTCTGTCTGAGTTATCTAAGTCCTCAGATCATGATTTAAAAACTTCAGTTTACAGAGAATCCACTATTTACTCTAGTTCAAACCAGCAAGTGACCCTTGCCTCATATTGCAGAGCAGGCAAATCCCCCACCGCCAGGCTGTCTGTCAATATTATCTGGGGGAAAATTCCTTCCCAACCCCAAATATGGTGATCAGCTGAACCCTGAGCATGTTGACAAGACCCATTAGCCAGATACCTGGGAAATAATTCTCTGTAATAACTCAGACCTCCCTATCTAGTGTCCTATCTATGGCCACTGGACATATTTGCTACTAGCAGTTGCAGATGGCACACATGGCATGGTAGGCAATCTCATCATACCATCCCCTCCATAAACTTATCAAGCTCAGTCTTGAAACTAGTTAGATATTTTGCTGCCACTGCCCTCCTTAGAAGGCTGTTCACCCCACTGATGGACTTGTTGATGACCAGTTTATATCCATTTGTTCTTGTGCCAACAGTGGTGCTTAAATTAAATAACTCCTCTCCCTCTTTGGCATTTATCCCTCTGATGTATTTATAGAAAGCAATCATATCTCCCCTCAGTCTTCATTTTGTTAGCCTGTTAGCTTTCTGTCAGTCTTTCTGATTTCCCCTCAAGTTCTTTCTGGGAGGTATCCTCATGATTTTTGCAGATGAAGATGAAGGCACAAGTGAGACTGTTATGGATGATAAGACAAATTTGAAGCCTGAAGCTGCTATCCTTGAGAAAAACTGCAAGTAATTTTTAAACATTATTTGTCTTTTTCTTCACTGACAAAGTGCTAAATGACTTTTTTGTTTCAGTTTTCACTGAAAAGGTTAGTAGTGCCTGGATGTCTAACATAGTGAATGCCAGTGAAAATGAGGTAGGATAAAAGGCTAAAATAGGGAAAGAGCAAGTTAAAAATTACTTAGACAAGCTGATGTCTTCAAGTCATTAGGGCCTGATGAAATACATCCTAGAGTACTCAAGGAGCTGAGTGAGGAGGTATCTGAGCCATTAACGATTATCTTTGAAAACTTATGGAAGACAGAAGAGATTCCAGAGGATTGGAAAAAGGCAAATATAGTGCCAATTTATAAAAAGGGGAATAAGACAGCCTGGGGAATTATAGACCAGTCAGTTTAATGACAGACCAGTCAGTACCTGGAAAGATAATGGAGCAAATCATTAAGCAATCAATTTGCAAACACCTAGAAAATAATAAGATGATAAATATCAGTCAGCATGGATTTGTCAAGAACAAATCATGTCAAACCAACCCGACAGCTTTCTTTGACAGTAACAAGCCCTGTGGAATGTGGAGGAGTGGTAGGTGTGGCATATCTTGACTTTAGTAAAGCTTTTGATACTGTCTTGCATGACCTTCTCATGAACAAACTAGGAAAGGCAACCTAGATGGAACTACTATTAGGTGGGTGCATAACTGGTTGAAAAACCATTCCCAGAGAGTAGTTATCAGTGATCCACAGTCAAGTTGGAAAGGCATTTCCAGTGGGGTCACACAGGGATTAGTTCTGGGTCCTGTTCTGTTCAATATCTTCATCAATTATTTAGATAATGGCATAGAGAGTACACTTATAGGGTTCATGGATGACAATTAGATGGGAGGGGTTGCAAGTGCTTTGGAGGATAAGATTAAAATAAAAAATGAGCTGGACAAACTGGAGAAATGGTCTGAAGTATATAAGATAAAATTCAATAAGGACAAATGCAAAGTACTTCACTTAAGAAGGAACAAATCAACTGCACACATACCAAATGGGAGATGACTACCTAGGAAAGTGTACCCCAGAAAGGGATTTGGAAGTCATAGTGGGCATAAGCTAAATGTGAGTCAACAGTGTAATACTTTTGCAAAAAAAGCAAACATCATTCTGGGATGTATTAGCAGGAATGTTGTAAACCAGACACGAGAAGTAATTCTTCCGCTCTACTCCATGCTGATTAGGCCTCAGCTGGAGTATTGTGTCCAATTCGGGACACCACATTTCAGGAAAGATGTGGACAAATCGGAAAAAGCCCAGAGAAAAACAACAAAAATAATTGAAGGTCTAGAAAACATGACCTGTGAGGGAAGATTGAAAAAATTGGGTTTGTTTAGTTTGGAGAAGAGAAGACTGGGGGAGGGAGTGCATGAAAACTGTAGTTTTTAAAGTTGTCACAAGGAGGAGAGAGAAAAATTGTTCTCTTTAACCTCTGAGGATAGGACAAGAAGCAATGGGCTGAAATTGCAGCAAGGTTGAACATTAGGAAACTACCCTGATGTTAGGAAGTTTTAAGCATTGGAATAAATTGCCTAGGGAGGTTGTGGAATCACCATCATTGGAGAGTTTTAAGAGCAGGTTAGACAAACACCTGTCAGGGATGGTTTAGATAACATTTGGTCCTTCATAAGTGCAGAGGACTGGACTAGATGACCTCACAAGGTCTCTTTCAGTGCTACAGTTATATGATTCACTAGCCTGATTTTAGCACCAAAATCTTTACTGTGTTTATAGCTGCAGAAGTCAAAATGTGTGTATTCTAGCTACCTCCTCACCTCACAGACCTCCCACTGAACTGTGTGCTGATCCCTTGCAATTCAAACCTGTTTATTAAAAATACTTTTTATTAATGTAGACCGAAAATGGTTAATGCAATACGTTGTTTTGCTAAGAAATATACAAGTAATGGTAAAATTGCAGTGTTGAATCTTCAAAATCTTGCCATAGTCACTAAATTTAGTAGTGAGAAGGTTGATTTAAAAAAACAAATATGTTAACCAAAAACTGAAGAGCATCTCACATACTTTTTTGGTCACTGTATGAATAATAAATAACAATAAGAGAATTGCTTTGATCAAATATAATTTTAAAAATCTAAAGGAGGCCTATAAATGTAAAATTATGCTGTATTTTTCCCTGAGTAAAATTTTGGAATTTATCTCTTTTCAGACATACATAAACATGTCTGTGCCACAATTTTAAGTCAGCTTTCATATTATATTTAGGTAAACAGGCAATTAATACGGTTTGATTTTTATAATTGGCTTCATTTTCCATGAATGTTTTTAATTGTATATGTGAAGAAACACTAATTAAAACGTACAAATTCAAAAAAATTACATTCACATACACGTGTTGTTCCACAGTACTCTCCTTATGATATGCTACAAAACTGACATGCCCTAGTAGTCAGGAGCAGTGCTATCTACAGATGGGGAAACCAAAGGTGCGTCAGATTCCAGTCAAAGTTCAGAGGGCTTTGGCTGAATTGCCCCACTTCTGGCCTTTTCCTATGAGTATTTCTGTCAATACAAAATCATCACTGATAAGTAATCTGGGGTCCTACCTAAAAAATATCAAGTGTATATATAACAATCCTAGGTAGTCCTGGAGTCATTATAGGGTTAGCTCTGTAAGCAGTCATATTTAACAGTTAGGGTTAGCTTGAGCGACCCTCCCTAACTGAGAACTGGATTCATGAACCCTACTTACTAAATTGTGGATTTACACCTTTGCCTGTGTTGTGTTCTGTGTGTTAAAGGAAGCAATTGTGGCAGCTGATGAAAACATTATCATAAGTAAAATGCAATATCCCTGAGGGAAGGGACAGAGCAGTGACAGCAATTAACAGGGAGTACCATGCCCTGATGGCTCTCAAGATAGAGTACATGGGACCATAACTTCGCAGTGCTCCTGCCCTGTATAGGATTCTGGCTCGGCTATCTCTTCTAGAGTCCCCTGATCCTTACGTTCTGGAAGCATAGTCCATTATTGGTTTTGGTCCTTATGTTGGGGCTCAGAGAACAGGGGGAAAGGCTCCTCTCTTTCATAACCGTACTTCCTCTATTCCTAGTTCAGGAACAAAGTTCCTTCTGAATGTGTCTTAGAATCATAGAAATGTAGGTCTGGAAGGGACCTCAAGAGGTCATCTGATTCAGCCCCTGGGCTGAGGCAGGACCAAGTAAACCTAGACCATCCCTGACAAGAGCTTGTCAAACCTGTTCTTAAAAACCTACAATGACAGGAATTCCACAACCTTGTTTGGAAACCTATTCCAGTGCTCAACTATCATAGTTAGAAAGTTTTCCTAATATCTAACCTAAATCTCCCTTGTTGCAGGTTAAGCTGATTATTTCTTGTCCCACCTTCAGAGGACACGGAGAACAATTGATCATTATTCTCTTTATAACAGCCCTTAATTATTTGAAGGTTATCAGGTCCCCCCTAAGTCTTCTTTTCTCAAGACTAAATATTTTTAATCTTTCCTCAGAGATCAGGTTTTTTAAATCTTTTATAATATATGTTACTCTCCTCTGGACTCTTTCTCCAATTTATCCACATCTCTTCTAAAGTGTGGCACCTAGAATTGCATGCAGTACTCCAGCTGAGGCCTCACCAGTGCCGAGCAGAGTGGGACAATTACCCTATGTCTTACATATGACATAAGCCCGAAAATGATTAGTCTTTTTCACAACTTTTTCACATTGTTGACTCATGTTCAATTTGTGATCTACTATGATCCCGATATCCTTTCAGCAGTACTACTGCCTAGTCAGTTAGTCTCCATTTTGTAGATGTGTATTTATTTTTTCTAAGTGCACCTATCTTTATTGAATTTCATCATGTTGATTTCAGAACAATTCTCTAATCTGTCAAGGTTGTTGTGAATTCTATTCCGATTCCTTCAAAGTGCTTGGAACCCTGCCCAGGAAGGCATCATCTGCAAATTTGATAAGCATGCTCTCCAGTCCATTATCCAAGTCATTAATGAAACTATTGACTAGTACTGGATTTAGGATAGGTTCCCCCAGTTTGACAGCAAACTACTGATAACTACCCTTAGAGTATGGTCTTTTGAACAGTTATGTACCCACCTTATAGTAATTTCATCTAGACCACAATTTCCTAGGACAGGGGTTGGAAAACCGCAGCTCCCGAGCCGCATGCGGCTCTTCAGTCGGGGCTATGTGGCTCTTCAGCCGCGGCGAGCCGCGGCTCCAGAGCCACATGCGGCTCTTCAGCCGTGGCAAGCCGCGGCTCTGGAACGCGGTTCCCCTAGTGACTAGGGGACCAGATCAAAAATTCTTCCCCTAGTGTGAGCCCCCACTCTCCAGCTCCGCCGCCGAAATTGACCAGGACGAGTCAATTTCACGGCGGAGACTGTACCCTGTGATTCCAGGTCTGCTGCCAAAATTGACCAGGACGAGTCAATTTCACGGCGGAGAGTGGTCTGACGTGCTGGCTGCTGGGTGCAGTGTGTTGGGTGCTGGGTGCTCCATTCATTCGATCCTTGCCCGACCCCTCTGTCAAATTTTAGAACGCATTGTGGCGCATTATGGCCCCGTGAGTCAAAAAGTTTGCCCACCCCTGTCCTAGGAGAATGTCATGTGGGACTGTGTCAAAAGCCTTAGTAAAATCAAGATGTATCACAACTACAGCTTCCCCACTATCCACTAGGCCAGTAACCCAGTCAAAAGAAAGATATGAGGTTGGCTTGGCATGATTTGTTCTTAAAATCCATGTTGGCTTTTACTTATAACTCTATTATCCTCTATGTGCTTACAGATTCATTCTTTACTAGTTTGTTCCAGTATCTTTCCAGGTATCAAACTTAGGCTGACTGATCTGTAATTCCTCATATCCTCTTTGTTCTCATTTTTAAAGATAGGTACTATGGTTACCCTTCTCCATTTCTCTGGAACCTCATCAGTTTCTCATGAGTTCTCAAAGATAATCACTAACAGTTTTGAGATTGCTTCAGTTACTTCCTTAAGTATCCTAGGGTGAATTTTGTCAGGCCTTGCTGCTTTGAACACATCTGATTTATATAAATATTTCTGTTGCTTCCTTATTTTGGCTTGTGTTCCTTCTTTCTTCTTCTTAATATTAATTGAATTAAGTATATGGTCACAATAAACCTTTTTAGTGAAGACTGAAGCAAAATAGGCATTAAACATCTCAGCCTTTTTAGGTCATCCATTATTAGCTCTCCTTCCATGCCAAGTAGAGGAGCTACACTTTTTTAAATCTTTCTTCTGCTCCTAATTTATTTATGGAACCTGTTCTTATTGCCTTTTATGTTCCTTGCTATGTGTAACTTATTTTGTGATTTTTGTCCTTACATGCCTTTTTACTCTTCCTTAGCAATTCATCCATGTTATCACCTTTTGTAGGATTCCTTACTTATTTTTAGGTCATCAAAGAGATCCTGATGGAGCCATATTGCCTCTTCCTATTCTTCCTATTGATAATCTTAGATATTTTGTTATAGGATTGACTACACTAGTTGTCTTTGGTGTAAGATCTAAGGTGCAGTTGATCTGGGGTAAGTGACTGGTCCTTTGGGACTTAAAGTAACCTGAATATTGCTGTGATTTTTGGTATAAAGCTATGGTTTTCAAACTTATTTGATCACAACTCCCTTTTTTGTTTGTAGTATTTTATGCCACCTCCTCCCACCACACAGGTTCATATACAGATAAAAGAAAATGAATATTCAACTCTCACAAACTATTAAAAACTGTAAGTCATTGATTCAAACAGAGCCAATGATCCATTGTAAGGAGGACAAAAGCAAAATTGTGATTGTAGTTGATGCTTACAATTAAATGTGCACACCACGTCATAGCAAACGGATTAATGTTCAGATGGCAATGACTTTGTGTAATGCTATGCAAACTTAACAGAAATCTGACAAAATGCACAGTGCTATCTGAGGGTCTGATATGACTGGAAGAATCAGCTTTGCTAGTTATTCATTGCTGTGGTAAAATGAGCGCAGTAAATTTATTTTTCCTAAAGCTTCTCACACCCTCCCCAGAATACATTCTGTGTCTCCTGCCCAGGGTCCCCCAGTCTGAGAACCTCTGGTGTAAAGGACTATCTGTCACAAAGGTAGGCTGGGTGACAAGACATATTGGAGTACCCCAGAGAGCTGTCTGTGACTCCATGTAAAGGCTGTTATAGTGCCTGAGGAGTTTTCATTTGATAATTGGTTGGTGAAATCTAAATATAGAACTCACAGCCAATTTGGCATTTGTGCACTGGCTCTTAATCTGTCCTGAGGTTGGTACTCACCTTCTGAGTAACTACAGGACATCTTGACTCCAGGCTTTGTCTTTTGGATATTTCTCTTATTTATTCTAGAAATGCCTCATCCACCTTTTCCTCCTAATTTGGTGATCTATTGTAGACACCTACAATGACATCACGCCTGTTTTTCCCCCTTTTATCTTCACCCAGAGACTTTCAACTGTTCTTCTTCTTACCTCCTTCTGAACCTCTGAATAAGTATATATTCTTGATGTTTTATGCAACACATCCTTCTTCCCTCCCCCAGCCTGTCCTTCCTGAAAAAAGTATAACTAATATTTTATAATTAATAATTTAACTTAATTTAATTTAATAGTCTTTGCTAATATTCCTGTTATGAGATGTATCCCACCAAATTTGTGATTGTGATGAGTTGTACAAGCCCCACACTGGTGAGGGAAAGGTTAAGGAGCAGCTCTGGGCCTGGTAAGGCATACTCAGCTGCCCCTGCTCGGCATGCTCACAATTTGTGTGTAGATACAGAGGCAGAGCTCAAAAGAGAGCAGTTGTGTGGTGCAGGTTCCTGCTGAGAAGCTGCCGGGGCCCCAAGTGGCGAGGCCCAGGCCCCAGTGCCAAGACAGCCCAGGCCCTGCAACTGCAGAGGACAACCATGACGAGCCCCAACTAAGAAAGGAAGGCACTCCAGGCCACGGCCAGAGATGACTCCAGGAGGAACTCAGAAGTGAACCAGAGGTACCATCAGAGGAACTGAAGACAGGGTAGGAAGTGTTCCAGGGAGTAGGCGGAGGGATGCTTGCCACCTATTTTGAATTATTGTTTCACTGTGCACTGGGTTGGAACACAGTGGAACACGGAGGGTCTAGCTTCCTCTACACCCAGCCGATGACTCCTGCCACTGGGCGATGTAGCTGTTGACACCCACCACTTGGAGATATGGCCATGGACTCTCACCACTAGGTGACAGAGCCAAAAGTATTGCCATTTGGTGGTACTGCTGGGCATGGGTACCAATCCCCCATCCCACCTATGACAGTGATGCCAATTAAGTCATAATTTTAGCTTGTGTATTAATATTTCTAGTTCTTCCTGTTTTTTCCCCATACTCCATTGTGCATAGACATCTAAGATGCTGAGCATATTTCCCCACTGTTACCCCTGTTGTGCTTATGATCCTATTATTATCTGGTTTAGCATGGCCACATACATGGCTATTTTTATAGGTATTGGAGCCCCACTCTATAAAAAGGGATTTACGTGTTGCAACACCTAACTCTTAGGCACCTAACTACCAAGCAAAATAAACAAACTCTGAGTTAGGCACTTAAGCCTCCTATACAAAGCACCAGGAGACAATGGCATCTAAGAATAGGATCCACAAAAGGTAGCATGGTAGGTGGGAAGCTACCTAAGCTAGCTGATAATAGATGCCAGGAGAGGGGTATTTCCTAAATCATGTCCCTCTCAGGAATTTAGGCACTTAAGACCAGGTTGAAAGGAAGCACCTTTTTCTGCTTGGGATCCACAGCGTGGAACCGTCTCTCAGTCAGGCACCTAAGCTATTTCTTGCAAGGATGGTAGCTGTGCACACCTGTTTCCACTCAAAACAGTAGTGAGGAGCAGGATGGGGAGAAAAGAAGGCTTCCCTTATAACTTTTAGCATAATAGCTAGGGAATTCACCTGGGATGTGAGAGACACCAGTTCAATTCCCCCCATTTCCTGATGAGGGGAAGAGATTGAACTTGTGTTTCTACTCCTTTGTGTGCTTCTAATTCATTTGTAGTCCCCTAGATGGTCACAGTCTGCAGAAAGACATGGCTGAGGATGTTTGCTGCACATAAGGCTGGTTGTGTTGGACTCTTATGACTAATAATGCAGGGCTATCACAGTGGAGCATATACATGGCTGAGTGAAGTTGTAACCTATGTGCTTTATACTGCAACATTTGACTTTGTTTCTCCCAGAGAAAGGAAGAGAAGCAGTGGGGAGGAGAAAGAAAAAGCTTTTAGTTGCAATACTCTGCTGCACACATGCAGAGTCGGGACTGAGCAACTCAGCTAGAAGGGCTCAGAAACATCTGGAATTAGAGTATGGCAGTCATTGGACATGCTCGATAGCTGTTTCTGAAGTTATTTAAGAAGTTAAAGTTTTCATTGTGGGCAAGCTGCCTGACAAGTCAACCCTAGTCACACCCTGAGAACTGAGTGAATCAGAACATGAGGCGGAGAGGTTATAAATATTAAAGATGGATTCAATGGCTGATTGTTCAGGACCAAGAGATGGGTCTGCTGTTAGGGCTGGGTCCCACTGCCTGGGCCACTTTGGGTACAAGCTACAGATATCTGTTTCACCAGCAGCTGAGGACCAATCAGTACAAGGACTGGCACATTACTAGCTGTGAAGATCAATTGCTTGCTGACAGGGCTCTAAAGTGTTTGGAAAAGAAAAAAGAGGCTGCCAATTGTCTCAAGCTCTGAAGACTATAAGTGACACAAACTACAAATTATGGTTACTCTGTAAAGAAATCATCCCTGAAAGAAGATCAGAGGGAAATGTGTTTGTGTGTGTGCTAAAGTATAGAAATAAAAATGTTATGTTAGAACCTTCTATTTGAATATATATAACAGCAACAAAGGAGCGAAGTCAGTAAAAGGAATACCAGTATATTTACTGTCTAACAGCTTTTGCTTATTCATAGTATTCTGAATACTATTTACAATGTGTAGTGTGCATTAAATATTTGTTTTCTAAGAAACCTCATGGTTCTCCCTCTTTGAAGTTGGCTGGGAACTACTACACCTACTTTTTACATACAATTGCCCCAAAGTTGAACTCATTATAATTATTTCTGAAAAGTCCTGAAGAGACTGAGCTCTGGCCTGTGCTTCAGCAGAGTTAAACTGAAGTGTTTTTAGAGCTATACAAAATATTGCCTCAACCTCGCCCTAACCTGTTGCACGGTCAGGAAGCCTTCGGTGGTATAATGTCAAGAGATGTACAGAACATTATAAGTCATGAACATTACTACATATTCTTATAAGCCAATAGACTATGATCTTTCTATTGAATATCTGTCTCCATATATAACACACAAGAGTTCAAAATAAGGGGTATTGTGATGAATTGTGATGAATGATTATGCAGGAAGCCTAAAGTCCCCGGTTGAGGCAGAGCAGAGACTTGAATCCAGGTCTTTTGTGTCCCATGTGAGTGCTCTAACCCCTGGGCTAAAAGTTATAAAGGAGACAGTACTACTACCACCTCTACCTCAATTCTGAACAGAGCCCAATCCATTAGGCATGCTTAGAGCATGCCCACTGGCTCAGACCCCACAGACAAATAAGCAGAGAGGTGCCTATCTTCCTCCAGCTTGCGGGAAAGGACTTAGGAGGAAGACAGACATCTGAACTCCTAGAGTAAGGTGGCAATACATATGCTCAGAGGCAGAAGCGTGGGCACCTAGGGGAACTTCTACAGTGAAAATTTAAGCACCAAGTGAGTTTAGGTGGCAACTGAGCAGGTGTTTTGTGGATAGCTGAGGGGCCTAAAACTGGGATTTAGGTACTTACATTTCCTTCTGAATCTGGCCCTTAAATTCTGTTACTTTTAATGAGACTTGGGTGTCTTAGGGTTCCTTCCTTAGGCCTCTGAGAGCTCCTGAAAAACTGCTCAGCACCTTGCAGAACTGAGCCCTCAGAAAAACTAAAGTTACTTTAAAGACACCAATAAATCATGAAATTTTGACTGATACATGGTGCATTAACAGTGGTTCAGTAGCAAATTTTTTTTTAAATGGGCAACCAGACAGATAAACATTTTTCACTATGATTTGCTAATAGCTCAGAGGAAGCTTTATAGTCTTGTGGATATTTAGGCACATTTTAAGAGTAGATGTGTGACATACTAGATCATAATGGCTCTTGAAAAACTGCTACTTTCCATTGGGTAAGCACTGCTTTGAGTGCTGCTGAGTATTGACTCTTACACCATAATGTAGCATTTTATCAAACCAGCTGCCAAATCTAGTAAGTATACGTGTCTTTCTATGTGGTAAAAACCTTTATGAAATCTCTTACATCTGCATGAGCAGGAAACTGTGATTTTAAATTATTAAATTATTTCATCATACAATAATCTTGTTGTTCCTCATCAAACACATGAGCATATTTAAGAATCATGGCAGGGAACATTTCAGGTTAAAGCATTAGGTCACTTTAAGCAATAGAAGTGCAAACTACTGTTTGAGATCATCAAGCTATTTGGAATGGAGCATGAGTAGCAACTTCAGGGCAGACAGTTAAGAAGTAGGGCACAAACCCAAACTGGTGGTGAGTCCTACACTTAGATTTCACCAACCAGTTATCAAGTGTGAACTCCTCAAGTACTATAACAGCCTTAGCATGGAGTCACAGACAGTCCTCTTGGGTACTCTAATCTATCTTGCCACCCAGGTGTGAAAGGTCCCAAGGGTGCAATCTGGACTGTGGGACCACTGAGACCTCTAAATGCACCAACCTGGGCTGCCTCTGACACTGTGATGCTGACATCAAGATGAAAACCTCTGATAGGCACTGCACTTATACAGACATCCACAGGCTCAGAAAATATCCAATTGAGTTACATGAATGATTTCCCAGTCACTCATGAACCATCATTAGAGAGGGTCCAGCCAATTCCCCCAAGCTCCAGAGCATTGCACCCCAGAACTGTACCATCTTGTACTGGTCAGAAGCCTGGCCCATGTAAGCTCATTACCTAGTTCACCACTCCCACAAAAGGTAGTGGATGTGTAACAGCCCTTGTTAACCTGAGCTGAGATTTCCAAAGCACTTCAACCAAAACACCCTGTTTTAGGTAAAACATTAAACAGATTTATTAACTACACAAAGATAGGTTTTAAGTTATTATAAGTGGTAGGCATAAAGGCCAGAGATAGTTACCTTAAGAAAATAAAAGGTGAATACGGATTTGAGGTGACAAAGGGTTAAAAAACTTTTTAGTTCGTCTATTTTCCACGCCTTAGACAGGTGGGTGGCTTGGAGGAGAGGGAAAAAGTGAGGGTTTTTTTTTATCTTATCTACTGTCACTAATTTATGACTCTGTCAGTTTTACAACTTGAAATGGGACTTTCTATTCCTTGCTTAAAACAGTGGGTTTTCTAAAGAGATTAATTCTTAAGACACACACTTGCAAGCACACATTTATAGAACTTAGGTTTGACTTATTGAGGAATCCACACCATTTCAATTTCAGCTCATAATACTGACGAGGTGAATGAATCCGATAACAGAACGCTTCTTTAGCGGGAGGTGGGTGGAAAAGTACAGACACACATAGGGTGTTAGTCCCCTGCTGTTGCAGCTCTACTGAGCAACAGAACTGTAGGGGCTCATGTTTGGAGGGAGAAGGAATTGACCTTTTGGTCCACACCCTCCGCCTGCCTGTTGGGTCACTAGGTTCAGACAAACCCCCCTTGCTATTCACCTGACCAACTTGTGGACGGATGAGGGCAGCTGGAACCTGTCTTAGTCCAGGACTTGGTCAACGGTTTATAAATCTATAATTCATTTATACAATAACACACATTCTATATCCAATTTAAATCCACTATTTATTGGGGGATTTTACCTTACCACAAATTATCTTCTTTTATTCTTTTACAGATTCTTAATACACAAATAAAACTTAAAAAACAACTGATTACAATAACACAAGTACACAAAACAAGTTAGAATTATTACTAGTTTTACATTCACACTCACTGCTCACCGCATATATGAACGAACTCAGCTGCAGCAAAAAAACAAACATACCATAGCCAGGTTCTCCTTACTTTTATACTATATTTTCATCCAGGTGGAACCTCTATCGTATTCACACCCTGGTTATCATCCGCAGAACAAAGCTCCATGGGTTATCAGCTCTGACACCCTACCCTATTATTTTGAGCGACGAGCTGGAGAGAGGCGAAATGGTTGATCAGACCCTTTGCGCAGTGCTATTCTGGTGCACTCCCTTCTTGATTCATGGTTCCCCAAAAAGCCTCGGTCTGACGACCCCTTTTATATCTCTACTTCAGCCAATGCGTCTGCTAAGCCGATGATAGACCCTTCCTTTATCATCTTATCAGCAGCCCCCTCCTCAAAACTTTACTGCTGACTTGCAAAGCTAATTTTGCAGCGACTGCAAAATTCCCACGTCTGGGTCTGGAACTGCTACATGTACCAGCTCCCGTTATCATGGGTTTACTTCTAGGTCAAGGTCTTTTTTCCTTTTTGCTGTCTCTGAGTCCCCCAAACATGGATTTATAGCTTTTCTCAAGATGGACTCGGGGCACTGATTTTTCAAACATGTTTTTACCCTGTTACAACAGGATTCTATATCCTAAACTTTTAGTCTAAGCAAGTGTTGGATCAAACAATGTCTCACTCTGACAGATGGTACAAGCAGGTTACAGTTCCTCAATTAATGGGCTGGGATTGTCTTCCAACCTGGAACCACCTTTCCCCAGTTCAACATCTTTGTCTTTCAGACATTCTTTCAGGTTTTGAGATGGGGGCGGGAGACAGGCCAAGTGTTGATATCACCATCTCTCTTTTTATACCTTCTCCAAGCTACTAGAAAGATTCTTGCTGTGACATAGGGGTCAGGCAATCTCCATAGCCTACATGCTATCTCTTAGAAATCTCTTGGATGGCTGTAGGGGAGTGGATTCCCTTTAATGGGCCATCAGCACATGTCTGGCTATCCTTTGGTTGCAAATGAAAAGTTGGCTGTGGGCGTCTTCCAACCTCATAACATATTTCAGTAACACATATTGCAATACTTCATAACTTCACATATAATGATAGCATATACAATCCAACAGGATATTCATGTTCAGCAGATAGAGACTTTTAAAATGATATCTCACAAGTCATGCATTGTACAAAACATATCATAATCATATCACAGTGGAGAATATGGGGGTTTCAGGGTGCTACTTTCAGGCACAAGTGTCACACAAACATTGAGTCACAGATAGTCCACTTAGGTACTCCAATCTATCTTGCTGCACAGGTACTCCAATCTATCTTGCTGCACAGGTAAGCTTGCCTTTGTGATAGATGGCCCCTTATACTAAAAATCACAATAATATTGACGTTACTCCCAATACCAAAGGACCAGTCTCTAACCCCAGGTCAGGGATTTTTATTCCCCTCCCCCAAAGTTCAGGTTGATGGAATGAATGTACATGCACATCCCCTCTTCATGGGTTTGTGGGGGAGCAATCAACAAAGTCTTTTGTCCTCTGATGTTCCACAATGGTTTATCTAGTGTCTATGGACCTTCTTTTGTTGGGTAGGAGATAACACCTCCTGTGGCAAACTAGTATTTCACTCTTGGTGATCTTTCTCTCCTAACTGTTGGTTTACAGTTATGGAGCAAACACTTAAATGTTACCTTACAACATGGGATATAGATATTATAACTGAGAATAATGCATGCAGCAACTTACAAGCATTTCATAAAGACTAGACACTAAACACATTTTTATAAATTCATTACTATGTTAACAGTACTAACAAACAGGTGAGACAGACTGGTTTCCATCTATGCATTTGTCAGTGTTCACCGGAGGCCTACGGGCCTTGTCATGAGCTGGCATCCAGTCTGCCAAGGTCACAGATATTACTTAGGGCTGGTCTACACACAAACTTACTCTTCACTAAACTGGAAAATTAATAATTTGCAATTAACTGAGGGTTCAAAGGATGTAGGTTAGGGTTTAAGTTAATGGAAGGAGAATGCAAGGGGACAATCAGCTCTCCTCTGTCTGGCCAGTGAGTGGATGGAGCCTCCAGAAGGTGGGCCACAATTGCATCCCCTTGGCCCCCTTTCTTCTGAACTGTCCCAATCACTCCCCGTCCCATTAAGTTTTGGACCTGTTGAGCTGTGGGATGTCACTGGTTTTGATGTTT
This sequence comes from Mesoclemmys tuberculata, assembly GCA_007922155.1. Classification (NCBI taxonomy): domain Eukaryota; kingdom Metazoa; phylum Chordata; order Testudines; family Chelidae; genus Mesoclemmys; species Mesoclemmys tuberculata. The sequence continues at coordinate 89,552,286 of ML675604.1, forward strand.
CAGTTTTGAATACTTTGAGCAAAATCAAGAAAGGACACTTTTATTCCAAAATAAGAATGTCTACACACAAACTTGCACAGAAATAACAAAAGGTGTGACTTAAAACTGATTGATTTAGTTTCTTTGATGCAAACGTGTAGACCATACCAACTTTGTACTGCTTTTGGTTTTGGGGTTTTTTTTGTTTATGCTCCTATAGCTTTAATGTTGTTAAAAATGTGTTCCCAGGTTGAGATTTTACATTTCAAGCTTCATCCTAGACCATTTTTTTACATTCAGGTTATTTATTCCAGCAAACAATTTTTAACTAGGGCCAACTAGCGCCAATTTTTAACTAGGGCCAACTTCAGCTTAAAGGGTTCTAACTCACATTGAAATTGCAGTTGTTAACTTTGAAAGTTATTTGGAAATCCCATGAATTATTTTAGTGTTCTTTAATTACTGCTGAATTTTTTCTGGAATTCATGGTAAATGTATGTATATTACAGGAAAGATGGATGAGGTATTTTACTGGACCAACGTCTGTTGGTGAGAAACACAAGCTTTGAGCCACAGAGAGCTCTTCTTCAGGTCTGAGAAAGGTACTCCAAGCATCACAGCTAAAAGCAAAAAGGAACTGTTTAGCATAAGTAGTTAGTACATATTCTAAGTGACCATTCAAGGTAGAGTGGCCCATTAATACCTCTGCAGTCATAGGACAAAAAGAATGGGTTAGTGGGTTACAGATTGTTATAATAAGCCATCAATCCAAATGTCTCTGTTCAGTTCATGAATTTTTGTGTCTTTGCAGAGTTATGTATGTAAGCTCCCAGGCTCATCTTTTGAAAGTGTTGTGCAGGTTTCCTTTGAGGATGAGGACTGATAGCTATATACGATAGCTATATATCGTATGTATATTATTCCATTTGAATTCCTAAAATAAGTTGTTTAAATTATGGCATCTAGTTTTAGCCCTGAGTTATGAATAACCAGAATTAATTAAAAAAATTTGGTGTTATAATAATTTAATAATAACTGCATCTTTGTAGAGCATTTGGGATGGCTTGTACTATAACTGCATAGTCATAGAATAGTAATATGTAAACATGAGTCAAATACATCTCAAATAGTCCTACTAATGTAATTTTTAAATTGTCTCATTTCAGAAGATGCTGCCTTAGTACATGGTACATTTTAATTATAGTCAAATTCATTTTGCCCACCCCTGCTGGGAACCAGACAACCCCCTTTCTTGTAAATGGGTGTTAATAAGTCTCCAGTGGATTCAATTCTGGAATAATTAATAACTCGGCAGTTCTCACCAGTTCAGTTCAAGTGAGTTGCATGCAACATGCTGAGCTATTATCTCCTAGTGTGGTCATGCAGCATGTATCATGGCAACCGGTTAACAGCAATGGCTGCATAACAATTTTAAAAATGACATAATCATTATAGGCCAGACTTTTAGATCCTGGCCTCCCCTTGTGAATATACAATTTCAGCTTCAGTGCGCGTTCTGCCTGTGAAACAATTGAAGAGCACTGAATAGGTGATGTACTGATAGTGATTAATTTATGTGTTAATTGGCTTATGGGTTATATTAATTCAACTTAGTTTTCTGTGCAGTAAATCATTAATGAAAATTTATGACTTATCATACAGCTTTCTATTGTTTATATTTTTAATCTTATTAGGATGTACAAATCATGAACACTTAGAACATCACAGTGCAAATCCCTGCACATTAACAACTGTATAGTTATGAGCGTACCCACTTCATAATTACAGTCATGTTTTTTAGTGTTATTATTAATTACGTAAGCAAGGTCTGAAGGAGCTGTCCCCTGAGAATTAGTGATGAACTGGAGGAGAACTCAGGAGCAGAGACCGCATTTGCATGGACACACCAACTCTGCTCAAGTGCTTAGCAGACAGAGCTCAGACTGTGGAGTCACAGGCATAGCTCTGATAACAGCAGCGGAGCTGAGCACAGGGGCGGCAGATATTTATGAGTGATTATTTTTACAAGGTAAAATCATGGTTTTTACCACCCTGGGAAAAACTAGCTAGACACAGTTTAAGACATTTTCTATTTTAAAAACTATTTTTGTTAGTGCATACCACATCACACTTAGGTATAGTTACATATTCAAATTGTGGGTACAAAAGGCAGTATGTTTTTAGATTAATTTAGGGTTGTACAAATAAACAGTAACACTGCAGTGGGCATAACACTAATATATGTAATTATAATACTGAACATCAGAACGTCTGTACGCAGTTTGGTTTGGTCTTTTCTCAAGTTAAACACGTCATGAGTCATATTCAGTTTTCAATAGTATATAAACAAGTGGAAACATCTGATTATATGAAAACAATAATGAAGCAGAGTTGTAGGCTTGGAGCTTTACGTATGCAGAGCTACAGACTACCAGGTTCATTTGGCCATGCAGCATTCTGTAGCAGAAGACCATCTTTGATGCAGTGATTAGACCAAGCCTATTCCTCAGTTTTGAATGGATGTAATCAAACTTTGGAAAGAATCGTTCCATGCTTGCTGAACTTGCTGGACACTGATGCAAGTATTTTCCCAAGTTTCCTGGCTTAACCTAGGTTTAGACTGGAATTTACCAGCACTCCGTCCTAAAATAGTTTTTCCTGGGAAACTGCCAACACTGGCTGAGATAACAGTGACAGAAGGGGCAGCGATAACAGCGGCAGCAAGCAGCCAGCGGCAGCAGTGAAAATAGCAGCAACAGCAGCAGAAACAGTGGCAAAGAGAGCAGCAGTGGTGAGCTTATTGTGGAGGAGATGGCAACAGCAGCAGAGGCATTGCTCAACCCTGCCGTTTCAGAGGTAGGAGATGAATGCACCTCTGAATCCTGATCTTCACAGATCAAGGACAACCAGCGGTGAATGAGGTGCAGCAGAGGGGAAGGGGAATGGCATGTTAAAGGGACATTCACTGATTGAACTTTTCACACTACAAGGTGGGAAACTGAGGCAAAGGACACTGTCCAATGTACTATAGAGTGGGGTTTTGCTTATGGTTACATGTTTCTGTATCGTTGTGGTGGTGTTTTCCCAAATTAATGCGGAGTTCTCTTTCAGTAAATGTTTTCTTTTGTCAGAAAGAGAAAAGGTGGGTGTGACAGGGTCTTTGGGGGCTAGATGGCTAGTGGTTAATGCCCCCGAACAGTCATGGGGGCGATGGTAGGGGAGTCCTGACTCACCCCTCTACTGGACTCTGATCTAAGGCCCTAGGAGGATCAGCAGTGTTTGGCCTCCAACAGGCCCCCTGAGTTACCCTCCCTGAGTCACTTCCTGCTGTTGCTTTTCTCCCTCAGCTTCTGGTCCCAGATAAGGAAAAAATGAAAAAGAAACAAAACCATCAGCCTCAACCAGGCTCAGCATAGTCCTGTTCCCTCAGGGAGGCTTCTCTGGCACTTTTGTTAGGATCCTTCAGCATAGGTCTGTCCTCCACCCAGCCTCCCTTTTCTGAGCTGTACCATTCCCTTTTCAAGTCTGTCTCCAGTTGGAGCATGCTTTGTAGGGCTGGAAGGGCAGGGCTATCTGGGCCCAATATTGTCCTTTAACTCCTACTGGCCCAGTGTGGGCTTTGCATATCCCATCACAGTGAGTGAGGTAATATCTTTTATTGGGCCAACTTCTGTTGGGGAGAGAGACAAGCTTTTGAGCCAAAACCTCACCCACCTTATGTCCCTAATATTCTGGGACCAACATGGCTACAACTACATTACTTTTGTTATACACAGACAGTGCTAGTGAATGGGGAAATATTGCCTTTTGGAGGTACCGAGAGGTTGTGTTTAATATTCCCAAATTACTGGGTAGGGGCTCGAGCTGGTTCTATTTTGTATTAAGAAGAACCCCTTGATATTGAACCTGGGCCTTGTTGCTGCTGACATCACATGGCAGAAGGGCTACAATTAGTATCATTTGCATCACAATAATGCATAGTGGCCCCATTTTAAGATCAGGGCCCAATTGTGTTGGGCACTTGGCACACACATCATGAAAAGATGATCTCTGGTCACATGTTTTTCAGCTGATTATATATTTTATGTTAACAAACGTCATTTTAACTTCAAAGGGAGTTCTGTGTAATGCCTGCAGGATCATGTCCAGTGTACTAATGTAACATGGACTGCATATCTGCCCCCACCAATGTGTTTTCTTTCTCCACCTCTGTAAATGCCCACAGTTGCTCCCTCTTCCAAAAAAATCTCTCCTATAGCCTCCTATCCAGGTGCTGCTCCTGCCTCTGAGCAGAGCTCCTGGGCTCCCATCCCTCTTCAGAGCTAGCTTTGTCTCAGAGAGAGTGGGTCTTCGTGAAAGCTTATGCCCACAGGTGCTACAGGACTCTCCTTGTTTTTGCTGTATTCAGACTAACATGGCTACCCCTCTAGAACTTCTCTCTGTGGCTTGCTGTCCCTGTATCACCTCCTCCTAGCCCCTCCTCTTCCACTCTCCCCATCTCGCCTGTTTGTGTCCCCCTCTCCTCTCAGCCTCTGTCCCCTTGAGCCCTCTCTCCTCATACCCAGACTAGTCTATCTGGGAATAAAGGGAGACTTTTGAAGCCATCATATTTTTGTTTCTATATATACAGTATTTTAATAGTAATTGTGGAAGGGAGGGGCGACATTAATGGTTTTATAAGCAGGGACAGCTATAATCAGAGAGATCCATAGAAGTGGTGTGGTTGAACCACCAATGGCATTCATACTTTCTAATATTTTTCAGTTTCTTTCATTCCACGAAGTGCTTCCCTGTCCCCAGCCCCCTTCCTTAATATCTTAAATTTACACAAAAAATATTGGAGGAAGATTGTATCTGTCACACAAGGAAATGCCATAATCTATTAATTGAATATCCGAATTTAGGACTGGATCTCTGATATAGCTGAAAGGTATTTAATATCACGTCATCAGACACATCTTAATTGGTTACACAGCTGAAGAGTAAGTGTGTAGATGATTTCACCTAAACCCAATAGTAATTCATGCTGAGATTGGCTCCATATGTACCTGTTTGATGTAGTAACTCAGAATGAATTTATATGCTTTGTTAAAACTCTTTTCCATCCAAATTACATAATGGTTCAGAGATTTTTTATCATAAATACAGAAGTTATATATATCTGGAGATCTGTGTATTATTAGTCTCACTGTACCTCAGTCCTGACTTGTACAACATCTGCTCTTCTAGGGTCAGGCCTCCCTTAATCAGATACTCAATATTCAATTATGGCAGACTTTCTGGTAGTTTATTATGTAGTCCAATGTCCACTAGGGACTACTATGAACCACAAAACTAATTTCCACTTATTTAAACCAAGATTTGACTGTGAGTCTCTAGTGGCAAAAGTTTCTTGCTTTAAACCACTGCATTATAGATCCCACCAATATAAACTATTTACAAAACTGCTTGTGTGTTCATCTGACAATCCATTCATTCTTCCATCAGCAAAATCTCTAAAATAACCCCTTTTGAGACACACACTTAAGACTATCAATTGTCTTGTAAACATCATTGAATCATATTTACTCAACACCTGGAGAAACAGTACATTTGTTGATTTCAGTATTATTGTGGTGATTATGATGTCATGTAACACATGGTGAAGCAGAATAAATATATCCTTCAGCCTTGTTATGAGCCTTCTCTTTGTCAGTTTAAAAGCAGTATATATGTTAACTAGACATCTGTTAATAACTGCATTGTTCCTTTTGCTCTCTCTGTGTTCTTCTTGCAATGAGGTAATAACCAGTGGCAGGACTATATAACAACATAGGTTTCTACTTATATAATAAAATATATTAACATGCCCTGGAATGCTGTACTTTATTTGGATGTTGAGTTTTGTCACTGCATTTCATTGCTGTCCTGCAGATAGTCCCGCAAGGAACAGATCACGGAAGATACGAATGAAAGAAGAAGAGGAAGAAATAAAATGGAGAATGCTGATCAGGACCATTCTTGAAAGATGAGGATGGTTGTGGGGAGACAGCATGAAATGGGAACTGAAAAATGTTGAAAGAAAAACCTTTTGTAGAACTGGAAGAAATGGAGGCAACTAGGATGTTGCAAAGAGTCTTCTGCTGTAAGTGGGTGCAATTCCATTCATTTACACCAAGGATATATATAATAGTGTGGGGATGGAACAGAAACCAGGTATTGTGGAAATAAACGTCCAGTGGTTTTCAAGAATCCTCTTGGTGGACACCACAGGAGTTAGACAAAGACAGGGAGACTGGGTAAGAGGAGAGATCTGTAGTGCAACAGAAGAATTTTTGAAGTAATTTGGCTTTAACTAACTCTAAATGTATATTTTTGTCCATAGTTTAGTTGTAAATATTATTTATTCTAAAGTGTTTGCTCTGTCCATCATAGAGGATATTGAATGCCAAGGTCAGGGCAGGCTGTAAAAGGAGAGCAGATTCTCCCTGCACTGGTGGGTGACACTGAAGTCAGACTTCCCAACCAGCCACAAACAGCACTTCTGATTCCCCACACTGGTTATCAAGAAGCCACTATACAAATACACACAGCCCCCTTTACTGCATTTCAGTCTCTGACTCCCAATCAGCCACTAGGTCCAGTAAAGAGACCAGTTATTTAAACCCTATGCTCTTTACCGAAAAGGTTCCCTCTGATCCCAAAGGGTCAGCCACAGTACCAGATCAATATAAGTTTGGATCTTACCCAAAATACCATGCTGTCAGCCAATCCTTTAGTAACTAAAACTAAAGGTAAAGAAAGAAACAATCAATGAGAGAAATGTTAAAGGATTAAAGCAATCAGATACATACAAATGATTTGAAAGTCCATATACATGAGGTTTCTAGAAGAATTGTGGAGTTTGCAGGCTTGTAGAGTCTCTCTGGTATACAACCAGTGCCTGGACGGGTCTCAGTCCTTTGTTTCACAGCATCAGTTCAGTTGTAGATGAACTGATCCAGAGGTAGCTAGGTAGCTGAAAGCTGCACACAACTGAAGACTGGTGACTGAAGACAAAATAGATACCCATGCCTCTGCCTTATATATCCTCTGGCCCTTGCCACGCTGCTTGTGGAATTTTACAGGAAACCAAAATGGAGTCCAGAGTCGCACGGGCCAGACCTGGTGACTCATCAGGTATATCCCCTGGACCCCCTGCACCTGGGAATGTCTTAATGGGCCATTAAGCAGGATATTGTTCTGTAGCCATCCTGTCTGAGGTGTTACCCAGACAGCACAATTTGAAATACTGATATATCAAACATATCCATAACTTCCATTACACATATAACACATGAACACAAACATTATCAGCTTACTTAGCACATTAGCCTTTCTAACAGTACCTGACATGGCATATCTCACATGAACCACTATCATTTTGATATACTGATGTCAAACAATATAATAAATGCCCCCCCTACCCTAATCTAGCCAGCATGACAATGAGCAATGGGTCTCTCTCCTCACAGTGTATCTTTCAAATGTTGGCTTTGGAGGGGGGAGAATCTGCATTCCCCTCACCTCAAGATATTTCCTAAGGAAATCCACTTCATACATATTGTTCCAAAATGATCTTTGAATTTCCTCACACCTTTCAGAGATTGTATTAATCTTGTCTTCCTGCTAAAGAAATTCCATACAATGTCACAACAGTATATAAACATTTGCATTTCTCATACAATGTACCCCAAAGGCATTAACCCTAATTCAATAAGGTTAATTTAATTCAGTAAAGATCATTCAGGATATTGTCAGTCTGTCACATACTGCTTCAAGACAGACTGCAGACACTGCTTCTAAAATGCATGGTGCTGTTGATTCATACAATACGGGTATGACAGATGTTAATTCACTTTGATTCAGGCTGTTGCCCCAATTCCCCAATCAGTGGTTTACGGCAGTATTATATAAATATTGTGAGCCTAATTACTGAGATTCTTACTTAGTAAATCAGCACTGAGGTCTGCTGTAATTCTTCCTGAATAAGAATTGAATAAGGATGGAAAAAAGATTTGGTTTTGTGAAACATATGGATTGTAAAGGCTAAATGCATGAACTTCTTATTAAGTTTACTTTTTAGTTAGAGATATTAGGCCAGAATCTGTTCTCATTTATGCCAACGTAAATGAGATCAGAATATTACTTAGATTTGCCCTCCTGTAAGTCTTCCTGTTTAAAACAAAACCAAACCAACCATTTCTGCCAAGAAAGATAAATCTGATTAATTTTCCTACCAGTTCAAAATCCTCACTTTTCATTTGTTAGCATTAGTCACATCTGTGGCTACAAGCATTTATTTATTTCGGAGACAGCTGATTCAAAATTCTGATGTTTGTTGCTTTGGATGTTGAAGGGTTGACATTGTCAGACTCACATAAAAATAATATTGATAGTTCTTGTTATGTTTCTTCACCTGAGTTGGTGAAAACATTCCAACAGATATTTTTCACAAGCGGCTTGTTGTAACGATGCCTTATAAAACATGACTTATAAAAACATGATTTCAGGATTTCAGTAACTCAGCCAGAGGCTATGGGTCTCTTACAGGAGTGTGCAGGTGAGGTTTTGGGGCCTGCAATGAGCAGGAGGTCAGACTAGATGATCATGAGAGTCCCTTATGATCTTAAAAATCTATAAACTCAATGTGTAGGACCAGTCATTAGTCCAATCATAAAAATTGCTTTTGACTTGCTTTTCTAGTTTCTTTTAAGAGAAAGACTTCCTCCTTTGCATAAAAAGCCTACACTTTTACCTGATGATCCTCTTTAATTTTAATCCAGTTTCTGATTTGTGGCTACTCTTTTAGAAAAGGAGTTGTTAAATGAACTACAAGTGATTATAACAAAAAGAGAAAGCCAAGTTTCAGTTGAAGGTTTCTGTAACACTACAGTTCAGAAAATATTCTAGTTAAAGCTAAAGTATCTTTGTAGTCCTGTAAGAAAAGGTAGTGCCCATTGTATTTTTACAAACTGTACACCAGGTGTCTGATTTACCATTAACCCTGAACCTTGTATAGTCATCTACTCTAGTGCAAAACACTACCAAACCCTTCTCATTTGATTGCATTTTATACCAACTGCACTCACTTTGCATGAGTATAAATGACCACCTATGCTGGTCAACAGTGAATCAGGCGTTCTCTATAGAAATTCCAAATTTACTCCCACCAGGCAAAATAGATTTCAGCTTACCCTCGTTCCCTCTCAAAATTGCTATTTCTATGGAGTGGTCTGTGGGCCCCATCTGTTCCAGATCCTAATTTTCTCAACCCCCAACCCCTTTCACCTGCAGGTCAGACTCAGCAATAATTACACTGCATCTTCATGAAGTGTTCAAGCATTTGATAACTAGATGATTCAATAGAGAGCTTATTCCTCTGCCAGCTGTTGCAATCTGCCATCCTTTTACAGGTACCTTTAAATCTTTGTAAAGAACTTTTAAAATGAATACAGTGCTTGTTATTGGTGCCTGATTGATAATCCTGGCCTCTGACCTTACTTACTAGGTAGGGGTAGTGCAAGTTTCCTCCAACTGCTTTGCTAATATGCTACAATCCTGATTTAAATGCACTGACTACAAGAATGAGAGTGCCTAGTCCCTGCTCTTTGTTGGTCATGTGTCCAAGTACATAGAACCACTTAGTGGAAATTCCTGGTGATGGTGCTGGGATTCAGTTAATTAAGACTAAGGCTGTGACCATCAACACATTTCATATATCAGTGGGTATAGTAGTAACATATTTTAGTTACTGCCAGTCTGGGCTAGATTTTAAGGTGTAATGTACTTTCTATCAATTATGATTTTTCTGGTGCTATGCCTGTAAATGGGATAAAGTCTACTTTCCTGCTGCTGAGGAAACTGATTTTTGTGTTCAGATGTAGTCTACTACTGAACAAACACCTGGAAGTCTTAATTTTGTTCTGTATTGTCCAATTGTTTTTAAACAAACAAAAGCAAATATCACTGATTATAGTGGGCTCTGCTTTAACTGTGGAAACATAGCTGAAGTGTTTTGCTAGGTTCTGCTGGAACACTTTGGACAATCTATTATAGCCTTCACAAGGTTAAAACATTATTGTTGAGATCATTGTTAGACTGTGAAACAGATTCTGTCTTCATTTCTTCTACTTTCTACTCTGTCTAACTTGGGAAGGCTGCACCCCTGGGCTCTGCATAAGAACTATGATATTTTCTTATTTTATATACTGCTTCTTGCTTCATTTTTTTGCTCTCACACTATAATGTTCTATTGCTATGCTGATAGCACTCAACTCCCTCTCTCTTGATGCTTCAGCTGCAGCCTATATGTTGCCGCAGTGTCTGGCAGAGATTCAGGGCTAAACACCTCAATTTTAAAGTGAATTTTAACAGGATTGAAGTAAAGCTAATTATCTTGTGCCACATGCTTGCAAGAGCCCCTTCTGCTACTATATAATTTAATAAACTTGTGTTTTCTTCTGCACTTAAGGATCTAGATAATATTTTGGATCCATCTTTTGATTTTAAAGACTAAATATCATACATGTTCAGACTAGAGATGGTTTTTATCACTTAAGGAACACTGCTGGAGTAAAGCCATTTTTATCCCATGCTCAAAGTAATGCTGTTCTAGTCATTGACTGGACTAATGCAAGTCTAGACTAAGATTGGGCTATCACAACTTTTTGCTGATGTTTGGATTAAACTTAATCCAAGTGCTTGTGCAAGATTCATTAATTTATTCCAAATTACTACAATATAGTATTTCCTTTCTTCAGATCCTTCACTGGTTTTATATATTTTGATTTCATGTTCTCTGTAGATGTTAGTGCTGACTTTTAAACCACTCAAAGTCTCTGTCAGGGACCATGCCATATCAGTAATTCCTATTCCATATAGATGAGAATAAATTTGAGATTCTTCTTTCCTGAATTCTGTTAGCCTCAATTGTTTGTTGTATGGATTTTGATTCCAGCTGGATTAATTTATGAACTAGTTCTTTGCAATTCAGCTCCACTTGCAACCCAGTCAATGACTTTTTAAAGTTCGAGCTTAAAGGTAAGATGTTTGCTCTGTTCTTGTGATGAAAAGGTGAAATTTATGATAAGTAACTGAGGAGAGATTCTATGGGAAAATATTTATAATTCAGCTGTTGCTAATGGAACCCCCAGAACAAACCAAAGCTGGACTCATTATTAGTGTTTTGCCCAGAGCTGTATGGGGCCATAAGTACTAGGGCTTGTAACTTTGCACTAAAAATAAGGAGGGGGGCTCTAGCTAGTTAAGCGGGAAGGTTGTCAACCTTTGTGGGTTTGCAGAGAGCAGCAGAAGGTGGCACCGAAGGGCTTTGCTGTGGAAAGCTTACTGGCATCAAAGATGACCAAGACCACCCTAGGTTAACAACCAAACTAAAACTTTGCCCAGAGTTCCTAAACTCTGAGTGCAGATGCATTGTTCAGTGTCTGCCTTTTCAGACTGTGGTACCATTGGGCCTGTGAGGCCTTGTGTTGAATATACCTCTGTTTTACCACTATCTTTCCCCCTGTTGTTTTTCTCCATTCAGCCCTCTGTAAATAAATATTTCCCTTTCCTATATTCATTGTAATGTGTGTGTGTGTGTCTTTTCTTGTCCAGAGCTGCCTGCAGAGCAGACTCCATTGTGGCCATAAGGGTGCTAAAGTTACACTTGATGGTCCATACCAGGATTTGCAGCACACACCCTATTGATCTTTCTGCTCACCCCTTCCCCCAAACAGCATTTCCTCCTTCTGGAACAATCAGCTCTTCCCATGTAGAGCAAAGTTTTAAAGAGGCCATACTCTCTAAACCCCAAAGGGTACAAAGTTAACTTTTAAAATTGTTGAACCCTGCCTTTAATTTGACTATGACTGGTACTTTTTGTCATTTTATTGTAAGAAAGACCTTAATGCTGAAGACACTTACGCAGATGCTTAACTGTGCTACCAAGAGTAGTCCTATTGAAGACTATTCCTGGTACTAAAGTTAAGCAAGTGGGTAAGTATTTGTGAAATTGGGGCTGAAGTTTACCTTGTACCTTACATATTGTGTTTACCTTAGGACAAAAAGCCAGAATATTTATGGAAAATTGCTTTTTCCTCTTTGGTTTCTTCTATCTTTTTCCTTCTTTTGCTTTGTCTACCTAACTTCTCCCTAGTTTTCTTGATTGCCTTTTTAAACTGAAAGACACGATGTAGCTGTTGAATCATTTTATGGACTAAAAATGGTCACAGTTATTCATTACCATCTAGCATTGCTGAAGATAAAGTGGAAATAAAATCATCTAAAAAGTTATCAAGTTAACTCTTCAGAAGATTTTATTCACAGATATCTGGGAGAGCTGCTTTTTAGATGGATAGCCAGAATGGGGAGGAAGAGGTTTGGCTAGAGAAATAACATGACAGCCACTCCTAGACAGAGCTCATGTTATTGCTTCCTTGCTTTTTTCTTATTTCTCTCCTCTTTCATGTTGGTCTATATTTAGCCCCCAGCTGTATTGGGAAATAGATTAAATGATGGTGGTTTAATTTAAGCTGTGAAGGGTGACATGCCTGTATTTTCATTCTCCCTTACCAAACAAAAAATCAAGACTTCACATCAGAAATAGGCTGTGTTCAGAGTATGCCAAACCCCTTCCCGCCACACACAGTATGATAAAAACATTATATTCCGGGTTCTGATCTAGTAAAATACAATTGAGAACAGTATCCTAATTCTGTTTAAACAGAGGATATTATAGGGTTGATATTACCCACTTCATCTCAGGTACTTATCACCGTGGTATTGTTTTGCATCTGTCGTAGCAAAATACTACACCTGGCTTTATAGTCGTGTGTGCATGTATAGCTTCTTATGGGACAGGTAAAGGGCCATATTTGTGTTCATACTTACTTCAAAAGCAGCCATGGGTGCATAGTGCTGTAGTGGCTGAAACAGGGTGCTCTGAGGCATTCTGCCAACTTTCGGCATACATAGGCAGACGGCCTTAGGTTGATGGAGGGGCTTTGTTGCACATTGTGTAACACTCCTTCCTCGTGCTGGTAAAATGTGCGAGCTCAGCTCTCCAAGCACATGCAAAGACATGCCAAATACCAAGCACTCAGGGAGCACTTGTCTCTAAGTCTCTAGAGTCTAAGCAAACCGCTCATGCCACCTGGGGCCACGGACCAGTTGTGGGACTTTAACTCTTCAAGGAGCTGAGCACTCTGATCCCAATCCAATAAAGTGCTTAAACATATGTTTAACTTTAAGCACATGAGGACCACTAACATGCTTAAAGTGCCTCGCCTAAGTACTAGGTTGGATGAATGGATTATAAGGTAGATAGAAAGCTGACTAGATCATCGGGCTCAATGGGCAGTGATCAATGGTTCAATGTCTAGTTGGTATCTGGTAACAAGTGGAGTGCCCCAGGGGTTGGTGCTAAAGCCATTTTTGTTCAATGATCTGGAGGATGGGGTGGACTGTGCACCCTCAGCAAGCTTGCAGATGACACTAAGCTGGGGGGGAGTAGTAAATACGTTGGAGGGTAGGAATAAGATACGGCATGACCTAGACAAATTGGAGGATTGGGCCAAAAAATATTTGGTGAGATTTAACAAGGGACAAGTGCAGAGTCCTTCATTTAGGATGGAAGAATCCCATGCACTACTACAGACTGGGGACCGATTGACTAGGTTCTGCAGAAAAGGACCTGGGGATCACAGTGGACAAGAAGACAACAGTGTGCCCTTATTGCCAAGAAGGCTAATGGTATATAGGGCTGCATTAGCAGGAGCATTGCCAGTAGATTGAGGGAAGTGATTATTCCCCTCTATTCAGCATTGGTGAGGCTACATTTGGGGTATTGTGTCCAGTTTTGAGCCCCCAACTACAGAAAGGATGTGGACAAATTGGAGAGTCCAGAGGAGGGCAACAAAAATGATTAGGGGTCTGGGGCACATGTATGATGAGGAGAGGCTGAGGGAACGAGGCTTGTTTAGTCTGCAGAAGAGAAGAATGAGGGGGGATTTGATAGCAGCCTTTAACTACCTGAAAGGGGGTTCCAGGGAGGATCGAGCTAAGCTATTCTCAGTGGCAATAGATGACAGAACTAGGCGCAATAGTCTCGAGTTGCAGTGGGGCAGGTCCAGGTTGGCTATTAGGAAAACCTTTTTCACTAGGAGAGTGGTGAAGCATTGGAATAGGTTACTTGGGGGTGTGTGCAATTTCCATCCTTAGAGGTTTTTAAGGTGTGACTTGACAAAGCCCTGGCTGGGATGATTTAGCTGGGGCTGGTCCTGATTTGAATACTTGCCTTAGTGCTTTGCGAGACTTGCAGGATGGGTGCTCTGAAAACAGTACTCTCTGCATTTTGCTTGCTTCCTGTGCAGTTATGCTGAAGAAGTGAGGGCACTGTAAGAAGCTAGTTGTGCCATCCCCACATCTCCCCATTCACAGCACACTTGCACAGAAAAGCTGAAATTAGCTCAAGTTCTAGAGAATAAATTTCAAGTAAAACTTTTTTGAGTCAATAGGGGCACCATGTTAGGCTAGCCTAATGACAGTATTTTCACTTTGTGTACTAGTAGCAGAGACAGCCAAATATACAAAGTAAATAAACTATGAGCTACTTGCATCTTAGAAGCACCTTCCATTTATTTTGCCAGAGGCACTCGGTATTGTTACTTAGCTCAAGCATAATGCATGCTTTTTTATTTTATGCTTAATTTTCTTTTTGAGAGACATCTGTGCTTATACTGTTATGGCTTCAGGATGTCTTTTAACAAGTTACCATTTACCACCCTATATCTCAAGGTACCTTAAAAAATGGCACTAACATTTTGCTTGAAACCCTAAACATTGTGCAATCCACATGCCTAATAAGGAGATATCTCTTTCAGAGATCCATTGGAGGGTGGGCTGTACAGAACTGAGTTGTTTGTGGGTCATTGTTACTAGGCAAATTTAGCACTCCACATCCAGAGGCTTCTGGAATTGGGTGTGGTGATTTTGGGTATGCTCCAATCCCCTGTTGCCAGACTCCATGAGGGCAAGCAATCAGGGCAGTTGGTTTACAAAAGCCCATGTCATGTGCTCTGTGAGTTGGGGGGTAGCTAAGTCCAGGTACATAGCTGTAGGCTTCCCTAACCCTGGAGCATTTTGCAGCAGGTTAGTGATATTGTTAATTCTCCAGCAGTGAAGTCCTGATAGTGTTAATTATAGAAAAGGGAAAATTGTGAGGGAGAAAAATAATTCTATTTTAATCATATAATTTGAATGTTGTTTGATTTTAGCCCAACTGAGTTAAATTGTCTCAACTTGCATGATTCACCAACTTTTCTTTAAATGTGATAAAGGGGAAGAGAATATTTTGCTATTCTCAGTCTTGTATTTTCTTATGACAGGGTTTTTTAAAAAAAAAATCTATATACTTAACTGAGTGGTTGGTTAATCAGTTAGCTGACTGGCTAATAGTGATTTCAGCAGAAGAGGAGGAAGAGTCTCCATGGATTCCAGCTGAAGATTCCTGCAAGCAAGTGGAGGGAAGATGTTACTTTTGGCTTAGCAGACTATAGGCATGATGATTAAAGACTCTAACTGAGACTTCGGTGAACTCAGACTAAGCTTTGGGAACTCTGTTTCTTCTCACTGTTTCTGTGACTGACCTGTTTCAATTTAATTTGTTTCCTTTATTTATGTTTTATGTAAAACTGTGATGATGATTTGGATTATCAAATGGCCATAGCAATGAGTTCCACAGGTTAGTTGTGTGAAAAAGTACTTGCTCTTGTTTTGCGTTAAACCTGCTGCCTATTCATTTCATTGGGTGAGCCCTGGGGTTTTTGTATTGTGTGAATGATAAATTATACTTTTTTCCACACTATTCATGCTTTTATCAATCTCTATCATAGCCACGCTTAAGCATCTCTTTTCTAAACTGAACAGTTCTAATCTTCTTAGTTCAGAGGTCTTCAATTTGTGGGGCTCACACTCCTAGGGAGGCACGGAGGAACATTGGGGAGCTAGCAGGGCCCAGGCCAGCCCTTGTAGTGGGTGGGGAGGGAGTGCCACACTGCTCTGCCCCTAGCTCTGCTCTGGCCCCACTCCTCAACTGTGGCTCCGGCCTTGGTTCCTAACCCCATTCCCTGGCCGCAGTTCTGCAGCTTGATCCCTGGCCCTGCTCCAAGCCTTGGTTCCCAGCCCCTGGCTGCTGTTCCCAACCCAGCCACTGCCCCCAGCCCTGACTGTGGGGCCTCAGCCCTGGGGGGGGAGGGCAGGGTGATCTAAAATGTTTGGGGACCACTGTTTTAGTCTCTCCTAGTATGAAAGCTACTGAATACCCTTAATCATCTTGGTTGCCCTTCTGTTGCCTGATTTTTAGATTCTTAATATTGTTTACAGAAAGGGGTTATAGGCTCACCAATTAATTGGATGAGAAGATAAGGTTCTTGTCCCAAAATCAGTTTACAGAGTTTTGCAAGGTCTTTTGGGATGTATAATAGGAATATTTACCCTGAGAAACAAAATATAGCCTTAAAGACGTTTTATTCTATTTTATTTCAGTAAAATTAATCAGTCAAAATTACAAAGGAAATAATATTTTATATAATACCACATATATATCTAATGTAAAGCTTTAGACACTATGCTCATACCGTTCCTTGTTAACCTGATGGTAAGAGACAAAAGGACCAGCCTTGCCCCTGTATGCTGTTGTCCAGGTTCCTCAATTCTTGAGGGGGAAGTGCAGAGCTTAGGAAATGCTCAATATCTATAGAAAGGCTATAATGCTAGTACTAAGGTAATACTATAGATAAGACCCAAGATGTAACTTAACATGGTGGGTTGCCTCTCTTATAACCTGAGCACTATATGCCTCCTTCCATGTCCAAACTTAACTTCCTCACCCATAAAATATCAGGATACACTTATTTTACAGGCTGGCACGTTTGTGTGTATTAAGGACATATCCATATCCTTTCCAAAACATTAGCTCATTTTCAAGTCTGTTATTTCTGGCCTAACCATGTTCTTGTGGTGTACCTGTTAAGTCTACCGATGGCATGAACTGAGGTAGACGCTCTCCCCCACATCTTAACACCTCCTGACTTATCTAGAGTAAAGGTTACAACCATATATATATTCTTTATCCTTTAGCTCATCACTTATCTAGGCTAAAAGTCCCAAACATACGTAATCTAACTTGTCTTAGCGCCTCATACAGGATGTGGCCTGTAGGTTTCTTGTGTTACAGTCAAAATACTTTTAATATAAACCTATAAATCTATTCTAATAGCTTGAGGCAATTAAATTAGTAAGAAAAGATATATATGCAGGCAAGCGGGTTAGTCCTATGGGCTACACTTCTTTAAACCTTTTCCAGTTCCACAACATCCTTTCTGAGATAGGGCAACCATTACTGGACACAGTTTTCAAGGTGTGAATGCACCATGGCTTTATATAGTAAAATTATGTTTTCTGTCTTACCTTTATCCCTTTCCCAATAGTTCCTAACATACTGCTAGCCTTTTTGACTGCTACTACACATTGAGCAGAAGTTTTCAGAGAACATTCCATTGCGACTTCAAGATCAACATGTTGTAACATCTAATTTAGAACCCCTCATTTTATATGTACAGTTGGGATTATTTCTTTTCAATGTGCATTAGTTTGCACTTATAAGTGTTTGAATTTCATCTGCTATTTTGTTGACAAAGCACACAATTTTGTTAGCTCCTCCTGGTAACTCTTTACAATTTGCAGGATCCAAAAATAAGTCCAATAACTTTTCTAATGTTCTTACTGTTAACTAAAAGGTCTCTTGGACTAGTTTCCTCTCCCTCTATCTTCCCTGCTGCACCCCAAGTTCCCCCTTTCTAAATGTCAGTGTATCCATGCTAGCTTGTGCTATGATTCCTTCTCTGAAATGAATTGTATTATGGCCATTTTTACATAGATCCAGTTCCTGAAAATTCTTGCATGCCTGCTTAACTTTAAGTACTTGATTGGTCAAGTAGGAACAAATCACCTGCTTAAAGTAAAGCACATGCATAAGTTTTTGAAAAATTGCAGCCTTAATGGTTCAATGATAGTTCCTTCTTGAGTTTTGCCCACTGTGACCATTACCAGTCTTTTTTGTGTTTAGTTGAAGTCAGCTATTACTGTTTTATGAGACTTTGTTGTCTCTCTGATCTCCCTCTATATCTTTTTAAGTGTGCAGTGTAGAGGGCCTCTTATCAAATCGGGTGAGAGAGTAACACCTACCAGTGTGTTTCACTCATGGTGGTAGGCATAGATCTTGTTGGGCATGAGTAAACTTGCATATAGTTTAATTTGAGAGCAAGGTTAGCCTGTCACACCCATGTTTACAGTTTATGTGCTGGAGATGGTATTCTCAGCCTGAACTGATAAACTTGAAATGTAAATCAGATGAGGACATAAACGATAGGTCCTTATGTGATCTGCAAAGTGATTGGTCTTTACGTAAGTCGTATGGTGTCCAAACCAATTAGATGCAAGAAATATAGATGTTAGTAGCTAGGGAAAATGTATATAAACTGTAGCATGTGACATGATTTGGAATTGTGATGTCACCCTGTACCTAAATCCCCTGCATCTGGGCCTAGTCAGTGTGGGCATAGAACTGTTACATACGTAATGCAGTAAGTAACATGAGTAGTGAGCTGGAGTTGAACTGAGTTTTTGGATCCCTAGAAACTGAATGATGTGTTCTCACAGAACTGGATAATGTGTTCTGGGTAAGGCAAGTGGAAAAGAAAATCCCAACAATGGCCAGCTGAGCCATTGTTTAACTGCTGTGTATTGTGGGACATATGTATGAAAGACATATTATAAGATTAAATTGTATTGTATTAAAGTGTAATTACAGCAAACGTAATTACAGCGTGGGCTTGTACTTCATAAGAGAAAAATCAATGTCTGAAAATTGAAAAAGATTAAATTGGGATGGAAAAACATTGGTTTAGAGCTTTTGAAGAGGATATTGGAAACAATGGAGAAGAAAAAAGCAAAAATGGAAATCCAGAAGGGTATCTGAATGTATAGTATCCCTTTTCATACCAGTGGAATGGGTTTTTTACTGGTCATCAGTATTAGTGATCCATCTGTTAGATGGAAGAACTCTACCTTCTAAAAGCCAGTAGCCTAGAGTACTGATATGTTTAACCTTCACTTTGTAAGGATCAATGTGGAAGTGATTTTCTTCAGCATTTTTGTCAGATATGAGAAGGCAACAATTCAGCACCTTTCGGAGCACTAGTTTATAGAACATTACAGCTTGTGTGAATGTTAATTAAGGTCATTAGCAACTTCAGCTGACTTGAGTTGGTGCTAAAGTGTGTGTTAGAAAGAATTCTGACCTAGAAAGTGCACCTCTTTCTATATAACTGAACATCTCTTCCTGGGCTCAGGTCTTTAAGCAGTCTGACAGTCTTTAAACAGTCCCACCCTGGTATGGGGGCCATACATTCAGGGCATCCTCCCTAGAGCCAATGCCTTTGTCCTCTCTCTGACCCCACCTGAGTAGCTAAACAGTTCAGGTCCCCTTCCAGGGGTGTATCAAAGACCAATATCACTGACCCTCTTCAGGGTCTTCAATCCACTGTCCTCGGCCTAATTCAACTTCCTCCTCAGGGATTTAGCCCCCACACCTGTGGCCAGTGCAGGGGAGGGGAAGCACCCAGCCCATCCACTACTCTAGGTCGTAGCCCAGGAAACCTATGAAGAGTAGTGAAAGGGACACAGCAGATGGCTGCTAATGATGCTGCTACATTTCTGTGGGCCACTTCCCCATGGCACATTCATCTTCATTAATGAATGAATGAATACTTCAGATCATTCAGCTACCAATTCACAGTAGTCAGCCAGGAGCTTCTTCTTGCTCCCCTGGTCCCTGACGGCAACTGATCAGTTTGAGGTACTGCACTCCGTCAGCCAACCAGGAACACGATGCTTACTCCTCTGGCTTCAAGCAGCAACTGAATGACTCTGGCCCAGCAGCTCTTTTTAGAGGAGCCTGCTGGGCACAGATTGGCTGCTTCCTGCCTAACCTCTCTAGGCCACCTGGAAGGCTCATGTCTACTGCTCCTTTCTGGGATAGGATGTGTGGTAGGACAATGGAGAATCAGAAGCACTGTTTGTGGCTGGTTGGGAAGTCTGACTTCAGTGTCACCCACCAGTGCTGGGAGAATCTGCTCACCTTTTACAGCCTGCCCTGACCCTGGCATTATCAGTGGGCTACCCTGGGCACGGACGGGTCACAGTCCTTTTTTTTTAATGGCAACTGTTTTGTGTGCAAAATAGTATTAAGAAATACTTGAGTATCATAAGAAGCTCTCTCTAGAGAGAAGATACTGCCATTCCGGATCTCTGTTAGCATATGCAATAAGCTGCTGGGCACATCATTGCATATGTGCTAGGCACATATTGCAAAGTTTTTAAAAAAAACTCTCAAGAAAACTTCTTAATCCCTCAGTTACTTCACCTCATATCAAATAATCCTTTTATGGAGTAAGCAGCCTGTAATACTTTGATAACAATATATTTGAATGATATGGTCTCCTATGCCTGGAGATGATGTCAGTGCCATTAAACAGTAGTATGAAATTGTGCAGTACAGCGTCTTGTTTGTCAGCATAAATTTGATCTTAATGTTTCATTAAAGGTGTTTAAAAAAATAAAATAAAATCCCCCCCTTCTTTTTTTTACTCGACTTTTCAATTATTTAAAATTTTGCATTCACAGAATGTTTTGCAGGAGGAATTAGAATTTTCTTTTACAAAGTTCTTCTTTGGTATGTCGTCACGAACCATGTTGAGTGCAATTCATAATATAAATGTGATTCCCTTATTCTGTGTCTTGTATCAAGTACAGAGAGGTGGCTGCCATATATCTAGAAGTTCTCAAAACTGGGTTCCTGGAATCTGGGCCCACGATGGAAGGCACCTCAACATTTTGTCAGCAGGTGGGCTCAGTTAATTCCTGCCAATGCAGCATTCAGGAGCCATGCTGAGTAGGAAGAAGAACAGAGTATGCAATAAATGGGTCTGACCATTCATGTCATGACATCACTTGTTTGTTGATGTACTCAAAGGAAAAGATTGGAGAGGCAAGTTGTAAAGTGCTGCTTGAGGCATAAGAAGCTCACAAGCAGGTCTTCAGTATTTCTTACTTTTGAGGGTTCAGCTTCCCCATAGTTTTCCTGTTTTGTGTTGATAATCATTTAAATCATGGTGTTTTTTTTTTTGTTGTGGCTTTTTTTTAAAGAAAAATCCTATTGTAAAACAACTGCTTTTCAATGGGAATTTTTCATCACAGTGTAGGTGTTTCAGCATTGCATGATCAACATTTGTCGTAGTCAAACCATATGCCTCCCTGCATTACCAAGAAGTGATATGTCTGCCTCTGAGTCTTTTGTTTCCATTAGAGAGAACATAGTTTTGTATCTTTTTAGTGAGCATAATGTCCTGGTGAGATGCAGTCATGTATAAAAAATTAAAGATATGATGTCTCTCTGGACGGGAAGAAGGAAGCTGGAGAGCAGTGGAATTTATATGGTGTTCAACTACTGTGGGCAGGGAGAGGAAAAATGAGAAGTAGGTTGAGGGGAGGTATCAGGGTTCTGTGGTATCAGATCCTTTCCTTGGCCTGCTCTACAATGAAAGGGATTTTGGCACTTCCCATTGACTAACTCCTTCAGATGACTCAGTCTCCATTTTGTTCCTTTACTCTGAAGTTTGCAGAGTGTAGCAGTGAGCAAGGAAGCCACAGGGAATCTTAGTTGGCACAGGGCCTTCAGAAGGGGAAGTGCATTCTTTATCACAGAAGCAAGGCAGACCTTTTCAAATTTCACCTGCTGTCTCCCTGCAGCTGTAGATTGCTGGGGTCGGTCATGTGGGGCTGACTGGTGGTGACAAACTGTCCAGACTTAATAAAATTAAACAGCATACCTGATAAATTAAAATTAGGTTAGTAAAACTGAATTTTTGTTTTTTTTAAATCTATCTGTAAGTTCTTAATAACAGATGTAATGAATTTTTAACTTTGAAGCTCCCTTAAAATTATCAATTTATAAAATATATATGGAGAGAGAGAGAGAAAGGCAGGAAGGATCCAGTTTGTAAATTTACAGATTTTAATTCTGGTCTGCATATCATTCAACCCTCTATGAAACAGCTGTGAGATCAGTGCAGAAAGTGGATAAGGGAGCTGTAGCAAATCTACAATGTAAGTTATGCCAGAATTTAAAAAATATCTGGCTACATAGAAAAATTATTGAAACCTGAAAGACTTGCAAGAGAGAACAAAATGATCAGCTTCGACATACAAATGACCTGCATCTGTGCTCTGTGTGTGGGGAGGAGGAGAAGGAGGAGGGAGTGGGAGTGGGAGTGTTCCACTTAAAATAGCAGCTGTTTCAGATCACTAGCTGACAAATCTGAAACTGTGACTCAGCTAAAAAACTTGGCATTCTGAACCTACTATTAACCTTCTGCAGAGGTCAATTGATGGCAAACCACAGGCAGAAACAATTCAAGCTCTAGTAACTCCACCATCTTTGGAGGAAATCAACAAAGCTGTACATCAACTGAAGTCACCATTCACCAGACCACAATGGCATTCCTTTTACACTTTTAATTATGGTGGTACAGCACTTATTCATAGTCTTGGATCGTTATTTCTGTCCGTTTGGGAATATGAAACCATGTCAAATTCAGTGATACAATTATTATTCCTCTGTGCAAGAAAGGGTTGACAAGTCAGACTAAAAATAATCGGGAATCTCCTTTATCTATTGCTAGTGAAGCTCTAGCAAAATCCCATGTCATATAATGTGTCAAGTGAATTTCTGCCGAAGAGTCAATGTTTTCAGTGGAGAATTGTGAGCTGTATTTTATAAAATAAGTCAACAGAGAGGCTCACTAACGTAGTCTTAACAGAACAGCATTGTAGTAAGAAATGAGCATAAGGCCTTTAAAACAGGCTAAGGCCTAAGTGGAAAAAGCCAAGTGACCAGGAGTATAAGTGGAAAAAGCCAAGTTAACTGAAACTGGCAGAGGAAAGCGCTGATACTGCAAGCATACACATTGCCAAAATATTACTAATATGCAAATTATGTAGCAGGTGCAAAAGGTACCAGGATACCAAAGAGAACTGACGCCCTAAAATGACACTTTTTGATTAATAGAAATGTCTAAAAGGTGATAATGGAGTTGTTTTGCCCAAATCACCCAACTAATGGAAAAGGGTGGTATTAGACTATGTCAAGAGGTTGGCAATTACCTACATCAAAGGGGGCAGAACGAAATTGTATTTAACAATGTATAAAAGAGGGTGTCAGAGGGAACAACGTTGTCCGGTCTAGGGGGTAATGGAAAGGCCCGTTGGGCCATGGCCATTATAACGCCGTATATAAGAAGCTGACTCGGAGATACTCTGTAGGTCATTTCTCAGTGTGCTGTACGCAATAAGTCTGGTCTGGGTGCCTTTGTTGCTCAGCTAATCCGTGGTCGTGTCAATTCATTTGATCGTGAGTGCCGTCTCGGTTGCCTGATCAGAGCTGGGACAGCATCTACATGGGGACACATGCACGCAGCCTACACTAATGAATACCAATACCCTACCAAAAACATTACAGTAACTTGTCAGACGACATGGCAGCTCAGTTGCCATTATCCATTCATTTTATTACCAGTATCTAGAAAGATCAGCTATTAGAAGTTTCTTTCTTGCCAGTTCAGGACAGGTGCCAACTCTGGTAAAGGTTTTGCTATTCCTGTTTAACAAAGCAAATATCATCTATCACAAGTTCAATAAATTTGTATGGAAAGACTATGGACTTCATAAAGACACTAACCTTAAATAGTGGGGCATGTTACCCACATTGCTAAATGATTTTAAATTTTTCATGAAAGACAGATATATTTTCATGAAAGAAGACAGATATATTCCATTTAAAAAAAAATTCTTGATATTCAGCTGTCTCAAAGGAAAAATTTAGATCAGTCAAAGCTTCTGAGTAAGCTGGTGTTCTTCAGGAAATGTTGGTGTCGGTATTTTGTTCAAATGACCCCTATGGCTTCCTTAGTGTCGTCTTCAGCTAACTATGTAACATTTTCACACCAGAACTCTCTAATTTAAGAACACCCTTAAAGATGACCGCATAGTTGCTATTTTGAGAATCCTTGTGTGGTGTTGCAGGTGGTTTGTTCCCCCGCTCTCACTCTCCAATTTAGTGCCCTGTTTGGCCATTCTGGCCCACTGGTGAACTGTCATTTTCTGTGGCCTATCCCTCTGGCTAGGTGACTGCTCAATCTTTCCAGACAAACAAAAAAGTCCTAAAGTAGGAAGCTCAAAATCTAATGGTCTTCAAATCCAAATCCCAACATCTCATCTTTTAAAAACAAAAAACCAGTCCTGCATCCCTCCTTGGTCTGGAACAGAGACAGGGAATACTGAGGCCTGCCATATCCTCTGGGTTCAAGCCCAGGTACTCTGTTTTAGGGAGATGAGGACTGTTTCTTCTGTTTCTCTGCCACTTCCCTGAGTTGCTCTCACCTTCTTCCTTCTTGTCAGCACCTTCACCAAGTCTCCAGACTCTATTGCCACCTGGATCTGTGGTTGCTCACAGCATCTACTTTGCCATTTATGAATGTCCTTTCTCCAAAACTGCTCCCAGGCCTTCTTTGTAGCTGCTGGGCTGTGATGCAAGCAGTCCTTCTGTCTCTTGCCTTTAGAGCAGTCAATATTTCTCTCTTCCAAACCTGAATTCTCCCTCAGATCTCTCTCTCTGAGGCTGGGTTTGTGTCTCAGGCCTCTTGCATTAGGATTTCCAGTTCCTCCTCAGACCTATTCCTGGAGGTTGGGTTTGTGTCTCAGGCCCTTTGTCTTGTAATCTTCAACTGCAAGGCTTTTGCCAGTTCTTTCAGCTTTCTCTAACTAGCCAACCTTTTCCCTTTGTGCTGTTCCTCTTCTCCTAACTCCTTCCCAATTGGCTGAATGTGAGGAAAGCTTTGCCCTGACTTCTCTACAAGGCTCCTGGCCCCAGACCTTTAAAGAAACAGTGCCTGTCTTTCTCTCAAATGCTACTTATTCCTAGGAGTGCTTTCTCTCTATCCGTATTCCTCCTTAGAGCTTTGTGTATCTTTAGTGGGCCTTTCTAAATCTTTAAGAAACCATGGGGGGTAGTGGGGTGGGCTGACCAATAGGCCCTATTGACCTTTAGGGCAGGACACCCCATCAAACCATCTTTTAGTAAAAATAATAATTTCACCTCATTGCCTTTTATCTGTGTATTTACAATGTGACCTAAGTATATAGTCGTCATTGTACATATATTATATAGATATAAACAAAGTAATAGATTTAGGTAATGTTCTCAGTAATCTAACATTGTTAATATAGACCATTCACCATATAAGCTAAATTTCTCTACAAATTGGAGAACCTCCAGCTTGAAAAATGTAATTTTGAATAGGCTGATGTTCCCTTTCCCACCAATTTGGTGTATTACTTTCTTCTGCAACTAGGGACAAGGATTGATCTTCATTCTATTTTTCCCTGAATAGTCTTACTGTGCCTCTATTTGACCCAACAGTAGAAATTGCCAGTAAAATGGTTTGGTGCATACTTGACGAAAAAGCCTTGTAAAAGCGATGAGCCCATTTCTGTGACGGAAGGCGGCCTGTTTTATAAATGGCATTATTTAGAATTAAAGACATGGCATGTTTAACTCTTTCTCAGCCTCCATTTTCAAGTAGCAGCAATGCGAATTGGGGACTTGGCATAACCTTCCTCACTCAATTTGAGCACCAATAAATGAGATTATTCAATGTGACGTGGTTGTAATTTTTAGTCAAAGAGAAGACAACTCAGAATTGATTGCCTTTTCCCTTAGGGGATGCTCAGAAGCATATTCTTTTATGCATACAGAGTGCATGTTCAACTTACTGATTTAGAAGCCTCTTATTCCAAAGTGGGAATATGAGATGAGTAGCGAGGTAATTTTTATATGGTATCCACTATCTTAAAAAGTATCTGAGGGAGGTACAGATAGATTTCCCCCCCCCAGTAGACCATGGGTGGCAGAGGGGTCTTAATTAAATTTATAACCAGGGAGGCTTGTAATTGATTTGATTTGAAAATATCTGAACCATCTCACAATCTGTCATGCTGAGAGATAACAAACTAACTGGTAAATCCAGATGTCCATTTATTTATGACTTACGTCACATTTTATGTGAAAATCTTGATTGCTTGTGACCCACAATTAACTGGTGTATTTATGCTATGGAAAGTGAGTTCAAATTTATAGTGCTAGCATGCTTATTGTAAGAGTAGGACAATATTCATTTTGAGAGTATTGATGTTCTCCATAAAGGACATTTGCATGGATTTTCAAGATAGAGAATTTTTTCTTAAAGATTGAGTCGATGATATCAATATCCCAGAGATTGTTCAGTGGGCAGTATCAAATTCTGAGATGGTCATAAGTTTTTCTTCTGCAGTTTATTTTGTAGCTCATGAAACTGTCAAAAATTATTCCTGAAGCTTAAGGAGGAATTTTAACTGATTGGAAGACTCAATTAAACACCAGTTTAATACTCCATGGTTGTTCATTTGATACCGGAGAGATATGGATGGAATTGTATATTCATTGCTAACAGGTACCAATGTCTTGAACCCATGGGTCTCACATTCAGGGTTCATAGGAGCAGGAACACTCCAGCCCTCCCACCTGGCAGCGTGCTGACAATGGCCTACCTGCGGCCCATGAAGCCCAGCCCCAGTATGATGCTCTGCCCTTGTGGTCTGACTGGTGGACTCCCAGCATGGCTGGTTGGCCCGCTGGCTGAGGAACAGAAAACTATCTGAACAACTGGGCTCCACCCTGCTCTGGACTGTGTGTCTTGTGTCTTCTGCTCCATTCTCCTGCTACCTACTTCCCACTTCTGCTTCTCCAGGTTGATTTCCTGGCATCCTGACCAGGCTCGACTATTGGCATCTGACTTGTTCTTTCCAGTTTGTCTCCTGCCTTTGACCCATGGTATCCTGAACCAGCCTGACTCTAGTTCTCAATTTGTGGTTCTGATCTCCAGCTTGTTTCCTGCTTCTGACCTCCCAGTACTCAGACCCAATCAACAACTGACTTCTGTGTCATGGCTGCAGATTCTGGCTCCAGCTATTAGGTCTGTCTGCTCATGGCCTGGCCCTAACAACCATTGCTAGATTAAATAAAACAAGGGAACAATAATCTTACTTGCTACCTATGCAAAGTGTAAAGATAGTGAAGATTATACTGTTAGTTGTAACAAAGTTAAGTGGTTCCTAATAGATTGTTGAGATCCATTTGAGAAATGCCCGTCTAAAATTCAAAGTTGTTTAGTGTTGCAAGGCCTTTCAACTGCGCAAGTCAAAGGCTTCCTTGGAATTGATGAATATTGGTGATTATCTTAAGAACATAAGAAAGACCATACGGGGTCAGACAATGGTCCATCTAGCCCAGTATCCTATCTTCCAACAATGGTAAATTTGACATGGTATATTAGATGTATAGTAGTTTGGATGTTATCACAGACAACTTTTCTTCCTCTAAAACTGGATTAAGGTTGGTAGGAACTTGATCTTCATCTGTTGTGTGAAAACTGGAATACATGCTGAAATATCGAATTAATATTTCCAATATGTGATCTGTTTATTCTACAATAAAGTATTAAACAGATATTATTGGACTCCAGCAAGACTCTACAAAGCTAAATTGACCGATTTGTAATCGGTTAGAGTAGGTGAGAGAATACTAGGTAATTCTTAGAAAAACAGCCACTGAAAGTGATGACTCTCTTCAAAAGAGTAATCCCAACCACTGTGGATTTGAAGTACAAGGTATTCTCCACACTCAACCAGGGATGAGATCATTTTTTAAAACAAAATCAGTACAAATTGTCTTTTTCTGTTTTTGAGAGCACCTATAAAATATTTTATTTCAGGCAGAATTTCCCGTTACAAGAGGTATCTACATACCACTCTACCAGACATTGATGCTTTATCCACACTCCTTTTTCTGCTCTGTGTTCCTGTTTCCTAGCCACTCCTTTTTTATCGCTCTATATTCCCCTTACCACCTTCTTTACTCCAGTAAGGGCTACATTTTAGACTTTAAGCACAGTCCTGAGCCAGGGCAGGTGCATAAGATGCACACCTCAGGAGTTGCTTTGGTAGGCTTTCTGATGCAGAGACACTTTGAATTTTGATTCCTGCTTCCTCCTCTTTGATGGGTTAACTTGCCAGCCACCAGTTACATACTCATGCACTGGTCAGCACTGGTGAAGGGGATGGAGCTAAGTCTCTAGCCATATTCCATCTACTTACTTCAGGGACCAAGTAAACAGGGAAGCAGTGCAGTACCCATTTATTCCTTCTCCCTTGGTCCACATAGCACAGGTGCATGGGAGTAAGAGCCACCCCCTCACACCTCTACAAGTGTGTAGTACATGCTACAATCTACTCCCGAGTAACCTAGCAAATCTTGGCACCATCTGGCCCAGAACACACCAGGTTCATTGTGTTGTTTGTAATTTACTTTGTTTATTATATTAATGGTAATTTATTTTTTATTCTTTTTATCCTTCTAGTATGAGTGCATTTTTGGGGGATTCTTTGTACTTATTTTTTTTCTTGTTACTACACCTGGATTATTTTTTTTCTAATAAGATGTTATATAAAAGAGTTTTATGCAACTTTTTCACACTATATTTGTTTCTTGGAATTTGTTTCATTAATCCAGCCTGCAGAAAACTGGTAGGTATTGCAAAAGAAACTTTTTTTGTATTTGGTCATGAAAAATTTGACCTGTTCAGATGGCCTTCAGTAGAAGAGGAACCAATCTTCATGGGGACAGACTAGCTGGAGCGCTCAGGGGAGTGTTTAAATTAATTACAAAAGAGGACGATGAAAAGGAGAGAAGTAATGAGCATTCTGTATAAAATCCAGATGTTGAGAACAAAAATAATGAAACCAAAGGACATGACGAAGAAATTATTTATTTGCTTTTACATCAATGCCGGGAACCTGGATGTCCAACGAGCAATTGGAATTGCTTATTTATGAGCATAAATTAGATCTCGTGCATTTTACTGAAACTTGCTGCGATGATTCACATGATTAGAATGTTAAAATCAATAGTTATGAATTATTTAAGAAGGATTAAGTGTACAATAGGGGAGGGAAGTGGCTTTCAATGTCAAAAATGACATTACCTGTTCCTGAGTCACTGACAACTTCGAAGAAAATGATCTTGAATGTTTTATGGATCAATGTCTTAACAGATTAAGCACAAGATGAGGTATTAGCTGGTGTCTGCTACAAACCAACAAATCACAAAAGGGAACTGTCACACGCCGCTCTTAGCGGCCAGTGGCTGTGGCGCTCCCCCGGCCTCCAACCCCGGGGGAGACCGCAGCGCCTGCTGGAGTGAAAGGGGGAATTAGCCGATCCAGCAGGCGATAGGCCTGGTCCCTGGGCAGCCGGGCAGCCGGCACACAAGCAGTCTCTGGGCCTGTTCCCGGGGCAGCAGGGCAGCAGGCAAACAAGCAGTCTCTGGGCCTGTTCCCG